>OU343217.1:107327775-107541045 GCA_910596185.1 Chrysanthemum makinoi
GTTGGTTAACCATAACTTCACGCTCGTTTTAAGTCCGTTTTCAAGTTCTAGCATATCCAGCGCGAAGGTAATTAAAAGTGTACTAATATATTTTTAAACTTTGGAGATTTCACAGAAAGTTTAAGGACACTGTTTGGTCAGTTGAAAATCGGGATTGCATGTACACTTTCCGAAAATGTTGTTTAAATGCGTAACTTTTAAAACCGCGTATCTTTTCCGTTATAACTTTCCGGGTTTTAGTGGATTCAGGCAGCGTTCATAACTAAAAATCTAGTTTCTAAAACTTTAATAAAACTATAAATGACTAACTTTTGAAAAATTATAGAATTCGGCTTCGTAGCTTATTTTTAAAATTACCATTTTCTACTTGTTTTAACCACAACTTCACCACAAAATCCCTTAATCTATAATGCACCAATCCTACTAGTAAAACAACTTCATTTGGTCCTTACTTAAAATAAATATTCATTATGAGGCTAAAAATATATATATACAAACTTAAATAAACATGTATAAAATTTATGTAATCATTTCCTCCAAAATTCACAACTAGACTTTGATGATCGTTTTCAAACTTCTTATTTTTATAAACTTCTAATTAGTACATACTTGTTATAAAATTAATGCGATTTTTATAATGGGTGATAACATTTGATAAACATGAATAAAAACTACAACTTGAGCAAATATGATCATGAGGACTTCAAGAAAATGTATGAAAAATATATATGAAAAAGTAAGAGATGAAGTTTTATGCTTACAAATTGGTTGATGAGGTTTAGTGAACCAAGGATTATCCTAAACACCCTAGGTTTTTATTTCAAAACCTAAACAAAGAGTGTTACTAGATTGTTAAAAGCTTGATTAGAAAAATTTTGATGATCACTCCCTTGATCCTTATGGTTGGCGTGATTTTGGTGAAGAAGAAGAGGAGAGAATAGCTTGACTTCACACTTGAATTATTGAGATGAATGTGTTGAATGTGTAAGTCTTGGAGTGTGTAAGTATATAAAGGAAAAGATCTTGCATATCTAGTTGTATCATGTATTTAATGATACATATACATATATATTTATTATTATTATGTAAATGTATAAGTGTAAGTTATGTAAAGTTACTTGAAAGTAAGTAGTAACTTGTTGTATTGTTAAGTAATATTAGTAAGTTGTATACACATTTGAATATGTTAGATAAAAATAAATTTTCACGGTTCAAGATAAAATATGTTGAGGTCATAAAAATTATAAAAAATACATTTCTTGAAAGATTTGAGTGAATAAATATTTATCGGGTTGAATTTAAGAAACCATCGTAATTTATATAAACATAACAATTTATATACGAAATAAATTTAAAACACTGGGTAAACTAATAATAATATTTTTATAGTCTTAAAATGAGTATAAAATATATTAGGAATATTTTTGGAAGTGTCGGATCAAATGTTCAAAATAATATTCACGCGATAGCGTTTATTTAATAAGAAAATAACGTTTAATGAAAAATGCAAAACCATGTATGAGTCGTTATGAAATGCCGAATGTGAAATATGAGAAATGGCCAGGAATTGCGAATTGTGACATTCTTCCCATGTCAAAGGAATCACGTCCCCGTGATTCGATTAATGATACTATGGCCCAAAGCGACAAAGGGTTCTAAAGTTTATGCTCATGTATGATTTAAATGATTATGCCAATGCTCATGCATATGTTGTGACTATATCCCATTCTAAAGACATGCTCCCTTATGATTAGGCTCGATGATGCAGGCTTTCCCATTCTCGAGCAAAATTTCCAAAAGACTTTTTAGGTAACCGATTTTTGCTTAATCCCACAACTCATCAAACAAGAACCGTCATCACGATTAGGCTAAATCGGTTTAGGTAACAACTTGTTTCTAGCTCGATCTTTGCGACTCATCAAACAAGAATCGTACCGCGGATCAAACCGAAACAAATGGTTTGAAGGAAATCTTTTGAAAATTTGGCTCGATTATGGAATTGCTTACTCATATGAGACTACTACTCCCTTCATTGCATGATTCTTCACGAATTAGACATAGGTGATCGGGCTATGTATAATTTAGGAGTAACTATGCAATGCTTGGACTAATCGACTCATATGATGTTTGGTGTTGAGTCATAAGTTAGCATGTATAAAGAATATGCACTTATAATGATATGATGAGATGCTATGATGATGTGGTTATAGTCTAGGGTCAATGATGCAACGTAGTTCTCTATAACCAGCGCTCACGGTACCAATCATCACACCCCAAATTACGTGTTTTGCGTGCGAATTGAATACCTTGGGGGAGGGCCTGTCATAGCATCAAAGTTACGTTATATCGAAACCTAAAGTGTCGTTTAGAAAATACATCGTTTAATTTATTAAAACAATCCGAGTTTACAAAGTAATGGTCTCAAATGAAAATCAACTTGTGCGGAAATAAGTTTGCTACAAGCCAAACGATGTTTTAAAGTTTATAAAACCCAGTGAGACGCGCCGTCACTGCGACTCTATGAGATGTCCATATGCATGCCATGAAGTGAATGCCTTAGATACCTGAGATAAAACATGCTAAAAGTGTCAACACAAAGGTTGGTGAGTTCATAGAGTTTGGTTAACAAGTAAAGCTTTTAAAGAGCGTTAATGCAACAAAGGCAAAGTTTTTGGTTATATAGAATAGTTCGCAGCAAAGGCATCAGAAATCCACTCGGTTCCAAGTCCCGCCCATACAAAACTTGCAACCTGTGTGTTTACAACCCACTGCTAAAAAAAATAGTATGTCAATCATGATTATGTGCATTAAGATAGTTAAAAGTATAATCGTCACCACAAGGGTCTTCCAACAACTCATGTTGGGATGTTTGTAATTAATAGCCTTCCAACAACTTAATTTGGCGCCATTAATTCTTGTATGTTTGTAAATTAGTAGCCCTCCAACAACTTAATTTGGTGCCACTAATTCTTGTATGTTTGTAAGTTAGTAGCCCTCCAACAACTTAATTTGGTGCCACTAATGCTTGTATGTTTGTAAATTAGTAGCCCTCCAACAACTTAATTTGGTGCCACTAATTCTTGTATGTTTGTAAATTAGTAGCCCTCCAACAACTTAATTTGGTGCCACTAATTCTTGTATGTTTGATCCAAGTATGCATATGAAATCAAGTATAACCCAATCAAGTATAAAACGCAATCAAGTCTAAAGTATAAGTAATGTTGTTTGGCAAAAGAGTTTAAATGTTTGATAAATAAGCACGTATCTCGCCCCCAAATAGTTTATAGGAATTTAAATGAGTAAAAGCGGGGTATGAACTCACAGTAATCCTTAAAAAAGTTAAAGTACTTGTGAAAGTAAATGAAAACAGTTTGAGCATGTATCTCCCCCAAAAGTAGTATAAAAACAATTAAAAGTGGGGCTATGAAAACTCACGGTAATCCTTAAATGTTAAAGTACTTGTGAAAGTAAATGAAAACAGTTTGAGCATGTATCTCCCCCAAAACAGTTATGAAAGCAAGTAAAAGTAGGGGCTACGAACTCACCTGGTGTGATAGATATGCTAACAAAATGGAGTGCACGAAAATGAGGCTCGGAAACTATCCGCGACCTAAAATGAATGTTATGACTTGAGTTATGATATGTTGTCGTGAATGCATGATTTGAAAACGTATCACCCAATATGCTACTTGAAAATTAGTTAATATAGAAATATTGTTACTTGAATGTGTGACGGTTCTATGTCAAAATAAATACTTTTGAGCTAATGGTGAAAATGTAGTTAAAACTATGTAACGGTTTTAGTAATTGAAAAATCGGTTCGTCGGACATAACGTAATGTATACATAGGAAAACTAACTCGTTTTTAACGTCCATTTCCCGAAACGTCGTTTAGGCCCTCAAAACCTTGATTAAAAATCCTGACAGCATACTAATGCTGTGAATAGTGTTTTCAACACGTTTTGACTCAAAGTTCGGTTAACCATAACTCACTCGTTTTAAGTCCGTTTTTCAAGTTCTTTATATCCACGCTTGAGTAATTAAGTGTACTAATATATTTTTAAACTTTGGAGATTTCACAGAAAGTTTAAGGACACTGTTTGGTCAGTTGAAAATCGGGACAGCATGTACACTTTCGGAAAATGGTAGTTTTTAAATCGTAACTTTAAAACCACGTATCTTTTTCGTTATAACTCCGTTTTAGTCCGTTCAAAAGGCCACGTTCATAACTAAAAATCTAGTTTCTAAAACTTTAATAAAACTTATAAAAATGACTAACTTTTCGGAAAAATTATAAATTTCGAAGCAGTAGCCGCTTATTTTTAAAATTACCATTTTTCTACTTGTTTAACCACAACTTCACCACAAAAATCCCTTAATCTACTCATCACCAATCCTACTAGTAAAACAACTTCATTTGATCATACCCAAAATAAATATTCATTATGAGGCTAAAAATATATATATACAAACTTAAATAAACATGTATAAAATTTATGTAATCATTTCCTCCAAAAATCACAACTAGACTTTGATGATCCATTTTTCAAACTTCTTATTTTTATAAACTTCTAATTAGTACATACTTGTTATAAAAATTAATAGGACACATATGGGTGATAACATTTGATAAACATGAATAAAAACTACAACTTGAGCAAATATGATCATGAGGACTTCAAGAAAATGTATGAAAAATATATATGAAAAAGTAAGAGATGTAGTTTTATGCTTACAAATGCTTGATGAGGTTTAGTGAACCAAGGATTATCCTAAACACCCTAGGTTTTTATTTCAAAACCTAAACAAAGAGTGTTACTAGATTGTTAAAAGCTTGATTAGAAAAATTTTGATGATCACTCCCTTGATCCTTATGGTTGGCCGGATTTTGGTGAAGAAGAAGAGGAGAGAATAGCTTGACTTCACACTTGAATTATTGAGATGAATGTGTTGAATGTGTAAGTCTTGGAGTGTGTAAGTATATAAAGGAAAAGATCTTGCATATCTAGTTGTATCATGTATTTAATGATACATATACATATATATTTATTATTATTATGTAAATGTATAAGTGTAAGTTATGTAAAGTTACTTGAAAGTAAGTAGTAACTTGTTGTATTGTTAAGTAATATTAGTAAGTTGTATACACATTTGAATATGTTAGATAAAAATAAATTTTCACGGTTCAAGATAAAATATGTTGAGGTCCTAAAATTATAAAAATACATTTCTTGAAAGATTTGAGTGAATAAATATTTATCGGGTTGAATTTAAGAAACCATCGTAATTTATATAAACATAACAATTTATATACGAAATAAATTTAAAACATTGGGTAAACTAATAATAACATTTTTATAGTCTTAATATGAGTATAAAAATATATTAGGAATATTTTTGGAAGTGTCGGATCAAATGTTCAAAATAATATTCACGCGATAGCGTTTATTTAATAAGAAAATAACGTTTAATGAAAAATGCAAAACCATGTACGAATCGTTATGAAATGCTGAATGTGAAATATGAGAAATGACCGGAAATTGCGAATTGTGACATCACCCTTCATTATGTGATCCCTGATGAAGTGATATCTGATATCAATGTGTTTGGTTCTTTGGTGGAGGACAGGGTTTTTGGAGATTGCAATAGCAGGTGTTATCCGAGAAGATGGGCACCATTTTGTAATGGATGTTATAGTCATTGAGTTGACTTTTCATCCATAATACATTGGCACAACATCCTGTGAGCTACATATTCGCCTTTAGGCGAGGACATAGCCACCGATTGTTGCTTTTAGCACTCCAACAAACCAGCTTTTCCTCCAAGAAATTAGACAGGACCACGAGGTACTTTTTGTCCATGTTGCGTAGATAATCGAATCGGAGTAACCCTTGAGATCAAACCCTGAGCATTTTGGATAATAGAGTCCAATATTTGGGGTTCCCGTGTACACGAGTATTCTTTTGGCTGCGATGAGATGGGATTCTTTAGGATTAGGCTGATATCTTGCTATTAGACGGTGAGAATTGGATGTCCGGTCTAGAAGCGATTAGATACATCGGTGATCCAACAATCCCTCCGAAATGGGTTTGATTGTGATTTTCGGTGAGATCGAGGTCCAAGGTTGTTAGGTGGGACCATTGGAGTCTTCAAGAGTATCGGATATCTCATATTTCTTCAAGAGATTTCTGGTGTATTTCTCTTGATTGATGGATATTCCTTTATCAGTTTGCTTGATTTGTAGTCCAAGAAAGTATGTGAGTTCCCCCATCATGCTCATTTCAAACTTCTTTGTCATCAGTTTTCAAACTGTTTGCAAAGTTTGTAGTTTGTTGAGCCAAAAATGATATCATCAACATACACTTGGACTAGTATCACATCCTGCTTAGTTCTATAGACAAACAAGTGTGTTGTCTATCTTTCCTCTGACAAACTTGTTTTGTATCAGGAAGGATGAGAGAGTTTCATACCATGCCCTTGGAGCTTGTTTAAGTCCATAGAGGGCTTTGTCAAGCTTGCAGACATAGTTAGGGAATTCACTATTCTCAAAGCACGGGGTTCTTGAACATACACATCTTCCTTGAGATCACCATTTAAGAATGCACTTTTAACATCCATTTGGTAGAAAGTTCATGTATGTTGCATATGCAAGGAAGATCCTGATGGCTTCCATTCTTGCAACAGAGCAAATGTCTCATCATAGTCAATGCCTTCTTGTTGACTGTAACCTTTGGCTACAAGTCTCGGCTTTGTTTTTAATGACAGTGCCATTTTCATCAGTTTTGTTTCTGAAAACCCACTTCATTCCTATGACTACTACATCCTGAGGACATTTGATCAAGGTCATGACCTTGTTTTGTCAAAGCTTGCGGTTCTTCTTGCATAGCCTTGAACCCGGCTTGGGTGTTTAAGAGCCTCGGTGACACTTTTGGGTTCTATATCTGATAGGTAATCAGCATATAGACATTCATTGGCTGAAGTTGCAGTTAGATTAGCAGCCATGCTTCTAGTGAGCATGCCCTCCGTGGGTTCACCAATGATGTTTACAAGCTCAATGTCTTGAGTTCTTGTCCACTTACTTTGTGGTCTGGGATTTGAGCTTGATGATGTCCGGGAGTTCGGATGTGAGTTCAGTGCAAGAGCCACGAATCATTTAGAACATCTGTAGAGATGTCTTGTTCGGTTGAGGTTCATGAGTTACGTGTTCACGATCATTTGGATCGTGTTTCCTATCACTGGCCAGGGACCGATTGATAATCAATGAACTCACTGGTGGTTGGTTGGGGTAGGTTGTGAGATAAGACATAATATGAGACGCCAAGACTTGATATGAGGAATTGAATTCAGTGTTGTACTCATCGGGAGGATATCTTGATGAGTTATCAATTCCTATTTCTTCCACTGAGGTGTTGGTGAACCTGATGCTTTCAACACTTTCATCAAAGGTGACATGAAAGGTTTCCTCAACTTGTTGTCTCCTTGTGTTAAAACCCCTGAAGGCTTTGGAGATCAGTGAGTAGCCTAAGAAGTATCCATCATCACCTTTTGCATCAAACTTGCCTAGATGATCCTTGTGGTTATGAATGAACACGGGACATCCAAACACATGAAAATAGGCGATGTCGAAGTCTACCTTTGAAGATCTCATATGGGTTTTATTATGTCTTTTGACAATGATTGACTTGTTTTGAGTGTAACAGCGCTTTTGACTTCACCCAGTCGAAATGTTTTGAGAGGGCCGAGCCATTTAATATGGTTCTATCGGCCTCAATGAGAGTTCTTTTTCTTTCAAAGCAACCCCATTTTGTTCGGGGTATATGGAGACAGAAATTTTGAGAAATTCCTTTTCATCACGAAACTCTCAAGCTCATGATTTCGAACTTCGCACCATTGTCGATTCCGATTTGTTTAACAATAATGTCATTACGGTTTTCAATCTTCCTAATGAATGACATTATTGTATCGGTACCTGACTCTTTTGGAAAGAAAGTATACCCAAGTGTATCTTGAGAACTCATCAACAATAACAAGTGTATACTTTCATCTTTGGATTGATCTTGATAGGTCCAAAGAGATCCATGTGGGAAGGTGAAGGCAGACTTTTGATGGAGAAATTTTGTTTGGTTTTGAATGATGCTCTGTGGTGTTTACCTTTTCTGGAACAGAGTGAGCATGGTTTATCTTTTGCAAAGACCAGTGATGGTAAGCCAAGGACCTTGTTTTGCTTTGCCAAGTTGTTGAGGTTTTTGAAGTTTAAGTGTGAGAGTCTCTTATGCCACAACCAATTGATTGTTTCATTGGCTTTAGCAAAGAGACAAGTTCCATCTTGGGAGAGTGTTGACATGTCTAACACATAAACATCATCTCTCCTAGGAGCTATCAACAGAACCTCCTTGTTGGCATTGAAAATGGTACCTTGTTTATCATTGAATTGTACAATGTATTTAACATCACATAGTTGACCGACATCGATGAGATTGTATTTGAGACCATTGACATAGGCTATTCTAGAGAAAACTATTCCATTGCAGTTTACAGAACCATAACCTTCAGTGGGACATGATGAGTTATCACCAAATACTACCTTGGTCCCTGGTTCCTTTGCATACTTGTGCAGATATTCCTTCACACCCGATCATGCTTCATGAGCATCCAATGTCTAGATGCCAAATAGGATCCCTAGCATGTCTCGCACAAGCGATAATTAGTTTCTTAGTGACCCACTTACTAGTGGGCTTGGGTCTCAAGGTCTCTTTGAAATTTGCCCGACTCATGGTCGATGGTTGTGTGCATAGTGCTACCACGGGTTTTGCATTTAGAGGTCGAGGATGACTCGGTGACTCGGGTTGTTTAGAATTTCTCCTTGCATGAATGACACTGTCATGTTGGGATGTCTCATGAGTTGGATTACCACATATATCACAGCATGTGTTCATGAGACAATCATCCCGATGATGATCATTAAACCCACAGTGAGGGCACAGAGGAAAAGGTTTTGCTCTATTCTTGGGAGTTGTTTTGGAGGATGAAGCATCGATGACCAACTTTGGTATAGTTTGCTTGACCGACATCTTGTAGATGGTCTGCTAGATCCTGTGATCATCCTTTTGCGATCATGCAAAAAGGATTCTATAGTAGTTGTCGATGGTATGGTGGTGTAATGACACTCACACTTTTGCTTGTTTTGGAGGTTGACTTAGACTTTGAGGAACTGGAAGAAGCTGACTTTGTCTCCTTGATTGGTTCAGGGACCTTTTCAATGGATTCCATTTTTCAGTTAGCTTCCTCACTAGTTCGATCGGTTCTTGAATTTGGTCGACTTTAGTGAGGACAGAGGATGTTGAAGTCTCGGTAGGGAGTAGACTCTTGTTGAGTTGGTTTTGTTGGTCTTTTCAAGATGGTTCTACCAAGTCCAGACATTTCTTTTGGTGAATGAGGATTGAATTGCGGTGGAGTAAGCTCGAGCTTGGAGCGACACCGAAGAGGTTTCGATGGTGGAAGCGGTGCTTGAGATTCTCGCTTGACTTCAGAGATGTGTTCCGTACTCTGGGCACATCAGGGAGTCCAAGCATGCTTTTTAGAGCTTGACTTTCAGGCTCTAGAATCCTTCTAGAATCGAAATTTGGAAGCTTACTCGGGATTAATCCGCTTCAATCCAATCATGGAATTGGGATTAGTCAACATATTTGTAATCATGCCACCTGACACAAATGGCTTAGGAGACTTGTCTTTGTTGAGAGAGTCGAGGAGATGATCTTCACCCATGACTCTCTTTTTGCTACCGGGCACCCACAACATCAAAGACCACGGGATTTTTAGCGGTCAACTATCAAGAATATCTTGTTCCTTTTAAGTTCATCTTGAAGAGCCTGATTTCTTTTAACTAGTTTAGTGTTTTGAATTTGCAAAGTGACAACCTCAAGCTTGGCTTGTTTTAAAATAAGCAGTTCATCTCTACACTTGTTTAATTCAAAACTTAGCTTGTTGTATTTTGAAAAAGATTTAATCTTTGCTCTTCGATGAACTTAAGGTCAACATTAAGATAATTCATATAAGATCGCCTATCGAGTCATCATCCATAGAAAGTAAGATGTTTACCTTCTTCATAGTGATGTTGACCCATTCCCGTTTTGGCATGATTCTTTCCAACAGCTAGCTTGTCCTCTTGAGGGCCATCAAGGTCTGATGACATGCACCATTTCATCATCGATGACACGGCTCTTCATCGGTCGAAGGTCTCAGCAACAAGGCCTTTGTTTTACCCTTCACAGATTGAACACTTTTGTTGTTTCGAGGGCGGCCTCGAGCAATGCAAGCTTAGCTTTGACTTTCTTATACTTAGCTTCAAAATCAACAGTTTTGTTTTGATCAGATTTGTTTTGAAAGTTTTGATGAGACTGATAGATATTTGGTTGAAATTTGCTAAAGCCCGAGGACCGATTTGATCCCGATGGTTTATAAGAGGGTTGAAATTGTTTTGAAACAGTCTTTTGCAAAATGACCTCTTTTGTGAGACTTAAAGCATTCAGTGTCCTCATTTGCTTTGGCATTTGAAAAACCTTTGTTTCTTTTATAAACCTTCGAGAGTTAGCAAGGAGTGCCTTTTCACGGAATTCATGTTCGGTCATTTAGGTACTCCTCACTTGATCTCTCATCGGGCTCATCATCGAAATTTTCCGAAAATCTTGAACAATATTGTTAGAATAGAAAGTAGTTGATATTGTGATAAGGTGGTGGTCGTGGACTTCTTGACTTCCTGAGACTTCTTTAAGTCAGGGTATCGCCTGTTGATGAGGTTTTCCTCATAGACAAATTTCCCATAAATTTCAAGAAGCTCAAGATTTTGGATATGATTAGCATTCCTAAGTCCCTGAGAGAAATTCAACCACTTCTCCGGGAGACTGTTGACAAAACCAACATTGATTTCATGTTTGGACAACTTAACACCATCATTTGACAGTTCATTTAAAAGAGTTTTGTACCGAGTGTAAGTTTGAGAGAGAGTTTCTGAGTCCTTAGCCCCGAAGGTGTTATACTCAAGTTTCAAGTCCATTATCATGTTTTCCTTAGTATCAGATGGTCCTTCATGACTATGAACTAGGTCATCCAAGGTTTGCTTAGCTGTACTACAGCTTATAACAGACTCCATAATATCGTCCGGAAGACAAGATATTATGATACTTTTGAGTCTTTGGTCCTGGTTGACCACTCTCCTTTCATCCTGGGTCCACCGAGCTTCGGGTTTGGGCAACCCTTCAGTCTTTGGGACAAATGGACCTTCATTTATACACTTGATATAATAAGGTTCCATCCCAATCAAATAGCAAAGCATTCACTTTTTCCATTTGTTGAATTTTCCAACTTCAAGTCTAGGGAACCATGAATAAGCTCCACCCTTTTATCGACTAGTTGGGGTACATCAATTTCAGCCATTTAGGATCCTAAATTAAAAACTTTTAGATCGCCTAAAAAAGAGTTTTATAATTAGCCTTGCTCTGATACCACTTGTTGTTCCCTCGCTTCACTATTGTTTAAAAGCAGTTTAAATATATAAAACAAGTTAATAGTGAACTATGACTGAAATTAACATAAGTAAAACACACAGAGTAATTTTTAACATCATATTCTTATTAGAAATAAATCAACAATGAATACGTTACCCAAGTACTTGTGGAATAGTACTTGGGATTGAAATGACAAAGTTGGGTGACTCCTCTCTAAGCTCAGGCTAAGTCTGATCACAACTCTTAGAGCTCAGAGCTATCTCAGAACTAAGTTGTATTTGCGGGAGTGAAAAGATGGCTTATGCGTGTATGTATGTTTTACAATTCACAAGCTTAACCTTTTCACTCCATCTCTTATGTTATTTATACATGTATGAGTTTTAACCCTTTCCTAAGTGACAACCGACAAAGATACAAAAGACAAAATAATGATGTATTTTGTCTCTGTTTACAAAGACTATTCTAGGTAAGAGACAAGACTACTTTCCTAAGTTCGGTGATGACAGGCCCGATCTTTTGCCATTCGGTAAAGTTGACTTTGGTTGATAAGGGACGTTGTCTTATCCGATTCAAACTTATCCCGCCTTTTCCTACTCTTTCTTGATCTTTTCATCCTTTAGTCTTCTACTTCGGTTTGTCTTCGATTAGCAGTTGAGAGAGTCTTGGGGATTCAGTGAGTTATTGTCATCACTCACCTGAATCCATCGGCTTCTTCTTGACTCAGTCTTCACCCTTTAAGTTCTCGCCTTCGAGTGGAGAGACTTCTTCTTCTTCATGAGTATCCGAAGATGACTCACTGAGAGACTATGCACTCAGTGACCTGTTAGTGTTTAACGGACTAAACACTTGGGCTACTTTCTATTCAAATCATAGATTAAGGGGTTTGGGTATTTACTGAACCCAACACCTCTAGTTTTTCAGGTGGCAAAATACGCTGAGATAGCAAGTTGAAGATATAAGTCATCCAAGTGTCATCTGTTTTGAATTGGGAGACTTCCACAGGTTTGAGGATGGATTTCTCGTTGATTACTTCTATCAGGACCTCTTTTTTGAAATGTTCAAAAGTAAGAGAAGTGAGTTTGCTCAAAGCATCTACTCGCTATATCCATCCCCTTGGGATTTGAATGATTGTGAAATACGTGAAGTATGGTAGGATCTGGTTAACCAATGCCTAGTACAACTTCATATGTTGTTCCTTTGAAGTGTATTTACCCCTTACTTAGTTGACCAATGCCTAGTACAATTTCATCGGTTCTTCCTTTGCAGTGAATACCTTGATTTTTTTTACCTCTATTGTTTTGGCTACGCGTGTTTGCTTAGCTCGATCGCCTATTTTGACATTTTGTTTGTGTACTCGTGGTTTGATAGAACTGGTCCCAGGGACTTGTCTATCAGGATGTGTACCAGATGTGCTTAGAAATACCTTTTGAATCGCCTGGATGACAGTAGTAGGGAAATTGATAGCTTTTACAGTGGAGGATAGTTAATTTGTATATATTGCTGAAGAAGTAGATTGGCTCTTGAATCTTCTTCTTTTATGCTAAAAATTGACCCTATTGCTTCCTGGGATGCAGCGAGGTACATGGTGAGGGTTCACATGGTACTGGAGTCGTCAGGGTGGGTAGTTCATTTAGGAACACCTTGAGGACCTGAAATGCTACGTCAGGCTCTTCCGTCCACTCATATACTCTTTTCTTGTTGCATTCGATCAATACTTTGAATAATGACAACTGTTTTTCTAATTCTCTTTAGAGAAATCGGCTAAGAGCTACGAGTTTCCTATTTAAGCTTTGTAGCTCTCAGGTTCTTGGGAGGAGTCATGTCTAGTACTGCCTGAATCGTTTTGGGTTTTGCCCTGATTCCCGTGGCATCGATTATATGACCCAATAACTGACCCTCTTCCACTCCAAACATGCACTTAGCTCGGTTTAGCTTCATTTTGATGCCCCAGAGATTTTGGAAGATTTCCATGATGTTGCGCACTAAGGCATCCTCTATTTTGCTTTTGATGACCATGTCATCGACATATGCCGAGGTTGACGCACATCTGAGATTTGAATTCGTTGTCTACCAGTGCTTGGTAGGTAGCGCCTGCTTTTTTGAGACCGAAAGGCATCTTGGTGTAGTAAAAAAGACCTTGATTGGTGTAGAATGTTGTTTTGTCTTCAGATTCTTTAATTAGAATTTGGTGATATCCCTTGTATGCATCGAGAAAGCACTTGTATTTGAAGTCGGCCAAATACTCTACTTTCCAGTCAATGACAGGTAAAGGGTAATTGTCTTTTGGACATGCCTTGTTTAGGCTGGTAAAGTCGACACACATGTGACACGTGCCATTGACTTCCTTGACCATAACTGGCTTTGAGACCTAAGTTTGATATTTGACCCGGTGTACTATGCCTTCCTGGATTAGGTCTGTGACCTAGGAATCCGTAGCCTGAGAGCGTTCTAGAGAAATACTGCATCTTTTTCGTCTGATAGGTGGTCCATATTGGTTTAGGCCCATGTTGTGTTATGCTACATACATGAGAATACTTGTCATGTCTAAATATTTCTAGGCTAATACGTCTAGGATGTTTGCCAGTAGTTGCACAAGTTGGTTCTGAACTTGGGGTTGACTCTGATTGTAATGGGTTGATCTGGGTATTCGGGATATATGACGACCTTCACCTGTTTGGGATTTTCTCTGAGAATAGGCTCCTACACGATATCCTTGATATTTCTTTCCTCCACTGCAGCCGCTAGACTTGCGTGCTCGTTGGGGTAGTCGCTTTTTACCGTAGCGACTCCTGCTCTTGTTAGGAATTCTACTAAGACCTGATGGTTGAAACTTCCATGCTAAGATTTTGAAGTGTCGTCCTTCCAAATATGACGTTATACTTGGATGTAGATTTGACAATGTGGAACTGTAACATGATTGTTCTTGACAACGGGTGTGTTCCTACTGTGAGCTCTAAGGTGACTACTCCTTCAGGGTATGATCTCTCCCTTGAGAAACCGATTAGCAGTGTGGTTGGAGGCTTAAGGCTTGACCTGATGTGTTCTGGGAGTTTGTTGAAATAATGTTCGTACATTTTGTCGACTGAACTCCCTCGTCCATGTATATAATGCTAACCCTATGTGAGGCTATCATTTTTGTTATGACAACGGGGTCGGATGATGGTTTGAATGTATCCTATGGAATGTTTCGCGATAGGGTACCTTGCAAGGTATTCGTGAGCTCGTTGCGTCTTTTTATGCCTGAGTGCCATGATTGGATCATGTTGACACTCCATATTTGTTCCCTGAGGAGCTCTTGTTCTGTTTCGCTATTTTTATCTACCTTGGGTTGTGTGTCAGAGTGGGCAGGTTTGTTTGTGCCAAAAGTGAGCTTGTCCTTGAGAGTTTTTGGCTTAGGACATCCAGGCGGGGGTGGACTGGCTAAATGCTTTATTCTACTCGATGTGAGTTCCCTCGTGTTGAGCTTTGCTAGGTATGTGTTTGATTTGTTATAAGTGTAGGGTAGGTTGCATGTTATGTCCAAGGCAAGGGCTAGGAGGGAATGCCAGGGTGTCTTTCTGAATGTTGTACCCAGGGTGGTTCCCATGTAGTGGCTTGGTCTGATTGCTATATGTAAACTAATGCGGATAAGGACAAGTAAGTTGGTATGTGTTTACCTGAGTTTTTTTCTAATAAGTGCGTGTAGCACTGAGTTGCATGTTTGTTGGTCCCGTTCCCTGACATCCTCTAGCACCCATTTCTACTCCCTGAACCTTGAACGGTTGCGATTTTTGAGCTTGTGCGGATGCCCTGAGAGTGTGACGTCTCCCACAGAATCATGTGGGCTTGTTTAGGGGGAATAACGTGTGAAGAACAGCAAGATAAGCTGCTACATGCGTGTTCCTCTTAGGTTTCTTTGTGTTGTTTCTAGGTGACTTGTAAGTGTTTTTTTCGGGTATTTGTTGGTTTTTTTCCATGTGAGGAAAATTGCCCAATCGGATAGGTTCGAGGTGTTGTTTGGGTGTCTCCGAAAGTTTAGGGTGTTTTTCAATAGATATGTTTGACAAAGAAACTAGTGATTTTAAGGTAACAAATTCTAGATTTTTTAGTGAGAAATGAGTTAAAATAGGTGAGAATTTTTGAGAAATTTATGGCTATTTTGTATCATATCTCCATGGATGGCGTCATTTTTACGTATACTATGTAAATCAGTTTAGAGATGGGATGTGAATGATTTTTTTGTTTGGTTCCTCGTGTTGAACGGTAAGAACCCGATGAGATTGATATAGATGAATAAGCTCAGGTAACACTTAAAAAAGAACCATACTACACTGCTGTGAGGCAGTATTTGCTCAAGTGTGTGAAAACTTATGAAGTTGTGTGTGTTGCTCTCATTTTATAGAGAGACTTTTAGGGTTTAGAGATAAACCCTTTTGGGATGATCAACGCCGACTAGAGATCCATGTATTGATCATCCAAGAGCAGACAATGAGGACCGGTGTCATTCGTCCTTTTTGCTCGTACAAAGTGGTGCTTGTTGTGCGTTCCCACTGTGCAATGTCAGTGGTACATCTTACCTGCTAGTGACAGTTGAGGAGCAGTAGTAATGTCATACCCAGTCTGGCTTGAGAGGTTTTAACAAGCCCTACGTGGCACGGATTTAAGCCGTGCTTCTATCAAGTGTTGATTGGCTTTGGTAATTGGCTTGATTCGAGCATGTAATTAGTGGGCTTGAGTCACTAATATTGATACACTATCATGATGTAATTCAGATTATTCGGTTCTGTTAATCCAATTTGATTTCTGTTCGGTTCGGTTTTTGGTTTTACCTAAAAAAAATTAAACGAACTAACCGAACCGAATAAATCAAATAATCTGATAACCAAACCGATGAGCACCCTTATTAAATAGTTCTCTTAGATGAGTTGGCTCATACTCAATTGTGAACTTGAAATTAATAGATTTTAAAGTTATAGGATGTATTTTAGTTTATATCTCAAGGAAATGAACAAACAAGAAGAAATAGTAAATCATCACCGGTCACATACTCTCGCAATACAATCACTTTTTAATGTTTTAATGACCAGTTTCGCATTTGTGCACAAGGTTATATACGTGAAAGAGTAAATCGAAATAAAAAACCAAAACCAATTAAAAAAAATCAAAAGTGACGTTTTTGAATTTTATAAAAACTGATTGTTTTTTTGACGATTTTTGGTCTTATATAAAAAACCGAACTGCATAACAGCTCTGGTTTTTATCATTTTTCATGTTAATACAAATAATGTCTAATAACGTTATTATATTTTTTGGTTTTTATACGTTTTTATAATAACAAAAATTAAAAACATTTTTTGTCAAAGTTTACGTAAACAAGTATTTAGTCGTAAATTTCCATTTCAACGTAAAATCACTAAATGTATGAATAATAAATATTAAACGTGATGGATGTTTAAAGAAATATTTTTGTCATACACTTTACATTTTTACATATTACATTTTAAAATGTGACAAAAATATTTTCAAAAAAATAATTGGACAATTATTTTTGATTATTTAAAAAATATTTAAATAAGAATAAAATTCAAAAACTGGTTTTTCCATCTCAAAGAATATTTTTAACCAATTTTATAAGCGACCACAAAAAGAAAAAAAAAGAAAGCGTTCTGACATACCTCACGATTCCCTTAAATAGGGACGGCTCCCTAATACATTAGGAAATTGTGAGACCGTCTGGTGCTCGTTGAGTTTCTTCTTTGCCTATAAATAGTGGCTTATTTCACACATTATTTTTCACCTTTTTCACATAGTTTCTATGTCCATTTCTAGTCTTATAAATCCTCATTTCTTTGATCATTAAACTTGTTTAAAGTGATCCAAGCATCCAAGTGCAAGAGAAGAACACTAGTTATAGTCAAGATACGAAGTGTTGTAGTGTAGTTGTTGCATATGTAACATTTCTTACATCTTTGTTTTATATTGTTGTATGTCACACCCCCAAAATATAGCATCGGAATATAACTGGGGCATAACATCATAGCACAAAGACACAAGATATAAATAATGACGTATATATGAGTCGTTTGAAAAATTACACGTTCGATTAAAGAAATAATGTTCTACAAAGACATGTTCCAAGAGTTCACTAAATATTAAAAATATTTTGATTCACATCGAACGTAAAGTTATTCAATAGATATTGGTCATGATGAGAACACAAAATGCAACTCTAATGCGATGCTCCACGCAATCCAATGCTAATGAAATAAAGGACCCGAGAAATATATGCTAAAATGTCAACATAAAGTTGGTGAGATTATAGGTGAAATGTTAAGTAAAATTAGTATGGACCACAAGATTTCAAGTAAACGTTGTAATAAATACAACATCTGGAAAAATATTAGTGACTATTGTAACTCGTATAATATCATGAAAAGTATTACTATTGCAATAAGCTCATGAAAACCGAAGCCTTAAGTATTATGTTTGTATGTTTGTTGCCCCCGTAGGAGTCCCTTGTTGTACCAAGTGATACATCTTCTGCCATTAATGATGAATATGTGTTTGATGAGTACACTGAATATGTGCCTGATGACTCAATGACCACTAAGCTAAATATATATATATATAAGGATCAAGTTGTCATCTATGAACAACGTGCTAAATTTGAGCTGACCACCCGTGAGCAGGAAATGGATAGCCAAATGCGTACATTGATCACTAAAAGTAATTTAAGGGAAGAAACGTTAAACAAGAGTTAAATTCCTTACAAGAGAAACTTAATAAAACTATTAAGCAAAAACAAGAACTTCAAAAAAATGTAAAAATGCTTAAACAGGAATTCAAAGAAAAGGAATCAAAACTCCTAAATGATTTTTCCAACCTTAAGAATTTAAAGAACAAGCTTGAAAATAAGTTGTACGTACAAGGCAACAACATTCAAACTGCTCACAAGATTTCAAAGCACAGAGTATTAAGTGATAAATACAGTATAGGCCTTGTAGAAGACCCAAATCCTGCGTTCCTTAAGAAAGCCAAAAGGGCTCATGATGTGATTTATGATGGTAGTGAGATTCTTAAGCCCAAACAAAAGCCAACTTGTGTAGAGAACACTGAAGAGGACATAGAGTTAGAAAATGCCTCTAAAGAGAAAATGGATAAGAAATTGAAGAAACCTATGTGTGTGAGTCATAGTATAAATGTCAAATCTCACGATTATTCTAAGGAAAGCTTCTTAACCACGTTTAAACCTCAGACTCAATTAACTCCTGAACAAGTCTTTTGGAAGTTAGATATGGATAAGAGAAAGGCAGAAGAACTTGTTGAAAAGTATCCTCCCCTTAGGAAATTGCCTGCAGCTACAGTGTATCCTCCCAATACACCAATGCATTTAGTGCCTAGAAATCTTCCCACTTAAAGAAAAACCTTAATTAGCATATACGTAGTTTACCAACTATTTGTTGATTTCGATATAACATGTAAGAAGAGAATCACACCAACAGGTATCACTGAAGGTGAAAGGGGTTTTGAGCAAACAAAAGAGTGCTATCTTACAGAGGTTATTCCATTCTTTAAACAATTAAAAGAACAATTTGAGGGTATTTAAAAGGCCTTAGATACTGAAGTTAAAGAAATGAAAAAGATGTTTAATGAAATGGAAAACGAGGTTAGAATTAATGTATATGATCTTAAAAACAATGAGATTGAGGGAAAAAATATTCACATCCTTAATGAGAATTTGATTTCTAGATGCATTGCCCAGGATGTGTTTTATACTGTCACTAATTATGCTATAACTGCTTCTCAATTTCATGATTTATCAATTGCATTTAATGTTTACCAAGATCGTGTCGATGAGCTTGAGACCGAGAGTTCAAAATTGCATGACAAAATCGAAAAAGATGATCATGATAACATGGTCAGGCATTTTTCTAAATTAGAAGTTGAATATCCTTATTTACAATTAAAATATCAACATCTTGAAGAAAGATTCAAAACCTCAAATGCCAAGACAACTTCGGATACTCCTGAGTTTGATGCTTATTTCGAAATAAACACACGTGATGAACGGATTCAAGCTCACTGCAACACGATTCGAAAGTTGTAAGCTCAAATCTCCCAATTGAAGGAAAATAGGAGTGAAGTGGTTGGCACTCAGATACCTCTGCCTTTAGATTCTCAGAATTTCCAACTTCAAAACATCATCAATAAATTACAAAAAGAAAAGGGCAAATGACAAAAAAATGCATCGAACTTGACACTTTTTATGATTGTGTGTAGCCAACTATTTTTTTTCTTATTGTGTGTACTGAACTTTCAAATTTCGATTATTGTGTGTATTTTGTGACAATTTTACCCTTAATTTTTTTTAATTTGGAAGGGTAAAATGGTCATTTTACATGGCAGAATAGTCACAAAATACACATAATGATTGAAATTTGAAATTTGAGTACATACAATAAGAAAAAAAATAGTTGGCTACACACAATCACATAAAGTGTCAAGTTCGATGCATTTTTTTGTCATTTGCCCAAAAGAAAATGAATGTTTTCAAGCGAAAAATTCAAAGGTTAAATTGCAAAACAAAGATTTATATGATTCAGTCAAGGTCAATCATGATAAACACATTGAAAAAGTAACTTCTTTGCTTAACGAAATTGAGAATCTGAAGCGTATGGTGAAAGGGAAATTGCCGATTCCCACTTGCAAATTTGTTGTTCCAAAGGTATCTGCTTGTAATAATTATGCTATTGATGTCTTGTATATTCCTCCTCCTCTTAGGAATAATGAACTTGCATATCGAGCATATCTTTCGTACCTTAAGGATAGTTTAGAGGGTCTCCGTGAAATTGTTGAAGATGATAGAATAGAGAAACCACTTGATAGTGCGGTTGCCTATGCTTGTATGTATGCCAAACGATCTCAGGAACTCTTAGAATATATCATTGCCACATGTCCTAAATCTGGTACTAGGCGAGATAGATTAGTTGCACCCACTTCTATGCCTAAAGTCAAGTATGTTACCTTTGATGTGCCTCCTAAAGTCTCAGAGCCCAACGCTTCTAGGACAGAAATGCAAAAAGTAGTGAAACAAACTAATATTCACGTCATTCCTTCTACAGGAGTAAGTAGTGACACTAAGGTTAGCGGGTCAAAGCCTTCAAGCAATACAAAGCAAGATAGGACCTCGCGAGCTAAAAGTGATCAAGAGAAGAGAGTAGAAGACCACCATATGAATAATAAGTTTGAGTTGAATAAAATGAATCGTGTTGATTATAGTATTAGCTATAAGCGTACTGTAATTAATTCGAATTCTGCTACTGCTTGCAAAACATGTAATGAATGCTTAATTTCTGGTAATCATGATGAATGTGTTGTGTCTTATTTGAGGCATTCTGTTAAATCCCCAATGGATAATGCAAAACAGGTTAAGCAATCTTGAAAACCTACAGGGGAAAGGTTTATTAGTATGGGTTTTCAATGCAAGCCCACAGGCCGCAAGTTCAAAATTAGTGAACTCTGTCCCTCATTGTCTAGATCAGTGCTTAATAAGAAATGGAAGCCCACTGGTAGAATCACACCTTTAAGTACTCAGCACACTATGACTAGGTCCACTGCCTCTACTAGTGCAGCTCCCACTAATAATATTATGGCTCCTAGAAATGCTGTAGGTCTACAGATTGCTTGTACTAACCAATCAGAACGCATATTCTCATGGGGATCCAATGTTTCCAGTTATCCACTCTTCTCTATTTTCAAATGCAGGTCGTACAAAATCGTCCTTTGGTATTTCGATTCAGGCTGCTCAAAACATATGACTCGAGATCGCTCACGGCTCAAGAACTTCATGAATAAGTTCATCGGGATAGTTAGATTTTGGAATGATCATTTTGGTGAAATTATGGGTTATGGAGATTATGTTTTCGGTGATAGTGTTATCTTCTGGGTATATTATGTAGAAGGACTTGGGCACAATCTGTTCTTTGTTGGTCAATTTTAAGATTCTGATCTCGAAGTAGCCTTCAGAAAACACACATGATTCGTTAGAGAATTAGATGGTGTTGAGCTTCTAAATGGATCTCGTGGCACATACTTGTACACCATCTCTATCGAAGATATGATGAAGTCTATTTGCTTATTGTCTAAGGCATCTAAAAACAAGTCATGGTTATGGAACCGTCAACTCAATCACTTGAACTTCGGTACCATCAATGATCTTTCTAGAAAGGACCTTGTAAGAGGCTTACTCCGATTAAAATATGAAAAAGGATCATCTCTGTTCTGTATGCCAATTGGGTAAAAGTAAAAAGTATGCCCACAAACCCAAACCTGCTAATACCATTATGGAAGTTCTTCATACCCTTCACATGGATCTATGCAGACCTATGAGAGTTCAAAGTATTAATGGGAAGAAGTATGTGCTAGTTGTTGTTGACGACTACTCTCGGTTTACTTGGGTAAAGTTTTTGAGAACTAAGGATGAAACTCCTGAGGTTATCATTAAGCTTATCAAACAATTATAGGTCAGGCTTAACAAAACTGTTATAATCATCCGAACAGACAATGGAACTGAATTTGTAAACAAACAGCTCATTCAGTTTTATGAAAGCATTGGAATTAGTCATCAGAAAAGTGTTCCTCACACTCCTCAGCAGAATGGTGTAGTTGAAAATGTCGTACTCTTGTAGAAGTTGCTAGGACTATGCTAATATTCTCAAAGGCTCCAATGTTTCTCTGGGCGAAAGCCATTGCTATTGCTTGTTACACTTAAAACTGTTCCCTAATACATACTCTTTATGGAATAAATCCATATGAATTAGTGCATAATAGAAAACCGGATCTCTCTTTTCTTTGTGTGTTTGCGGCTTTGTGTTATCCAACCAATGATGGTCAAGATCTAGGAAAGTTGAAAGTTAAGGCTGATATTGGATTCTTCGTTGGTTATGCACCTGATCGGAAGGATTACCAAATCTACAATTAAAGAACCCGAGATATTATGGAAACTATTCATGTTATGTTCGATGAGCTGACTAAGCAAATGGCTCATGGACACTCCACTTCTGGACCCGCACCAAACTTTTGACACCTAGATCCATTAGTTCGGGTCTTGTACAGAATCTCACTCCTGCAACACCTTATGTACCTCCCACATAAGAAGATTTGAAGAAGCTATTTGATCCAATGTACAATGAATACTTTGAGCCTACAACTGATGATACTCTTGCACCACCAGCTGTAACTGCTCATGTTCCATCCAATCCAAATGGTCCAACGGTCTCTATTTCCATATCATAAGATGCTCCATTTGCTGACCATTCACCATCATCATCGAATCTTCAATCATCTTCAATACATCACGGAATTGCAGTTGATAATTGTTTTGAAGATAATCCCTTTGTGATAAGGATTTAAAACGTACACTATTAAGGGGTCATTTAAGCCCTTAATCGCTCACTTTTATATCCGTTACTGCTTAATTTCGTTCCTTTTCACTTTTTAGGTCTCTTGGAAGCAAAATGCTGGAATGATGCATTTTGGACGAAAAGGAGTGAATATGTGAAGAAAATGGCTAAGTCAAGATCAAGACACTCAAGTCAGCCTGAATTACACCGACAAGCGTCCCAAACGAGGGCGGCGATGTCCCTATTTTTTGACGACTCGGAGCTTTTTACTATTTTACACCGACGCGTCATGCTTTGAAGAGTAAGGGCGTCGAAGACTTTTCTTCTCGAGGCGGCCTAGATCCGCACTCGACGACGCCATCTGCTGAATCTTTGGCGTCACAACCACAACGTGAGGCCGTCCCAATGATGACTTGGCCAAGACGAAACCCTAATGACGGCGATCAGACGGCGTCTCACCTATAAGGCGACGCCATCGCAGTTGTAAAACTATATATAGAATTCGCTTTTTCATTTTTTGAGAGGTAGACTTGTGGAGTAAAAACCTAAAATGATTGTAGTCCGGTTTGGACAATATTTTAGGGTTCTCATACCCTATTTTACATCGAGATAAGTTATTTATTCCCTTGATTTCATTATGTCTTCGATTGAATGTGTGTATGCTTGCATGTTTAACATGTCCGGCTAATTTACTTGTGTGTTTGCTTAGATCTATGAAACCTAGTTATTAATTATTGATTGGTTGTCTCTTATCTTAATTGTCATTGGCTTAGGAGTGCACTAGGCCATCGTTGTGTTTTTAATGCTTGAGTAATCTTTGTTGAATGTTAGTTTATAATTACTAGTGGAATTGTAGGCTAAACATCCAAAGAAAACCTTAGTGTTAAGTTTATGAATCCTAGAGATTTCGTAGTCATTAACCTTAAGGTAGTCTCAAAGAGTTAGGGATAAAAAGCACACCCTACGACCTTAGAAAACACAACGCGTTAAGAATAAGGACGTGACAATTCAACCACCAATAAAAGATAACTAGGGAGTAATAGTATCTAGGTAGACACATATTTAATCATCATACGAGCACACTTCAAAAAGACATAGACTACCCATTAGTTAGATAATTATATAGTAGAAGTAATCGGTAAAAGTACCAACCCCCAAATCCAAACCACGAGATTTTACCCTTAGCTTTATAAAAAAAATATAAAAAAGATAAAAAATATTCTTCCTCAACCTCAAACCTTAGCATAGTAATTTCTCACTAGCATTCCTATTCCCCTAGAGAACGATATCAATACCCGAGGCTTACCTAATACTACACTACAATGATTAGGTTCACTGCCTAGGGTGTTGAAAAACTTGCTCGACGAAAAGGAAGTTTCCTTTGACCCTGAACGCGCATCACTTTTCCACTCCCGAAGATGCTGCATTTGAGAATATCTTTGCCCCTGAACCCACTCCTGGAGCATCTTCACTAAGGGATCCTAACTCTGCTACTTCAGTACCTTATCAACAACCACATGAACATCTAAAAAAATAGACACATGATCATCCATTGGAAAACATCATTGGGAATCCTTCTCGTCCGATATCTACTAGAAAGTAACTTACCACCGATGCCTTATGGTGCTTTTTCAACTATGTAATATCAAAGATCGAACCAAAAGATGTCAAAATAGCAATGTCTGAGGACAGCTGGTTTAGTGCTATGCAAGATGAAATTCATGAGTTTGATCGTCTTGATGTATGGGAATTAGTACCTCTTCCAGATTGTGCTATGATTATCGCTCTCAAGTGGATCTTCAAGGTGAAACTTGATGAGCATGGTGACTTTCTGAAGAATAAGGCGAGACTAGTTGCTAAAGGATATCGACAAGAGGAGGGTATTGACTTTGAGGAATCATTTGCTCCGGTTTCACGAATTGAGGCTATCATAATATTCCTAGCTAATGCTGCCACCAAGAATATGGTAGTCTACTAAATGGATGTAAAGACTGCGTTTCTTAATGGTGATCTCAAAGAAGTTGTTACATATTGGATTTCATAAACACATAGCAATCAAGATCAAAGAGGCGTATAAAAGAGTTTAGAGAGAGAAAGTTTTAGAGAGAGAAAGAGAAGAGAGTTGGGAACTATGTGAAACAAAGAAAAATGGTATTGAAGCTCCAACCCTCTACCTTGGGAGGTAGAGGGTATTTATAGTTTCTTACAATACTCGCCTCCTACGGGTGGATCGTGGCATGGTGGGTAAAGACCCGTCCGTCCTCCACGGTGATACATAACTAACTACTTATTAACCTAACTTGACTACGTCTACGAGCTTTCTAACGAGTACATATACTTGAGGTGACCGACACTTTAACTAATGGATTTTCTAAATCCTAACAATC
Source organism: Chrysanthemum makinoi (assembly GCA_910596185.1). Taxonomy (NCBI): domain Eukaryota; kingdom Viridiplantae; phylum Streptophyta; class Magnoliopsida; order Asterales; family Asteraceae; genus Chrysanthemum; species Chrysanthemum makinoi. Next base: position 107,353,048 of record OU343217.1, read on the forward strand.
TCCCCTAAGGGAGGTCACCTCAATTTACATTGAATACAAACAGACATTACATTTTGATTGTTCTTGGATTCTTAATTAAGTTCTTTGCTCAGTAGCCGTAGTCTTTGATTCTTCATGTTGCATGTTTTGTTAATCCAAGTGGAGGTCTTTAACGATCCACATGATGATGAGTTTTGAGCGGCTTTGAGATCATCGCTTCCATAAATCTCGACTCTTCCTTTGTAGTGTTGACATTATGTGATGTTGTGACATTGGACCGACATGCTCACATTCTGGATCATGATTTCTTCTTATCAGAGTAGCGGAAGCTTTAGTTGATTCATGATATTTGCGGCAGCGAAGCATGGAGTGAAAATATCATAGTCGTTGATGCACTTATCATGATTTCTTTAGAAATGAATGTGTTGTATGAGCATGCGGCTATGGATTGACCTCTTAATTCTGATCAGCTGCAAACGTTGGGTGTACCTGCATACAACAATTAGCAATAAAGTGCACGAAAGTGTCTTTGATCACTTTCGTTGAATTGAGGTACACGGTCCACGGTTCCCCGTTGATCGATTACAATCTTTGTGATCGGTAGAATTCTAAGAATTTCCTTGTGAGGTTTCGCAAATGCTCTAGCTATTCTCAAACCGAACGCCTCAAAGAAGACAACACGGAGTGAGTGAACCAAATAATTGAGATTCAATCGATTGATGAAAAGTGATTTGAAAACAATCGGTAATCGCTTAATATAAAGTGTTTTGCAATACAACGAAGATTTTAAAGAAAATCAGTTATCAATCATAAACACCTTTTATTTTGAAATATTAATACACAGTCGATGTGCTAGTGAAAAGAATTTAAGCACAACGATCGGTTTTCAAAGGTATCCATCAATCCATTTCCTAGACCAAGGTTGATTCAATATTGAATCGCCCCATCGTTTCTATCCAGTTGTCACAAGTTTGATCTATTGGGTAGATCTCACATGTTACCCACCAAGAGCTTGTTTGATGTTGGCTCTAGAAGGATTTCCATCTTCATCGTGAATATTTTACACATCACTCAGATGTTTTGGCATTACCACAAGGATAATGCGTAGGATTCTTAAGATATAATCTCACTTTCCACATTGTGTGAAACAGTGAGTCTTCATTGATTGTGTCCTAGAGAGATTTATTGATGATCTCGTGGCTCTAGACTCGATAGTGCATGTTTGGTTCCTATGCCGGAGACTAGGGAGAGGGTCTCCTTCTTCAATATCAACAATCTCTAAGAGAAATTCGATAGATAATGTAGGTTCCCCGTGAGAATGAAACAAGCCCTTTTAAGAGGAACTTGAGGAGCTTGGGAAGTTTAGTGCAGTGCGTCACTGGGTTCATGACGTCTTGTCTTCAATACCGGTGTTACCTTAGTAACCACCAGTAGCATATGTATTGAACCTGATTTTTGCCCTAAGGATGAATTATTGTAGGGCTATTTCTTTTCACCCTTTTCACATTCAATTCTTTTTCATTCTTCAACCCCTTCAGTGCTTACCGAGACTTCATAACTAGAACCTTGTTGGGTTCATTCCAGTTCTAGCTCTATCTCAGTCCACACTCTTCCCATTTCTCATTTTTCTCCTTTTTTCATCAAACCTAAGGACTTTACACTATCTAGATGATTGTCCCTGGGTAGATCCCTCCGGCTCTGATGGGATCGCGGGAATACATACCTAACCTAACCATCCTTATATCTCCATGCATAAATTAAAATTGGTCGGTCTTTAGGTATTGTTCTTCCGCCTATGAAACCAATTGAAAACCATTTGAAAATCAATCCAGGTACTAGTGATACTAGATCAAAGCGTTTTGTACCTGAATTATTTTTGATATTTTTAGAAAAGCTCCCCCTCAACATGTGCAACATATATTTGAAACTGTTTTAGCACATGGATGCAAGAGATCTTAGAACTCTCAGATTAAGAATGAAGAGTTCAATTCTTTGATCAACATTTTCTTAAAAATATCGACATCACTTTCCCGATCAAGATTAGTATTTCAAATACTTTGTTAGAGATATTTTGGGAAAGAATGTGGTTTTCTAAAAGTTTCTCCCCCTCAATATGTGCATCGAGATTCGAAAGTGTTTTGCACATATTAGGGAGAACCTGCACTTAGAGACAAATCAATCACGTTTCAATCATTTTTTTTTGGTTTGATATAGATGTTCCCCCTTAACATATGCTTGGAAAAACTTGAAATCATTTGGCATATGTAGGGAGGAGATCTTGCTAATCAATTACAAAACCATTTATCGAATTATCAGTTTAAATCCAATTTAAATCACAAATTCTCCCCCGATCACAATTTTCAAATCCATTGAGATTTGTGATCTCTATTGATTTAAATTAATTTTGAAAACTTTGGAGGAGAATTGTGACTTGCTTTTGAAAAACATTTTAACTGATAAGGATCAGATTCTGAAACTTTAAACTCCATTGTTCAAACATGCACAAATATCTTTTGAAAACATAACATTAGCCAAGGTCTTGAACCAATTGTATAAAACATTGTAAAACATTGTTCTTTTAGATTATCCAAAAGTAGACCTTGCTCTTTAACGTGCCAATTGTTTGAAAAATAACTTTTTGATTTGATTGAAATCATTCTCCCCCTCAATCAATGACATAAGTTGTTGATTGAGTGTTATAGATTTTGACAAATGATAGGTCCAAATGATTTTCAAAAATATAATCTGAGTTATTTTCAAAGCAATTTTGTTTTCATTAGATGACAAATATTTTTCAGAAGAATACTTAGAAGGAAAAATATTTGTGATGGAAATATTTGCCTTTTTGGCGACAAACATTTTTTTTTAGAATCAGAGCATGAGGATTCAAAAATTAAAATAAGCATAGTTCTGTTCTTTCATTTAAAACTGGTTACTGCCTGAAATGACAATAAACAACCATTTTTCTCTATCCTCCTTTTATTTTTTTTTTATTTTTTTTTTGTGTATACATTCGAACTTCATCTAAAAACCCGTGCCATTCTTTGAGTGACAAAACAAAGTCCGTAGATGTTATCGAACCAGGAAAAAACATGACAAAATAACAATATTTTGGAATTTTTCAAGATTTTCTAATTTTTATGGATTTTAACAATTTTATATTTTTCTATTTTCTTTTTGTTGGTTTTATGATTTTGTATTTTGCTTTTAGATAAAATATGTACAAAGAGGATAATTCAGTTTAAGAGAATGATGAAATGAGTACCGAGATAAGGATATCGTTCAAAGACGTTGTAGAAGAAAGAAATTAACATCTCTTAAACTTTCACCACCAAAGCATTCGAGGCTTCTAAGAAAATCGTCTGAACATGAGCCTTCTAAATGTGAATCTTTGGTAGCTTCCCCCCAAACCGACAATATTTGAATTAAGACCATTTCCCCCCAGAAGATGAAGTAAAGCAAACAGTCTAATTGTATGAAGCTCAAGAACCCGAAGAAGATGATAACAATGAAGTAACAAGTTAAACGGATCATTTATGCGGTTATCATACTCGGAATAAACGATTGAGCCCGATCACATGAACCTATTGTGCATCCCCGAAGTACACATTACTCTTCGAGATTGAGCAAGAAGTTGTCTATTCAGGGGAACAACATATCAACATCTTCATTTTACTAAGTGCATTCCAGTTATCTAACATATAACCAATCAGCCCATAATGTACACATGTACCCAACTCGAGTAAAGACGATGACATCCATGTAACATGTTGAGTCACTAATCATCTCTGCGGATGTCAACACCGGAATAACTGAATTATTTTGATCAAGTGAACATGTTGTGCATCCTTGATGTACACATATCTCTCCCCTGATGGTTGCGATCTCATCGGAATCATCATTGCATTGTGTACATGAAGCACTAACCAGAAGAACTTTATCATAAATCATATAGAAGATGTTGATAAGCAATATCATCTCACATTCCAATTATTCTTCTCATATTTCTTTCTACTGAAGGCTGAGATAACACATACCGAAAGTACCCAGAGACCACTTCCTCCCAAATGGTTGGAATAATACATTCTTCCCCCAAATAGTTGGAATAATATATCCTTCCCCCAAATAGTTGGAATAATACATCATTCCCCCAAATAGTTGGAATAACACACCAAAGGCTACGAGTTAAACACTGAGTTTCTCTACGGTTATGACATTTGCGTTTCTACATAACCTAGCCCTTGATACCAATTGTTACATATTGAATTTCATAAACATATAACAACCAAGATCAAAGAGGCGTATAAAAGAGTTTAGAGAGAGAAAGAGGAGAGTTGGGAACTATGTGAAACAAAGAAAAATGGTATTGAAGCTCCAACCCTCTACCTTGGGAGGTAGAGGGTATTTATAGTTTCTTACAAGACTCGCCTCCTACGGGCTGTGGATCAGGCATATAGTGGGTAAAGACCCGTCCGTCCTCCAAGGTGATACATAACTAACTACTTATTAACCTAACTTGACTACGTCTATGAGCTTTTTAACGAGTACATATACTTGAGGTGACCGCCACTTTAACTAATGGATTTTCTAAATCCTAACAGAAGTGGTCTACGTCAGTCAACCGGAAGGCTTTGTGGATCCTGAGCATCCTAAATATGTCTACCGTCTGAAAAAGGCTCTCTATGGCTTGAAGCAGGCTCCAAGGGCATGGTACGATACTTTGTCAAAGTTTCTATTGGCTAATGGATTCTACAAAGGAGTTGTTGATCCCACACTGTTCACTCGAAAGTCAGGCAAACATTTAATTCATGTTCAAATATATGTTGATGATATTATCTTTCCCTCGACTGACCCAAATGAATGTGGCCATTTTTCAAAAGAGATGGGCTCAAATTTCAAATGTCAATGATGGGACAAAAGTCATTTTTCTTAGGATTACAAATTTCTCAAAGTCCCGGAGGCATTTTTATTAATCAATCTAAATATACCAATGAAATGTTAAAAAAACTTGGATTTGATTCTTGTGACCCTGTTGACACTCCCATGGTGGAGAAAAACAAACTGGATGGGGACCTATCTGGGATCCCTGTTGATCAAACTAAATATCGTAGTATGATTGGATCCTTGATGTATCTCACTGCCAGTAGACCTGACATTATGTTCGATGTATGCATGTGTGCTCGCTACCACGCTAAGCCTACTAAAAAGCACCTTGAAGCAGTTAAACCGGTCTTCAGTATCTCCAAGGAACCATTAACATGGGACTTTGGTATCCAAAGGACACCACCATGTCACTAACAGCCTATGCAGATGCTGACCATGCAGGGTGTCAAGACACTCGTCGAAGTATGTCAGGAGGTGCTCAATTTTTGGGTGATAAATTAGTGAGCTGGTCATCGAAGAAGCAAATGAGTACTTCTATATCTTCTACAAAGGCTGAATACATTGCCATGTCATCATGTTGTGCTCAAATCTTATGGATGAGATCCCAACTATCTGACTATGGCTTTGTATTCAACAAAATTCCTCTGTACCATGACAACAAAAGTGCCATCGCTCTCTGCTATAACAACGTTCAACACTCAAGATCGAAGCACATTGACATTCGACATCATTTCATCAGGGAACAAGTAGAGAAATGTGTGTTTGAACTCTACTTTATAAGGACTGAGTATCAGTTGGCAGACATCTTCACTAAAGCTCTTCCAAGAGATCAGTTTGAGTTTATCCTCCCTCGACTCGGCATGAAGAGTCTGCAGCCAGAAACGCTCAAACGTCTTTAGGAAGAGGATGAGGAGTAAAGGAGTTTCTTCACCAATTCTTTGTAAATATTTTTCAAAAATCAAACTACAAAATTATAAAATCAAAAAAAAGAAAATAGAAAAATATAAAATCTTAAAAAAATTCATAAAAATCAGAAAATTTGAAAATTCTGAAAATATTGTTTTTCTCAAGGCATGTCTTCTAGTATCGATAACATCTAAGGTCTTAGAAATGTCATTCAATAATGGCACGGGACTTTAGATGAAGTTCGAGCAGAAGGTGTAAATACCTTTCAAAACATGTCTCAAAACAATGGTTTACAATTACTTTAGATTGTAACCCGCGCTTAAAAAGTGGCTTACTGTCATTTCAGACAGTACCCCGGGCTTAAAATCATGGCTTGTAGTTATTTCAGACTGTAACCCGCTTTTAAAGAAAGGAAAGTGATGCGCTAAATCGGTTTTTTTAAATATGGACCCAGTGGCGCACTGCACTAAACTTCCCAAGCTACTCCAGTTCTCTTAAAAGGACTTGTTTCATTCTTACGGAGAACCTACATAACTATTGACTTTCTCTTAGAGATGGTTGATATTGAAAAAGGAGACCTTCTCCATAGTCTCCGAATAGGAAACCAAAGTGCACTATTGAGTCTATAGCCAAGAGATCATTAATAAATCTCATTAGGACACCCAATTCATGAAGACTTGTTGTTTCACACAATATGGAAAGTAAGATTATATATATTGAGAGTCCTACGCATTTTTCTTGTGGTATTTGTCAAAACATCCGAGTGATACTTAAAGTATTGACGATGAAGATGGAAATCCTTCTAGAGCCAACATCAAACAAGCTCTTGTTGGGTGACATGTGAGATCTTTCAAAAGATCAAATTTGTGACAACTGGATAGAAACGATGGGGCCATTCACTCTTGAATCAACCTTGGTCTAGGAAATGGATTGACAAATACTTTTGAAAAAAACCTTTCGATGTGCTCTACAATTCATTTTCTAGCACATCGACTGCGCGTTAATTTTTCAAAAAAAAAAAGTATTTATAATTGAAACTTGATTTTTCTCATAAAACTTTCGTTGTATTGCAAAACTCTCTCTATTCAGAAATAGGCGATTGCTTTTCAAATCAATTTTTTATCAATCAGTGAATCTCAATTCGCTGGTTCACTCACTCCGTGTTGTCTACTTTGGGACGCTCCGGTTTGAGAACGGCTAGATCAATCTGCAAAACCCTGTCTAGGAGATTCTTAGGAATTCTACCTGATCACAAGCATTATTTATACTGATCACTGTTCTAAAAGGGCGCAAAGGCTCCGCAAAAGCCTCGCAAAGGCGTGAGGCTTGGCCATGCCGCCACGCCATGCTGCCACGTCGCCTTATGGCACACGTTTTTGTAAACTCGATATTATGAGTTATAATATAAATATATAAATATTTTCATACTTTTTGACGCCTTATGCCACGCCTTGTAAACGCAAAAGCTTCGCTTTAGCCGCAAAGGCATGAGGCTTGGTTATGCCGCCATGCCACGCCTCACGCTATTTATAACCTTGATACTGATCAACGGGGAACCGTGGTTCTTGCAACCCTATTCAACAAAAGTGAACAAAGACACTTTCATGTGTTTTATTGCTAACTGTTGTTTGCAGGAACATCGGACGGTTGCAGCTGATCGAAATTGAGAAGTCAATCCATAACCACATGCTCACATATCATATTCAAGTTTAAAGAAATCATGATAAGTTCATCTCTATGCTCTGATATCATCAAGCTATGCTTCCGCAACTCTGATGCAAAATATCATGATCCAACAAAGTGTGAGCATGTCGGTCCAGAAGTCACAAATATCACATGGAGATGATACAACATAGGATGAGTCAGAGATTTACTGTGGCTAGTGATCTCAAAGAAAAAGCTCAAAGATTACCAAGTCATGGATCAGTTAAAGACCTCCACTAAAAGTACAAAGTATGCGGACTTTGAAGAATCAAAGATTATGAGCTACAAAGCAAAGAACATGTAATAGAATGTTAGAACTCAAAATGTAATATCCAGTTATAAGTGAGGTGACCTCCCTTTAGGGGAGATTGTTAGGATTTAGTAAATTCGTAAGTTAAAGACTCGGTCACCTCAAGTATGTGTAAGCATTAGAAAGCTCGTAGTCTTAGTCGTTTAGTTAATATAAGTAGATAGTTAAGTAACACCGTGGAGGACGGATGGGTCTTTACCCACTGTATTCCTGATCCACAGCCCGTAGGTGGCGTTTATTGTAAAAACTATAAATACCTTCTACCTCCCAAGGTAGAAGGTTGGAGCTTCATAATATATATTTACTTTCTCTCACTAAAAGTTCCGATTCTCTCTAAAACTCATTCAAGTTTAAACCTTTATAAGTATGTTTGTGTGTTTATGATAACCAATATGTTACAATCGGTCGTCCTTAGTGCCTCAAACTTTACAAAAATTCCGTCCTTAGTCACTAAAATTGAATTGACGGCCCACATGGTTGCTGTAAATAACCAAAAGGACTCATAGTATCCAACCCCTGCTTCTAAAAAGAAAAGGGGGAAGACTCAGACTGTGACTAAACTCAAACCCAAGTCATAGGGCCCTGATGCTTTTGAAACACAGCCTAAAAGGCACAAAAAACATGAGACTGACATGTCACCCAAGAAATACCAAGTAACACCACCTCCGGTGACAATGAAGGGTTCTGATATATCACAATTAGTTCCTTTAGTCCCAACTACTACTCCCCAAGATCCAGAGGGAAACAAAAAACTCGCTGTTAGGGGAGGCCTTCCACTATCCCTAAGGATAGCACTGGTTCAAACCCACTAGTGCTTAAAGGGTGAAAAGTGGAAAAAGACTCAGAGGGATTGAAACCACCCACTAATACGGAAGAATGTGCATTCCTCAGGGACTGTCTCTAAGGACCAGGTAGATAAATCCCAATCTGATGGATTAGAGGGGACATGACCTGACCACTGTTGGGATTAAAAGCCTTCTTGATGTTGTTTGTGTTACTGCTGCTCATATTGATGTTACTGCTGCTCAGATGAAGTTAGTGGTCTATGGTATTGGGAATGGTAACAGGACACCCAAAAGGTATCATAAAACTTAAAGTTGTGGTAGCAGCACTAACTTTATTTGAGCAACAGTAACATCAATATGAGCAACCGTAACACAAACAAAGATCAAAAAGGCTTTTAATCCTAACAACCACACCCAGGGAAAAGCTTCTTTTAAAGCGGAGCCTAAAGTACCCCTTTTACAATTTCAGTCTTATGCAGATGTCCAAGCTTTTCTTCTCTTAGAGGATGAGCTTGAAAAAGACAGTGATGAGGAAGTCTTTGAAGCAGGAGAAGACATGGACACTGATGTTCAAACAGCTGAACAAGAGCATCAGTCTCCACCAAAGAAGCCTGAAGAGTCACCTTTCTACCATGATACTTCTTCAGACTCAACTTCTTCTTCTTCCGGCCCTGAAGAGGTAAACAATTATGACAACATACTTCCACTCACTTAAAGGCAGTTGGTTAAATTCTTGAAGAAGGCTACTCGGTCTCTCTTCAATGGGCTCACTGATGAACTCTGGGATCAACATTATAAAGCTGCTGTTAATTATACTGATCTCAGGGCCTCTGTTGTGGAAAATTTTGATGACAACAATGAACACAGGGAAACCATGTATCAAGCTCTCCATACATTGGATTAGCATCTACAAAAGTTTCTTAACTCCTTTCAGGAAGTTCACACAAGGCTTGATACTATCAAAGAGGCTGTTAAAGAAGATCCTGCTCTGAACAAGAAAATTCTTGAGGCATCAGACACCTACATCAAGAATTCATCAAGTCTCACTGAGCTCATCAACATGCTGAACAACTCCAACGTTCAGGTCTCAATTCCTCAATTGTGGAGATCAAATCCACACTCAGCCTTCTGGAGAAACATATGGCAGCCTGGGCTAAATCTTTCACTTCTATGGCCTGGAATCTTGGGCCTATAATGTCAGAAATTGAAAGCTCTCAGGCTAATCTTGAGGCCTAGTTCTCAACTCTTCAACAAGACACTTCAGATATCAAGTCTATGATGTCTGAGATCTATCAGGCTTTCAAGGGTTAGGCAGCCCCTTCAGCTTCAGTCCCCGAGCCAACTCTTGCTCTCACTGAAATTCCAGCAACAATGGGGGGGGGGGGAGAATGTCACTGAAGCTTCTACACAAGAACCAATTCCATCTCGTCATGAGGGGGAGAACAAAGAAGCTGAAACTGGACCAACTCCTACTGTACCAATCTCCACATATCAACCTCCAATCACTGAAACTCAACCATCATCAATATCTGCTCCTTTAGACAAAGGCAAGGATATTCTCACTACTCCAGAACTTGAGAATGAACGAAGATTGGTGAAGGCTTCCTCAGTTGTAAGACCGGACCCTGATGCACTTATTAGGGTACCTTATGAAACAAATGAGAAAATGTTATATCTAACTGAGGAAGAGATATATGCTCACTTAAAGAAAGAGGAGTTGATAAAAAAAGGTTGCTGAAGAAGAACAGCTGAGCAAACCCACCTTGATTAAGTTGGTTCATGAGGAAGCTGAGAAGATTGGGATCGGTCCAAAGACACTTGTAGGTAGGAAAGCTAAGGAAACTTTAAAAAGGGCTCAGTATGCTGAAGGCGGTAGCCCTCAATAAGAAAAGGGATGAAAATGTCAAGATATCTACTAAGCTAAAGAAACAAAGGCTAGATCAATACCGATGGACAATGACCAGCAGAAAAAGGCTTGAACCAATCACTGATATATACATTCACCCTAAAACTAAGCCTGATGTCTTGAGTGTCTATAGGGGCATTGACAAGAGACACTCTGAAGTTCATGATCCCATCAAATTCTCCAATTTTAGGATCACTGAGCTGGATGAACTGGGTCCTATCATTATGAAAAAGAAAAATATCATTGTCAAATATCTAATGGACTTACTAAGCAAGAGATATGAAAGACGGAGAAAGATGCCTGGTGAACTCGGTATTCAATCCGCTCTTTCAGCTCCAGTGACTCAACCTGCTACCTCTCAGTCCTCCAAGAGAAAGAGGAGAACCTTAGATCTTGAACCTGAAGTTAAGATTCAAGGCCTTGACTGCATCAGATCCCTCCTTGAAGGAGTTAGATTTGTGAACAACATGGTCATTGAACAACCTGAGAGAGGACTCTTCTTCACTCATGCCCTTGGTGATCCTGCCTTTTAAAGATAGAGTGATATTGACTTAGCACTGATTGAAGCTATGGTGGGTTACTTAGTGATAGGCTCCCAAATTCAAACTCATGAGAACCTGAGATTCTGTCATGACCAAAGGATAAAGATCAATGAGCACCCTGATCAAGAGAAGCTGAAATCGAAGAAGCCCAAGCTTGAAGCCCTTGGATACCAATTTGACTGAAATGACATCTGTTGAATTTTATCTATCTTTGTTGTAACTAGTAGGACTATGTAATATTGATGAATGAATGATGTTTTATGGTAATCAGTGTTCTTTAGTTGCTTTGTAAAATTCTTCAGTGTGAGAAGAAGTCCTTTGCTCACTCACATTGAACTTAGAAACACTTAGGCTATATTTATATCCAAATAGGGGGAGACTGTTGGGTCTGTAAATTCTCAAACTCCCTTTAAATAGGATTTGAAGATAAAGTAATCGAAGTGTTTAATAACCTTAAACATACGCAAGTCACTGAATGAATAGTCATTCAGTGAGTCATCTTTAAGAAGCTCAAGATAAGCCTAAAAAGAAAAGTTCTCCATTCAGTGAGGCGCGACTCAGTGAATGATACCAGAGCCGAAGAAGAAGATGATGGGTTCAGTGAGTGATGACAATAACTCACTGAACCCCAAGTTTCCTCAACAACTATGAAGACCGGAGACTTAAAGACTGAAGTCTAAAAGACTGAAGTAAAGGGGGACAATGTGGGATAAGTTTGAAGCGATTAAGGGGGACTCCTTATCAAGCAAAGGTAAAACTTTCCCTGAAAGGCTAAAGACCAAGAGCAGTGTCATCACTGCTACTTAGAAAGCACCATTGTCCCATTCCTAAAGTAGGTATTGTAATAGAGACAAAATACGCATGTATTTTTTCCAAAATAACTTAGGTCATCTTTGTCTTTTTCAATAACGGTTGTAAACCATTGTGTATAAATAAGATCATAAGTAGGAGTAGAAAGGTTGAGAAGTTTGTGCACTTAATGCGTTGACATTCACAAACACCTTTCTCTCCTCCAAATACAACTAAGTCCCTGAGAATATCTTAGTTATTTAGCATAGTTGTACTTAAGCTTAGCTTAAGTTTAGAGAGGAGAATTACCATACTTTTCATTCAATCCCAAGTGTTGTTCCGTAAACACTTGGATATAATTATTTGTTAATTGCAAATAGAATTAAACGTTGAAAAACTGTGTCTTTTACTTTACGTTTATAATTTAACAAAGTATTTCTCATAACATTGCTAAGTCATAGAGATTAGATAGATTAAATTTGTAGTTAATTCTAACCAAGTTAACGGGAACAACACCACGATCCCACTATCAAACCATATAGTCCGGGTAGTCTTAGGATAAAGCTAGTAGACTCTAAGCCATGTGGAGTAGAAGCTAATATAGGAGTTAAACATAACCTTACATACTTTGACCACCCATTTAAGAATGATCACAAGAAACATTATGGGTATAAACCATGTTTATTAGGCCAAGATGGATCATTAACTAAGAATCTCTCGAAGTTGATAGAAGATGATTCATTTTCAGGAAAAAGTCTTCATTCACCCATTGACCTAATTAAATTAGGTAAGGTTATGATGAAAGGAGCATACCTCTTTTAGCATATAATTCATCCACTACTCTTACCTCACGTGGCATATTCTTACTGGAATAGTGAGTATCGTTACGATCACCCGCACTTAATCTTAAGTATAGGGAAAACTTCCCCTTTATCCGTTAAATAATGGTAGAGTCAGGCTCGTGAATCGAACAAGAACAAGTGCTTTTTGGGTGGCAAACCATGTTTCTAATTGTTTGCTTTTAATTTAATTGTTTGTTTGTGTCATATATATGTTTATTCATTATTTTTTAATTTTCCATGGTTTGAACAAATTTGTAAAAATGCTTTATTTTATTTTTAACTTTGTCTTAATTGCATATAAAGGTATTTTACAAAAAGATAAGTGTAGGGAAGTTCACATTTGTTTAAAAGAATGAAAATTTGAACATAAAAATTTACAATCTATAATGAGCATATATTCTATCATATTTGTGTGTTTGTTTCAGTCAAATGCTTGTATCGAGTCACAATGAATATTTTGCAGAAAATTTCAGGTTTTAAAATATTGATTTTTTCAGAAAACGAAACTTAAAATTATGTCAGGTCACTCTTGACGGCGTCAGACTTACAACCTGACGACGTCAGGCATTGTAGCAACCGTTTTCTAGTTTTTTGTTTTACATTCGAAACTTAATTTTTGAAAATTTATAGAAGTTTTAAAATTCCAATGCTTGCTACGTAACAAGGGTGGGAATTACGGCTTAGAATTAGAGTTGGGCCTTTACAATTAGTAAGGAATGAAGTCGTTTTAAAGCCTAACAGGGTTAATTTTTTGTCAACCCATTTCATTTGATCATTTAGGCACCTTTTTTATGTCATTAGCTAGTTCATAAAGTGAATAATCAAAAAGTAGACAGTTAGATGTATGAAAAACGCTGGAATTTGTCATCGAACATTTGTAGAAATATTAAAATATTTTGTTTTCGTGGCTGCTGAAAGCTTTCCTTATGTAAACTAAAAGAAATGCATGAAAATAAGTTAAGTTCATGATCCACCTAGATGTTTGATAACATTAAATAGTTCTGAATTTTTAGTGTCAATTTTCCCCGATAATGCTCGTATTTTATATCATTTATATGGATTTACGCTTGTATTCCTTTATATTTCACTTTCAGGTAAATTATGAGCATTGGAGCTTAAGAGAAGCGGATTTGAAGATTTTCTTAACGGATTATGATAGTATGCTAGTCATGAAGAAGCTACGGCGTAACTTATTCTCTCACATTACGCTCTAGCTAGTACTTTATCTTGGATTGCCTACTTAACAGCAATTATGGCGTAACTCCCAACTAAGATTACGCCGTAATCGTCTAGGTCAAGAATTATTTCGCGCCTCCATCAACTACGCCGTAACTCCTCACAAGCATTACGCCATAGTCTACCCAAAAGAGTTTTGTATTGAAGATACGGTGTAACCTTTCCTAAGTGTTACGGCGTAACCTGCTTAACGAGAGTTTTATATAGAGGATTATTGAAGTTACGGCGTAACTCTCAACTCAAGTTACGCCGTAACTAGGATCGTGCCTATAAATACACGCCCTAATTTCTACATTTCACATCACTCACTCACAACTCAAAGTCAGAGAACGTGAAGAGGGTTCCAAAGGCAGATCATTCGGAGCATATGGAGCCATCTCCAAAGAAGGAATCACTCCATATCGATAAGCATTAGCTATCATTTCTATCTTTTAATTTTGATTAATGTCTTTCATTATGTTAAACATCGAATTCATTGTTTCTTTTAATATGATCGGCTAAGCACCTTGGTGCTAGCCTAGTTATGATTCCTTGAATGTATTGTTTATGTTTTCATGCTTCCGTATAATTGTTTATAATGTATGCATGCATAGTTCGTTAGTAGTTACTCTAGCTTCGGTAGTTTTGAAATGCAGTCGTATCTAGTTGCTTAGGAAAATTGACCAACTGATCCTAAGTAGTTAGGTAGAGTTAGGGAAGGTAAGAATTGACCAACTGACGACCTTTCCTCGCTTGTGCGAACTGACCAAATGGTCACCGGTCATCCGGATGATCTTAAGAAGTTAGGGATGAGTGTCTAAGATGCTAGCGCCCGGGCACTCATTATTTCGAATTTTGCATGTAGGGTACTTAATGACTTGGCTTAGGTGACTAAAAACCACTCGACTCCCAAGGGGTAAACCTTTGACGTCGGGTAGGAGCCTTTGTTGATAGGTTAGCACGAATTGACCAAATGTTGTCCTAGCGACTTAAACCGCCACTTGAATTAATTGGAAGTAATAACGCATGAACATTACACGATAAGATGAGTAATTAGGTTAGCACACCTTCTCTCCATTGATCACAACCTCTATTTATTTTACGCGTTTTATTTCTTAGTTAATTAATCATTTCTACCTTAAACCAGTTAAAACAGGTGTCACATAGACTTAATATACAATCCGCTCACACAGCTCTTGGGACGACCTCGGTTTTACCGATTACTACACTACACACGACCGAGTACACTGCCCGTAAGTGCATAAGGGTAGACCATAGGTAAACGAGACATTATAAATATTAAAACCTGGTAAGAAATCCTGCATCAATGTTGCACCTTTCTAGGGTGGATGTGTTGCCAGGTTGAGGAGTATTATCCCCGCTTTGGTGTTGCTATTTAGATGGGAGTCAGTTCCATTGGCCTGGTTGATGATTTAGATGTGTTGCGTTGTTTGTTTCCTTTTTTACTTTTTCCTGGCTTATTGCTTGGGAAATAGAAGGTGATGTTGCAACTAGGTAGGTGTTTTGTGGCATACTGAACCTTGTGGCAAGCTGGCCAGAGATGAGGTTGAAGCCATTGTGAGAGTTAACACTAACTGATGGTCTGGCTTGGATTCTCATGGTGTAGTGGCTCACTGCCTCCATTAGCAGTATGGTATTGAATGGCGTTACTGGCAGTGGGCCTTCGATGAAAGCACTGTTGATTTTCTTTAGGATGAGGGAGTTTGGAGCCTAAGAATTCATATCCTAAGTTTGTTCATGAGAAGGACTAGGTCCTTTTTGTTTGCTGGGACTATAGGAATTTAACGAGGTTACATTTGCCCATGTATTGGGTGACATGGTATTATGCACACTTGATTTGTTTGTTTATGTACGACCAAATTTATAATCCCAAACTTTGTGGATTTGATGTTACATAACTTTATCATTATAAATTTGTCTCACTAATAAACAAATCCATTAAAATAAAATGTTTTGTCTGTGATTTACAGGCAATATCTATAAAAGAGTTTGTGTATTATGAAAGTAGACACTTATTATAGGTCAAAGGGAGTATTTCATAATGGAGATTCAAATGATCGATAATGGTTGTGACGAGTCATGTTGTTTTTCTTTTTCTTTTTTTTTTCTTTTTTTTCTCTGGGTTTCCGACACGACATTACGACATTACAGGCTAACTAATCCAGAGTCACTACCCTTTTGGATAGCCTGAAGTCAGCGCAGGTGAACCTCAATTTGTTTATGTGAAGATTATGATAGCTAACGCATAGTACTGGTTGTAAAAGTTAATAGCGAGAAGCAAATGGATGGATGAATGATTACATGACTTATTAAAGAGCAACGATATCATTAACGATGGTTAGAGGGCTAGGTGCAATTTGTGTTATTTGTGTGTTACGCCAACTTTTATCCTATAACATTCCTATAACACAATACATGAAAAACACCCTTCGAGTATTACTATAACACACAACAGAAATATCAATTTTATGTTAAAAAAGAATAGAAGAAAGAAAAGTAAAAACGTATTGCACTATGTCTTTAGCAGCGACGCTATAACACCGTTATAGGAACATAAAAAACCTATAACGAGCATTGCACCAGCCCTCTTAATTTTAATAGAAAGTTTGGATCGTTCTATAAAAGTAATGGCAATTTAGAGTTTAAGTGACACACTTTGTGATTTTGATATTGTATATGTAGTTTTGACGTTTTATTTATTTATTTTTTCATTTATGAGAAAATCTACCGAATCAAGTCTCCAAGAGTACGAGAGAGATCTATGAGAACAAATGAGTTCAATGCGGTCTCATTTGCCCGTACATTAGGACACCATGATATTATGCAGACTTTATTTGTTGTTTTATGTATGACTTATAAGCTTGAACTTTGTGACTTCAATGCTATCTAACTTTTCAACGTTCAAAAATAGTTTCATTTATGAACAAATCCATTAAATCAAAATAGTTTGTCGCTGGTCTACGAGCGAAATATATTACAACAAAAAGTGATGATTGAGTTTAATGTGGTTTCATTGTGAGCGAGATCTATGACAACAAAAAGATATGATTGAGTTTAATGAGGTTTCATTTGCTAGCGTATTGGGGTGACATGATATTATGCATACTTGTTTGTTCTCTAGATGATCAACACTTAGCTCCTTCACAACCTTTGATATTTTTTAAGGGTTTATCTCTAAACACTACTTGTCACTTTATAAATAGAAGGTAACACATACAACTTCACAAGTTTCACAAAATTAGGCAAATACTGCTTCACAGCAGTCAAGTATGGACTTTGTTTAAGTATTACCTGAGCTTCTTGATCTTTATCATTCTCATCCAGTTTTTACCATTTTACACGAAAAACCAAACAACAAAACTATTCTCATCCCATCTCATCTTTTAAACCGATTTTCATACTATATGTAAACAGTTTTTTTAATCAATATTCGACAACTGGTAGATAGTTGGAGTAATATTACGTAGTAACTATTAAGGTGTGGCCTTCATTTGACACCTCCATTCACTTGTAATCTATATTGTAAATTTCTTCCATTCAATAAAAATGTCTTTCTTTGCTAAAAAGAAATATAAATGTCTTTCTTTTCTGAGGCGCTTTATTTTAGAAACCCAACATCTACTACTTACCAATGGACATATCTGAACCGTTTGATCAAAAACACTTTTTAAGATTAAAAAAACACGGAGGGGCCATTTGTGTAAATTCAACAAACTTACTCCCACCAAACCCACCCCCACCAAACCCACCCCAGACATCTCACTTTCACAATTTCTCTGTCAAAAAAATCTCACTCTCTCTCTAACCAAAATAAAAAACTACCATAAAAATTTCAAATCAACAACTTTTAACCATTAAAAGCAAAAAGAAAAACACAAAAATGAAATAATCAATGCATGTAGAATCAGATATGAGAAAAAAACGGTTCAAAATGAACCAATTCATACTCAAGATGATCATACGGTTCTTACAATTCTTTATTTAGTTGTTATTTTACTATTTATTATGATTTTATTTATGTTTTGTTGTTATTTATAAAGATTTTTGTGTTTTTTTAGTCGTTAATTGATAGATTAATGTGATAATGGGATGATTGTGATGATTTTGTTCTTGAATCTGGATTTTATTTGTGTTTTGAAAGATATTTATGAGAATTGTTATGAGGATTTTTGTGTTTTTATGATAATATGAGATATTAGAGGTTAGATCTAATTGAAAACAAGAGATATTATGAGCTTTCTGTTAGCTTTGTATACATGGATGCACACCAAGTGTTTGATGAAATGTGTGAGTGAAAAGTATCATACGTGTAGTATCACTAGTGATATTTGAAGTTGAACTGTGTATCTGTATTATCACTTGGGAAATTTTATTTATATGTTAGGTTTTTTGTTTATTTGTTAAGCTTTATTATATGTAATGTATAGTATCACTTTTGATATCACAGATGATACACCTATGATATCACAATATCACAGGTTCCTCCAAAAGCCAAACAACATGTTGCGCATTTTTTTAAGTGAAGTATAATATTACAAGTGATTAACGAGTATATATTGGTCTCTAATAATCATGGCCTATTAATATTTTAAGATGGACATGCTTGCGAGGCACATGATGATAAATAATCCATATGAAACTTTATGAAGAATAGCAACAAAGATAATTCTACATCAAGTAAACAAAAAAAGGAGATGATGTCTGATTGTGCCAAAAAGATTGCCACAAAAAATAAAGATGACTAGATAAAGAGAATGATAGATGAAATAAAGATGACTGGAAAAGGAGCAGGCGAAGCAAGAAGCAATCCTTATGTTGCTTAGTTTAAAAATGCAATGCGAGTTTGGGGTAACCTAAGAAGGGTGTGGTCTATTAGGTCCCGAGCCACATTGCATGGTGCCGAGGTTTGTATTACATTTGGGAATCACTACGTGACTTGTATGATCATTTTTATGGAAAAGTATTAATATAGCATTTTATTCATTTATCACATGTGTACTCTTAGCATTTTGTGTTACAATAAATGTTTCATATCACAAGAGATATAACACTGCATATTACATATACCAAATATGTATAAAAACAAGAAAGAAAATTACAAATATAAAAAACTTGACATATTCTAAAAATCAAAGAAAGTGTTACATCAAATTTAACAGAATATCACAAGTGATATAAACATCAAAATCAAAACCAAGTGTTGCATCATTTTTAACAGAATATCACAAGTGATACCAGATACAAAGAACAAGTAAAAACAAGTAAACACATAAATGATGTAAACATTTCATCATTTTCATGCTTTATCACAAGTGATAAAATGACAAAATATTTCATAAAGACCTTATAAAAATTAACTTCAACTATTTATCACAAAAGATACATAACTTCTAATTTATGACAAAGACGGGGCTTAGAACCAGGAAGCTCAAATTAATTGATTTTCGATAGCACCATCTTGACCAGTTACAATGATATTCAGATAACGCACAAAAGCTTTCTTGAATGCTTGGAGTAACCATACACAAGATTCAGTAGTTTCGTTCTTAGGCAGACCAAAACCAACAGTAACACATCTTCTGTGATTGGCAATTGCAGGCAGTAAAAGGTACAAAAACCATCATGTACCTGGAAAGAGAGATATCTCAGGTGATATTATATACAAAATGTACAAAAAACAATGAAATCTCACATGAGATATTACAAATTAAAAAGCATACTTGTTTGTTTTGTATGTGGCATAAAAGAGACGATATCACCAAACTATTTGTGATTGCAATTTTCAAAAAAACGGCTCCATCAAATGAAAGAATCAACAACAACTGCAGTTGTGGTTCAAAAAAGCACAACAGCTCAACAAAGCAAATTGAAGAAGCTCAAACAACTTTGACATCGCCTGTGATATCATAAGATCCTCCATTGCTACAATTGGTTCAACAAAATAAAAGAAAGCTGACACGCCTGTGATATCACATGTGATATCAAATGTCACATGTGATACAACCGAGAACCAGCAACACAGAAAAGCAAAATAGAGAAAAGCGTAACCTCAAGTACAACACACTGGGTCTTCTTATCTTCTGCAATTAACTGCATTACATGATTCAAAACAGGGTTTAATTTTTAATCAACAACCTTTCTTTTGAACTTTTCAAGTGGCCGAATATATGCAATCACATAAGGGTAAGACTTCCCAATCATTTCTATGTTTTTCAAATTATTTACCTTCACGATTGTTAAGATAAGTAGTCCTTGTGGCTTAAGCTCCAGGTCACTGCACAATTATCGAACAATAAATCAAATTTGCATCACCTCGGATATAGAGTGATGGAGAAAGCAAAATACAAAACGCACCAAAATAATTCAAAAAGACGCCATTCAGAAAAATGAAAATAAGCATCAACTAATGCAACATAGGATATAATTACTCATTTACAATAACTACAGTGCGCTTTGATTAATTCCCTAAAGCTTATTTATTCGAATAATTTTTTTTTTTGGTTACATATATGAAATGATGGACAAACATGAACATGTGATTGCTTCTCAACTTGTACATCCCTCTCTTAGGGATTTTGTCAAACACCTTCCATGCATCAAATTTCCATTATTTCACCCATCCCAAAATGATATCATACTAAAACCTAATGCTACTCACAATATAAAACATAAACTAAAAGTATCAAATAAACAAAATTTCACAAGTGATAATACAAATATCACTAGTGATAATATACATATACAGTTCAACTTCAAATATCACTGGTGATACTACACGTACGATCCATAGCAGATTCAAAACAACAATCCGACATAAAAACAACATTCAAATGCAGTTAAAAACAAAAATCCAACTAACAACTTAATTAATAAGCAAAATTATATGAGCAGATAACAAGATTATTAAACATTTTTCACTCACACATTTCATCAAACACTTGGTGTGCAACTTAATAAGAATGAATGTTAACAACTTGATCCACATAATTAACAACCGATCATCAACATTATCAACCGCAAGAACATCAATCAAATCAGTTTCTGAAACAAACGGTTAATTCAAACCAAAAGAAGACATAAAAAAAGGATGATATGATCGGGAGGTGATGATGAGATGATGATTGGAATGGTGATGGTGATTAGAATGGTGATGGTGATGGTGATTGAACTGGTGATGATCAAACGGTAATAGTTGATTATAATAACTACTTTTTGGAGGGAAATGATGAGAGGGGGGAAAACACACAGTAACTGTGTGAAAAAATTGAAACGAATGAAAAAAGAAGAAGAAAAGGCTTTATATAGTTGGAGAATTAATGTTAAGCATATTAAATCTTAGGTTAATTCCCACCATTAGATCAAAATAGACGGATGGTGAGGATTTGTCCATTGGTAAGCATCAAAATAAAGGTAAGCAAATGAAAATTTCTCTTTTTGTTTCTTTTCTTTCTTTTTTGTATCTTCTTTAGATACTTAGATCGTTGGTTGTTCGATTTGGGCCGAGTCAGTCGAGGCTAAAAACACACAGTGACATTTGTTGTTATTTTATTTAGTCTAAAGAACGTATCTATAAGGCTAGACGGAATAGAGGGTATGTCACCCGTGAGTCTCCCCCGTGAGCCACTCACCCTTACCCCCATGCCACCACTCGCGCGTGAGTGGTTGGCCAAATCGTGAGTGAGCCACGGGCGTGAGTTGCACAATATTGTCTGCCATTTAAATTCGACCGTTTGCAACATAAGTAAAAAAAAAAAAAACAAATTCAAACACCCCCTTTTTTTATAAATACCCACCATTTCATCTTCATTTTTATACACATATCTCAATTTATTTACACACACTTTTCACAATTTAAATCGTCAAAAATGAATTCGTATACGTTTATGGGCATGGATGATTTATTAGAAGATGGAGAAGAAGTTAGCGTATGCAAGAAAAATTTTATTAAAAAAGCTATCGAGTATATTAAGTCGAGACGAACATATACTAGATTGTCGAGAACCACCATAACCAGAGATCGAGCGGGTGCTCATGAGCGTCTAGTAGCGACCTTTTTTCGCTAACCCGATGTACGACGATCGACGATTTAGAAAAACGTTCAATGGCTCGTCCACTTTACAACCGTATAGTAAATGCGGTAACCAATCACTCGCTTACTTTCGGGTAATCCTGATTGTTCTGGACGAGAAGGTATATCCTCGTTGATAAAGTGCACGGCTGCGATTCGTCAATTGGCGTACGGTGTTAGTGCAAGTTTTCTAGATGAATATATGCAAATAAGTGAGCAATAATAGCCAATCCAACACGAAAGCAAAATAAAAATAGGATTATGAATATAATGTACACATGTATCATATTACATAACATGATTCGCAAATACAAAAAAGTTGCAATCTCGCCTAAATGGTTTCGGGATGAAGCACACCAAATGAAGACGTTCTTGAAATGAAGAGCAAGTGCAACGAGTTATGAGGTGGATCAGATCATCGGAAGAGCATCAAAACCTTCGTCACGATTTGATCGAGCACTTGGCTCAAAATGAATAATCTTTTTACCGTTATTTGTTATGTATTTTTTTTCCGTATTTTACTTTTTTATGTAATGTTTTTTTAATTCTATGAATAAAAGTTTTACGTTATAATTATTTTTTTACGTTTACATTTACGTTTACATTAACGTTTTATTTAAAATGAATGTGTTAAATAAAAAAGATGATGTGGAGTGAGTGAGTTTGGTGTGGTGAGTGAGTGTTAAAACGGGTGGTGAGTGAGTGGTAAAGTAGGAGAGAGAAAGCTGAGGTGGCGCTGACGTGGAGTGAGTGACTCTTGGCATTATTCCGTTTAGCCTAAACACCTGGTAATATAAAAATGTAACAAATACATTGCACGCTTGCTTGTCTACAACAGAAATAACCGAGAAAGCTATTTAAGTTGTGTAAAAGATCCAAAAAGGTCAAACATGTAAATCATTTGTTTCCTTACTTTTACAACATCTCAGATATCATACATCAAATCTTTATAAATAATAAGATGGATTTGTAAAACGACTATTCACAAATCTAGTTACAATACGATCTAATTTTGTTAATTATATAAGTTGTTATAAGAACGATTTTAATTGTTTATAAAACCAAGAGATGAAATCATAGTAAAAGAGTTTACAATTTTATACACCAGAAATAGCCTCAACAAACTAGTCTTTTATAGTAATTTAAATTATTTTCACCATTTTTATTTAAGATAAAATAAGATAGTGACTACACACTATCCAAAAGGAAACTCTCAACCCATCATTTAGTCAACCTAACTCTACCACAGTTAAAACAAAACCAAACTCAAAGATTCACATTTACCAACCAAATTACAACTTCATGAGCAAAATGTATGAATATCTATAGCACAAGCCATCAAAACAAAAAAATAATGGTCATGTAAAAAGCAATCACCACCTTTAAGTTTTAAGTTTTACCAATTCATTCATTCATTCTATACTCTCTTTCATCCATGCAAAAGCTGAAGCAAAAGCCAAAGCTCAATCCCATCATCATCATTATGCCAATAGAGCCATCCCTGACACATTTCATGATTGCACATATCAAACCATTCTCTCCTCTTTTTTCTCTCTCATTCTTTACATATATACATATACATAAATATATATAAGTCCAATAAATAGACAATAGAGTAAAATAGACATATAGGTGTGTGTCTGTTGTTGTTGCTCTGAATTGCACAGTGAATTAAGTTCTGCATCATCAATAGCACATATTAAAAAGGGTCCTCCTATGCAGGCACCCCTTAGTAGGGGGTGGTTGCATTTTATTGTTCTCGATTTCCGCCAATCATCGGTAATGATGGTTTCTACGTTTTCGCCGTGCCAAGTCTTTTTACTTATTTTACAAGTGTTTTTACAACTTTTGTACATTTGTATTTTTTTTTTACAAGTCTTGTTTTGGTTTTATATTTCTACAAGTTTGTTTTACAGCTTATTTTTTGTTTTGGTTTTACAGGTTTTACAAGTTTTTTTAAGTTTTCAAAAATCGTAGTTGAAAAACATTTTAGGCTCAGTCCGAAGTTTTCAAAAGTGAGATTTTATCCCACTTTGCCGTCCATTCGGTTTTCATCATCGCCTCGGAAAGTTTTTAGGCTCAAACCCGAAGGTTGCAAAGTGAGATTTGATCTCACTTTACCATCCATTCGGTCCATTATCATCATCGCCTCGGAAAAGTTTTTAAAGTTTTTAGGCTCAAACCCGAAGGTTGCAAAGTGAGATTAGACCTCACTTTACCCTCCATCGGCTTTTATCATCATCGCCTCGAAAAGTTTTTAAAGTTTTTAGGCTCAAAATACATCATCGCCTCGGAAAAGTTTTAGTCACAAACTGCACAAAGTCACAGTTCACAACTGCACACAGTCACCAGTTCACAAGTCTAACAACACTGCAAAAGTCTCAAACTGCTCAAGTCTCAAACTGGTCACAAGTTACCAGTTCACATGAACTTCACATGTTTCACAAGGTTATACACGTTTTAAACAAGATTCTCAAAAGTTACCAAGTACTGCAAAAGTTCACAAGATTCTCAAAGGCAATGTACTAAGTTCACATGAAATCCTAGGCAGGCACCCAATATAATCCCAGGTGAAGCAACAACACAAACAACAATCAACCAACAACACAAACAACCACCCCATATAACACCTGGTGAAAGCAACAACACCAACAACAATCAACCAACAACAACTGGTCCAGAACAACAAACAAGTGGTCCAGAACTGCAACAAGTGGTCCAGAACAACAACAAACAAGAATAAGCAACAAGTGCACTAGCAACAGCATACCAGTCCACCATGTCTAGTTCACCATTTAACACACAAGAGGTAAACAACTTATCAAAGGCTCAGATTAATAGTTTATAGTTCATGTTGGCTGCAAATTAAGTATTGCCTCGCCAAAACTCTTTTTAAGTTTTATTTTTTAAAAAAAATCATCATTGCCTTTTTAATTTCATTAAAGTTGCAAAATGACCTTGAATGGCCACTTTACCATCCAGTAATGAAATTTTTTGATACAAAAACACTAAGTTTTTTTATACATTACAGTTGCAAAGTGAATTAAACTCACTTTACCATCCAGTAATGAGGTGCCTGCCAAGGATTTCATGGGGTGCCTACGTAGGCATGCCCACAAACAAAAGGGTCCTCCTATGCAAACCTGCAAAAAAAGAAACAAGTTTTAGATTCTAAAAAATTTAAGAACGAAACATTATTGTTTTTAAGAAAATCACCATATTCAAAGTTCTTAGATCTTAAAATGTTTTAAAAAAATCAAAAAAGTATTAACTTTTTTTACAAACCTCATAATATTTTCAACATCAGATAACTTAGAAGCATCTAAAAAAGTTTTAGATCTAAAATAGTTTTAGATCTAAAAAAGTTTTAGATCATAACCCACGGTATCAACAAGTGTAATAGATCTAAGTTTGTAGATCTAAAAACTTTAGATCTTCAATTTTTAGAGAGAGAGAGAGAGATAATACCAGTAGGAGAGATAAGAGAGAGACAGAATATCAACTGGGTAAGTCAGAGAAAACCATGTGAGCACATGGTTTTCTCTGCATGGTATACACGGTTTTTTAAAGAAACGCGTAAACCATTCGAGAACCACACACGTAGCACCAAATATACACACACACGTTTTTTAAAGAAACGCGTAAACCATTCGAGAACCACACACGTAGCACCAATATACACACACGTTTTTTTTTAAAAAAAACGCTTAATATACATAAAAAAAAACTTTTAAAAAAAAACGTTTTTATTAAAAAAAACTTTTTTATTAAAAAAAACGTTTTTATTAAAAAAAAACTTTTTTTATTAAAAGAAACTTTTTTTTATAAGTTATTATACATAAAAGAAACTTTTTTTATTAAAAAAAACTTTTTTATTAAAAAAAACGTTTATTATACATTAAAAAACGTTTATTATACATAAAAAACGTTTATTATACATAAAAAACTTTTTAAAAAAAACGTTTACTACAAACCAAGTTTTATCAACAAATATTTTTAAAAAAAAATTATGAACAAGATTATAAACAAGTTTTATCAACTACAAACCCTTTAACCAAATTAATAACCCACGGTATCACCAATTTTTTTTAAAAAAAAAATTACGAACAAGATTATAAACTAAGTTTTATCAACTACAAACCCTTTAACCAAATTAATAACCCACGGTATCACCAATTTTTTTTTTAAAAAAATTATGAACAAGATTATAAACCAAGTTTTATCAACTACAAACCCTTTAATCCAAATTAATAACCCACGGTATCAACTACAAACCCTTTAACCAAATTAATACCCCGTATCAAAATCAAAAAAAAAAAAAAAAAAATTAATTATGAACAAGATTATAAACGTAGTTTTATCAACTGCAAACCTTTAATCCAAATTAATAACCCACGGTATCAACTACAAACCCTTTAACCAAATTAATAACCCACGGTATCAACTACAACATCTACAAACCCACCGTAACAACATCTGCAAACCCACCGTAACAACATCTGCAAACCCACCGTAACAACATACCACAAAAAACGAACCATCACGAATCTAAAACTTTAGATGTAGTGCGCGTCGGTGAGAAATACTGCGCGTGGCCTACCTTAAAATGATCACCTTTTCCCGATCTATCGTTTGGTATAGGAGGTGAAAATTACCGGTGGTGCGTGGCCAGAATATTGGCCGGAATATATTAAGTCACCGGTAAAAGAGTTGAGAGAGTTTTTGTGTGAGAGAGAGAAAGTGATTTGAGTGAGAGAGAGAGGTTAGTGTGTGAGTGATTCTTTGAGAGAGAGAGGGAGTTAATAACACCCGTTTTATCACACACGTAGCAAAAGAAACACAACAATAAACGTTGTATTATAAACGTTTTTTATAAACGTTTTTTTTATAAACGTTTTTAAACAATTTGTAAAAGTTTGTAAAAGTTTTATAAAAGTTTGTAAACATTTTGTATTTATTAAAGTTTGTAAACAATTTGTATTTATAAAAGTTTTTAAAACAAAATTGTACAAGGTTGTATTTTTTATCAAAGTTTTTTATAAAAATTTGTACAAGTATTTTTTATCAACGTTTTTTATAAAGGTTGTTGTGTTTTTATATTGTATAGGTGTTCGGTACTGAAGTTGATTTAATTAATTGGGTTCGATCTACTGCGAACGATTGGGTTTGTTATTGTTATTGAAAAAGTAAAACAGTATAGGCTATAAGTACTCTATCGAATTTTTGTGTTCTAGACATGGAACGTCTTCACGTGAAGGTTTAGAAGATGAACTTCAACGCAGACTAGTACTCGCCACAATGTAATTGCCCATTCAGATTACTAGCGAAATATATAAAAGCTTTTAATGGTTGGATATTGAGGGTTAAGCGTCCGGAGCATAATCACAATTTTCCAGACTCGTTGCATGGTTTTTCACAGGCCATGCGATTAAAAGAAAGTGAGTTAGTTTTTGTGAGGCAGATGACAAAACAACGTGTAGCACCACGAATTATACTTTCTTCAATAAAAGAGATGGATCCTAATAACGTGTCTACGATTAAAACGGTGTATAATGCACAAGAAAAGAACGTCGGCGACAGTCGGGTGATTTGACTCGATACAAATGCTTTTAGTACATTTGCGACGTAAAGGTTATACGTATTACCCTAGGATAAATGACCACACAAATGAGCTGGATGAACTATTTTTTGTTCACCCGACCGCCATAGCCCTGTGGACAACATATCCGGAAATCATGCTAATGGACTCCACATACAACACCAACATGTTTAAACTGCCATTCTTTACAGTTGTTGGGGTTACTCCAACAAACACAACATTCTCAATGGCGTTTAGCTTTTTGGACAAGGAAAAAAGCCAAATTTCAAATGGGTGTTGGAATGTATTAAGTTGGTGATACAAGAACAATACTACCCGCGGGTTATCGTCACCGACAGAGACCAAGCGTTGCTTGGGGCTTGCGCAGAAGAATTCCCAAACGCTAACAGATTACTCTGCCGATGGCATATCAATCAAAATGTGCTAAAGCATTGCAGAAACAGCTTCGATACGTTAAAGGAGTATGAGTCCGTTAGAATCACTTGGGATTCGATGATTTCAGCTCCGACAGAAGAAGTGTTCAGGCATTATTATCAGCAACTACGTGGTTTATTGGTCCAAAAAAAGGGTACTCGAATTGTACTTTAATAATACACTTTGTTATTATTATTTAATAAATAACTACTCGGATAGTTTTGTTTTCTCACTTTCGTAATTCTTTGTTTTCTCAGATGTTTTCCGGTATTTCGTACTGGCTGGGCGAGATTACGACCGCATGTTTGTATCGTACATTACCGTCAATCGCAGCTTCGGCCAGACAACAACATGTAGAGTTGAGGGTCAACAAGCCTGTTGAAGTTATACTGGGCACCACACGTCCAACTTAGACACGTTGTTGTGTTCGGTCGACAAAGTCGACAAGATTAGCTGCGCAAACACGCGATACGAGCCTCTTTGAATATAAGCAAAATCAAGACCTGCATGCTTGTAAGAGCACTCTGTTTAACGAATTGCGGTATAATGTTTCAATGGATGCTTTAAGGCTCATACTCGGAGAAAGTAAACGGGATGTTGACCCACATGCATGTGGTCATCAAATGCGGTTAGTGTATGGCTTACCATGCTATCACCAACTGTATTGGCTTCAAGCAAACGGTATGTATTTAAAAATTTATGCCTACCAAGTTATTCTTTCCGTCAATCCCGATAATTATAACAAGTTCTTTTTTTCGAATACAGGATTGCCAATTCCGCTTGATTATGTTGATAATTTTTGGAGAACACTAAGCGTTCCCTGGCCTGTTGTTCGAAATACTCAAGAGCCTGATGAGCCTGATGAGCCTGAATATCCTCAAGAGCAACAAGGTCCTGAAGAGCCTGAATATTTTTCGTGTAAAGATGACGTACAGAAATTCCAAAGTGTTTATACCAGAGCATCGTCGTTTGTCAAAAAAAATATGTTAAACATGCTCAGAGGTATATACGCTCCTGAATCTGTGTCAGCCCAACAACCTGCTGTCAAAGAAATAATCGTGACGTCCAAGCGCAAAGGACAACAAATCCAAGTCTAAACCAAATCTCCCGGATTTGAACGATGACCACCCCACAAAGGCAACGCAGAACTACACAAACCTAAAAAAGTCCCAGAAGTAAATAAAGAATCTGCGAGACACAGTTCTTATGTGGGAGAGCCTTCTAACAAATCCAAGTCTAAACCAAATCTCCCGGATTTAAACGAAGGACCTAGCGAGGGCGACTTAAGACACCACTTGTACGTTCCAGATGACTTTAGCGAATATTGTATGACTGAAATTCCACCTATTTTCCGACGCTGGATCCTAGGGATTTTTAACGTGGAGGGTGATGGAAATTGTGGCTATCGAGCTGTTGCCCTAGGTCTTGGCCATCAGCAAGAAATGTGGCCCACAATTCGAGCTCTTGCCAGGAATGAGGTAGACAATCACGAAGCAGTTTACAGGGCAATGTGGGGTGAAACTTTTACAGCTACACGTAACTCGATGAATTGGTATAACGGTGCAGCACCCCGACGTTATTGGATGAGTATGCCAGAAATGGGAGTGGTTATTGCTACAGCTATTAACCGTCCTATTGTATGTATAGCCAATAGACAATCTCTTTTGTTACTTCCGCTTAGAGGTTCTCCAGATTCAGCCCAGTACTTGACTCCGGTTGTTATTCTTCGTGTGGGGAACGAGGAAGGTGCTCACTTCGTTCTTGCGGTTCTTGACGAAGACTCACCACTCCCGTATAATCACCCACAATGGAGTTATCATAGAGATGCCGTGGCCGCGCAATGGGAACATGTGTTTACTCAACGACAGAGGATGTTTAGATATACGTAGAAAACGATTATTTATTTATATTGTAAATAACAAAACATGTATAGACGATTACTGATCTATATTGTAAATGACACAACATGTATAGACGATTACTGATTTATAGCAAACGACTCGTTATCTTTTGTTACAGATTTGCTTCTGCTCTGCTCCGGTTCTTCTTCCTCATGTTTTGTTACAGAATCGGATGACATTCAGTGGAGGGACATTCATTGTGTCAACCACACACCCGCTCGTGTTGAGAGTCCAGATTATGTGCTTTCTTTACAATCTTATGTGCCTCCTCTCTCAGCCTATATCTCCAGCTGCATATGAGGACAATTTTATACACCGTCCTCCCGTTTCTTCCTCATCTACTGATACAGCCGCCGTCTCGCTTGATGTGTACGAGCGAGAGATTGACGGATTAAGGAGACGCATTTCAGAGTTAGAGTCTCGTGTGGAGCAGATGGCAGTATCATTGGAGGCGACTACGCATCGCGGATTGATCTTAGTTTATAGTTATATTGTAATTTTGTGAACCATGTATCAACTATTAATCTATAACAAGATTGGTTATTTATGTATTCGAAGCTTCTAATTTTGTGAACCATCATATTACTAATTTATGTTGTGAATAATTATACAAATCCTTTTGGCCAGATGCAACAACAAAATCCTTACTTGTGTCGTTGTCAACGTGGATTAATAATTCAAAGAACATCCCACCAGCCCGGTACTCGTGGTCTGAAGTATTATGCATGTCCTTTCTCAAAGGTAAATAATTAAACGTTTGCTTATTTTCGTAAATATATCAATAACTTGTTTGTTTAGAATACATTTCTTATAATTGTTTCGTCATTTAACAGCCAGGGACTAAAGACTATGGTGTCGATACTTCATGTGGAAGGAAATATTTCAAGAAAGGTACTTTGGTGAAGCTCTTCTTCACGCAGTGCTCAAACTGCGAAACTAAAGATACAACGATCAACATGCTATTAGCTGAAAAGACTTTGTTGCAGAGCAAAATAAAGGCGTTGGAAGCATCACTGGAACTGGCAACTAATCCAGTTGATCACGCATGTCAGCCGAGTGGAATACTCTATGAGCTTATAGATGACATTAATAATCTTCATGTGGAGTAGACGTTGTAATATTGAAAACATTTGTTGTTTTAATTGTTTAATGTTTACATTTGTTGTTATACACTATTAAAAAACATAACGTAAAATAAATACCACATAAAAACACTACATAATTAAATACACTATATTTAAAAAAAACACTACACAAATTAAATACACTATATACACTATACACTAACTAATTTATACACTAACAAACACTTCACACAATTAACCAATAAAAAAAAAAAAAAAAAAAAAAAAAAAGAAAAAGTCAAATCTGCCGACAATGGGGGGGTCCACACTAGTGAGGTGCCTGCCAAGGATTTCATGGGGTGCCCACGTAGGCTTTCCCATTAAAAAAGCCAAATATCATTTAGAATCACTCTCCTTTGTCCCTCTGCCATATCTCTTTCTCATTCTAAAACAAACACCAAAACACACACACACAAAACATGTCCAAAGATGATGAATTAGGGTTAGGTTTAACCTTGAGTTTATCATGTCCAAAGGGTTATCAGCAACACCCTCCACCACCACCTCCACCGCTGTCACAGCCACCGTCTCAGCCGCCGGTGGCTAGGTTTCCGTTGAACCTGATGCCACGTCATCATAAGCTCTCTTTTGTGATCAATCATCATGCTACTGGTAAGTAAAAAAGTTTTAATGCATGTGACATGCACGTGCACATAAAAAAAACACATGCAAAGACAAAAACACACGTACGAGGATTAAACTTAATTTTTTTAACATGGGTGTTTTTTTATTTTGTAGATCTGAATATGGCGCGTGGGATAGACGTGAACAGGGCACCTTCGGTGTCAGCAGTGATGGCGTTGACGGCGGAGCGTGAGGATGACGCGTTGGTTTCTTCACCGAATAGTACGGTGTCGAGTGTTAGTGGGAAGAGAATTGAGCGCGAAGAGAATGAGGCGGAGCGTGAGTCGAGTTCTCACGGTGACGGTGGTGATGACGATGATGACGGCGGTGATGCTGCGGCGGCGCGTAAGAAGCTACGCTTGTCGAAAGATCAAGCGGCTGTTCTTGAAGAAACATTCAAAGAGCATAACACATTGAATCCCGTGAGTGGCATTGCAGTAATTTAACTTATTATGTACTCCATATATTATATATGTCACAAAATAAATCACTTGCAAATTTAATCAACAAAATAATTTCTAAAATTTAAAGGTATGTTTTATTGTTACTAACATTTGTTATAAACTGGTTAACATTTCACTTGTTACTAGAAGAATAAAGTAAATTATTTTACAACTACTGATTTTATATGTTGTTTTATGTTTGTAAAAAATAATAGAAGCAAAAACTGGCATTAGCGAAACAGCTGGATCTGAGGCCAAGGCAGGTTGAAGTTTGGTTTCAAAACAGAAGGGCAAGGTAAGAAATTTAAACTTTTTATCAAGGGTAATATTGGACATTTGTAATTTATACTATGATATACAAGGTTACAATGCATGGGTTGAATTTATATGAAGGGTACTCTATATAATACGTAATTAATATAATTGTACCACTAATGTTGCCTTTTTTTTTAATTAAAACTGTAGCTTTGTTTACAAAGTACAAGTGATGTATTAAAAGTTGTACCTTATAAGCCTGTAATTCTTGGTGTTGATATAATGATTTATTGTGTTTTTTGTACTATGAAATATTTAATTTTGATTTGGGTATAGGTGACAATGTATGGTGTACAATGAATAGGATGGAGTGTTAAGTACATTGGACTTAAAACGACATGGGGGATTTGTAGTACATGCATCATGATTTGTACATTTAGTTGAGCATTTTTGGTTGGTTTTGCTATTTTCAATTTGTAGCCAATAAAGTTTATGAAATATCATTAATTATGATGGCTTTTATTAGCCATAGACCAAACAAATTTGACACAAAGTCAACTCATTTGGTACCAATGAATTTTATAGTTTCAAGACAATTAGTGTGTACATGTAACTTGATTTTTGACCTATCACTAGCAATTGCAAGTTTGACCTTTTTTAGCTTCTTCACTTCATGGAACTTTTACAATATGCTTTTTAGAAATAATATCTATGCTAAAAGTTCTTGTGTTATACGCTATTATTGTTATGTGTTATATTCTATAATTCTTTTTGTTTGTCTTGAAATGGTATAAACGATATGTGACAAATTGTTATATATCAACTCAAAAAGTTATACTTAATACTTTTTGTTACTGTAAATATATTTACTTGTTTTGTTCATGTTTATATATGTCAATCTATCTCTAAAGCGTTTAAGGAATCTTGCAGGACGAAGTTGAAGCAAACAGAGGTGGACTGTGAATACTTAAAGCGTTGTTGTGATACATTGACAGAGGAAAACAGACGGTTGCAAAAGGAGGTTAACGAGCTTCGAGCACTAAAGCTCTCTCCGCAATTTTACATGAACATGAACCCTCCAACCACCTTGACAATGTGCCCACAATGTGAGCGTGTAGCGGTGTCATCCTCTTCCTCATCCTCCGCCGCGGCTGCTACTTCTTCCGTTGTTGGTTCAAGCGGCCTCCCCAAAGGACTCCAAGGCTCGATGACCGCCAACGCCCAAAAGCAAACCCGCCCTTTCCTTCCAAGAGCTTCTATCATCCCACATCGCCCAATTGATGGTCACCAAGTCCACCCTAGATGGTAAAACACAAGGGCAAAATGGTAAAAGTAGGTAGATGTCATATGGGATAGGGAATGATTTTGTTGGATAAAAGTGAGATTTGATGTAGGAATGGAAGGGGGACAGTGTGGGAATTGGTTTTCTATTTGTCTTGGTGTTGGTGTTTTTGTTTTGGTTTTATTAGTTTATTTGGATTTTGAAGGTTTGCTTTTAGAATCTAAGCTTTAGTCATGACTCATGATGCCTATATTGTGTCTTCCCCCATGCTATTTGTATGTGGGACCCCACAATTTGAGGATAACATGATTGGTATGTACATATTTGCTAGAATTAAAGTATGTTGTGTTCTTTGATTCACCTACCCGCGTCATCATTGCTTCATTACTGTAACCCAAGTCATTATTGGTTAAATAATTAACTTATAATGATCCAATTACAAAAAATACTCGTATTTCATGCAAAATAGAATGTGGTTGTTCGTGATCCAATTACATATTGTTGACTCCCTACTTTTATTCTAATGTTAAAGATGTGTAGCATGTCGTGAGGACCCTTGTTATGAAACAAAATCAGGACTTAAGCATCATGTCGTGAGGATCTTTATAAACAATCAGAAATATACGAGGCTTTATGATGTAAATAGATTTTAAGTTTCTCTTAATATAACATTTCGTGGTGTGATATAATTAACCTTTGAGGTGACATAAAGTCATGTCAACCGGCTTAAATGCAGGACCGTAAAATTAGAGGCTCGTTTGGTTTGAAGATGGGTTTAAAATTTAAATTTGAATTTAGATTTTGATTTGGAATTTTGTTTGGATTTTGAGAAAAAAGATATATCATAAGATAGATAAATATAGTTTTAAATTAAAAAAAGTTATAACTTTAAATTTATAGTAAAAAAAATAAGAGAGAAAAAAAACAATGAAGAAAAATGGCGTGGAAAATTTGTACGTAGTAAAAAATAGTATGTTTGTTATGAATAATATTATGTGGATGTCCATATAACTCATAAGAGGCCCATGGCCCAATTAGCTATTAGGGTTTTACCATAATATTTATCTTATATATACTCATTGTAATCTCCTACACTATGATCAATGGAATAATACTTTTCACTCTGATATGTGCTAAAACACATACCTTTTCATTATCAATACTGACCCAAAATAACCAAGAAAGAGCCGTTTATTGCTAATATTTGTTGTTTTCTTGAGTTTGTGCTTGTGCAGGTACGGATATGTCAAAACACACAAAAAGAAGCCAAATCAGACGAAAATCCGAGCACGAGAGATTAAGAGAGCTGAAGCTGAGCCGGAAGGTCAGAATTAAGCATCTGTGAAGATTTTTATGCTCAGAGGATGATTTTTGAAGATTTGATCAAAGTTTGCAGAATTGTCAAGATCAGTCCCTGAACTTTGAGTATTTGGCAGAATAGACCCTTGAAGATTAAAAAAAATGCAAATTCAGCCCTTGGATTATTTGAGAATGACAACAATGGCCCTTGGAAGATAGTTTCAGATTTACAGATTTGGTCCCTGGATTTTCAGAATTAACATCTTTAGCCCTTGAAGTTACACCTTGGATCCAATTTATATCCTAAGTCCATATTTTTAAAACCTTGGCCCAAACATTTACCAAGCCCAAATCCATATCCCGTATACCCTTTACCCAGCTCTCAACCCGGTCAACCACCCTTATAACCCGGTCAACAAAAACGAATTAATATAAAAAAACTTACGCGCCAAGTTTGCCCCCAAAATCCCCAGGGTATGAACCCTAAAACACCCTTCGATCAATTAAGCAAAATCACTTAAATTAGAGGGTAATTACGTCCTTTCTCTGACACCTGATGACACCACCTGACACGTGCTCAGTGCCAGGTCACCTATCCGTGTCATTCCTTTGCTCTGATTGGCTAGAAGGGCGTGGAAATCACATCCAAAGGTCAAAAATGATTGGATGATGCTGGGATTTAATCCAAGGGTCGTGAAACGCCAAGAGAAAGCACATATTGGAACTTCTAGACTCTTCTCAAAGCTCATGCTAGGCTATAAATACCCATTCATTTCTCTCTTAAATGTATGTAGAATTTGAGTAGATTAATAGTAGCTTATTCATGTTTAATGTTTAATTTTCATTTCTGTATTTTCTGAATTTCAGTTCCTTTGTAACCACAAGTTTTATTAATAGAAGTAATTTCAGTTTTTGTTTTCACTCAATCTCAATTACTGTTTTATTAATTTCAGTAGCTTATTAGTGTTTCTAATAATCATTTTAGCTTATCTTAATTCATTTTCATCTTATTTGGTTTATAAAATAAAAATCACAAAAAAATAAGAAAAATACTAAAAAAATAAAAAAATATCTCAAATCTGTTGTTAAGCTGCATTCAGCTTGTGTTTAGGTTACCATAAGCTCTTATAAGCTTATCCATAGCTTAGTAAGTGCTTATTCATTTCTCTACTCAGTTCTATTTTCAAAAGCAATTTGGTCAACAGAAGTCAACTGCAGCATTAAGCTTTCATGTTTCTGAATTTCTGGTGTTAGATTTGGATCTGGGTTGAAACTAAGCTGGATTTGGGTTGAAAAGCAGTTAGGATAGTGGTATTTGATTGATTTGCAAGCCATAGTGGCTGGACAAAACTGTGAGTACCAAATTCTGTCTAAATCTGTTCTAGCTATTAAATCCTGTTTGATTAGCTTGTTTAGAATTATATCTAGTTTAGTTTAGCTTAATATCAGTAGATTAATTGAAATTAGCCTCTAATATCATTGATGTCCTAGTTTTATAGTTTGCATAGTTTTTGTCATCTGTTGCAATAGTAGAACTTAGTATAGAATTGCTGTTAGATTTAATTCATATAGTTGTAAGTCAATTTATAAAATCTGTGAGGAAGTTTGAGTAAGTTTTAAACTATGGTTTAATTGTAGAAATTGGCATGTCTGCTCATTAACTAGTGTTTGGGATAAATTGCTATTTGGAGTTTTAGAGCTCTTTAGTGGTTTGATTTGTTAAGTTTAGTCTTATATAGTCTCATAGAACTCTAACTAGTCTTGAAATTGCATCTGTTTTTAGCTTTAGTCAATATTGCATTTCATCTGATCTCATAGGTTAATCAGTTAGCATCAGTTAGAGATAACTTGCACATTAGGTCTTAATTTGTTATAGGTTAGCTTATTTAAGTTACTTTGCATCTAAAATCATAATTTCAATCTGTGTTTGCAAGATCAAAACTCATTTTGGTCAAAACACCAATTCTGTCCTAAAGTCAAAAATGTCAAAACCAGTTTTCCATAAATCTTTGTAGAATTTTCATGTGTTCAGTTCTGAGTTAAAATCATTGAAACTCTGGGATAAATAAGTTTAGTTGGTCTTCTTTTGGAAACTGAATTTTGTGGAATTTTTATAAACTGTTATAAGCACTTTATAAGCTCTTCATTAGAGCTGATTTGCCCTGTCTCACACTCAGCATACTGAGTGTGAACCAGGCCTTCTTGTAGCCTTTGCACAGGGCTCATTCTAATTAGCTAGGACCTGAGAATTGGTCCAGTTGTATTTTGCTTGGTGGTCTTGAGGACTACTGATCTGTTTTTCACATAAGCTCTCTTGATAAGCTAGTGGTTAAGCTCATAGATAGAGGGTTAGGGCTGATTGGCTTAAGTTGTCAAATAGCATCAAACTTTTGTAGATTGCTCATCTGAGGATAGGAGTAGTTGTAATCAGTTGTTTTAGAATAGTTATAGCTTAAGTTAGCGTCTGTGTTCATCTTATGCTTCCTAGTGCTTATTAGCTTATCTTAAATAGCTTATTCATAATCAGTTTTCACTACAGATCCCATTTCTTGCACACTAGATTAGGTTTTGATATTTTTCATAAATTTAGAATAATATTTTAGACTTTTCCTGAATTTTTCATAATGTTTAGTTACTGTTTGCTATTTTTCTTGATTTAAACTTGTTTTTAGGACTTTTTAAATAGCATTTAATTCAATTAATTCAGAAAAGGTTCCAAAAAATAATTTTTCAATTTTCCTAGATTAAGAAAAATATAAAAAGCCAAAAAAATATTTTTCCAAATTTTTCCTAGTTTAATTTGTAATTTTTAGAATTTAAATTAGTTTAAATTAGTTTTTAATTCAAATAAATTCCAGAAAAATCATAAAAATTAGTTTTAATTCTTAGTTAATTTTCTAATATCATTCTTAGTTAGAAAATAATTTTAGATCATTTTTAGGACCTAGATTAGACGTAGTTGCATTTTATTTACGTTTTATTTAATACGTTTTAGTTTAAATCGCGTATTTAGGATTCCCCGTAGTGTAATTTCCTTTAGTTGTTTTTCCCATTCCCCGTAGTTTTAATAAATTCAAAAATCCAAAACATCGAGCATTTTAATAACGAACCGATAACGACGTTGCCCATTCACACCTCGTTGGGAAACGACTCGGATTTCCAAATCCGTATCACTATCACTCACGGGTTTTGATTCATTATCCTTTTTCCTAAAGGGATTTTAAATCATTACTTGTGGTTATTTTTTATATCGATATTGTGGTTTTATCCATACACACACACCCCTAAACCTCAACGAATCAAATTTTGGCGCCGCTGCCGGGAAGGTTGTGTCGCGACAATATCGTTAAAGGTTTGACGATTAGTGACTCGAGATCCTTCCTTTGTGAAGTTACTATTTTTTTTTTATAAAATCAAAAAAGTAAAAAATATTTTCCTTTTTTTTATATATATATCACATTAAAAATACAAAAAGATTTTCTCTTTTGTTTTTGAGCTAAATAGAATACATCAATTATATAACATTCTCAACGGAGGTGTTATCATTAGTAAGTTCCCGAACCAAAGATCAAAAACTTGCCTTTGTGTCGCTTGTGAGTCGATTTATTTCTATTTGATAAACAAACTGTGTGGTGGGTATAAGGACGGCCTGACATTAAATTGCGGCTGAAAAGAAGCGGGTTTTTAATAAGCTTCGCGCTGACCTAAAAAGCTTCTCCGCTCGCTTGTGCGTTTATCTTGTAGAAGTGATTTATTCACTTGGGATTATTGGTTAAGTTCACTGTTGTTTTCGAATACCGTTCTCATTTAATTGCCTTGGTTTTTAAATGCATGCGCACTCGATCTCGATCTAGACGACTTGAATCAATCGAACGTACCCGATTACGTAATATGCTGCTCCCAACGGACCACCAAATCCCGGTCCTAATCCTCCTCCCGTTAATCAAAATGTAGCTCCCGATCTCTGAACGATGGAGGAGTTATGTCAACCTACAATGTACGGGAGGGGAGGACCTATTGCACCGACTAATTTTCAAGCTACCGATT
This sequence comes from Chrysanthemum makinoi, assembly GCA_910596185.1. NCBI lineage: Eukaryota > Viridiplantae > Streptophyta > Magnoliopsida > Asterales > Asteraceae > Chrysanthemum > Chrysanthemum makinoi. The sequence continues at coordinate 107,391,987 of OU343217.1, forward strand.
TTAGCTTGAAACATCATATGATAGAACAAGTAAAAAATAGTTGTCAATTTCATGGTTTACCGGATGACGATGCAAACAAGCATCTTGATAAATTTCGACCGTTACTCGAGTATGAAACAAAATGGGGTCTCCGATGACGCCCTTCGTCTATATCTTTTCCCATACTCTTTGACTCATCATGCCACTTTTTGGTTTGATCGACTCGAAGAATTGATTCATACCTTCGAGGAAATGGTTTCGAAGTTTCTGGCAAAGTACTTTCCACCGTCGATGGTGACGAAGTTGAGGAACGATATCAGTAATTTCCGGCAATATCCCGACGAATCTTTGTTTGAAGCTTGGGAACGTGATAAGCTTGCGATTGATCGATGTCCGAATCATAACATGTTGCTTGTCACTCAAATTGATACGTTTTATAATGGTTTGACGTTGAGACACCGTGAAACAATCAATGCTGCTTCCGGTGGAACTTTCATGAAAAGACGTCCCGAGGAATGCTACGATCTTATTGAGAACATGACCGCTCATTACAATTATTGGGATTCTACCGCCGAAAGGGGTGCATCATCTCGATCAAATACGTCTTCTTCTCTCGAAATAGCCACTCTGAACAAAAAGATGGACGATCTTTTAAGGATACATCAAATGAATAATCATAATCAGAATCAACAAGTGAAAGCGGTACACCCGACTTGTGAGACTTGTGGAGGTCCACATTCTTATTCCGAGTGCCCAGCCATCGGTGGCTACGCACATGAGAATGTTTATGCTGCTACGGGAAACTACAATCAACCGCAAGGAGATCGAAATCTTCTTAGCTACCGTTCAAACAATTATCTCGGACCTCCCGGTTTCAACCAACCTCAACAACAAAACCAAAATCAAAACCGTTTCAATGGTAACCATCATGTTAATCAGAACCGAGGAGCTAATTTTAATCATGGTAATCAACACTACCAAGCTCCTCCACCTCAAGTTTACCAACAACCACCTCCTCCTCAACAACCTTATCAAGCACCTCCTCAAGTTGCCCCGAACAACGATTTTCTAACTTACATGAAGAACTCCGATTACACCATTAAAAGTTTGCAAAATCAAATTAACGGCATGAGGACGGACTTCAAAAAGGAGATGGAAGCTACAAGCAACAAACAGATGACTGAAATAAGGAATATGATGGCTAGTTTCTTTCAAGCCAATCAATCGTCTACTTCTTATTCTCAACCCTCGGGTTCCGGTTCTCTTCCGAGCAATACGATTCCAAACCCGAGAGGTGACATGAAAGCAATCACTACCCGAAGTGGTGTAGCTTACGATGGACCCACGGTTCCTACCACTAATTCTTTTTCTCCGTCTCATGTGGTAGATCGTGAGACCGGGGTGACAAAGGACCCAGTGCTTCCTACTAATAAGGGAATATGTGAATGTCCAACCCACGGTTGTCCAAGATTCTCGGCGAAGATGCTCCGTGAATGTGAAGAAAGCTAATCCGAAACCGTCTATCCCATATCCGTCTCGTCTTAAAGATCAAACGCTTCGTGAAAAGTCGAATCATCAGATGGAAACGTTTTTCCAAATCTTCAAAGATTTGAATGTGGAGATCAGTTTTGCGGATGCCCTTCTCTTGATGCCTAAACTTGCTTCTACAATTAAGGGATTGCTTACAAACAAGGAGAAATTATATGAGCTTGCTACGACATCTCTGAATGAGAATTGTTCGGCGGTTATCCTTAAGAAACTTCCCAAAAAGTTAGGAGACCCGGCAAGTTCCTCATTCCATGTGATTTTCAAGGAATTGTTCAATGCTCCGCCTTGGCCGATCTTGGTGCGAGTATCAATTTAATGCCAAAATCAATCTACGAGAAGCTTTCGTTACCCCCACTTACCCCAACGTGCATGACCCTCGAGCTAGCCGATCGTTCTTCGACCCGTCCAAAGGGTATAGCCGAGGATGTCTTTGTCAAAGTGGGGGAGTTCTATTTTCCCGCAGATTTTGTTGTGGTAGATTTTGATGCCGACCCTCGAGTACCCATTATTCTTGGAAGATGTTTCTTACGGACTGGTCGTGCTTTAATTGATGTGTTAGAAGGAGATTACGTTGAGAGTTAGTCAAGAAGCCGTCACAATCAACATTAATCAAACGACGAGGTACTCCTCAAATTTCGATGATGCTTCCATCAATAGAATCGACGTTATTGATGTTTCTTGTGAGGAGTACGCTCAAGAAGTTCTCGGTTTTGCTCACAATTCTATTGATTCACCTTCGAACCACTTCTGAACCAATCATTGCCGACTCTTCCCCCTCTCTCACTCCGTTCGAGGGAGGTGACTTCCTTTTGGAAGAGGTCGATGAGTTTCTTGCTACTGACGAATCGATTCCACCGGGAATTGATGATGGTGTTTATGATTCGGAGGGAGATATCCTTTATCTTGAGCAATTGTTGAATGAAGATCCATCACCATCACTTCCTCCGAAAGAGATTACGCATGAAGAAATCAAAGTACAAACGCTAACGAAAAACCTCCCGGAGCCCGAGCTCAAGGATTTACCTCCTCATCTTGAATACGCTTTTCTTGAAGAACCGAACAAGTTTTCCGTCATCATTGCTAAAAACTTGAAAGATGAGGAGAAAACCGCACTTTTGGATATTCTTCGAAAACATAAGAGTGCCATCGCTTTGCAAATTTCCGATATCAAAGGCATAAACCCTCGTTTTTGTACTCACAAGATCTTAATGGAAGATGATTGCAAACCCGTTATTCAACAACAACGTAGGGTTAATCCGAAAATTCATGAGGTTATCAAAAAGGAAGTTCATAAACTCCTCGACGCCGGAATCATTTATCCAATCTCCGATAGCTCATGGGTTAGCCCTATCCATTGTGTCCCGAAGAAAGGTGGAATGACCGTTGTTATGAACGAAGATAATGAATTGATTTCCACACGCCTCGTCACCGGATGGAGAGTGTGTATTGATTACCGAAAGTTGAATGATGCTACACGGAAGGATCATTTCCCGCTACCTTTTATGGATCAGATGCTCGAACGTTTAGCGGGTAATGAGTTCTATTGCTTTTCGATGGTTTTCGGTTACTTTCAAATTCGATCGATCCGCAGGATCAAGAGAAAACGACTTTCACGTGCCCTTATGGAACGTTTGCTAACCGACGAATGCCATTTGGTTTATGCAATGCTCCCGGAACATTCCAAAGGTGCATGATGGCTATTTTTCATGACATGATCGAAAAGTCTATGGAAGTTTTTATGGACGATTTCTCGGTTTATGGAGATTCTTTCACTTCTTGCCTCTCTCATCTAGACCACATGCTCAAACGGTGTGAAGACACCAACTTGGTTTTGAATTGGGAGAAGTGCCATTTCATGGTTCGAGAGGGCATTGTCCTCGGCCATAAAATTTCAAAATCTGGGATTGAGGTCGACCGAGCTAAAGTCGACGTTATAGCTAAACTCCCTCATCCCACTACCGTCAAAGGTATTCAGAGTTTTTTGGGTCATGTCGGTTTCTATCGCCGTTTCATCCAAGATTTCTCTAAGATAGCCCGCCCTCTGACCCATCTCCTCGAGAAGGATGCTCCGTTTATCTTCACCAATGAATGCGTTGAAGCATTTAATTTTCTCAAAAAGAAATTAACCGAGGCACCGATCTTAGTTGCCCCCGAGTGGGATTTGCCCTTTGAGCTCATGTGTGATGCAAGTGATTACGCAATTGGGGTAGTCTTGGGGCAACGTAAATCGAAACATTTTCAACCCATACACTATGCGAGTAAGACATTGTCTGAGGCCCAACATAATTATACGACTACTGAAAAGGAATTATTGGCCGTTGTTTATGCTTTTGAGAAATTCCGACCCTACCTTGTCTTATCAAAGACCATAGTGTATACAGACCATTCTGCCTTAAAGTATCTTTTGGAAAAGCAAGATGCTAAGCCACGATTACTTCGGTGGGTTCTCCTCCTTCAAGAGTTTGATGTTACTATTCTTGACAAAAAAGGAGCGGAGAACCTTGCTGCCGATCACCTTTCTAGACTTGAGAATCCCCATCAAAGTGTGCTCGAGAAAAAGGAGATCACGGAAACATTTCCTCTTGAGACACTTGGGATGATTGCTAAGAAAGACCCAAACACCCCATGGTTTGCCGACTTTGCAAATTACCATGCGGGCAATTTCCTCATGAAAGGGATGTCGTCCCAACAGAAGAAAAAGTTTTTCAAAGATGTTAAGCATTATTTCTGGGACGATCCCTACTTGTTTAAGATTTGTGCGGATCAAGTAATCCGGCGGTGTGTTCATGGCCAAGAGGCCCTTGATATTCTTAATGCTTGCCATAACGGACCCACTGGTGGCCATCATGGTGCAAGCTACACCGCTAAGAATGTTTTGATTCGGGTTTTATTGGCCTACCATATATCGAGATGCTCATGATTTAGTTAAGTCTTGTGATTCTTGCCAACGTCAAGGGAAAATTTCGCAAAAGGATGAAATGCCACAGAATGCTATTCAAGTTTGCGAGATTTTTGACGTGTGGGGCATCGATTTTATGGGGCCATTTCCATCTTCTAAGGGTAATAAGTATATCCTCGTGGCCGTCGACTACTTGTCTAAATGGGTAGAAGCAAAGGCGCTCCCCACCAATGACGCCCGAGTGGTTGTTAAGTTTTGGAAGAATTTGTTTTCCCGATTTGGAGCACCTCGTGCTATCATCAGTGATCGCGGTACCCATTTTTGTAATGAACAATTCGCTAAAGTTATGGCTAAATATGGAGTTACCCATCGTCTTTCTACCGCGTATCACCCGCAAACGAGCGGACAAGTTGAGTTCTTGAATCGTGGTTTGAAAAGGATTTTAGAAAGAACCGTAGGAGAAAATCGAGCTTCATGGGGCGATAAGTTAGATGATGCATTATGGGCTTTCCGCACCGCATACAAGACACCCATATGGTGCACCCCATTTAAGTTGGTGTATGGAAAAGCTTGTCACTTGCCCATCGAGCTCGAACATAAGGCATTCTGGGCCTTGAAACATGCTAACTTTGATCTTAAGACTGCGGTGATCACCGGAAAGTTCAATTGAATGAATTAAATGAGCTTAGGGATCAGGCTTACGAGAATTCTTTGATTTTCAAAAAGAAGACTAAGAGGATTCATGATGCTAAAATCAAAAACCGCGTTTTCAATGTTGGTGATCAAGTTCTCCTCTTTAACTCTCGATTGAAGATATTCTCGGGCAAACTCAAAACCCGTTGGTCCGGACCATTCACCGTTGCTCAGGTTTTCCCGTATGGAATGGTGGAGCTTTCTCAGCCCGATGGCCCAAATTTCAAGGTAAATGGTCATCGTGTGAAACATTATTTTGGAGGGGACATCCCATCTGTGGTTGTCCCGGATCTCCAAACTTTCCCTAAGGACAACTGAATTCGGGGATCGAATCGAGCTAGCGACTCGGTGACCAAAAACAGTAGCGCTTCGTGGGAGGCACCCCATGCTTATCTCTATCTTCTTTCTATTTTCTAATAAGTGACGTGAAGGGGTTAGCCTCTTCGATTTCTCATGTTTGGTTGTTTGTGATGTTGTGTTCAGGATTTTCCCGATATGAAGACTCTCGTGCTCGAAGTTTGTCTTTTCTCCACTCGAGTTTCATGATCGATGCTGATGGAAATCCGATATCCGAAATCTTATCGACTAACGTTTATCTTCTAGCATACTTAATAAACGGCTTTTAGATTTTCGTTGATACCCTTGCTTTAAACATTGAGGACAATGTTTCGTTCTAGTCTGGGGTAGGGTAATCTTCGATTTGATTTGACCGCACTTGCTTATTTTTGTCGTGTACTCTCGCAACCCCGTTTTTCTTTTAAAAAAAAATGTGCAAAAATGAGAAAATTTAAAAATTTTTGTAAGCTTTTGTTAGTTTTATGATCGAAAAGTCCTTGCTAGTCTCTTAGAAGTTACTTTAAATATGCGTTTTTCTTGAAATAGCCTTTGCTAATTGCTCAGACAAGAGGCTATAAAATGCGATTCTAGCTCACAAGGCCAAGAATTTGCAAGTCTCCCTGAGTGATTTTAAATATGCGAAGCTTAAACAAGTAATTCGCTAGTTTCTAATAAGTGACTTTAAAAATGCGAGACTTGAGATTATTTGACGAAGCATTAGCTAAGTTAATATATGTTTTGACACCTTGTTGACTTTCCGCTGGTGAGAGTAGGAATAGAATTCTGACTTGACCGGGCGTGTTGAGCCCTAGCTTGTTCCCTTAACCATAGATAATCTAAAAATTATCGGCTAAGCATCCGCGGATCTCATTATTTGGGATTTTAAATTTGCGGAGATCGAGGAATGATAGAGTTACTTATGAGTTTAGATGCTAAACGTGGAGTAGTTGGTTCTCTTTAGAGCCCATCGAAGGTACTTATGGCTTTTTGTTCCCACAAAATTGTTTCACCCCATATATGTCTAATAATAATTAGAGATGTTGAGTTTTTAGCGATAGTTAGTTCTTTATTCTTCTTTAGAGAATCTTTGCCCATGAGGGTTGGGTACACATTAAGGTACTGTCAGTGTTGCGGTGTAATAGACAACTGATTCCTGATAGTTTGCTGCTATTGTTTCTATTGTTATAAAAGCCGTAGGATTTAGAGTTTGGCACAAAAAATTAACATGAAATAAAGCCCAAATGTATTAAAGTTGAAAAATCCAAAGCCATAAAAGATGTCATAGACTTCCAAAAAGGCAGAGGAAAATCCAAAGTCATAATAAGACTTCTGATAAAACGGTAATCCCGTTGAGTTAGTGGTTGAAAAGACCAAGGGCCTAAATTGCAAAAATGCAAATGTGCTGAAATAAGTGTTAAGCCAAGCTTTGAATCCGGGAGATATATCTCTAAATCATGCAAAATTAGGACCTTGATGTGGACCTCATTCTTGTGTGCAGTGGTTTTCGAGGGAAGGTAGATAACTAATTAGCGACTTAGCTTTGTATCTTTATCGGAATAAAAGTTATCGAAACGAGAAATTTGAAGAAATTCATTTCTCACAAAAATAAAAAAATCTAGAGGCAAATAGGAAAATGGGAGCAAAAGGTAATTACACAAGTAACTTCCATGGGTAGTGTTAGCATCTAGAATCATATTTAACAATGATTTCGATTTTACGCTTAGTTTGGAGACTTGTGAAAAATCAGGGACGATGTATTCTATCCGTATGGTCACTTCACGCTGTGTTGTGTTTCCTATTCTGTGATCCTAACGTGTCGTTTGAAAAATGTTGGAGTTATTGATCGACATGAAAGTTCAACAAACCGTCACTCATAATCAGAATGTACTTAATCGTAATATCTATACATGTGAATAAAAGGTAAACGGGGCGTTTTTAGAATTAAGGGTTCTTAATCTCTTTTAAGGAATCTTTGCTACTTCTTCATAGGTTTAGTAGAGAGAGATTGAAATCCTTGGTTTTAGAAGCGTGAGTTGATTGCATTGTGTGGGGACACGACAATGGTCTCGTCTGGGGTATTTTGATATGTGCTAAAACACATACCTTTTCATTATCAATACTGACCCAAAATAACCAAGAAAGAGCCGTTTATTGCTAATATTTGTTGTTTTCTTGAGTTTGTGCTTGTGCAGGTACGGATATGTCAAAACACACAAAAGAAGCCAAATCAGACGAAAATCCGAGCACGAGAGATTAAGAGAGCTGAACCTGAGCCGGAATGTCAGAATTAAGCATCTGTGAAGATTTTTATGCTCAGAGGATGATTTTTGAAGATTTGATCAAAGTTTGCAGAATTGTCAAGATCAGTCCCTGAACTTTGAGTATTTGGCAGAATAAACCCTTGAAGATTCAAAAAAAAAATGCAAATTCAGCCCTTGGATTATTTGAGAATGACAATAATGGCCCTTGGAAGATAGTTTCAGATTACTGATTTGGTCCATGGATTTTCAGAATTAACATCTTTAGCCCTTGAAGTTACACCTTGGATCCAATTTATATCCTAAGTCCATATTTTTAAAACCTTGGCCCAAACATTTACCAATCCCAAATCCATATCCCGTATACCCTTTACCCAGCTCTCAACCCGGTCAACCACCCTTATAACCCGGTCAACAAAAACGAATTAATATAAAAAAACTTACGCCAAGTTTGCCCCAAAATCCCCTGGGTATGAACCCTAAAACACCCTTCGATCAATTAAGCAAAATCACTTAAATTAGAGGGTAATTACGTCCTTTCTCTGACACCTGATGATACCACCCGACACGTGATCAGTGCGGTCACCTATCCGTGTCATTCCTTGCTCGATTGGCTAGAAGGATGGAAATCACATCAAAGGTCAAAAATGATTGGATGATCTTTGGGATTTAATCCAAGGGTCGTGAAACGCCAAGAGAAAGCACAGATTGGAACTTCTAGACTCTTCTCAAAGCTCATGCTAGGCTATAAATACCCATTCATTTCTCTCTTAAATGTATGTAGAATTTGAGTAGATTAATAGTAGCTTATTCATGTTTAATGTTTAATTTTCATTTCTGTATTTTCTGAATTTCAGTTCCTTTGTAACCACAAGTTTTATTAATAGAAGTAATTTCAGTTTTTGTTTTCACTCAATCTCAATTACTGTTTTATTAATTTCAGTAGCTTATTAGTGTTTCTAATAATCATTTTAGCTTATCTTAATTCATTTTCAGCTTATTTGGTTTATAAAATAAAAATCACAAAAAATAAGAAAAATACTAAAAAAATAAAAAAGTGTCTCAAATCTGTTGTTAAGCTTTGCATTCAACATGTTTAGGTTACCATAAGCTCTTATAAGCTTATCCATAGCTTAGTAAGTGCTTATTCATTTCTCTACTCAGTTCTATTTTCAAAAGCAATTTGGTCACACGTAAGTCAACTGCAGCATTAAGCTTTCATGTTTCGAATTTCTCGGTGTTAGATTTGGATCTGGGTTGAAACTAAGTTGGATTTGGGTTGAAAAGCAGTTAGGATAGTGGTATTTGATTGATTTGCAAGCCATAGTGGCTGGACAAAAATGTGAGTACCAAATTGTCTAAATCTGTTTTCAGCTATTAAATCCTGTTTGATTAGCTTGTTTAGAATTATATCTAGTTTAGTTTAGCTTAATATCAGTAGATTAATTGAAATTAGCCTCTAATATCATTGATGTCCTAGTTTTATAGTTTGCATAGTTTTTGTCATCTGTTGCAATAGTAGATCTTAGTATAGAATTGCTGTTAGATTTGATTCATATAGTTGTAAGTCAATTTATAAAATCTGTGAGGAAGTTTGAGTAAGTTTTAAACTATGGTTTAATTGTAGAAATTGGCATGTCTGCTCATTAACTAGTGTTTGGGATAAATTGCTATTTGGAGTTTTAGAGCTCTTTAGTGGTTTGATTTGTTAAGTTTAGTCTTATATAGTCTCATAGAACTCTAACTAGTCTTGAAATTGCATCTGTTTTTAGCTTTAGTCAATATTGCATTTCATCTGATCTCATAGGTTAATCAGTTAGCATCAGTTAGAGATAACTTGCACATTAGGTCTTAATTTGTTATAGGTTAGCTTATTTAAGTCACTTTGCATCTAAAATCATAATTTCAATCTGTGTTTGCAAGATCAAAACTCATTTTGGTCAAAACACCAATTCTGTCCTAAAGTCAAAAATGTCAAAACCAGTTTTCCATAAATCTTTGTAGAATTTTCATGTGTTCAGTTCTGAGTTAAAATCATTGAAACTCTGGGATAAATAAGTTTAGTTGGTCTTCTTTTGGAAACTGAATTTTGTGGAATTTTTAGAAACTGTTATAAGCACTTGATAAGCTCTTCATTAGAGTGATTTGCCTGTCTCACACTCAGCATCTTGAGTGTGAACCAGCCTTCTTGTAGCCTTTGCACAGGGCTCATTCTAGTTAGCTAGGACTGAGAATTGGTCCATTGTAGTTTGCTTGGTGGTCTTGAGGACTACTGATCTGTTTTTCACATAAGCTCTCTTGATAAGCTAGTGGTTAAGCTCATAGATAGAGGGTTAGGGCTGATTGGCTTAAGTTGTCAAATAGCATCAAACTTTTGTAGATTGCTCATCTGAGGATAGGAGTAGTTGTAATCAGTTGTTTTAGAATAGTTATAGCTTAAGTTAGCTTCTGTGTTCATCTTATGCTTCCTAGTGCTTATTAGCTTATCTTAAATAGCTTATTCATAATCAATTTTCACTACAGATCCCATTTCTTGCACACTAGATTAGGTTTTGATATTTTTCATAAATTTAGAATAATATTTTAGACTTTTCCTGAATTTTTCATAATTTTTAGTTACTGTTTGCTATTTTTCTTGATTTAAACTTGTTTTTAGGACTTTTTAAATAGCATTTAATTCAATTAATTCAGAAAAGGTTCTAAAAAATAATTTTTCAATTTTCCTAGATTAAGAAAAATATAAAAAGCCAAAAAAATATTTTTCCAAAATTTTCCTAGTTTAATTTGTAATTTTTAGAATTTAAATTACTTTAAATTAGTTTTTAATTCAAATAAATTCCAGAAAAATCATAAAAATTAGTTTTAATTCTTAGTTAATTTTCTAATATCATTCTTAGTTAGAAAATAATTTTAGATCATTTTTAGGACCTAGATTAGACGTAGTTGCATTTTATTTACGTTTTATTTAATACGTTTTAGTTTAAATCGCGTATTTAGGATTCCCCGTAGTGTAATTTCCTTTAGTTGTTTTCCCATTCCCGTAGTTTAATAAATTCAAAATCCAAAACATCGAGCATTTTAATAACGAACCGATAACGACGTTGCCCATTCACACCTCGTTGGGAAACGACTCGGATTTCCAAATCCGTATCACTATCACTCACGGGTTTTGATTCATTATCCTTTTTCCTAAAGGGATTTTAAATCATTACTTGTGGTTATTTTTTATATCGATATTGTGGTTTTATCCATACACACACACCCCTAAACCTCAACGAATCACACTCTCTCAAATTCTTGTTCACAACAATGTTATAGTACTTGATTATGTTTGATTCCATAAAACCTACTAGAGTAGTAGAGTAGATGGGGTTTGAAACTTTGAATATTGAGATAAAACCCGTGTATGAGTCTAAATAAAATTTACCAAACAATTGATTCTAAATATCTATTAACCCAAATCTTTCAAAACCCACCAACGAAACGAGCCCTAGATGTAATGGCTATCTTCCTTTCGCATTTCACCGTAACGTCACATCATCCTTCCCATTTGCATCAGTTTCTTTTATGGCATTGTGACAGTTCTATTATATTGGTTTTAGTTTTGTATCTCTTTGTTTTGTGTTATTCTTTTTAGGGTCCTATCCTCTTTTAAATATCTTGATTATTTTGAGGTGGGGCACCATGTTTTGTATTGTTTTTGTTTTGCCCCTTTCAGGGTCTCGTAATAATATCTTGCCTTTCAAAAAAAAAAAAAAAAAATCCCGTAGTGATCACCTCTCCTCGCATTTTATCTATGCACTGCTCAAATACTTTCATACTCCACTTGAACACTCATACATACAAAACACCCGTTCACAATTTTTCAGTCAATGCTGGTGGTGGCATGACTCAAGTAAAAGTTGAATGAATATTGAACTTCTATTGAAGTAACTTTTGTTGACCCATGCAAACACATCGCCGAACACATGGAGGATGAACCTCGAGTTTAAAAACTATTGTGTGCTAGCATGAGAGTTCATAAATCGGTAGAGGGATCACTATAAGCAGGGCCGTCTTTGAGGGTGTGCAAGGTGAGCGACCACTCAGGGTCTCAGAATTTTTAGGGCCTGTTGACGTATATACCGGACGGTCCAACGTCCGGCTAGACACATGCTCCGGATGTCAAGACACATAAGCCGGACGACCATCCTGACGTCCGGTCAAATAGTAATAATCCCGACCAGGTCAGCCGGGTTTTAGGGATTTCCTACCGTAGCCTACTAAGTAAGGTAGCCATAGGCCTGCGATACAGGTGATGGAACAGTAGGGGAATAGTAGCGTGAATAGGAAGTTGGGGTAGTATAAATACCCCAACACATTTATTACTTTACATATAGTTTTTCACCTACACTCTTACTACATTTATCACAATATAACCCTTTACTTATCTTTACACCGGAGCTTGGTCTCGGGACAAACCCCGAGGCGAGGCTAACATGTCCGTACATTGTGCAGGAGACGATCATCCTCCAGCAGCAATTGGGATTGGGAGGCGGAAGGATTTTGCTTCACAAATTGGCGCCATCCGTGGGACCTGATTCATTCTACCAACGCATCGAATGACAGTGCGGGACCACCCACCGCGAACCCACATCCCTCCGGAACATATAGGGGGAAGTGGGGTCTTCAATGCTCAAGCGTTCGGATTACCGGAGCAAATACAAGCCCAGATGGCGTCTTTGGAGGCTCTCTTTAGAAAATACAATGCAACGGGGACTGGTGTTGTCAAACCGACTCGACTCACTTTCACGGACGATGATGAGCCGGAGGAAAACACCGCGCCAAGACCTAAAGATGATCTCAGCAAACCTTATAAGGAATTGGCCCGGTCACCCTTTACAAGAAGGATAGTAGAGTTTGCCGGTCCCAAGTGCACAATGCCTACTAACTTAAAAGCATGTACGACGGCTCGGCCGATCCGGATTATCACATCAACCGCCGTTGGAGCGCGAACCAAGGAGAATGGCCAATGCGGTATGGTGCAGAATGTTCCAACAGACCATGGACGGGCCTGAGCACAGGGGTGGTTGGCAATTTGGAACCAGGAAGCATCGGCAGCTGGGGTGACTGAGAGAACAATTCACCACGAGGTTTGCCCTACGACGGAGAAGAACACGAAGGATCCCACGGAAATCACTCGGATTGTCCGGCAGGCAAACGAGACACTTCCATATTCAAAGCGATGGACCGACGAGGCTAGCCGGATTCCGGGAGTTCCGGAGCTCATGAAAATATCAGCATTCATGGGTGCCCATCGATGCCCTGACTTATCTAAAACATTTTACGACCAAGTCCCGAGATCCGTGAAGGAAATGATGACTAGAGTGGATGATTATATTCGGGCGGAAGAGGCGTATAAGAACACCGAGATGCCAAGGGGAGAAACAGGTGACATTCCGGAGAGGAAACCTCCAGGTACGCAAGGGAAAGGAACCCTAGGGGACCCGACAGGAGAAGAAATGATAGGAGAGTTGCGGGGCAGAAGTGACTCTAGGCACAGGAGGCATTCTCTCCATATGTGGCCCGGCAGACGCTTCGCCCGAAATGATTACCGCGTGAAACGATCTTAGCAACCGATAATCACCGGGTCATGCTCTCGGTCTTATCCAAACGACTAAGGAAATCCTAGCCACCGAACATCATCTGAACCTGCCTCCACCACCACCATTGCAAGGAAAACCGAGCAAAGAAAATGAGGACAGGTTATGTGAATATCATGGGGAGAAGGGTCATCTCACCAACGATTGCTATCACTGAAGAAGCAGTTGGAAACTTGACCACGGAATCGGAAAATTGGATCATTTGGTAAAGAACGTTCAACAAAGGGGACGAGAAAGACCGAGAGGTAATGGTGGAAAAGGAAAGGTCATAAACATGGTAAATCATTATGCTGAAGACCACAAAAGAAAGGCTCGGTATTACGAAGAGGAGTGGCTGAACGTCCCCATATCCTTCCCACGCATAGCCACGGAAGATCTGTCGGAGGAACCACTAATTTTAGAGGCCGAAATCGAAGGTTATTTCGTCCGGAGGGTATTTGTGGACGAAGGTGCTTCAGTTCAAGTGATGTATGAGCACTGCTTTAGCAACTTCAGTTCGTCTATTCAATCCAGATTACAAGAAAGCAGCTCACTACTAGTGGGATTCTCCGGGGAAGTCATCCGGCCTCTAGGGAAGATTGAGCTGGAGGTCGCATTGGGGATCATGGTTTGTACAGAACTGTCATGATGAAGTTCACAGTTGTGAGATCTCCGTCACCTTACAACGTGATTCTAGGACGTACGGGTCTAAGAGAGTTAAGGGCCATACCCTCAACCATCCACGCTATGATGAAATTTCCCACTCCCGGAGGCATTGCCACTTTGGTCACAAAGAGGGCAGTTGTCATGGAGTGTAGAAGATTCGAGGAAAGCCAGGATCCCAGGGATAATTTCTCTCCGGAAGGAGAGGTAGAGACAGCAAACCGGGAGACTCAAGGGTCAAAAACAACGGAAGACATATTGGTTAATGCCGCATACCCCGAACAACGCGTGACAATAGGAACGGGTTCTCCGGGAGTGTAGGAAACAACTCATCGAGTTCTTTGAGAAAAAAATAGAGAAGTGTTTGCTTGGGAACCAACGGATATGACCGGGGTTCCCAGACACTTCATCCAACACTTTCTTAATGTGAGCGCTTGACACCGATTGCCCGAAAAGGAGGATGTTCTCAGAGAAAACCAGGTTATCGCAGGAGAAGTTGAAGAATGGGTTAAAGCTGGAATAGTGCGTCCGGTCAGATACCCTACCTGGATTTCCAATCCTGTCTTTGGTAAAGAAATGCGACGGGAGCTGGCGGATGTGCATTGATTTCAAAAATCTGAATGCCTCTGCGAAAGACTACTATCCTTTACCGAAAATCGACTGGTAGATTGAATCCGTTATGGGATATAAGTATAAGTGTTTCCTGGATGCCTACAAAGGATACCACCAAGTTCGGATGGACAGAGATGTGCGAGGAGAAAACAGCATTCTACACGGAATAAGGGACATCTTGTTACACCAAATGCCCTTCGGACTGAAAAATGCAGGGAGCAACATACCAACACTTGGTAGATTACGCTTTCCAAACGCAGATTGGGAGGAACTTAGAGGCGTACGTCGATGATATGGTCATAAAAAGCCGAACGGAAAGAGATATGATAGCAGACATAGCGGAAACATTTGACAACCTTAAAAGGATTAATATGAAGCTGAACCCGCGGAAATGTTCCTTCGGAGTGGAAGAAATTCCTCGGATATATGGTAACATCCGAAGGTATAAGGGAATCCCGAAAGACGAAGGCCATCATGGAGATGAAATCTCCAGGAACATTGAAAGAAATGCAAAGCATGAGTGGGAAACTAGCGGCTTTGAACAGATTCCTGTCAAAATCCCAGAGAGGTCCTTGCCTTTCTTCGAAACTTTAAAGAACATCACAAAGGAGAATAAGGATGAATATCGCACCACGACGAAGGAAGCCAAGGTAGCTTTAAAAGAGATGAAGAACCGATATTAGAACTACCCGTTAACCACCCCAAGGCGAAAGCGGTTATCCATATACTTAGCGACATCAAAGGGGGCCGTTAGTGCCCTTCTAGTGGTAGAAAGGGATGGGAGGCAGTCGCCGGTGCATTACGTTAGCCGAACCTTGCACGCAAGCGGAAGAAATTATGCTCGATGGAAAAATTAGCTTTATGTACGCTACATGCATCACGAAGACTACGAAGATATTTCGAAGCTCATCCCATTCGGGTCATCACCGACCAACCCGTTAAAAAAATATTGTACAAGCCGGAAGTTTCGGGAAAGCTTGCGAAGTACGCCGTAGAGCTAGGGGCTTACAACATCACATATGCCCCTAGAAATGCGGTCAAGGGTCAAGTGCTAGCAGACTTTCTCACGGAAGTTCAAGTCGAATCCGGACGCCATGGAAAGGGTAAGAGTGTAATGGAGGTAGGAATGGAAGGAGAATGGCTGTTGTACACAGACGGCGCATCCAATAGCAAAGGAGCCGGAGCAGGTTTGGTGCTCATCAGCCCGGATAAGGAGGAGCTTACTTACGCTCTGCGGCTCAATTTTCCCAGCACCAATAATGAGGCCGAATATGAGGCTCTTATCGCCGGACTCCGGATCGCACGAAGCTAAAAATCAGAAGCTTGAGCGTGCGAGTCGATTCTAAATTGGTTGCTAGTCAGATCAATGGAGAATTTGTGGCTACTAAAGAAAGCATGCAGAAGTACTTGGCTCAGGCGAAAGAACACATAGCGGGGTTTCAAGGCTTCAAAATCCGCAACATCCCAAGGGCTCAGAATCAAAAGGCAGATATACTGAGCAAGTTAGCATCGGTAGCTTTTGACCATCTCACTAAGAAGGTATTAGTAGAAGTCTTGGAAAAACCCTCGGGGAAGAACGGAGAATTGAAACTGTGGTGGAAGAAGAAGGATAAGCTGGATGACGCCGATCATCAGATGCTTGGAAGAAGGGGTTTGGCCGGGTGATCCCAATGAGGCCAGGAACCTACGAATGAATATTCCGCAGTATACTATGGAAGGAGGAGTTACGTTTAAAAGGGGTACCTAGTACCAATGGTGAGATGTGTGGGTCCGTTGCAAGCAAATTACTTAATACGAGAGGTGCACGAGGGATGCTTTGTGGTATGCATTCGGACCGAGAACCGTAGTGGCGAAGCTGATGAGCAAGGATATTCTTGCCCACTATGCACAAAGATGCGAGAAGAAGTCGAGGAAGTGTGACTCCTGTCGGATACATGCTCGGTACCTAAGCTCCCCAAAACATTGCTAACCTCCATCATGGCCCCATGGCCTTTCTACGATGGGGAATGGGCGTGTTAGGCCCCTTCCCAGAAGCACCAGGCCGCCTCAAATATGTGATCGTATCAATAGACTATTTTACAAAATGGATAGAAGCAAAGCCGTTGGTAAAAACGACGGGAAAGGACGTTATAAAATTTGTCTACGAAAATATCGTATGCAGTACGGCCTACCGAGGGATCATAGTCACCGATAATGGAACTAATTTTGTCAATGACCGTTCAAAAATGGTGCGAAGGCCTAAAAATTAAGCAGATAAATACGGCCGTTGCACATCCGCAAGCCAATGGATTAGTAGAACGGGCCAACAAAAGTCTGATGGAGGGGATAAAGACAAGATTAGGATGGGAGAGAACCGGATGGGTGGATGAGCTACCCAATGTCTTATGGGCACACCGAACAACACTTAAAACAAGCAACGGTGAGACCCCATTCAGTTTAACATACGGAAGTGAGGCCGTGATACCAGCAAAAATTGGGATGCCTACATACCGAACGATGATGTTCCGGGAAGATCTTAACGAAGAGGAGGCGTTGAACTTGGATCTCCTACAAGAAAGAAGGGAAAGTGCTGCCATACGAGAAGCCAAGTACAAAGCGCAAGGTTGAGCAATATTACAACCGGAGGGTCAAGCCGATGAACTTCAAAGTAGGCGACTTTATACGGAAGAACGAAGCTAGCCGGGTGGAAAACCAAGGAAAGCTGGGTCCCAATTGGGAAGGCCCCTACGGGTGATAGGAGCGAATCAGAATGGCTCTTATAAGTTACAGACGATGGAAGAAAAAGAGGTCCTCGTGCACGGCACGCCATAAACTTAAGAACTGTTTCTTATAATTGTTATTGTGATAAGAATCCCGAGATTATCATGTAACCGGACCTATCTATGTATATTAGTCTAATGATGAAAGTTTTCCTAAGGTATGGAAAACAATTTTCGGAAAAACAAAGTGACGCATGGCTATTCCGACGACTGGCCCCCGTCGAGCATGGTTGCTAGAAATACACCGGATAACATACGGATGCCGAAAACACTGACTCGGATGCCCAAATAATGGACGCCCAAAAGTAGTAAATAATACTATGGACGCCTGGGGGAATACCCCCCGGATGCCCGCGCATTCTTGCCGGATGCCCTAATAAAGGAAGCCCTAAAAATGCATTAGGTTGCCCGGGTATGCGGATGCACGGCCAATGCGCCGGATGCCCTTTAAAGAAAAAAAAAACTTAAAGGAAGTTTATCAATGCGAAATATGATAAAAAGACAGAATACACAACACGCAAAGATTTATCTAAGTTAAATATGTGGTTACGTCTCAAAAGTGACGAACATGAGCCATAAACGGTGGAGTATTAATTATTACAATTATCATTGTTCAAATCATCGTTTACAAACATAAGTCAAGGGAACTTCAAATATTGGCAGCGCGGGATCTTTGAACGGTAGGAGTGTCAAGTGGACCAGTAATTTGGAGGCTGAGAAGAAACACCGACCGGGTCCTTACGAGGAGGGGCGGCGGGTTCCATGTTCAGCAAGTCCCAAGGGTGCGATAAGAATCCGCTAGCTTCCGGATATAGGGATACTCGGCCTCAAAGAGTTTGTTGAACTCGGCTTTCCATAATTTCGGAGCATCCCTATTGACATTGGCAATGCCCTTCAGAGCTTCAACGATCTCCTCCTCCTTTCTACCCATACTTGCCCCTGATTTACAAACCCACTGGAAGGTCAGGTGTAAACTTTAGCCATACTCTTCTTGTATTCTGCACTGCCGAATAGGCGCGAACTGCACTGGGAAGAAGAATACGAACGGAATTTTGCTTTATTACCTCCGACTGGGCCACCTCGGCTGCCAAGCTCCCATTCTCCCCCTTCAATGACTCCAAGGATTGATCTTTGGCACTTAGCTCACTTTCAAGCTTCCTGATTCTCTCGGCTTGTGCAACGGAAGTTCCTCTCCACTCTTCCCTTTCCCGGGTGACCCTGTCCACCTCATCCTCCAGATTTTTCCCCTTGTCTAGGATAACTTGATACTCGGCCTCCCGTTTCTTTCGCTCTCCGGCTAACCTCTCAATCTCCCCTTCGGCGACCGCCAATCTCTCTGCCAACCCCTGACAACCCTGATGAGTCTGAGTGAGATCCCACAAAGTAGACGACATCCCAGTGAACCTCTTCAACAATTCACCTTGGGCTATCACACTTTTGCCGAATTCTTCGTAGGCCCGACGAGTGAGCTCAATGTTGTTCATTTGTTCTAAAGCCTCTTGCTCGGCCGGTGTGGGAAGATTATCGAGGAGCTCTTTGCAGGACCGGTAAGAATTTATCCGAACGTCATCCCGAAGGGCCCATGGTGGGACGAAGATGTTCGTGGCTTCATCTATATAACAAATAAAAGGGGTTAAGAAAACAATCGGTATATACAAAAAAGAAATGATAAGCGGAAGGCCAAAACGCCCGGAATCCGGTTGATTTTATCAATCCGCTTAAGGCCGCTAGAGTGATGAGCCGAGAAACACGAAAGACACAACATAGTAAGGTGGGGAAAATCACAAGTATGGACAGCCGAACAATCTATACGTACCTTCGGAAACATGATGAGCCGAGTCCACTGGGGGTGTTTGGCCGCCTTCCTCGGCCGGAGGGGTCTGCATTTGTCGCAATTGCTCACCGCCGCCAGCAACATTTTCTCCCATCCTTTCGCGGGCCGCACTACCACCTCCACCCTCGACAGCAATATTTGGGGCTCCTTGCTCGGCATCAACATTCATATCCGCCCCTGGCATCTTCCGGACGGATCTGATTCAGAGGATCCGGGTTATCGATTGGCTCTCCAGAAGATAAGTGCTCCACGAATTGACGACGCGCCTTTTTCTTCTTGCCTTGCGCTTTGGAGGTCCCTTCTCCAGCGCCCCTCTTCTTTGCTAGCCGAGCACGAGCCTCCTTCTCTTTCTTCTCCTCAGTGCAACAACGTCGGCATCTGCTTCTTCGGCTCTACGGTCCAAAGCATCTTTAGGGGAGGGATGCTCCCCGGCCCAGGAGGGTCGAGGTTCTCTTTGGAATCTCCCCTGTTCGGATCGGCGACGGACCCTTGCTCCCACCGTTCCCTCCCAATCCGGAAGCTTAAGATACTCTGACATATTAACAACTGAAAACAAGGAAGTAACAACAAAAACAAATTGATTAGAGACTTAAGGCAGAGCCGGGAAACAAGCATCAAATCCCGGGGTGACAAAACTAAAACGAGTAATTACCATGACCCCGGGCATCTTTTAGAACAGGCTCGAACCCGGGATTCTTGAAAACCGAGGAGAGATGGCACATCCATAAAAGACTCATCGTCGGACTACGTAACTTAATAAGATTACTGGCTAAGTCTTTGGCGTCCGCGAGAAAAGCCGTGGGAAAAGTGTCCGTGATTTTTGAGTCCTTGTGTCTCCACGCCATAGCCATAGGGATGGCTCGCCTGTCGATCAAAAAAAACTTTTCTTTCCGGTGTTTGAACCGGACAGAACTTCCTTGAAACACTTGTGCGAACCCCTACCCGTCCGGTTTTCAAAGGAAACCCAATGCCCTTACTTGCACAACCGGTAGAACGCTTGAAGAAGCGAGACCACGGGGCGTATGTTGAGGCTATAACACCTAATCTCAAAAAGCATCACCGATTCAATCCTAACGGGACTAGGCTGAGAAATGTGCACCCTAAAATGTTTAATCACGTTCACAAAAAGTTGAGAAGGGAATCCTAACCCCTCCTATCTCTAACTGCTTAGGATAAATACCTATCTTGTCCTCAACCGATCCATAGTCATATTATGGGGTAAAACGGACGCAGATCAGCGGGAATGCCATACTCGGCTACTATATTGTCTAACTCAGATTGTGTTAACCTAGAAGTATGTACGTGCATATCAAACTTAGAAACGACATTTGAACGGTCTCCTCATTAGTCTCTTCGTTGGGCCGGCGGAGGTATTTTCTCTATCGGGAATGTTCCCATCGGTTCCAATATCGGCCATTTCTAAAAGATGCCGGGACAATTTGAGATATTAACAGAGAAAGGAAGGAGACAAACCTTAAAAAGAAGTGAAGAAGACGTCAGGAGATACTAAACAGTTTGTATGTGTGTGAAAAGTAAAACCCAAATGAGGAGGAAAGGGATATATATATACTGAGGAAACCCTAACTGACTGACAAGGCGTCAATCAGTCAGAGGTGCTGGTGGCGTGGACTTACATGGGCCATACACGACGAAGGGAAGCGACAACAAAGCGCGGGAAAAAGCCCAAAAGATCACTGGCCCAATTAACCGGCTCATTCTCATGAAGTTGGCCGTTTGGCCGGCATGGTGCGACGCATTTTCTACTAACGGGCGGAACTATGATAAGTGTTACATCATCGGCTTACCGCCAAGAATATAACACTGGGGGGACATGTTGACGTATATACCGGACGGTCCAACGTCCGGCCAGACACATAAGCCGGACGACCATCCTGACGTCCGGTCAAATAGTAATAATCCCGACCGGTCGGCAGGTTTTAGGGATTTCCTACCACGTAGCCTACTAAGTAAGGTAGCCCAGGCACGAGCGAACGTGGCTGAACGAGACGGTGGGGAATAGTAGCGTGAATAGGAAGTTGGGGTAGTATAAATACCCCAACACATTTATTACTTTACATATAGTTTTTCACCTACACTCTTACTACATTTATCACAATATAACCCTTTACTTATCTTTACACCGGAGCTTGGTCTCGGGACAAACCCCGAGGCGAGGCTAACGTGTCCGTACATTGTGCAGGAGACGATCATCCTCCAACCGGACAGCTGGGATTGGACGGAAGCAGGATTTTGCTTCAACAGGGCCCTAAAATTTGCCCTTTTAATAATTATATGCATGTGTAGATATATTTTTCACGAAGAAAAAAATATTTAGATGAGAAAATATTTTAAATAAGTAATATGTTTGAACGTTTCGATAACTAACTCGTGATGGAAATCATTAAAAGACTTGGATCGGTTTGGGAGCTCTTTTCCGGATTAAGAATTTCCTTGTTTAAGCAAAGATTCTGAAATTCCTTCACTTTATGTTTCAACAATATTAGTCTTGTCATCCAAACTAGAAAAATCTATTACATTTTTTATTTTTTTTCCTTTCATCCTACCTTTACCCTAATGAGTCTTTGGCTTACCGGGGCCTTTAGCGAATAATAGCTTCTTTCTAGCAAAGTTTCCTTTAATCTTAATTGGCCCCGTTCTTTAATTTACATATATGCTAAGCAATAGATTCATGATAGTTACAAAGTACTTAAATTACTACTGTATTATAGTTAAAATCTATTATTCTATTTTCCCAATATCAATAAATGGTTTTGAAATTTGATTATTGCTTAAATGTTGAATTAAGCTCATGAAATTGAACAGAGTACTTTGATTATTCTCAAATGAAAACCCCACATGTGTTACTTACTATCACTCATTTGAAGCTACTAGTTGGATACCCGCGCACAGCGGCGGCGACAAATATAGTTATATAATAAATATAGTAAATGAATTACTAACCCAACTCTCTTCGCAATTCTCTACCCGCTTAGTCAATTCATTTCATAACACTCCAAATGTATATGTGTTAATTGTATGCGTTTGTTTGAGTTTTCCGTATCTTTCCCGTGACATCATTATTCCCGCATATAAAAAGACCTTTACAATCTCTTACCCGTCAAACACTTTCCCAAAAGTAAATGATTTTGATAAATAAAGTTTGTATTGATTGAAATAAATGTTAAAGTTATAAAAATTTGAATCAAAATAAAATAAACCTACTAAATATGTAAAAACTAAAAACTCATAAAAATATATCAAAATAGATGTTGAATTAAAGAGCACAAAATTTTAAAAAATATTGTGAAATTAGATCATAAAAAAATTTAACGAGTTAAAAGATATTTAAATTTAAAAATAAAGGTGATTAATTAGTTAAAAAGTGACATGTGTCACCCCATTATTGGAGCTCCTTATTTTAGTTTGTTAGAGCTCATCCATTTTTGTTATTTTTTAGTTAAAGAAGTGACACATGTCACTCAATGATTGGAGCTCCATATTTTTATTTTTTATGGAGCTCACAACTTAAATGCTTTATATAGTAGTATAGATTATGCCGTACCCAAAAATCCAATTTTGAATAAATCATGCAAAATGGAAGCCTTCAGAATTTCATATTTTAATTGGACCCAATATATAGAATAAGAAGACAATATTATGCACCTTCCCATGTACCAATTTCATTCCAACCAATTGATGGAATGTATGTGGCTAATTTATTTTCATGTGGGGTGCGTCTCTTCTCCACATAACATCAACAACAATAATGAGTTAGAAAGCAACTAATCATTCCTAGACATATCGGACTCTTTAGTCTTTACTCTTCATACCATGAATAACAATTTAATGCATGTACCCTATATTTGATGGTATACTTGTGGAAATTATATCTTAAATACTAGGTATATGCTTATTCATATTATTTTTTTTTGAACGGCAAACAACTTTTCATTCCACCCAGAAATATGTACAATAGTTTGGACTAGAAAGGTTCTAGCCATTGCATTTTATCACCTAAGACATCGCCTTATTAAGGATACACAAAGACTATTATGATCATGTTGTTGGAGTGTCGAAAGCACGCCACATCTCCCAAGTCCACTCCTTTTTTTTTGGCTTTATGTTTCACCCATGCAAAAGTGATTGCTTGGACTTCCCCGAATAGCCCTTGTAAGTTTACACGCTTGCCTTGGAAAATCACTTCATTTCTCATCTTCCAAATGGACCACGTTCCGGCTAGAATGATCATCTTTATCAAATCCTTTTTGCCCGCTGAGCAACCAATATGATTATGGACATCGAACAAATCACGAACCGTGTGAGCATAAATTGGTGGAATGCGACACCAAGAACTGATCTGTTGCCAAAGTAATGCAGCTGCGGCAAGAGTTAAACAAATGAGTTGCGTCTTCTTCCCCATCTCCACAAACTCGACACAATGACGACCCACTTAGAATCCTCCTCCTCTTAAGTCCGTTGTATGTAGGAAGCCTATCTTGTTCTGCCCTCCATGCGAAAACAGAAACCTTTCTTGGAACCCACTTGAACCACGAAAAGGGGTAAAATGGGACCGCATACTTGGCAAGCAATTTCCTACATTGACCCACTGAGAACGACCCCTCTGGGCTGCTCGGCCAGCACCACCTATCAGCGGTAGGAAGTAATACAATTGACGAGACCAAAGTGCTACATCCTTGGAGTTCCACCATTTCCTGAACCGATAAAGGAGACCTTCTCCAATCCCAACCTGCAAGTCGTTCCGCAACCAAGACAGCTTTTTGTTTTTCCAATGCGAACAATGCCGGATAACATTCCATTAATGGGCCATCTCCAACCCACCAATCCACCCAAAATCGAATGTCCAGGCCATTTCCACAGGAGCCTTTTATAAGACTTCTAATGTTCAAGTTCCTTATTGCAAACTCTTTTTCCAATTTATTTATCATGTTCCACGAACCCGAAATCCCTTTTTTAATCGGAAGATAGCCCCATGAGTTTTGGTTGAAATGAATGGCATCAATAACATTCCTCCAAACCGATCCTTTCTCAGTTTTGTATCTCCACCACCACTTTGCCAAAAGACCATCGTTCAAGTCCTTCAATGATCCAAGACCAAGACCGCCTTTATCACATGGTCCGATGACTCTATCCCACGCCACCCAATTAGTTTTGGCCTTATCCTCATCTCCCCCCCAAAAAAATCTCCGTCTTAAAGCTTCCAACTTGTCCATGACACCCACGGGAGCCTTGAATAAGGAGAAAAAGTACACCGGGAGGCTATCCAAAGCCGCTTTCAATAAGGTAACTCTACCTCCAAAAGATAGCTTTTTTGCCTTCCATTTTGACAACCTTCTTTTGAAACACTCCACCACACAATTCCAGTTCCTAATAATATTCATGTTCACCCCTACAGGTAAACCAAGATACTTACATGGGAATTTGTCGAGTCTACAATTGATAGAATCAGCCATCACTTGATCAGTAATGTTATTTACTTTAATAGGATAAAGAGTAGTCTTGTAGTGATTCATTTTTAGTCCAGAAATCAGAAAGAAACATCGCATTAAGCGGACGACATTTTTGATGTTTTGATCGCCCCACTCTCTCATGAAGACTACATCATCCGCGTACATGAGATGAGTCATGACGGGACCATTGTTAGGCAATCGAATACCACGAATAAAGCCGAGTTCAGTTGCTTTGCCCATGAATCCGGTTAAAGCCTCCATTGCGATTATAAATAAGAACGGGGATAGCGGGTCCCCTTGTCGAACTCCTCTAAAACATTCAAATTCCAAGGTAGGAGATCCGTTTATCAAGACGGACGCTTTAGCCGACTCGAGAATCACCCATACCCAATGTCGCCATCGCTCAATTTTAGCCTCAATTTTATTTACTGTTTTTGACTTCAAATGTTTATTATAGTCAATACCTTATCCATATATACACTCACAAAAATGACTATGCGCAAAGTTATTCATCTTAAATGTTTTAGGGTTTAACAGAAAAATGTCAATCCATGTTAAAGCTGCAAACTCTTCTACTCTAGAGGTTATTGAATTCTACTCTGGATTAAGTATAGCTTGTTGGAAAACTAAACTTATTGAGATACTAGTATAATACTCCGTACTAGAACACTAGAACTTTAGCTAGTCATAAATTACAATCACCAACTTCAAGAATCATATACTTACAAAACACACGATTTCCAAAACATGGGGCTATCAAATCTTTCTGCAAGATTTTCTGAATTCTTTTCTTTCTATCTTCCATTGGTTACAAGAAAATATCACGAGCACACAATTAAATTACAAGGGGATACACGACCAGTAGTAGAAAATTATGACTTTATGGTGAAATATTGGTGAACATCAGTACTGAAACACTCGACGGTTCATAAAGTTGAATATTATGTGGCACGTGAAAGATAGAGTATTGGATATGGTCGAGGGAGGCAGTACGTACTCCGTCCAATATTAAATTTTCGTATTGCTATTTTACAATGTCCATAATAAGTGTTTATTTAAATTTCAACCCAATGAAAATAAATGTTAGTAGTTTGATTTGATATTTGATTAATTAAAAGTAACTTGTTGTCATAACCAGTTAACATCATGTCACGTCAGCGTCACATCATCTTTAACATTTCATTTTTAACATAAAAAAATAAAATAAAATAAAAAAATAACGAAAAAAAAGAAAGAAAAAACGACATAAAGGAAACTACAACATAAGGAAATTACGAAATACAAATAAATCTATTGTTTTTGTTGCAAAATTATATTTTTTGATGACTTACCCTTTTTCTATCTCGATCCAATACGCAGTGTTTGCATCCATTTTTGGAAGTGTCAGTACCGAGAAATTTCATCTCTTCCAACCTCATAATCGTTAGATCTTTTTCTTTAGCCGCCCGATACGCCTCTTGGACGGTTTCCCGTTTGATACGATACTCGGATGTCATAACGTCCCCGAATTGGCGTGACGAGCCCGTTCCCCCGGTACTCGTCGTGGTCTCGGATTTGGCTTTCTTCGAAGCACGTTTTTTGCCCATTGAACGAGGTTGAGCATCATGACCGAATAACGCCTCGTTTGTTTGGCGTGGGACATCGCCGATTAAATCAACCGGTTCCGGCGCATCCCATTTTTTACCACAACTTGTGGGTTTTCGTGGAGACGTAGGTGCTTCGGATACATCATTTGTTTCGATTTGTGTATGTGAAGATTGAGATTGTGGTTGAGATTGTTGTTCGAATTGTAGATTTTGGAATTGGCGTTTAGCATGTTTTGGCTTTGTTGCCACATTAGAAATCGTTGATGTGGTTGGTAAAGTTCCTCCGCTGGCAAGCCGAGTGGGTTAGGCAAAGGGATTTGTGTTGAAGAAGAACCCGCATTCGGGTTTGAAGATGAAGACCCCGCGTTTGGGTTATTCCATCCCATGAGTTTCAAGAAACTCTCGTCATTGTTAAATCTCAACATTTTTTTTGAGCAAATGGAAGTTTATGTATATGAGTTTGAGTTGTGGAAGTGTGAAAAAAAAAGTTGTGTAATAGTTGGTATTTATAGTGGTGAAAAAAAAGTGTTGAATAATTTTGTTTATTAATATTATAACCATTATATAACGTTCAGGGGACAAAGTGATTTTTTTATAATTCAAATGAGTTAGCCGTTAAAAAGGGGCTAAATGAAAAATGCGTCCCTCGTCTTCCACCCCCAACGTGCATTGCCACAACAATGCAGGGTTTAACACCAACAATAGCGCATGACCAACGGTGTAATAACGATGCGTAACGCAGCTCAACGTCACCATAGCGCCATGGTTCAAGTTATCACACCGAAGGCTCTGATATTTTTTAATTATAGGTCAGAAGGAGTATTTCATAATAAGTGATTTTAGTCTTCTTGTGATTTTAATAGAAAGTTTGGATCTTTCTATAGAAATAATGGCAATTTAGAGTCAAAGCGACAAACTTTGTGACTTTGATGTTGCATATGTAGTTTTATCGTTTTAATTTTATTTCATTCATGAGCAAATCTATTGAATCAAGTCTCTAAGAGTATAGGCGAGATCCTTTTTTTTTTTGAAAAAAGCAATGATATTATAGGCCACTAGGAAAAAAAATATCAAAGAGATTAAGAAACAACATCCAAACCAAAGGGCTCAAAGCACGAGCCCAATTTTGTTTTATCTATATACAAGGAACAAAGATAACAAAACTAAAATAAGTCACTGCATCTGGATGTTGAATCCATGAATTCCACGAGGACAGATTGTTTGGAACACGATTAGAGATCCATAAAAAAGATTGTCGCTGAACCGCAGGGAATAGATCAGGCAGAGATGGCCTCTTCAATAGATGTTGGATGAATGATTTTGTTCCTCCATGCCCAAAAAAAAGTCATACAAACGACATGAAAGACTTTAGACTTCCTCTTATTGAGAGAAACATTTGAGACTCCTGTTAATATATCATCCAAAAAAGGGTGAAATGTTGGTGGAGCCGTCCACCAACTCCAAATATTCAACCATATAATCTTGATTATTGGGCATGACCGCATGAGTAAAAATAATGATCACAGGTTTCAACATTATCATCACAGAAAACACAAGAAGGATTGTGAATTTATTTTCCTCGTCGAGATAGGTTAGATCGGGTGGGAAGACGATGTAAGAAGACCCGCCAAACACATATGTTTACTTTACGAGGAATCTATGAATTCCATGAAAAAACTTGATCCATGGCATTTGCATGACAAGAAAGAATCTTATTATCAATAGTAGTCGAAAGGGATCTCAATGTAAAAGCACCTGAGTGTTCTAAAGACCAAACCCATTAATCATCTTGAGAAGGGGTGAAGATAAGCCCGTTAAGAAGGTTTAAGAGCGAAGAAACCTCCCCATCAAATCTGCCAGAGGGTTGCCGATGCCAAGCCCAATTGGCCTGCCAAAACCCATCCACAAAGACCCACATGTCCGACACTAAACAAGATTTATTCGTCTCTAGAGCAAATAGCTGAGGAAAATGACATCTTAAAGGGCCACACTCACTGATCCAGTTGTCGTACTAGAATGTCGTTTTATTTCCATTGTATATTTTCTTAACCATGAGGTTATTAAACGAGAGATCGAGATGCTCAAAGTTCAAACAACAGTCTACAATGTTTCTCCAGGGGCTTCTTTTAGAAGCAACAACACCATCAAAGTTAAAACCTCCATTGGAACCATAAATCTCAACGACGACTTTTCTCCATAAAGCATCATTCTCATTGAAGAAACGCCATTTCCATTTTCATAGAAAAAGCAAAATGTTTTTAGCTTTAATACTCCCTACACCTAATCCACCATCCTTTTTTTTGCTGAAAGAACCTTTTTTCCAACGAACCCAAACCATCTTATTTTCATCTTCTTTCATGCCCAAAAAAATCCTCTTCTGATTGATTCTAGATTAGATATAACTGCTTCTGGAGCCTTAAATAAAGAAAGAAAGTAAGTAAAGAGGTAGGGTACCGAGAACTGATTTCACAAGTGTGAGCCTCCTACAAATAGGATATTATGTAGTCTCATTTGCCCGTACATTAAGACACCATGATTTATGCAGACTTTATTTGTTGTTTTGTGTGCGAACTAACTTATAAGCTTACACTTTGTTACTTTAAAGCTACCTAACTTTTCAACGTTCTAAAATAGTTTCATTTATGAACAAATCTATTAAATCAAAATATTTTGTCGTTGGCCTACGCGTGAGATCTATGATAACGAAAAGTGATGATTAAGTGTGGAAAACTAAAAGAGGGTTGAATAGTTTTACCATTTTTAGCTTTTTTATAAAATTTACTTTCCGAAAAACTTTGATTCGATCTTTTGTGAATCCAATTGATTACAATATGAATAGGATATAACTAACTAAACAATAACTACAAGAATATAAATTGTAAGAGATGTGATGTAAAACCTGAAAATTTAAAATCCGAATAAAGACTAAAATACCCTTGGAACTAAAAATTATAAAATACGTTAAATATATTTCTAACACTAGAAATTAAAAAAAGATTAACTGCGAATACTTAAAACCCTAACTAAAATATATTACGTAATTGATTTGGTATGACGAAGAGTTAAAGTTTCAGAAATATTTTGGGGTCGTGGTGTTCTTTTGTGTTGTTGTGAGCCAAGGCGAAGCCCATGGTGGCGAGGAGTGAAGGTGTTGGTTGGACCCAACCCAAACCCAATTACTTTCCTAGTTTAACTCAAATACTACAACTATATATACCATACATAATCATGAGTTTGGAACCCTAGTTATTTTGCTCTTTCTTTTCTTTTCTCCTATTACGGCGAACATAACAAACTATTTAACCCTTTGTGATTTTTTAGCTCAATCAAGTGAAGGTATATCGTTTTTTGTCTTCCTTTAGCATTACCTTGCATGAATATGTCAAGATTATATTTTTGTTTAAAATTAGCGTTTTTCTTGTTTTCTTTGTGGCGAGTTGTGAGAAGGCAGAAACCATAAGAAACCTAATTAATTTAACTAGTAACTAATAAGAGACATGTAGCGTGATAGTGATATTGAATCGGGTCGTGTATATGTTGAGTTAACCTAGAACGAAACATGCATGAGTTTGGACCGAGGCATGCATGACTTTCGAATAGGGTGTAAAACATTATAACTTGATTATGTAACATGTTTAGATGAGCTAATACTAGTGTAAAACCCTAATTTGATTCGAGTTACATATGAGTTTTTGAAGATGCATTAATTAAGTAAAGGTTATGTGAACATAAACCCTAGTTTAATATGTAAAGCGTATAAAGTATACTAAATCCTAATAACTTATATGTCACATAAAATCATAAACGTGTACGGTGAAACATAAAAAGGAAAGATTATTTTGTGACGTGTTAGGTTAAGTAACTAGTCATTAAAAGACGTAACATGTAAGTTAATATACATTAATGAGACATTTAAGAATGAGAAAACCCTAACTTTAATAAAAGACGTATGAAACCCTAATTTACGATATTAATATTAAAACATTTAAATCTCATTTAATATGGAAACCCTAAAATATTAAAGGATCATTGTGACGATTTCGGAATCATTAATAATATATAACTCATTAATGTATATAGGTTCTGTGAAGAAGGAGTAATTCTTTGCTTCCCTGTTTCGACTTTTGATCTTTTGCTTTCGAATAAGGTATGGATATTCTGACCTTTCAGTAAGGTTTTCGTATAAGTTTTCTTTTCGTTTTCATATTAGGATTTCCTAAACCTTTGCTATGAACCCTAATGTGTATATTTGAGTTGTTGCTTATCTGAACTTTGATTTTTGAATCATAAAACATTTGATTTTGAAACTATATGATATGAAGACTTTGATTTTGAAAACATGATTAAACATTTGATAAAATATGATCTATGTCAGTTATAACATTCTTATTTGATTCGATAGTTTGACACCCCCGAGCCAATTATAACTAGTCATGGGGGTCCCATGTCCGTGTCCAAATGCACTTCGACATGACTCTAGGGCAGTAGAGTGATGTTCTGCCACGTCCCTTATCTGTTATCTGTATGAGCTCAATTTGAATTATATTATGAATATTTGTCTGTGGGGCGTATGGATGCATCCTAGATCTGTTATATGCCATATATTATCATTCTATGCTATATGTTATCTGATGATTGATGCTGCGTGCATGCCCGTCCTTCATAACTCTGGTAGGTCTCCCCTACAAATATGTTGCCTTATGTGATTATGATATGTTTCCGATATGGCATATGTGTCTGGGCTTCGAGGTAGTTAACTATAAAACTTATTCGTATATTCTGAATTATCTTTTGAAATGAATATGACTTCACTGTTTTCTTTCACTTTTATTCGTATTCGTTTCTCGTTTCGTTTCGTTTTGCTTGTATATCTTTTCCTTTGGGCTTTTGAAGCTCAGCCGCACTTTTCTTTTCTTCCGCGGCGGTATCTAAATATTGAGCTGGTATTGCTTTGGGATGAGTGCTGAGTGGACTTACCTTAGAGATTTTAGCTTTGATATTATGATGCCATTTAGACTTTATACTTTAGACATTTCATTTGGAGTTTATTTTTCCACTGGGACCTATGTATTGAAGTCTTTTGACTTGGATTATTTCAATATTTGTATTGAGATTTCTTTTGGTTTATATGTTTGCTTTGATATGACACCATTACTTGTGATTCCTTTACCCTTGTGGGGTCGGGGCGTTACATGTGATGTGCTCTATTCGTGTTCAAGTTTTAAATTTATAAACACTATTTACCGGATAATTATATTTAACACATACGAGCAAGTATACTCGTCCGTGATAGTAAAGGTGGGTAAGTCGAGATCGTCCCAAGGGATTTGTGGCGATTTTATTTGTTAAGACAAGAAGGTTTGTCAAGCCTCCTACGCAAATTTGTTATTCTAGCAACTAATTAAAGAAAACATATACTTGTGTGTAATTCATAACCAATTGTATAGAGTGTTCATGGTATTTTGGTGTAAACTTGAAGTAATGCACAAATCGTAAGCAAATGATTTACAATCGATGGTTAATGTCATAAAAAATCATTCTTAAGAATACAATCATATAGTTAATCCTATCGGCCTATTAACCAATTTGACTATTCTTTTGAAATCCATTTGTTTGAAAATGATTCTTATCTAACTTGTTCTTACGAACCCTTTCGGCCATTTTCGTGATGAAATCAATTCAAGTCCATTTCAATAAGCAAATATGATGGTTGTCAATCATCATATCCCATACTAATTCGTGCACTAATGTTTTGGAATAAAAACATTAAGAGAAATCCTTTTGGCCTTTTATCTTTTAAATGTTAATACCAACTAATTAAACAAGACTAGATGTTATCTCAACAAACTCATTAAACAAGAAGAATTCCCATGCATCACATAGATAAGAACACTCAAACAATTGTTTACATCTTACACACAAGTATATCCAAGAACTACTCCATCATAACAATCATAACAAAACACAAGTAACAAACATAACTTTCATTTTACTCATAAAAACAGAAGTTCATTGTAAAGTAACAAAGTATACCTAGCTTTGGATTACAAGAACTAAATTCGTGGAACTATAGCAATCCACACTCCTCCAATCGCCTTAGAAGAACCATAACAACTCCAAAACACTACCCAATGATTGAGACTTGAACTCAATACACTCCTGGATGTTTTACAGCTTCTATAATACTTTTAGGCTGAGTAAAATTAGTTAGTAATAGTTTGGGTGTAAGACTATTACTCTCAAGGTTGTGTCACACCTAGTACATTAGTATAGGTTCATTATATAACATAAGATACCCTTATTCCTCAAGTAAAAACGTCCTCCAGGAGTTAATAACTGAAAATAATCGGCCCCTAATGATTAATGGAAGTTAATTCTTCAATAAATGCGAAAACTTGTAATAGCAGTTTGCCCAGCCGAATCGGTTGCGGGCTGCAACCGATCGGTTCCTCCCTTTTGCCACAATCCAGCTGATCCGGTTACGGGCTCCGACCGACCGGCTGTAGTCCGTCCGTACAATATTTTTGGATTTTTCTCGTTTCGGCTCGATGCATGCTTTTTCTCTCTTTCGGTACTGATTTCTTCAATAGAACTTGATATTTTATTGGTGTAGAAACTTAGAAATCTTCGTGCTTCAAATCATTGAGTCCTCGTATGGTTTCTTCCTTCACCTCCTTCTCGGGAATTATCCAAATGTGCATATATTCATCATTTTCAACACTTTTCTTCCTCTTTTCCGACACATGGCTACATTTACATACAAATACACTTTCTTCGCAATTTCGCAACAATTATGTAGAAATATAACCAATTATCATGAACAAAACCAATGATAACGCAACTAAAAACATGCTCATTCGGAGCGTTATCAAATTTCCCCACACTTAAGTTCTGCTCGCCCTCGAGCAAGTCTAGCATTTAGAAAAATTGATTTCAATGGTATAAGTATCGTGATTCCCAAAATCTAACAAGCATTTGAAAGAAATAATTGTCAATTTGCTTTCTATGCAAAAATTCTTGAAACATAAACAAATTACTCATGATTTAGATAACATAACCAAGCACCTCACCATTGATTTTGTTTTGGAATCTCTCAACACTCAGATAAATGGGTTGGCATATGTAAATCACTCATTGTCTAGTCATGATTCCTGTTTCTTACCATAGGCTTGTACAAGTATCAAAACAAATAAATAAATTCATCAAAGAGGTCTTTTATTCGGGTTTAAGGCTTAAAGGTTTATAGGTTTAGAATGAAATATTTCATGCAAGAATATAATAGATTACTGACACGTATTTTCAAATAAGTTAAACAACGGATGGTCACTAGAGATATCTTGGATCGCTGTCGCGTCACCTAAATGATTGATGGTCACCAAAAGTATGCACTAGATCACTGACGCGCCATCTAAATTATTCAAAAACCGGACTAAAAATACTCATACACTACATATTTCGAAAAACCAAAAAGGTAAGGGATAAGGCATGGGAGAAATCTATAAAATTGGTGTAAAAGAAAATTTAAGAAAAAGTCTAATAACCAATGTTGCTAGTTACCAATCCGCAAACCCCAAAAAATGATTATAGTCTACTCCCTTTCGAATATTGATCACCAAATTTATAATATATATCATGTCTTAGCACATTGGCTAATCGATATCCCAACACACTTCCTCTTCCTTCATCTACATAATATAGCACATTGGCTATAATTGTCACCACTTTTTTTTTAACAAACATTTCTCCTTCATTCATCACATCTCCCCCACACTTCATATATGCATACACTACAAAAATACAAACAAGAAAGATGTTTCCTTCATCTTTGTTGAAATGGCACATACGATTCAAAAAATGTGGCTAACTCATAATCATCAAAAGCAATCCAACAACCAAGCAACTAGCAACCAACCGATTAGACTTTAACAAGGGTAGATTGAGGTTTAAAGTGTAAATTATTTTCTTTTTCTGGATTTATCAAAAATGAAAGAGGGAACAGGCTCAGAGGTGAAACTAATGGTATCTAGCGCTAAAGATGAGCGCTAACAAATAGTTCCAAAAACAAGGGTAACTAACCAATGCGATTAGCAAAAATTTCTTTTAGTAAACGGAAGGCCATTTGGTGTAAATCCTAAAATTGCCTCTTATCACTTGAATATATTTTATCACCCAAAAGTAATTTTAACGTTAATGCATAACAAGTACAAGTTCTAGAATCAACACAATCACCGGCACACTCATATCAAATTACAAAGCATAAAGGAATGCTATATACAAAAGGCTCAAATCCTCACAATTTAAGTGGAAAAGCTACAACATGCACTAGTAAATGTTATCGAATCTAGAATGAAATTACTTAATAATTTGATTAAGTTCCAAAAAAATTTCAAATAGCCTCATAATACCATTGAACTAATAATTTTTTTGTAAATATATATTACATAACGTGTGAAAACAACTAGAAAATCAAAGGCGAACAAATCTAGTTACTTAAATCCAAAAATTACCTAAAAGATTAAAAATAACACTAAAAATTTAAAAATCATATCATTTTTCTATTTTCTTCCCTCCCCCACACTTAAGTTTTGCATTGTCCTCAATGTAATAAAAATGAACTTCAAAGTAAAAGAAATGGTAAAAATTTAATCGAAAAAATACTACCGAAGTAAATACGCAATATGCATATTTGGCTTTATCAATATAAATTTGTCTCACTAAGGAAGAAATCTAGAATATAAAATGTTTTGTCTATGATATAGGGCAAATATCTATAAAAGACATTGTGTATTATGAAAGTAGACCCTTATTGTAGGTAAGAGGGAATAGTTTATAATGGAAATTCAAATGATCAATAATGGTGGTTACAAGTCTTTTAATTTATTTATTTATTTATTTGGGTTTCTGACTCGACATTACAAGCTGACTAATCCAGAATGACTACCCTTTTAGATAGTGCGAAGTCAGCACAAGAGAACATCAATTTGTTTATGAGAAGATTATGATGGCTAACGCTAGTAGTATTGGTTGGAAAAGTTAATAGTGAGAAGTAAAGGGATGGATGAATGATTACATGACTTATTAAAGAGCGATGATATCAGTAAAAATGGTTAGAGGGCTAGTTTCAGTTTGTGTTATTGGCAGGTTATCCGCGCGTTACGTCAACTTTTATCCTATAACATTCCTATAACACAGAACATGAAACACCCATCGAATATTACTATAACACACATAAAAAATATCACTTTTAAGATAAGAAAGAATGAAAGAAAGGAAAGTAAAGACTTATTTCACTATATCTTTGGCGGTGACCCTATAACAACGTTATAGGAACATAAACCTATATTGAGCATTGCACCAACCCTCTTAATTTTAATAGAAAGTTTGTATCAAGTAATGGCAATTTAGAGTTTAAGCGACAAACTTTATAACTTTGATGTTGCATATGTATTTTTAACATTTTTTTTTCATTCATGAGCGAATCTACCGAATCTAGTCTTCAAGAGTATGGGCATGATTTATGAGAACAAATGAGTTCAATGCGGTCTCATTTGACTTTATTTGTTGTACATAAAAAATAAAAAATAAAAAAAAGTGTAGTGTTTATTTTGTGTGATATATTTAATTTGTGTAGTGTTTTTATATGTATAGTGTATTTATTTGTGCGGTATGTTTAACTTGTGTAGTATTTTTATATGTATAATGTATTTATTTGTGTATTGTTTTCATTTAATTAAACAATAACAATAAAACATTAGACATTTTTTTTATAAACTTTTTATAAACATTTTTTATAAACTTTTTATAAACTTTTTTTATAAAGTTTTTATAAATTTTTTTATAAAAAAAGTTTATAAAAAAAAGTTTATAAAAAAAAAGTTTATAATAAAAGTTTAAAAAAAAAGTTTATAAAAAAAGTTTATAAAAAAAAGTTTATAAAAAAAGTTTATAAAAAATTTGTAAGAAAAGTTTATAAAAAGTAACGTAAAATAAATACCA
Organism: Chrysanthemum makinoi; assembly: GCA_910596185.1. Lineage (NCBI taxonomy): Eukaryota > Viridiplantae > Streptophyta > Magnoliopsida > Asterales > Asteraceae > Chrysanthemum > Chrysanthemum makinoi. The sequence continues at coordinate 107,428,239 of OU343217.1, forward strand.
TAAAAAAACACTACACAATTAAATACATTATACATATAAAAACATTACACAAATAAATACACTATACATATACCTAAACACTACACAATTAAAAAAAAAAAAAAAAAAAAAAAGTACAGCCGCCGCATGTGGAGGACCTACAGGCTATAAGACGAAATTGATTTGATGAGGAGAGAGAAAACACAAGCACCCCCTACTATGGGGTGCCTGTGTAACACGTCCCATAAAAAGGTTTCATTACGAGCGAGATCTATGAAAACAAAATGTGATGATTGAATTTAATGAGGTTTCATTTGCCCATGTATCGAGGTGACATGGTATTATGCATACTTGATGGGGTGAGTTATTGATACGGTGGCTATGTTTTTATTCATACGGTGGCTACATTTTTTTTATTTTTTTTATTTTTTTATTTTTTTATTTTTTTTTTATAATTTTGTTTATATCAAAAAGCTATAAACCTGAAAATGCGGAACAGTAAATATAAAGTTTAATAAGCCAAACGCTTAAAACTGTCAGAAATACAGAACAGAAACTGACAAAAAACTGTGTTGTACTGAAAAAAGTGAGGGGACAAAAAGAATATTCCCTGAAAATAGGGGCAGGGCTACGGGGATAGCCCCCGTATGAATAGTGTATCCCTACTTGATTTGTTGGTTTATGTACGACCAAATTGATGATCTCAAAATTTGTGGATTTGATGTTACCTAGCTTTATCATCATAAATTTGTCTCACTAATGAACAAATCCCTTAAAATAAAATGTTTTGTTAGTGATTTACGGGAAATATCTACAAAAGACTTTGTGTATTATGACACCTAATGGAAATTAAAAGATCGATAATGCTTGTTACGAGACATTTTTATTTATTTATCTAGGTTTCCAACACGACATTACAAGCCGACTAATCTAGAGCGACTCTCTTTTGGATAACCTAAACTCAACGCTGGCGAACCTCAATTTGTTTATGAGAAGATTATGATGGATAACGCTGATAGTACTATTTTGGAAATTTAATAGTGAGAAGTAAATGGATGGACGAATGATTACATTACCTATTAAAGAGCAATGATATCATTAACAATGGTTAGAGGGCTAGGTGTAGTTTGTGTAATTCACGGGTTATTCGTGCGTTACATCAACTTTTATCCTGGTACATCCGTTTTGCACCAACCGGATGGTGTCGGATCGCAGGGCCGTAGTTTGGGCTTGGTCGGGAAGCTCAATGGTGTTTCTATAACCTAGGTGGCTTGGTCTCGAGTATTCACCAAGAGTACGGCCTCTTGGTGGGTCATTTGGTGGTGGGTTGATGAGTGGTGGTTGGTTATCACCTTCCATGATGAAAAGTGATGGGATTACTAACAAAGGTCACGAAGAAGGGGAATAGACTACGAGAAAGCAAAAAATGGAAAAAAAAATGCTTACTTGATAGGAATCAAGCAAGGAAACCTAAATGAGGTGGACTCCTAACTAGCTATTCTATTCCCCGACAGCGGCGCCAAAAACTTGATACGCTTACACAGCGCGTTCGGGGTCAAAGAAACTTCCTTTTCGTCGAGCAAGTTTTTCAACACCCTAGACAGTGAACCTAATCGTTGTAGTGTAATATTAGGGTAAGCCACGGGTATTGATATCGTTATCTAGGGGAATAGGAATGCTAGTGAGAAGTTACTACGCTAAGGTTGGGGTTGAGGAAGATTATTTTTTATCTTTTTTATATTTTTTTAGGAAATGGAAAGGTACGAATCTCGGGGTTTGGATTTGGGGGTTGGTATTTCTACTGATTACTCTACTTATCTAATTATCTAATTAACTAAGCTAGGAGTAGTCTATGTCTATTGTTGTGTGCTCGTATGATGATTAAAAATGTGTTTACTTATGTTTTATTACTCCCTAGTTATTTCCTATTGATGGTTGAATTGTCACGTCCTTATTCTTAACGCGTTGTGTTTCTAAGGTCGTAGGGTATGCGTTTATCCCTAACTCTTTGAAGCTACCAAAGGTTAATGACTACGAAATCTCTAGGATTCATAAACTTAACACTAAGGTATTCTTTCGATGTTTAGCCTACAATTCCACTAGTAACTATATGCTAAGGTTCAACAAAGATTAATCAAGCATTAATAGCACAACGAATGACCTATCGCAATACTAGGTCAATCACAATTAAGATAAGAGACAACCAATCAATATTCAATAACTAGGTTTCATATTACCTAAGCAAACACACAAATAAATTAGCCGAACATGGAGAACATGCAAGCATACACACAATCAGTTGAAGACATAATTGAATTAATGAAGTAAAACACTTATCTTGATGTAAGATAGGGTATGGAACCCTGTAGCATATTGGATTTCACAAACACATCAATATAATAACAATGGGCGTATGAATATATGATTTTAGAGAGAGAAAGTGGGATATTCTAGTGAGAGAAACACATGAAAGGTTTGATTCCAAATGAACATCCAACCCTCTCCCTTGTGGGGAGAGGGCTATTTATACAATGTATTACGCCCTCCTTCGGGCTATGGATCAGACATACAATGGGTAAAGACCCGTCCTTCCTCCATGGTGTTGCACTAGACAATACTATGCTAATAACTAACTACCAAAATAACGTAATAACCGATATGTCTACGAGCTAACTTAAGCTAGATTATATTTGAGGTGACCGATGCTTCACTATAGAATTTCTAATTCCTAACAATCTCCCCCTAAGGGAGGTCACCCCATTACATTTCACATTCTAGCACTCTAATTAATCTTCATTCTTAAGCTCGTAGACTTCACTTCATCAAAATATTCAATCTTTATGCATTCATGGCGATTTGATCATAGTCGAACTACTTTGTACATTAAGTGGAGGTTATAGGGCTGATCCACATTTTGATGACCTTCGAGCTTTATTTGAGATCATCAGCCATAGTTAATCTCAGTATCACCCACTGTTGTGTTGTCCGCATATGATGTTGTGACAAATGGACCGACATGCTCACATTCTGGATCATGATTTCTTCGATTGTGAGTGTGATTGTGTGAGCATGCGGATGTGGATTGACTCCTCAATTCTGAACAGCTGCAAACGTCGGGGTATACCTGCATAAGACAGTTAGCAATAAAGCGCACGAAAGTGTCTTTGATCACTTTCGTTGAATTGAGGTACACGGCCCACGGTTCCCCGTTGATCAGTACAAGTACTGCCTGTGATCAGGTATAATTTCGAAGAATCACCTTGACAGGGTTTCGCAGCTGCTCTAGCCTTTCTCAAACCGGAACATCTCAAAGAAGACAACACGGAGTGAGTGAACCATCGAATTTAGGATTCACTGATTGATGAAAAGAGATTTGAAAAACAATCGTGTACTGGTCAGTAAAGTGTTTTTGCAATACAACGAAGGTTTTTGAGAAAAATCAATTATCAATCATAAACACCTTTTAATTTTGAAATCTTAATACATAGTCGATGTGCTAGAGAAAATAATTTTAAGCACAACGACCGATTTTTAAAAGGTATCCGTCAATCCATAACCTGAACCAGGATTGATTCATAATTATGAATCGCCCCATTGTTTCTGTTCAGTTGTCACACGGTTGATCTATTGGATAGATCTTACATGCCACCAACCAAGAACTTGTTTGATGTTGGCTCTAGAAGGCTTTCCATATTTATTGTGAATATGTTTGCATATCACTCAGATGTTCTGGCAATACCACAAAGATAATGCGTAGGACTTTTAAAATATATTCTCTCTTTTCACATTGTGTGAAACAGAGTCTTCATTGACAGTGTCCTAATGAGATTTATTTGATGATCTCGTGGCTCTAGACTCAATTGTGCACATTTGGTTCCTATGCCGGAGACTAGGGAGAGGGTCTCCTTCTTCAATATCAACAATCTCTAAGAGAAAGTCGATAGATTATGTAGGTTCCCCGTGAGAATTAAACAAGTCCTTTTAAGAGGAACTTTAGTGGCTTGGGAAGTTGTAGTGCAGTGCGTCACTGGGTCCATGACGTCTTGTCTTCAATACCGGTGTTACCTTAGTAACAACCAGTAGCATATGTATTGAACCCGATATCTGCCCTAAGGTTGAATTATTGGAGGGCTATTTATTTTCACCCTATTCACATTTATTTCTTTTTCATTCTTCAACCCCTTCAGTGCTTACCGAGACTTCATAACTAGAACCTTGTTGGGTTTATTCCAGTTCTAGCTCTATCTCAGTCCGAATTCTTCCCATATCTCACTTTTCTCCTTTTTACATTATACCTAAGGACTTCTACACTATCTAGTGGATTGTCCCTGGGTAGATCCCTCCGGCTCTGGCGGGATCGTGGGAACGAATACCTAACCTAACCATCCTTATATCACCATACATAAGGTAAACTTGGTCGGTCTTTTTCGTATTGTTTATCTGCCATTGGAACCAATTGAAAACCATTTGAAAATCAATCCAAATACTTGTGATATACTATCAAAGCATTTTGTACCTGAATTGTTTTTGATATTTTAGAAAAAGAGCTCCCCCTCAACATGTGCCTCGTGTATTTGAAATCGTTTTGGCACACAGAGGCAAGAGGAAGGATTCACATCTTTGATAACCATTTTCTAAAAGATATCAACATCACTTTCCTGATCAAAATTAGTATTTTTCATACTTTGTTAAGGATGTTTTTGGAAAGGATGTGGTTTTCAAAAAGTTGCTCCCCCTCAACTTGTGCATGTGATTTATGAACTTGTTTTGCACGAAGAGGAAAGAGTTCTTAAATGCACATTCACGATCATATAGTCATTCGGAAACCATTAGAAAATCAATCAAGGTACTTTTTGTGGAAACTTAAAAAATTTGTTTTGTACCTTGAAAGTTTATTTTCTTTTTGAAATGCTCCCCCTCAATATGTGCTTCGAGATTCGAAAAGAGTTTAGCACATATTAGAGAGCCGTATGCACTTTGAGACAAATTGGTCACCTTTTATCAGATTGCATATTTATATCACATTTTCTCCCCCGATCGAAAATTTCAAATCTTTTGAGATTTTGGATCTCAAGTGATTTAAATATGTAAGAAAAATTTGTTGGAGAAAAATGTGTCCGGTTTTATTTAATCTGAAATGAGACACTCCTAAGTTCCCTCTTAGAACAAAAAGGGAACTCAAAGCCATAACCTATCACTACTATATACATCATAGTTATAGTTGTTCACAATACAATCACCACATTACACATACATCTTAATACGTAACAAAAATTCTCCAGGAAGATGTCTTCATTCAGTTCTTTGAAGTAGTTTGTAGTGACCTTCCCGAAGTCTACCTCCCAAAAAACTTTCAAGGCTGCGGATGATCTTTCTCGTCTTAAGTCTTCTACCAAATGCAGCAACAAACTCTTCACACCTCTTCAAATCCTGTTCAGACCAGAATCTTGTTTTGTTCCATGGCTTCAGGTCAATTTTGATTTCTTTCACCCTTGAGTTCAATTCTTGTTCAACCATCTTGAGTGTACCATCACTAAATTTGTATAGCTCGCATATCCTCATTAGCATTCTTTTCTCGTATCTGTCGGTAAAGAGGACTGCTCTGGGGGTGTCAATCACTATATAGTCGTGGCGAAATTCATGTCCTTTGGCTTCCCATTGAGGTCTTGTAAGATTGACTTGAGTCTGGTAGCTTTCTACGCCAAGTTGAAAATCACCAACTCTTTGTCGAATGACTAAGCCCCTGATCCAAAGATTGACAGCAGCAGAGAGAGCCTTCTTTTCACTAATAGGTAAGTGGTCAAGATGTCCTTGGAGATTCAGAAGATAGAGATCTTCAAAGTCATTTGGACTCAAGTGTTTGAAGTCGTTCTCTTCTATCACATAATCTTTCAAGTCTGTTCTTCGAAGAACAATCTTCTTCAGGTAATCATAGCCATAGATTGGGAAGATCTCTACACTAACAACACTTAGAATTCACAGCTTGGATCGAATAGCTTTGCGACTCTTTTTAGCTCCATGTCTATCAATGTAGAATTTCTTCTTCTTGAACCACCAATGAGAAATGCCGTACGAAGCTGCGATATCATACTCTTGTTCTTTGTCTGTCTAGAATTGATCAGGTACCATCTGCTCAAGACCCTGATCTATGTAGGTAGCAGCTTTCATTTTAGAAATCGATAAAGCTGGTCTTCTTTCAGTAGTTCGAGCACATAGATAATCCAGGTCATAGTTGAAGAAGAACTCTGATTGACTAGTCACTTGACCGGTGATGGATCTAAACACACACCTTGTGTCAATGATATTTTGTATGATATTATTAAGCATGCGGAATTTACTTAGTTATACTTTAGAAGATGGATTGTATGATGTATTATATGTAAACACAGATTAAGCAAAAAACTTAAGCTCCAATATTATTAATGAATAATACGAGTGATCTTGCTTATTACTAGGGTTACACCTTGAAGCCTTTGTGAGTAATACGTAGGTAATTTGACAAGTACCTAAGACAATGACCTAGGACCTCCTTTTATACAACAAGGAGTCCTTTACAAGATAAGTATAAAGCTAACATTATAGAATATACACAAGATCTATTCTATACTTATCTAGACGCATTAAACTAAACATTATCTAATAGCAGTGGTAATAATGTACCAGTAGTGGTAATACGTTTCCATTGCTAGTGTTAATCTGAGCAGTGTAAACCACAACTATCCATGGTAACGGATTATTCCCAACAATCCTCCCCTAAACTTATGATTTCTCTGCAAATCAATAAGTTTCTTCAGTCTTCATTATCTTTAAGGATTTGGGGAATTCAATCAAACACTTCACTTCTTTCTTAACTTCTGTATGGCTCTGGAACATTGATCTTGAAGCCTATGTAACAATGCTCTGACCTTCTCATTGTCTTCATGAACTCTTATTGTTTAACATAACATTACAGTGAGAGTTCAAGCTCTGAGTGGATATTCTTTCTCAGCAAGCGTGAATGCATCTTCTCCATTTGCTGTAGAGACATGATGAACTTCACATGAATCATAGTAAAACTATTTAGTACCAGGACATGTGCATGAGAACTTCCAGAAATCATCATCAACATTAGGTTCATAGAGCCTTCTAAGATTAATCCATAACTGCATCTCCTTTGTATCTTTGAGATCTTGAGCATTAAACCTTTCTTGAACTAACCTCCATAGTGTATCAAGGTCATCTCTGTTAAAAGCTTTTATAAGATCTTCAAATTGAATGAATGATGAAGTTTCACCACCTGGCCTTGTGATCTTCCATGTTGGAGCAAAATTGCTAGCAGTGTAAACTTCCCAATCAATGATAGGATGTCGTACTTGTAGTGGTTCTGGATAAAAATCTTCTTCTACAATCACAGTCATTCCAGTCAGTTGATCTTCAGTGAATTTCTCAGTAGGAATTTCTTGTTCTTCAGCAACCTTAGTCTTCTTAACAGTTTGAGAATCACTTTCTTTGGCCTTTCTCTTCAATCCAGGAAACTTTCTTGCTTCCTCTTCAGAGCCCATTGGAGTAAAATCTTTATCTTGTTTTTGAACTCTGTAGTAAGCCTTTTCAACTTGATCATCAGCCACTCCTTTGAATTGATGCTTCTTCCAACAACCAACATGACAACAATAAGTCTTCATATATGAAAGAATTTGTGCTTTGGTTAGTTGTCTTGATTTCTTTTGGCCCTTTTTAACTGTACTAATCACATCTTCAAGTGCTTGATTGTTCTTCATTTGAATGAAATCCTTCAACTGAGCAGTTCTTTGTTCTTCAGTTAAGGATGCATCAGCTACCAGGTCAATTGCCTTTTTCTTGATTATTAGATTATTAGCAATCAAGAACTCAATATCATCTTCAGTAGGAACATAACTAAACTCTGGAGTCTTCTCTCTAAGAATTGTAGGTTGAACAGTGGAAATTGGATTTTCCAATCTATCAAGCCTTTAGCTTCCAAAAAGCTTGCAACTTCCAATTCTTCAAGCTTTTTCTTTTTAGCAACTTGTTCTTCATTAAACTTTTCAGCAATTTCTCTATCAAGAGCAATCTGTGCTTGTTGTTTCTTTGAAATCTTTCTTCCAGTTTGCTCTACACTTTCCATAACTGCTTTACCTTTGTCTTTCTTCAGTTTATCAAATTCTTCACTTGCAGTGGCAATATTTGGCTCTGCAGTGGAAATGGAATCAGTGGTAAAATCAGTTGCAGTACAGAAAATGTCTTGTTCATCAAGTTGCTCTCCTTGAGTATTAGCTTCCTTTGCTCCTTTATTAGAATCTCCTTCATCTTCAAAATCAATTTGCCTCCCCTCAGTGTCAGTACCTGTTTTCCTCCCCTGTTTGGGAGAATTTCCCAAATCATGATCAAAACCAGCTGAATCACCATCAGAAGGTGAGGATGAAGATGAAATCACCAACTTTGCAGTTTTCTTGTGCTTTTTCAACCCCTGCAACTCTTCCTTTAAGGTCTGAATCTCTTCCTTTAAATGTTGAACATCCTTGGCATGCTGCTTCTTGACATGTGCCAAATCCTTCTATAGAGATTCAAATTGCTTTGCTAACTTTGTACACAAAACCATCAATTCAAATTGTTGCCCACTGCCCTCATCACTTCCAGCTGTGTTACCTGTTGGGAGAGGTGAATCATGGGGCAAAGGCTCAGAATCCTCCCTAGTTGGACTAGGTTGAAGTCTAGAACCACCACTGCTTGTTCCTAGACCAAAAGGTTCAGAAACTTGCTGTGTTGTCATGAGAGGAGTTGACTGTTTAAACCTTCTCTCATAGGTGTTTGAAACTGGTGGAGTATAATCAATGTTTGGAACATTAAATATGGGTGTGTTTTGTTCAGTTGTAATCTTAGCAAGCATTTGGGGAAGAAGAGGTGTAAAAATCATATTGCCATCTTTGTTTAAATTTTGAAAAACTTTAGGCTTTAGGCAACTGATTGGATAAACATTAGTATGGAGTTGCAGTTGAAACTCATTTAGCACTGCTTGCACAAACCTTGGATACATTAAATATTTTGTTTTACTCTGTACATTGCCTTTCATACTTGTAGAAATATAATTTGACCAGTTAACAATCTTATCAGTGATTAGACAAACCAAAGGGTAAGCCATGGTTGAACTAAATTGCTCATAAGATGTTTTCTTTGGACTGAGACAATGCAACGGAGTATGAATCAAAAATCTCCATTGGGGACAAAAACCACTCTTTTTGAAAGTAGCCTTTTTGTCAGTGGTATCATACCCCATGGATGATAAAGTATCATGAATTTCAGGCATAGGTAATGTGATGAGACCATTGAGATCACCCAATTGGAGTACTCTCCTCAAGGATGCCTCAGTAACATCAATAGTTACCCCATCCACAGTGGCTCTTAGAGCATCTACTGTTTCGTGTGTATCTCCAATCTCAAGTGTTATGGACTTAACAGAAGTCCAAAACTGTTTGATTTGAGAGATATAGATTGTGGGTTTTAAGAGCAAAGCATACCTTATATGTGTAGTATGGAGAAAGTCCACAATCTGATGAAAAACAGAGCCACTCTTCTCGTTAGACTTTTGTAGGTATGCCACTAGGTTGTGCTCATCTGCAAATTTCAAATGTGCCATAGAAACTTTTGATGAAAAACGATATTATGTCAGTAAGAATTGAAAGAATAACTAGCCAATTGAGAGAGAAAGATATATAGGGTTAGGGTTTAGAATTATTGCGCAAGTAAAATTATCTTTAGAAAGTATTTATCACAATATGGAAAGAAGATAATTTCCTTAAAATTTTAACCCTATATATATGTCAATCAGTGGTTACTTTCAACGGCTAGTAAAAAATAAGTTACTGGCACAATCAGTTGTAACGGCTAGAACTACAGTGGTAAAATAACACTGTCAGTGGAAACTGTGAACTAGCAGTGGTAATTTTTTCACAAAAATTTCAAAGAGCAGTGGTAAATAAAATCATGTGATAACAAGACTGCTCTTCTCATAGTTTTTAGCAAACTACCAGCTATCAACGGATTTGATATGTCTTTACCATGAGCTATTTGCTATGGACTAGCCAACTCTTAATCATAAAGAATATGGTGAGTTGATAACCATATAGTTTTTGGTAAACTATCAACCATAAACGGATTTGTCAAGTCTTTACCAGTAGCCGTTTGCTCTAGACTAGTTGATTCTTATGTGAACAAGACATGGTGAATCAATAACCATTTTTTGTGTATCTCAGATATACACCTTTTAACTTCAATTCCCATCGAAGCTTGGTTATGTATCTGTAAAAGATAAGAATAACCAACTTGTTATTAACCAAAGTTACCTTTAACCAAACCATTACCCAAGTAAAATATCTTCCAAAGTCAACCCAATAACATCTATATTTACTCCTTAACCTACCAAAATAGGAAAAAGTAAATATACTCATTAATTAACCCTTTCAACCGACTTTGTCTATATAAGGAGGCTTGGCTTTTTGTAATCTTCATCAAAGCACAATCAAATACAATATCCCTAAAAATAATCACGAGCAATCCTTCCAACACCATCGACATCTCCTCTGATTCAGAAGAAGAATATGTAATCGAGTCAGAGACTTCCTCAGAGGCATCAGGATGGTTTGGATACTTTACACCAGGGGCTGGCACTTCTTCCAAAAAGTATACCAAAGAAACTGCTAAGCGTGTGCCTGCAGCTAAACCTGCAAAATCTCTTGAGTTCTACTCCAGCTCATCAGGTGATCATGAGGAGAATGATGAAACCTATTCCATGGCCAAAGATTTGCCAAAATCTCTTTCAATAGCACTGGAAACATCTATCTCCAATATGAAGCAGATATCCATCCCAACAAAGTCTGCAATGCTACCAAAGCCTCCTCCACAAGTTCTTGGTCTTCCATGTCCAAGAATGCAATCCACCTTTGAGAACAAAAGGAAGAGGGCACAGAAAAACAAGCATGACTATGCGGGCAAAGGCAAGAAGCCAATGGAGTAGCTGAAGTTAGGTGTAGGATGTGCTAGGTTGCAGTCTTTTGTGTTTTGACGATTATAAGTACTTTCACTTTGGTTGTAATGAATCATGTTTTATGAATGAAATGAAGTTCCTTTGTTTTCCTTTTTCCACTGTAAAAGCAAGCTTGTTACCATTGGTTGCAATATAGTTCCTACTGTTGAAAATAATTTCTGCATAAACATCAGTGGACAACTAAAAAGTCAAACACCAAAGAGTAACCATTCAATGTAAACAAAGAATCCTTCAAATCTGCAAATCACAAACATAACCAAACACTGGAATCACTGCTGAGGTTTGGAAATGGTTAGTGTATATAAAGGAATGAACATAGAAGTGGCTATACTCAATTAAGTCAACTCATAGACACTGATACACTTTCCAAGGCCACATGACTCCATTTACTTCTAAACTACTTACACCTTCCCCTCATTAACTTCTTGTTATAACATAACCTCTATTAAAGTGCATCTTACTCACATATCTCACATATTACCACATAAACACTTATCTCTTGAAAGATTTCCAAAAGATCACCATGAGCAGGTCCAATCCAATCAATCTTTCCTCAGACAATTCATTTTCAGACAGTGCATGGGATGACTTTGTGTTGAACAACCCAAGTAGAGTAGAGAAAGAAGAGTTTGAAGAAGTGTCATCCAGAAAAAGATCTCATATGACTATGAGTATCACCCCATCATTTACTGGTCCATCAAATCTGCAACCAGTACCTCAAGATGCTTTGACCAAGGGAGATAGTTCAATAAGTTCTTATATTTCTCCCTATGAGGACACAGATGATGAGACTTCTACAAGAGCCTTGAGTGTGCCTCCCCTTGCTGCAATACTCCCTATTGAAGAGCTTCAAGCACCACGTGCAAGAGCCTTGAGAGCAGCAGCACCACCAGCTGGTCCTTCATCATCCTCTCCACCAGTCAGAGAAGTGGTGAGGGGGTTAGCATGCCCTAGAGTGTATGAGTGGATAGACATGCGTGGAGCTCCTAAGGTTATGCCAAAGTGGGGCTTCCCAAAGAAACCATAGATAGATGGTGGTTAGGTTGGGAGTGGGTTATTAAGCTTGTGTCTGGGGTAGGTAGTTGGTAGTTGGTTTCCAGTTGATGTAATGATGCATGTAATCAGTATTCCATGGATGTATTTACTGCACTCTGTATGCAGTTTTGTGAAATAATAATAATGATCCATGTTTTCCTTTATCATTTGTGTTCCTGCATCATACATATTGTTCCACTAACTTCATTATCAAAACTGACATACTGTCCATCATAATGCTTAAAATCTGAAAGATAGGACTTGTTGCCAGTCATGTGCCTTGAACACCCACTATCTGTATATCCTTGATCTGATCTTTTTGTCCTTGGATGTTCCTTCACATAAGAGTAAAGAGTTAGTTTCTTATGGGGACCCAAGCCATGATTGACTTGGATCTGCCTCGTGTATCAATATAGTTAAATCTATCAAAGGTCATTGATACACCATTGGGATTGGCTGTAGAGGTATTTCCTTTAGGTTTCCATTCCCAACGTGCTGAGGCCTTCACAACATTACCCATGTCCCCCCTTTTCTTGTTTACAACCCTTGAAGTGGTAAATTTTGAATGAGCAGTGGAAACTGCTGGTTTCCTTTTAGGCACCCACTTTTGGTTATAGTTATCCTTTTTAGCTTGAAAAGTTCCTTTCTCTATTTGTGCAGATTTTGCAAAAGTTGTTTTGGAGTTTGCACTTTTAACAGGTGACTTAGGGTGAGCAGTGTTAACAGTTTTTGCAGTGGCAAAAGTTTTGAGGCTACTTCTTAGTTGAACTGCTCTTGGGACCATTTTGCAATGTGAATTAGGGTGTACATTATTTTGAAACATGTTAGAATTCACCCTTTTATTTCCTTGGACTTCCCTTCTCCCAACATGATAGTCACAATAAGCATGTAACTGATCAAAACTACCACATATATAGCATGCCTTATTGTACATTACAAAATCACTACCTAGTTGTTGAGATTTAACATGATTCCAACTCCTCTGGTTACCCCTAGGAGCTAAAGGCTTATTCCTACACATCTCAGCATACCTTACAGTTGGTCTAGGTTTATTTGGTTTCCTAGGTTCCTCTGTAACAGTATTGACAACTTTTGGGATAGAAGCCTCTACATTCTTTTTAACATTCTCATCAACAACAGATGAGTCACTAGCACTCTCAAAAACATCATTATCATACTTAACCTCATTCTCATTTTTCACAGTTGTGTCCTTTAAAGGACCATATTCTCTTTCAAGATCCTTAAACTCTTCTAGTCCTGTATGAGCTAAATCTATACCTGGAGGTGATGGAACACCTCTTAGTGGTGGAGGCACTATTTTATAACCCATACCAGACTTAGCTTTATTAATGATTTGAGCATTCCAAATTTTATCAATTGACTTTGACTGATAATACAAAGTGTCAACAGATAAATTAACATTCTCAGTTTTCTCTTTAAGCTTTTCAAACTCTTTTTGGTATGCTTCATTTACAGCTTTTGTATGTTCTACCTCTCTTCTAAGAAGAATCATATCATCATTGTATTTTGACTCATTATCTTGATAGTGTTTTAGTTGAGTTTCCAATACAGCTATAGCTCTCCTAAGGTTAGACACAGTATAATTAGCAGTATACAACTCTTATCTTTCATTAGAATATAAATCATTAAGCCTTTCAACTTCTTTAGCAGCCCTACATGTTTTAGAACAACTTTCAAAGTTTTGTACCTCAGAGTCAGAGAAAGCCATAAGAGCAAATTCAGTAGCAACAAAAGCAGCATCTGAATGTTCTTCTTCTTGATCATCAGCCATGAAACTCCAATCATAGCTTACACCATCAATAGCCAACATTGCCTTTGGTTCTTCCACAGTTGGTTCCTTCTTTTGCTTGTACCAAGTCGACCTGTTGTCCTTGGTCTTTGGTCTTCTACATTCTCTAGCAAAATGTCCAAACTTGTGGCAGTTAAAGCACTCCACTTTCTTCTTATCAAAACCTGCAGTTTCACTCCCATTGATGTGAATAGGCTTGCCAGTCTTCTTGTAGAATTTCCTAGCCCTCATGCTAAGAAGAGCTATCTGCCATTTAATATCCATCTCCTCCAAGTCATCTTCATCAATTTTCTCTATGTGTTCATGAGTTAAGACAGAGCCATCTACTTGAGTAGAGATGAAAGCATAAAAGGTAGGATCTCCAATACTAGCAACCTTCTTCTTTGAACCTGCAGTGGTAACATTAACATTACCAGTGGAAACTTTAGAGCCAGCAATGGCAACATCATCATTACTGTCATCTTCAGAATCATCACTGTCAACAGAGGTTGACAACAATGCCAAGCTACTAGAGCTTGTACCAAGTTTCTCTGCCTTCTTCAACCTTTGCTCAATAAGTTTGAAGTTGTTGTAAAGGTCATTGAGCTTCATTGTTTCTATGTCTGATTTGTTTTCCCAGACAGTAACATTAGTTTGAAACTCTGAAGGCAAACTTCTTAGAAACTTCAAATTGAGATCTTCCTTTTCTACCTCAATGCCAAACACAGTTAGTTGTGTAACAATCTTCTGAAGTTTGGTAAAAATGCTATCAAGTGAGTCATTGCTTGAAGCAGAGAAGTTTTCATAACTTTGCTTCAACAATGTCTTTTGTGTCTTCTTTGTAGCATCATTACCACCAAACACTGAGCAAATGTCTTCAAACAGTTCTTTAGCAGTCTTGTGCTTGCTGAATGCAATGATCTGATCTCTAGGAAGAGTCATCAACAACAAACTTCTAGCCTTAAGATCATTCTTCCTGCAAGCTTTTTCAATACTAGATTCAGGCACAGAAACTTTCACAACATATGTTTCACCAACCTTCACAGTACTTGTCACAGGCATGAAAGAATCACCAGTTTGAATGATCTCCCAAAGAGCATAGTCCTGAATGAGAAAGTATTTCTCAATCAGTATCCTCCACATCTCAAACTCATTAAGTTTGAGCTTAGGTAGCCTTGGTGTAGAAGAGTTGGACTGGTTGTTTTCCATCTCCATTGAATTGAGTGAGTAGGTTAAGCTAATTCCTTGGATCTTCTAAAACAAAATATCAGAACCTTTGCTCTGATACCACTTGATGGATCTAGACACACACCTTGTGTCAATGATATTTTGTATGATATTATTAAGCACGCGGAATTTACTTAGTAATACTTTAGAAGATGGATTGTATGATGTATTATATGTAAACACAGATTAAACACAAAACTTAAGCTCCAATATTATTAATGAATAATACGAGTGATCTTGCTTATCACTAGGGTTACACCTTGAAGCCTTTGTGAGTAATACGTAGGTAATTTTACAAGTACCTAAGACAATGACCTAGGACCTCCTTTTATACAATAAGGAGTCCTTTACAAGATAAGTATAAAGCTAACATTATAGAATATACACAAGATCTATTCTATACTTATCTAGACGCATTAAACTAAACATTATCTAATAGCAGTGGTAATAATGTACTAGCAATGGTAATACGTTTCCACTACTAGTGTTAATCCGAGCAGTATAAACCACAACTATCCGTGGTAACTGATTATTCCCAACAACCAGGTTCACCACCGAGAGGAAGAGGCTTGTTCACATTGAAACGGCTGATCTGCTCACTGACTAGATCACTCAGCATCTTATGACATTCTTCCATCTGGTATTGAAGCTGATTGGCATCTGAGTGGAAGACTTTGACGATTTCAAACACTGGTCCTTCTAGATCCTTCGGAGTGATGGACGAGATTCCATTCTTTTCATAAAACCACTTCATAAAGCTTCCCATATCTCCAGTGATGTAAAGAAGAGAGTCTTCATCTGGGGCTTCATAGTTGGTAGTGATGGTTGATGCCCAGTTGTTGTCAAAGATCATCGTGTCAGACTCTGGAATGGACCATGAAGGTTCAGGAGTTTGAGGTCTCTCTTCGGCGAGCCAGCTTTGAGTTATGTCTTTTGAAGGTGCAACTCTAGAGGTTTTAGTGCGTTTACCCGAAACGTATGCATCAAACCAATCCTTATCATCAGAGGGTTTAGGGATATGTTTTGTGGATGAATCATCGTCATCGGATTCTGTCTCTGCCATGACAAAAGACTCTTCATGTAGTACCTGGTCTTCCGGGATAGTGGAGAAGGTGGGTGTAAACCTTGAATCAACCGTGGTCCATGCAGTAGACTTCTTCTGAGTACCCTGATCACCGGATGAACTGGATTGATTTGAAGGTTTTGGAGGTGATGTTGGTGGTTTTAGTGGAGGTGTAGTGGTTGTGCCAGAAGATTCACCAGCACCAGATGTTCCAGCTCCACCTATTGGAGGAGGAGGAGGAAGAGGTGGAGATTTAGGCCCTTTACGCAACGTCTCCAACACCAAAGTCCTCCTTTTCTTCTTAGCCTCTCTTTCTTGAATGTCCTCCAGAAACTGTAAATGATTGTCGTGCTTTATCGATTCTTCTAGAGCCTCGAATAACTTCTTATGGACCTCATCCTTATGCTCGTTAGCTTCATACATTTTGTCTGAAAGGACAGCTCTCATATCTGAAATGGGTAGGTCTTTAAACCGTTGAAGCAATGGAGCTTGCATTGCCCATTCTACAACATATTTAACTTCGCCTTCAATGGCGTCTGCAACACCTTCATCGAAATTAAGGTTCTCTAGCTTGTAGACACGATGCTCGAGGACGTTGATAGACTTAGGCAGTTGCCTCTCAAGAGCTTCAATTCGTTTCACTGCCTTGTCGAGCAATTGATCAGATGTTAAGATTAGAGGTGGTGAAGCCGGTGGAGTGTCCGTGTCATTAATTGTAACAGCTGGTTCAAGTGATAGATCTTTAGCAGGTTCTGGTGGTGGAAGTGCGGTTGTAAGAGCAGGTGCAGACATCGGAGGGATGGTTGATGTGTCTTGCTGGATGCTGACCGTGTACATAGACTCAGCTTCCTCTTTCTCATCATTTTGCTTATGAGTCTCGGTGTCTGAAGGTTTGTCATTCAAAAACTGATCACCAAATGAGAAATCGGCATCCAGATTCTTAAGTGAGGATAGAGATCCCGTAGACATGTTTGTCTCATCGAGACGCCTGTGTTCATCAGATCTTGACTCAAGGATCTCATGTGAGTCTTTCAGCAATTTGTTTTCATTATTCTTATCTGATTGGGTATCACTTGATGCAAGTGTATCTTCCTGTGTTTCAGATACCTCCTTTTCCATTCCAGTTTGTTCTTGAGCTGAAGATGATTCAATGGTTTTTTTATTCAGCTCAAATTGGGTGGTAGTTCTTGACGGTGAAGAAGAGATTGATGGATCTAGACACACTCCTTGTGTCAATGATATTTTGTATAATATTATTAAGCACGCGGAATTTACTTAGTAATGCTTAGAAGATGGATTGTATGATGTATTGTATATAAACACAGATTAAACACAAAACTTAAGCTCCAATATTATTGACGAATAATACGAGTGATCTTAGCTTATCACTAGGGTTACACCTTGAAGCTTTTGTGAGTAATACGTAGGTAAAATAACAAGTACCTAAGACAATGACCTAGGACCTCCTTTTATACAACAAGGAGTCCTTTACAAGATAAGTATAAAGCTAACATAATAGAATATACACAAGATCTATTCTATACTTATCTAGACGCGTTAACCTTAAATTAAAACTGATAGCAGTGGTAACATTATACTGGCAGTGGAAATACGTTTCCACTGCTAGTGTTAAACCAAGCAGTGTAAACCACATACTATCCGTGGTAACGAATTATTCCCAACAATCCTCCCCTAAACTTATGATTTCTCTGCAAATCAACAAGTTTCTTCAATATGCATTATCTTCAAGGATTTGGGGAATTAAATCAAATACTTCACTTCTTTCTTAACTTCTGTATGGCTCTTGAACATTGATCTTGAAGTCTTTGTAACAATGCTCTGACCTTTTCATTGTCTTCATTAACTCTTATTGGTAAGGTTAACATCACTGTAAGAGCTCCAGCTCTAAGTGGATATTCTTTCTCGGCAAGAATGAAAAAGTCTTCTCCATTAGTCGTAGAGACATGATGAACTTCACATGAATCATAGTAAAACCATTTAGTACCAAAAATTGTGAATAAGGTTTTCCAGAAGTCATCATCAACATTTAGTTCATAGAGCCTTCTTAGATTCACCCATAACTGCATCTCCTTTGTATCTTTGAGATCTTGAGCATTAAACCTTTCTTGAACTAATCTCCATAGTGTATTAAGGTCATCTCTGTCAAAAGCTTTAATAAGATCTTCAAATGTCATGAATGATGAAGTTGCACCACCTAGCCTTGTGATCTTCCATGATGGAGCAAAATTGCTAGCAGTGAAAACTTCCCAATCAATAATAGGATGTCGAACTTGCAGTGGTTCTGGATAAAAATCTCTTTCTTCAATCACAATCATTCCAGTCAATTGATCTTCAGTAATTTTCTCAGTAGGAATTTCCTTCTCAGTAGACATTGCTTGATCTTCACTTACTTTGGCCTTTCTCTTCAATCTAGGAAACCTTTTTGCTTCTTCTTCAGAGCCCATTGGAGTAAAAGCTTTATCTTGTCTTAGAACTCTGTAATAAGCTCTTTCAACTTGATCATCAGGCATTCCTCTAAATTGATGCTTCTTCCAATTGCCAACATGACAACAATAAGTCTTCATGTATGCAAGTATTCGTGCCTTGGTTGGTTGTCTTGGTTTCTTCTGGCCCTTTCCCTTTTTGACTGAATTTATCACATCTTCAAGTGCTTGATTGTTCTTCATTTGAATGAAATCCTTCAACTGAGCTGTTCTTTGTTCCTCAGTTAAGGATGCATCAGCTACCAGGTCAATTGCCTTTTTCTTAATTTCTGGATTATTAGCAATCAAGAATTCAATATCATCTTCAGTAGGAACATAAATAAACTCTGGAGTCTTCTCTCTAAGAACTGTAGGTTGAACAGTGGGAAGTGGATCAACAAAATCTTCCATTCAATTCAATCTTTTAGCTTCCAAAAAGCTTGCAACTTCCATTTCTTTCAATCTTTTCTTCTTAGCAACTTGTTCTTCTGCTATTTTCTCTTCAAGATCTCTATCAAGAGCAATCTGAGTTTGTCTTTTCTTAGAAATTTTGCTTCTAATTTGCTCTACATCTTCCATAACTGCTTTACCCTTGTCTTTCTTCAAATTATCAAATTCTTCACTTGAAATCAGTTGCAGTTTGGAAAATGTCTTGATCTTCAAGTTGCTCTCCATGAGTTTCAGCTTCCTTTGCTCCTTTACTTGTATCTCCTTCATCTTCAAAATCAATTGTCCTCCCCTCAGTGTCAGCACCTGTTGTCCTCCCCTGTTTGGAAGAATTTCCCAAATCATGATCAGCTGAATCACCATCAGTAGGTGAGGATGAAGATGAAATCACCAACTTTGCAGTCTTTTTGTGCTTTTTCAACCCATTAATCTCTTCCTTCAAGATCTGAATCTCTGTTTTTAAGTGTTGAACATCCTTGGCATGCTGCTTTTTGACATTTGCCAAGTCCTTCTTTAGAGATTCAACCTGCTTGGATAACTTTGTACACAAAACCATCAATTCCAAATGTTGCTCACTGCCCTCATCACTTCCAACTGTATTACCTGTTAGGAGAGGTGAATCATGGGGCAAAGGTGCAGATTCCTCCCTAGTAGGACTAGGTTGAAGTCTAGAACCTCCACTGCTTGTTCCTAGACCAAAAGGTTCAGAAACTTGCTGTGTTGTCATGAGAGGAGTTGGCTGTTTAGACCTTCTCTCATAGGTTTTTGAAACTGGAGGAGTATAATCAATGTTTGGAACATTAATTATGGGTGTGTTTTGTTCAGTTGTGATCTTAGCAAGCATGTGAGCAAGGAGAGGTGTAAAAATCATATTGCCATCTTTGTTCAAATTTTGAAAAACTTTAGGCTTAAGGCAGTGGTAATTTTTCACAAAACCTTGGATACATTAAAAATTTTGTTTTACTCTGTACATTGCCTTTCATACTTGTAAAAATATAGTTTGACCAGTTAAAAATCTTATCAGTGACTAGACAAACCAAAGGATAAGCCATGGTTGAACTAAATTGCTCATAAGATGTTTTCTTTGGACTGAGACAATGCAACAGAGTATGAATCAAAAATCTCCATTGGGGACAAAAACTACTCTTTTTGAAAGTAGCCTTTTTGTCAGTGGTATCATACCCCATGGATGATAAAGTATCATGAATTTCGGCATAGGTAATGTGATGAGACCATGGAGATCACCCAATTGGAGTACTCTCCTCAAGGATGCCTCATTAACATCAATAGTTACCCCATCCACAGTGGCTCGTAGAGCATCCACTGTTTCATGTGTATCTCCAATCTCAAGTGTTATGGACTGAGCAGAAGTCCAAAACTGTTTGATTTGAGAGATATAAATTGTGGGTTTTAAAAGCAAAGCATACCTTATATGTGTGGTATGTAGAAAGTCCACAATTTGATGATAAACAGGGCCGCTCTTCTCATTAGACTTTTGTAGATAGGCCACGAGGTTGTGCTCATCTGCAAACTTCAAAGATGCCATAGAAACTTTTGATGAAAAACGATATTATGTCAGTAAGAATGAAAAAGTAACTAGCCAATTGGGAGAGAAAGATAAATAGGGTTAGGGTTTAGAATTATTGCGCAAGTAAAATTATCTTAAGAAAGTATTAAAATATAGAAAGAAGATAATTCTCTTAAAATTTTAACCCTATATATATATGGCAAACAGTGGTTACTTTCAACGGCTAGTAAAAATAAGTTACTGACACAATCAGTTGTAACGGCTAGAACAACAGTGGTAAAATAACACTGTCAGTGGTAACTGTGAACTAGCAGTGGTAATTTTTCACAAAAATTTCAAAGAGCAGTGGTAAATAAAATCATGTAAAACTAGACTACTCTTATCATAGTTTTTAGCAAACTACCAGCTATCAACGGATTTGATATGTCTTTACCATGAGCCGTTTGCTATGGACTAGCCAACTCTTAATCATAAAGAATATGGTGAGTTGATAACCATATAGTTTTTGGTAAACTATCAACCATAAACGGATTTGTTAAGTCTTTACCAGTAGCCGTTTGCTATGGACTAGTTGATTCTTATGTGTATAAGATATGGTGAATCAATAACCATTTGTTGTGTATCTCAGATATACACCTTATAAAATCAACTCCTATCAAAGCTTGGTTATGTTTTTGTAAGACATAGAAATAACCAACTTGATACTAACCAGTTATCTTTAACCAACCCAAGTAAAATATCTTCCAAAGTCAACTTGATAATATCTATATTTACTCCTTAGCCTACCAAAATAAGAAAAAGTAAATATTCTCATTAAATAACCCTTTCAACCGACCTTGTCTATATAAGGAGGCTTGGCTTGTTGAAATCTTTATCAAATCACATTCAAACATCCAAGAACCCTAAAACAATCATGAGTAATCCCTCCAATATCATCAACATCTCTTCAGACTCAGAAGAAGAATATGTAATCGAGTCAGAGTCCTCCTCTGAAGCATCAGGATGGTGTGGATACTTTCCACCGGGGGCTGGCTCTTCATCCAAAAGGTATACCAAAGATACTACTAAGTGTATGCCTGCAGCTAAGCCTGCAAAATCTCTTGAGTTCTACTCCAGCTCATCTGATGATGATGAGGAGAACGATGAAACTTATTCCATGGCCAAAGATTTGCCAAAAGCTCTTTCAATAGCACTGGAAACAGCTATCTCCAATATGAAGCAGATATCCATTCAAACTAAGTCTGCAATGCTACCAAAGCCTCCTCCACAAATTCTTGGTCTTCCATGTCCAAGAATGCAGTCCACCTTTGAGAACAAAAGGAAGAGGGCACAAAAAAACAAGCATGATTATGTGGGTAAAGGCAAGAAGCCAATGGAGTAGATGAAGTTAGATGTAGGATGTGCTAGGTTGCAGTCTTTTATGTTTAGATGATAAGTAGTACTTTAACTTTGGTTGTATTGAATCACGTTATATTAATGAAGTTCCTTTGTTTTCCTTTTCCACTGTAAGCATGTTACCACTGGTTGCAATATAGTTCCCACTGTAAAATAATTTCTGTGTAAATATCAGTGGACAACAAGATAGAATCTAAACAACCTCGAGCATCGATTCATCAAAGAGTAACCATTCAATGTAAACAAAAGAATCCTTCAAATCTGCAACACACAAGCATAAATCAAACGCTGGAATCACTGTTGAGTTTTGGCAATGGTTAGTGTATATACTTGAATGAACATAGCAGTGGCTATACTCAATAAAGTCAACTCATAAACACTGATACACTTTCCAAGGCCACAGGACTCCAATTTACTTCTCAACTACTTACACCTTCCCCTCATTAACTTCTTGAATCCAACTTATTTAACAAATCATTTAACACAAACCACTCTGTTAATACAAATAAGCCGTAAAAACGTTTATTTATATTTTTCGATCTTCTAATGTTTTGTCGATAACAAAAGTAAAATCATTTTAACGAAACAAATAGAGTACGTAAATAGTTTGAGTTAATAGTTTTGTAACACACTTACGCTTTCACATAAAACACTAAAACAAGTATAAGTGATTTTATGATTTAGATACATATGTACAACAACTAGTGTTTACATATTGGGTTAAACATATACTTAAACTAAGTATACTAAAATGGGTAAAAACTAAGTGTATGCTAAAATGGGTAAATACAAGTATATACTAAATGGGTAAATACTAGCAAATGGTTTTGACCAATAACCCATGGTTTTATATATACCACTTAACCAAGTTCATTGTATCCTTAAGATACATTGTATCTAGAAAGAAAACCATGGATCAACCCATAACCCATGATCCATGACCCATAACCAAAAATACCCATGGGCAAAGAGGAGCGGACCACGGATCCCTAGCTTTGTG
This sequence comes from Chrysanthemum makinoi, assembly GCA_910596185.1. Classification (NCBI taxonomy): domain Eukaryota; kingdom Viridiplantae; phylum Streptophyta; class Magnoliopsida; order Asterales; family Asteraceae; genus Chrysanthemum; species Chrysanthemum makinoi. Next base: position 107,451,223 of record OU343217.1, read on the forward strand.
CTAGCCGGATCCCTTATGGTAGGGATCCGTGGGATCCGGGGAACAGTAGAGGTTTTTCCTCTATAAATAGTGAGCCATTTCTTCATTGTTTCTCACCCCTTTCCAACATACTTTCTCCCCTGAGTTAAATCTCACTAACCTTAGATCCAAGAGATCTATGTTTGTAGTTTTGTTTTTGTGTGATCTTTTAGGTTCCTCTTAAAGGCAAGATCACTACCTTTGAAGTCGAGCAAGCTCAAGTCCATGAGTTGCCATGCTTCCTCATCTTCAAGGCTATTAAAGTCTTCTTGTTGATGATTCCTTTCTTTCTTCAAAGAAGTGTAGTGTTGAAGACATTACTGAAAGATGTCTTAAGAGTCAAGACGAAGATATTAGTGAAGGGTATCTATCGTCTATAGGATAAAGCACTTGTGGTAGGTGCTTGGAAGTCAAGACTAAGAAGCATTAGTGAAAGGTGCTTAGAAGTCAAGACAAAGAAGCATTAGTGAAATGTGCTTAGAAGTGAAGACACAAGACATTAGTGAAAGGTGTCTTGTAGATCTAGTCAAAGGTATTAGTGAAAGGTGCCTTAGATGTACATTCAATATGGTGTGTTTCGATGTACAAGATAGACTAGTATTAGATCCAAGGATATTGATATCCTTGATGATGTTGTAAAGGAGTAGATCTCCTTTGGGATTAGTCGTTGGTGTAGTGTGGTAGTAGTTCCTCCATTGCAATGGAACTAGGTGCTTAGCCTAGTACCTAATAAAGGGTAGGCGACGTTGTAAAGGTGTAGTTCACCTAAGGTGTGAAAGAACTAGGTACTTAGCCTAGTACCTTATAAAGGGTAGGCGACGTTGTGTTGGTGTGGTTCACCTTGGAGTGAAAGAACCCGGTGGTTAGCCTAGTACCGGAAAAAGAGTAGGCGACGTTGTGAAGGCTTCTCCGCCATAAGGAGATTGGTGTAGTGATTACGAACTCGCGAGTAGGTGACTCGGGGAGTGGAGTAGGGCAAGGAAGGTGACCTTGTAGCCGAACCACTATAAATACTTGCGTTGTGGTTTTGTGCTTCTTACTCTTATCTTTTCATTACTTACCTTTACATGCTTGTTTATCAACATCCAACACACACATCCAAATAGATTGACATAAGTCTATCTAAATAGATTAAAAGGAAGTTTTAATTGGTAAAACTATTTAACCCCCCTTCTAGTTTTCCACACACTCAAATCACATACTCCAAAACTTTCACTCTCAAAGATCATTCTTCTAACAACACCATGAGTCAATCAAGTCCAATCAATCTTTCTTCTAGCAATTCATCTGATAGTTCATGGGATGACTTTGTGTTGAAAAACCCTGGGAGAGTTGAAAAAAAAGAGTATGAGAAGGTTGTATCCAGGAAGAGAAAACATTCAATTGTTCTTTCAAATCCTTTTCCTGCTGGTCCTTCATCACTACAACCAGAGCCTCAGGATGCATTAAACAAAGAAGATAGCTGAGAGATCAGCTCCTATGTATCACCATATGTGGATACAGATGATGAGACCTCTGGAAGAGTCCTGAGTGTTCCCCCTCTTGCAGCAATAGCTCCTTCTGAAGAGCTTCAACCATCACCTACACTACCATTGCTATCAGCACCTCCATCAGCAGGTCCTTCATCATCCTCACCACCAGTCAGAAAAGTGGTAAGAGGGTTAGCATGTCCTAGAGTGTATGAGTGGATTGACATGCGAGGAGCTCCTAAGGTGATGCCAAGCTGGGGCTTTCCCAAGAAGCCATAGATGATAAATGATGGGTAGGAAGGAGATGGGTTAGGAAGCTTGTGTTTGGTGTAGGTTTTTGGTAATTGTTTTTCAGTTTATGTTGTGATGCTAGTTATCTGTACTTCATGGATGTAACTGCTGCACTTAGAGTGCAGTTTTGTGTAATAATAATAATAATCCATTTTTTCCTTTATCTTTAGTGTTCCTGCATCACACATTTTGTTTCACTAACTTCATTATAAAAAATAACATACTGTCCATAATAATGCTCAAAAACTGAAAGATAGGACTTGTTGCCAGTCATGTGCCTTGAACACCCAATATCTGTATATCCTAGATCTGATCTTTTTGTCCTTGGATGTTCCTGCACATAAGAGTAAAGAGTTAGTTTCTTTTGGGGACCCAAGCCATGATTGACTTGGATCTGCCTCGTGTATCAATATAGTTAAATCTATCAAAGGTCATTGATACACCATTAGGATTGGTTGTAGAGGTATTTCCTTTAGGTTTCCATTCCCAACGTGCTGAGGCCTTCACAACATTGCCCATGTCCCCCCTTTTTCTTGTTTACAACCCTTGCAGTGGTAACTTTTGAATGAGCAGTGGTAACTGCTGGTTTCTTTTTAGGTACCCACTGTTGGTTATAATTAAACTTTTTAGCTTGAAAAGTTCCTTTCCTTGTTTGTGCAGATTTTGCAAAAGTTGTTTTGGAGTTTGCACTTTTAACAGGTGACTTAGGATGAGCAGTATTAACAGTTTTAGCAGTGGCAAAAGTTTTGAGGCCACTTCTAAGTTGAACTGCTTTTGGGACCATTTTGCAATGTGTGTTAGGGTGTACATTATGTTGAAACTTGTTAGACTCCACCCTTTTATTCCCATAAACTTCCCTTCTCCAATTATGATAATCACAATAAGCATGTAAATGATCAAAACTACCACAGATATAGCATGCCTTATTGTACATCACAAAATCACTACCTAGTTGTTGAGATTTAACATGATTCCAACTCCTCTGATTACCCCTAGGAGCTGTAGGCTTGTTCCTATACATCTCAGCATACTTTACAGTTGGTCTAGGTTTATTTATTGGTTTCCTAGGTTCCTCTGTAACATTATTACCAACTTTTGGGATAGAAGTCTCTACATTCTTTTTAACACTCTCATCTACAACAGATGAGTCACTAGCACTCTCAAAAACATCATTATCAAGCTTAACTTCTTCCTCACTTTTCAACTTAGTGTCCTTTAAAGGACCATATTCTCTTTCAAGTTCCTTAAAATCTTCTAAACCTGTATGAGCTAAATCTATACCTGGAGGTGATGGAACACCTCTTAGTGGTGGAGGCACTGTATTATAACCCATACCAGACTTAGCTCTACTATAAACTTGAGCATTCCAAATTTTATAAATTGACTTAGACTGATGATAACATGTGTCTAAGGTTAAATTGACATTTTCATTTTTCTTTTGAAGTTTTTCAAGCTCTATTTGGTATGCTTCATTCACAGCTTTTGTATGATCTAACTCTCTTCTAAGAAGAATCATATCATCACTATATTTTGACTCATTTTCTTGAAAGTGCTCTATTTGTTTTTCTAAAACTGCCATGGCTCTCCTAAGATTAGACACAGTATAATTAGCAGTATATAATTCTTGTCTTTCATTAGAATATAAATCATTAAGTCTTTCAACTTCTCTAGCAGCCCTACATGTTTTAGAGCAACATTCAGAGTTTTGTACCTCAGAGTCAGAGAAAGCCATGAGAGCAACTTCAGTAGTAACAAGAGCAGCATCAGAATGTTCTTCTTCTTGTTCATCAGCCATGAAACTCCAATCATAGCTCACACCATCAATAGCCAACATTGCCTTTGGTTCTTTCACAGTTGGTCCCTTCTTTTGCTTGTACCAAGTAGACCTGTTGTCCTTGGTCTTTGGTCTTCTACATTCTCTAGCAAAATGTCCAAACTTGTGGCAGTTAAAGCACTCCACTTTCTTCTTATCAAAACCTACAGTATCATCACCATTAATGTGGATAGGCTTGCCAGTCTTCTTGCAAAATTTCTTAGCCCTCATGCTAAGAAGAGCTATCTGCCATTTTATATCCATCTCCTCCAAGTCATCTTAATCAATTTGCTCTATGTCTTCATGAGTTAAGAAAGAGCCATCAACTTGTGTGGAGATAAAAGCATAAAAGGTAGGATCTCCAATACTAGCAACCTTCTTCTTTGAACCTGCAGTGGTAACATTAACATTACCAGTGGAAACTTTAGAACCTGCAGTGGCAATATCATCATCACTTTCATCTTCAGAATCATCACTGTCAACAGAGGTTGACAACAATGCCAAGCTACTAGAGCTTGTACCAAGTTTCCCTGCCTTCTTCAACCTTTGCTCAATAAGTTTGAATTTGTTGTAAAGATCATTGAGCTTCATTGTTTCTATGTCTGATTTGTTTTCCCAGACAGTAACGTTGGTTTGAAACTCTGAAGGCAAACTTCTTAGAAACTTCAAATTGAGGTCTTCCTTTTCTACCTCAATCCAAAACACAATCAGCTGTGTTACAATCTTCTGAAGTTTGGTGAAGATGCTATCAAGTGAGTCATTACTTGAAGCAGAGAAGTTTTCATAACTTTGCTTCAATAATGTCTTTTGTGTCTTCTTTATAGCATCATTACCACCAAACACTGAGCAAATCTCTTCAAAAAGTTCTTTAGCAGTGTTGAACTTGCTGAATGCAATGATCTGGTCTCTAGGAAGAGTCATCAGCAGCAAACTTCTAGCCTTAAGATCATTCTTCCTTTGTGCCTTTTCAGCATTTGATTCAGGCACAGAAACTTTCACAACATCCGTTTCACCAATTTTCGAAGTAGTAGTCACAGATTTGAAAGAATCACTAGTTTGAATGATCTCCCAAAGAGCATAGTCCTGTATGAGGAAGTATTGCTCAATTAGTATTATCCACATCTCAAACTCATTAAGTTTGAGCTTAGGAAGTCTTGGAGTAGAAGAAGAGTTTGATTGGTTGTTTTCCATCTCCATTGAATTGAGTGAGTAGGTTAAGCTTATTCCTTGGATCTTCTAAAACAAAATATCAGAACCTTCGCTCTGATACCACTTGATGGATCTAGACACACTCCTTGTGTCAATGATATTTTGTATAATATTATTAAGCACGCGGAATTTACTTAGTAATACTTAGAAGATGGATTGTATGATGTATTGTATATAAACACAGATTAAACATAAAACTTAAGCTCCAATATTATTGATGAATAATACGAGTGATCTTAGCTTATCACTAGGGTTACACCTTGAAGCTTTTGTGAGTAATACGTAGGTAAAATAACAAGTACCTAAGACAATGACCTAGGACCTCCTTTTATACAACAAGGAGTCCTTTACAAGATAAGTATAAAGCTAACCTAATAGAATATACACAAGATCTATTCTATACTTATCTAGACGCGTTAACCTTAAATTAAAACTGATAGCAGTGGTAACATTATATTGGCAGTGGGAATACGTTTCCACTGCTAGTGTTAAACCAAGCAGTGTAAACCACATACTATCCGTGGTAACGAATTATTCCCAACAGAGATGGTTAGAAGCATGTGAGCGGCTTGTTCAGCATCTACACCAGCAATCCCTTTCCCTTTGTCTTGTGTGGTTGAAGTTGTTTGTTGTGGTGCTGGCTCACCAAGGTTGATACATGTGTCCGGTGATGATATCTGAAGCCCTTGTTTCATTAACTTGATAACCCAAATTATTTAGAAAGTCTATTAATTCTTCCGCACTAGGTGGAGGGACAGATTGTTTGGTATGGTCACATGGTGTGATTCCTAGGGCCTTACTGAGAATGTCAGATGTGATTTCAAATTCCTTATCGTCAAGCTTACAAGAATAAGTGGCTGTGATCTTGTCCCATGTAATGGTGTTCCAAAATTGTTGTATGTAAATGGAAGGGATCGTGCATTGCTTGGTCAAGGCACTAAAGAAGTTAGTGTTTTTAAGAATATCAATAGCAACTTTGAAGATTGGATTTTGTTGTATTCTTTCCATGTCCACATAGCAGTTGCTTTTGCCTATCTCTACCCATTTATCTTCTGGAAAAATTTCATTGTCTGTAAGAACTGTGGGTGGAGCAGAAGTAGCAGGGTTCTCGGAAGAGGTTGTGTCTGCCATTGAAATTCTGTAAAATCACACATACGACAACAGTATTCGAAAGCATGTTAGGTTAGACAAGGTAAGCTAAACAACCTTAATGCAACCTTATGACATAAGCACAATGAGTAGCATACATGACAGATTAACAAACAGTAGATTGAACTACTCAGAAAGTAGATTAAGATGCTTTTGTAATTCTCAGATTAACAAAACATTTTGACAAGGTTTTCTAGAGACAAGTTGTTTGAGCAAAATTGTTAAAACTAAATTGCTATGATAGGATTTCATGAGACAAGTCGCTATAATGGAAGTGTTATAACAAGTGGCTAAGACAAGTTGTCATATCAAGTTGCTACAAGAGAAACCAAATACAAGTCGCTTTAACGAAAGTGTTATAGTGTAAGATATATGATTTCACAAACACATCAAACCAATAACATATGGGCGTATACAATGTTTAGAGAGAGAAAGAGAGATGTTCTAGTGAGAGAAACACATAGAAGGTTAGATTCCAAGTGAACATCCAACCCTCTCCCTTGTGGAGATAGGGCAATTTATACATAGAAGCACGCCCTCCTTCGGGCTGTGGATCAGGTATACAATGGGTAAAGACCCGTCCTTCCTCCATGGTGATGCACTAGACCAAACTACGCTAATAACTAACTAACAAATAACGTAATAAATGATATGTCTACGAGCAAACTTACGCTAGATAATATTTGGGGTGACCGATGCTTCACTATAGAATTTCTAATTCCTAACAATCTCCCCCTAAGGGAGGTCACCCCATGATTTACATTTCGCATCCTAGCATTCTAGTTAATCTTTAGTCTTGAGCTCGTAGACTTCACTTCATCAAAATATTCAATCTTTATGCATTCATGGCGATTTCATCATAGTTCAACTACTTTGTACATTAAGTGGAGGTTATAGGGCTGATCCACATTTTGATGACCTTCGAGCTTTATTTGAGATCATCAGCCACATCTAATCTCAGTCTCACCCATTGTTGTGTTGCCTGCATATGATGTTGTGACAAATGGACCGACATGCTCACATTCTGGATCATGATATCTTCTCATCAGAGTAGCCGAAGCTTTAGTTGATTCATGATATTTGCAGCAGCGTAGCAGAAGCATGGAGTGAGAATATCAGAGTCATTGATGCACTAATCATGATTTCTTTAGAAATGAATATGTTGTGTGAGCATGCGGCTATGGATTGACTCCTGAATTCTGATCAGCTGCAATCGTCGGGGTGTACATGCATAAAACAGTTAGCAATAAAGCGCACAAAAGTGTCTTTGATCACTTTCGTTGAATTGCGGTACACGGCCCACGGTTCCCCGTTGATCAGTTCAAGTACTGCCTGTGATCAGGTAGAATTCCGAAGAATCTCCTTGACAGGGTTTCGCAGCTGTTCTAGCCGTTCTCAAACCGGAACGTCTCAAAGAAGACAACACGGAGTGAGTGAACCAGCGAATTGAAATTCCCTGATTGATGAAATATGATTTGAAAAACAATCGTGTGCTGCTCAATATAAATTGTTTTTGCAATATAAAGAAGGTTTTAAGGAAAATCAATTATCAATCATAAACATCTTTTATTTTGAAATATTGATACACAGCCGATGTGCTAGAGAAAAGAGTTTTAAGCACAACGACTGGTTTTTCAAAGGTATCCGTCAATCCATAACCTGAACCAGGATTGATTCAAAATTTTGAATCGCCCCATTGTTTCTGTTCAGTTGTCACATGGTTGATCTATTGGATAGATCTCACATGCCACATACCAAGAGCTTGTTTGATGTTGGCTCTAGAAGGCTTTCCATGTTCATTGTGAATATGTTTGCATATCACTCAGATGTTCTGGCAATACCACAAGGATAATGCGTAGGACTCTTAAAATATATTCTCTCTTTCCACATTGTGTGAAACAGAGAGTCTTCATTGAATGTGTCCTTAATGAGATTTATTGATGATCTCGTGGCTCTAGACTCAATTGTGTACATTTGGTTCCTATGCCGGAGACTAGGGAGAGGGTCTCTTTCTTCAATATCAACCATCTCTAAGAGAAAGTCGATAGATAATGTAGGTTCCCCTGTGAGAATGAAACAAGTCTTTTTAAGAGGAACTTGAGTAGCTTGGGGAGATGTAGTGCAGTGCGTCACTGGGTCCATGACGTCTTGTCTTCAATACCGGTGTTACCTAGGTAACAGCCAGTAGCATATGAATTGAACCCGGTTTCTGCCCTAAGGTTGAAATAAGGGAGGGCTATTTCTTTTCACCCTTTTCACATTTATTTCTTTTTCATTCTTCAACCCCTTCAGTGCTTACCGAGACTTCATTACTAGAACCTTGTTGGGTTTATTCCAATTCTAGCTCTGTCTCAGTCGGCACTCTTCCCATTTCTCGCTTTTCTCATTTTTTCATCATTCCTAAGAACTCTATACTATCTAGTGGATTGTCCCTGGGTAGATCCCTCCGGCTCTGGCGGGATCGTAGGAACGAATACCTAACCTAATCATCCTTATATCACCATACATAAAGTAAATTTGGTCGGTCTTTTTGGTATTGTTCATCAGCCATTAGAACCAATTGGAAACCATTTGAAAATCAATCCAAGTACTTGTGATACATGATCAAAACATTTTGTACCTGAATTGTTTTTGATATTTTTAGAAAAAGCTCCCCCTCAACATGTGCATCGTATGTTTGAAATTGTTTTGGCACATGGAGGCAAGGGGACTTGAAAATTTGAGATTTAAAGAACGAAAGATTTGATTCTTTGATCACCAATTTCTAACAGATATCAACATCACTTCCCCGATCACGTTTAGTATTTTGCATACTTTGTTAAAGATATTTTTGGGAGAGGATGTGGTTTTCAAAAGAGTTGCTCCCCCTCAACTTATGCATATGATTTTTGAATTTGTTTTGCACAAAGAGGGAGGAGTTCTTAGAAGCACTTACACGATCATATAGCCATACAGAAACCATTAGAAAATCAATCAAGGTATTTTATGTTAAAACATGGAAATCTTTGTACCTTTGAAAGTTTATTTTCTTTTTTAAATGCTCCCCCTCAATATATGCTTCGAGATTCGAAAAGAGTTTAGCACATATTAGAAAGCAGTATGTATTTTTGGGATAAAAATGGTCACCTTTTATCAGATTTCATATTTATATCACATTTTCTCCCCCGATCAAAACTTTCAAATCCTTTGAGATTTTGGATCTCAAGTGATTTAAATATGTAAGAAACAAAACTTGTTAGAGAAAAATGTGTCAGGTTTTATTTGATCTGAAGTGGACTATTCCAAAGTTCCCTTTTTGGATAACAAGGGAACAACAGTCCATAACCTACCACTACAATATACATATTAGTTATAATTGTTCATAATACAATCACCACGTTACATAGATCATAATACAAAACAAGACTATTGCAGAAATATATCTTCATTCAGTTCTTTGCAGTAGCTTGTAATGACCATCACGTATTCTGCCACCCATAAAACTTTCAAGGCTGCGGAAGATCTTTCTCGTCTTAAGTCTTCGTCTGATCACAGCAACGAACTCTTCACACCTCTTCAAATCCTGTTCAGACCAGAATTTGGTTTTGTTCCACGGCTTCAAGTCAGTTCTGATTTCCTTCACCCTTGAGTCCAATTCTTCTTCTACCATCTTGAGTGTACCATCACTGAATTTGTATAGCTCGCGCAGTCTCATTAATATTCTTGACCCGTATCTGTCAGTAAAGAGGACTGCTCTAGGGGTGTCAATTACTATATAGTCGTGACGAAATTCATGTCCTTTGGCTTCCCATTGAGGTCTTGTAAGATTGACCTGAGTCTGGTAGCTTTCTATGCCAAGTTGAAAATCACCAACTCTTTGTCGAATAACTAAGCCCCTGATCCAAAGATTGACAGCAGCAGAGAGAGCCTTCTTTTCACGAATAGGTAATTGGTCAAGATGTCCTTGAGTTCAGAGAAGATAGAGATCTTCAAAGTCGTTTGGCATTAAATTTTTGAAGTCGTTTTCTTCTATAACATAATCTTTTAAATCAGCTCTTCGAAGAATAATCTTCTTCAGGTAATCATAGCCATAGATTGAGAAGATCTCTAAACTGATAACACTTAGAATACGCAGCTTAGATCGAACAGCTCTGCGACTCTTTTCAGCTCCATGTCTATCAATGTAGAATTTCTTCTTCTTGAGCCACCAATGAGAAATGCCATATGAGGCAGCAATGTCATACACTTGTTCTTTGTCTGTCCAGAATTGATCTGGTACCATCTATTCAAGACCCTGATCAGTATAGGTAGCAGCTTTCATCTTAGAAATCGATAAAGCTGGTCTTCTTTCAGTAGTTCGAGCACATAGATAATCCAGGTCATGGTTGAAGAAGAACTCAGATTGAATGGTTATTTGTCCAGGTTCACCACCGAGAGGAAGAGGGTTGTTCACATCAAATAGATTGATCTGCTCACTAACTTGATCATTCAGCATTTTATAGCATTCTTCCATTTGGTATTGAAGCTGATTAGCATCCGAGTGGAAGACTTTAACGATTTCAAAAGTTGGGCCTTCAAGTTCTTTAGGAGTGATTGATGTAATTCCCTTCTTCTCACAATACTACTTCATAAAGCTTCCCATATCCCCTGTGAAGTGAGGAAGAGAGTCTTCTGCTGGAGCTTCATAGTTGGAAATAATGGTTGTAGCCCAATTATTGTCAGGGTTTGTTGAATCAGACTCGGGAATGAGCCATGAAGGTTCAGGAGTTTGAGGTTTATCTTGGGTGAGCCAGCTTTGAGTCACGTCCTTTAAAGGTGCAGCTCTAGACGTTTTGATGCGTTTACCCTCAATATAAGCTTCCAACCAATCTTCTTCTTCTGTAACTTTGGGAATGTGCTTGGTAGAAGCGTCATCGTCTTCTGATTCTGACTCTTGAGCAGCGTTAGATTCTTCATTAAGCATTTGCTCTTCAGGAATAGATGATATGGTTGGTGTAAACCTGGAGTCAACGGTGGTCCATGCTGTAGAAGCCTTTTGAGATCCTTGACCACTTGAACTTCCGGTTTGTTTCTGAGTATTTGGTGGAGGTGAAGGTGGGTTTGCCTTGTGAGTAGTGGCTGTACCGGAAGATCCACCAGCTCCATATGTGCCTGTTCCACCAGTTGGAGGTGGAGGAGGCGGTGGTGACTTGGGGCCTCCAGACATATCCTTTGATTCCATCAGTACAATCCTTCTTTTGTTCTTAGCCTCCCTTTCACGTACATCCTCTACAAACTGCTGATAATCATCATGCCTCATTGATTCCTCGAGAGCTTCGTATAATTTCTTATGAGTATTGTCCAGATGCTCTCCTGCGTCATACATTCTTTCTGAGAGAACTGATCTCATGTCAGAGATCGGCAAGTCTTTAAATCGCTGAAGTAATGGAGCCTTCATTGCCCATTCAACCGCATCCTTTACTTATGCTTCTATTGCACTTGTTACAACCTCATCGAAGTTCAGATTCTCCAACTTTTTGAGTCGAAGATCAAGATTATTGACAGAGATAGGAAAGTGCTTCTCAATAGTTGCGATACGTATCATGGCCTCTTCGAGCAATTACTCAGTGTTTTTGACAGGAGGTGGTGAGGCAGGTGGAGTGGCAGCGTCACTGATTGTGACAACAAGTAATGAATCTTTCGCTGGTTTGGGTGGTGGAAGTGCGGTTGTATGAGCAGGTTCGGGTGGAGGAGTGATTGATGGAGTTGTAGCAGCAGTGGAGACCATTGGAGCAGACATCAGAGGAATGGTTGAAGATTCTTGTTGAATAGTGACTGAGAACATGGACTGAACTTCTTCCTTTTCATTAGTTTGCTTGTCTGACTCGATATCCGAGGGTCCGTCCCTTAGGAATTGATCACCATAAGTAATGTCAGTATCAATGTTCTTGAGTGATGACAATGACCCTATGGACATGTGAGTTTCTTCTAGGAGCATGTGTTCATCAGTTCCTGGCTCAAGGATCTCCTGTGGATCATTCAGCAGTTCATTATCTTCATTCTTATCTGATTGGGTGTCACTAGATACAAGAGTGTTTTCCTGTGTTTCGGACACATCCTTTTCCATTCCCGTTGGTTCTTGAGCTAAAGATGATTCAGTGCTTCTTTTCCTCAGCTCGAATTGGGTAGTAGTTTTTGGTGGTGGAGAAGAGATGGTCAGAAGCATATGAGCGGCTTGTTCTGCTTCTCCGCCTGCAATCCCTTTACCTTTGTCATGTGTTGTAGGTGTAGTTTGTTGTGGTGTATGCACTGGTTCTCGAATCACAACTCCTCCCACTGGTGGTCTCTGAGACATGTTTAGACTATCCAGGCTTTGTTAAATTCCTTGTTGAAGTGCAGCCTCGTCTTTATCTATCAACCCCGTCTCACTGATCCTGAACCTTAGTTCCTTCATCATTACCCTTACCAACGTCTCTCCTTCTCCTCTTTTGCATTTGTGAAGGAGAGACATTAGATACTGAACTATCGGGTCTCTTCTTTTTCTTAGGTAGGCTTGAGTAGGTGGACCCTGATTGTTTTGATTTTGATTATGTGGGAGTGGACTTGGGTGTGTCATCAGCGGTTGTGGCGGAGGCTTTCTTTTCATATCTTTTGAAATAATCAGCATTCTTGATTCTTTCAGTAAGCAAAGTTTCAGGAACATGCATTCCAAAGATCTCCTTGTCATGTCCTTTGGCAATATATTTTATGTTGCCAAGAACGAATTCGTCACTGGCTTCATGCAGAGCTGACTCGCTTCGTGAGTTAAACTTCTTGCCAAGAACGAATTCGTCACTGGCTTCATGCTGGATGATGAGTTTAGAAAACCTGATGCTGGGAATTACTCATTTGCCAAGGATTTTTCTTCCTTTGACTTTTTTTTGTGAATTTAATCTATCAGTGATGAATGTGTCTAAGGACAGGGTGAATTCTTCCCAAATAAGTTCAGCGAAGTCAATATTTTTCCCTTTGACCATCCCCCACAGAATTTTCATTATAGGAGCTCTTACTCTGTCCGTCCTTGATGTTTTACCGGTTAGGCATAAATTGAGAATCGTAAAAATTGATCTCCACGGTTGATATATTTCGGCATTGATGAGAGATGAAATCTTGGTTAGCCTTTCCGGGTACCCTAATTCATCTACAAAATCTAATATATCTTGAGTGGAGGGTGGAGTGACGAATTTGTTGGAGGGGTCTCTTGGCGTGATCTGAAGTGCATTCCTGAGAGTCTCAACGAAGATGTCATACCATTTGTCTTCAAGCTTACATGAGTACGTAGCAGACATCTTATCCCATGTAACGGTGTTCCAGAACTGTTGAATGTAAATGGAGGGAGTAGTACATCGCTTGGTTAAGGCACCAAAGAAGTTGGTGTCTTTCAAGATGTCGATAGCCAGCCGATAAGTTGGATTTTGTTGCCCTCTATCCACATCTAAATAGCAGTTGCTCTAAGCAATTGAAACCCATTCCGCATGTGGAAGTAATTCTTCGTCAGTTAGAGTGACAGTTGGTGCAGAGGCAGCAAGCCTATCCGAGGATGTGGTGTCAGCCATTGAGATCTGATAATTACACATACAACAAAAACAATATCCCGAAAAATTGTTAAGTTAAGACAAGGTTATCTAATATGACCAATTAGTGACCCCATATCATAAGCACATGAGCAGAAACATAAAGTCTACAGAGAAACAGTATGCGGGGACATATGAATGCATGATAATATACGAGAGGACATACATAAGAGAAAATCACACAAAAATTAATCAACTCGCATAGCTTAAATCTCTTATGACAAGAAGGTTAACACGCATGAGGCAACTCGCTATGGAACACGAATTAAATCAACACGCATACCTCAACATGCATAAGAAACATTTAAACATTAACACGCATACATCAAATGTATGAGGTAAGTCGCATATGGCAACTCGCTTCCATCAACACACTTTGGTCAAAAGAAACTAGTCAACACGTATAAGGTAACACGCATACATCACAAGTATGAGGCAAGTCGCATATGGCAACTCGCATTCATCAACACGCTTTGGTCAAATGAAGTTGGTCAACACACATAAATAATGCAACTTGCATATAGCAACTCGCTTTCATGAATATTCAGAGGCAACTCCCATATAAGCATACATGGGTAACTCGCTTAGAAGAGCACCAGATAATCGACCCAATTAGCCAACCACGTAACCAAAACACATGATAATAAACACTCGGATAAATCACACGCCTAAAGGTATCATTATACAACGTACTAAGGCAACAACCAAAACAAGTCCAATAACCATTTTACACGAGACATAATCAACCTCAACACGCATCAAGAAAATAATCCAATAAAATCATCTAATCAACCCCAACACATAACATGATGTAAGCACCCCTATTCAATAGCATCAAAGACTACTTTCAATATCATTCATCTAAAACATACAAACCTATAGTCAGTGAATATTGATCGAGATGAGAGAGAAAGGACACAATCTGCACGATATATTCAAAATGAGACAGGGAACGACTACATATCATGATAAAGATGAGATAATTAAGATCTGATAGAAAAAAAAACTTACCACACAATCAAATAGGATTAACTCACTTAGAAGAGAGTTGAGAGAGAATAGTTTTTTTGAAAAAAGACTTTGACCAAGTGTGTTTTTTGATTTGACCAAGGTACAACCCGCATACATAAGTACATAGTTATAGCGAGATGACACTTTTAGTCCCTATACATAGCAACTCGCATACCAGGCAACACGCATGCATCAACTAGGTTGGTCAACTCGCAAGATGTCAACACGCATGATATAAAAACTTGACAAACATAGCTAAACACAAGAGATAAACATATCAGTTCAGAATACATACAGGTAAACACCTTATAACACTCCAAGAATACTAAAATAACACCACATAGCAACAACCAGACCACACAATTAAGAATGCAGATACATGCCACCAAAATGATCATGATTAATCAAACCCAAGTACTAAATCACATGAAGGTGCACAATTCTCCCCCTCAATCAATGATACGGGATAGAAAGAAATCATTGATTGATTCAGTAACTTGACAGTGGGTTTATGACAACTTAAGAATATGATTGTAAAGACGAATAAGACTAAAGATTATAAAGACTCTGTTCGAACTTCATCTAAAGCCCCGTGTCATTGTTGAATGACATTTCTAGGACCGTAGATGTTATCGATGACAGAAATTTGTAAAAACAATTTTTTTTAAATGTATAAAAATTTGTAAAAGACTTAATCAAAACGAGTCCTGAAAAGAGGGGATCAGGAGTCAGAGTACAAGGTATATCAATTCTGAAAAGCTACAATTCCAGAGTGAGCAGTCTTCATTTCTGTTGGAAACCAGGTCATGAGGTTCATGAATGAATTGAGCATTGTACCTGAAAAAGACTGAGGACACTTTGCACTAATAGCACATGTAGTATTGCAAATAGGTGGGTTAGTGACAGATGTATCCTCATTTTTTGATGTTGTACAGTCAGGTCTAGGAGTATCATTAATAAAAATCCCTTTAAGTCCAACATTCTTGAAGATTTTACCTGTGGGCATCCACTTTAAACAAGATCTAGGTGAGTAAGTCCGTTTGGTACCTGTGAACTTAAATAGTCTTCCAGTAGGAATCCACTCAAAACAACTGCTAGCAGAGTTAGATGAAGCAAAATCCCTATTCTGAGCATTGGTCCTTTTGCACTTAATTTGTCTCTTAGGGGATTTGTCAGCCATTTGATGCATCTTATATGGACTAGATGAGCTCCTTATATTCCTGAACTTAGAGTTTTGAACATTCAGCTGTGGATTGTTATTCATCATATCTGAATGAATTAGTGAAGTGACTGGTTTTGACAAAACTATATTCTCATCAACTTGGGAGGCAAGCTTAGATTTAGAGGATTTAAATCTTTCTGTCTTAAATGCATTTGGTTGCCTAACTACAGTCGCATCTGTATTGTTAAGTTCAATTGGCTTTCCCAAGGTCGATGGTTTTGTAAACTTAGTGTTCACTCTATTTCCAATGGTTTTCCTAAGCTCATTTTTAAGGCAACAATGGTGAAGCTTTTATCCTGAATTTGGGCTTTGAGGGCATCAATGTCTGCCAACAAGGAGTTAGTTTGATCTAACAGCTTAGAATTGCTCTCTAATAAGTTCTTCCTTAAGGACTCATTTTCCCTTAATAGCTTGGTCACACATAAAGCTAATTCATCATTCCTAGATTTAATCGGATCACTCACCTCATAGTTAGGATTGTTCATCCCTTTATAATATTTCTTATGCAGATCTGAGAGTTGTATTTTCAGATTACATATGGTTGAGTCTTTGTCCTGAATCTGGGTTTTTAACTGGTTAAGTTCAAAAAACTCTCGAAATTATGGGAATTCCGGATTTATACAAGGTTATGTAGCAAGAAAACTTTCTTCCTTTTGTTGTATTGCAATTTCTAAGGAAATGCAGTGTTTTTCGAGAATTGAGTATTTGTTAGGAAGTTCATCAAAGACCCCTTTTTCAACCATTTCATTTGTTTTAAAAATTCTAGACTCAGAGTCAACCAGGGAACATTCATCCGAATCATGTTCAGGCCTTAAATCGCTTGTTTAGGTAGACTAGCAGATGCATAATGTTGAACCGTTAAGGGTACCTCATCAGATGACAACAGTTCATCCACTGGTCTGACTTGTGAATCCACATCAGGAGTTACCAAACTGCTGGTTACTTCATTCTCATTTGTATCTGATATTCTGCATTCAGCAACACTCGTCCTTTCAACTGAAATATTACCCGAAGTTTCACCACTATCTCTTAATTGCACTTGACACTCATTCACAAAATCATCCTTTTGAGCAGCTTCCTCAATGTACTTTTTCACATTATCCATTAGTCGGATAAATGTATTGATGAACTCCTGAATTTCCATTCCAGTATGTTTCTTGAAAGAAATTCCAGTTGAGTGTTGATCGAACTCTGCGGAATATTCCCCATTGATAAATGGCTGGAATTGGTTGTGGATTACCTGAAGTGCAGCATTGGAATAATCTTTTGGTGCCTTCCTTTTGGTAAGTTGACGCTTCAATAATTCTAAGTTCGTCAGCAAGGTTCTCGTCAATGTAGGTAAGTCCTGACGGAAAAGAGCACTGCGTGTTCTATCCACAATTGTAGATAAGAGCTGTAAGAGATGAGAGTGGAGTAGTTGATATGGCTCAAGGCTGCATTCCATTTGCAAGGCATTTTGCAGCATAAGCTAGTGCAATTTCTTGGGATTTGAATCAGAGTACGAGGTGTTTTGATCATCATTGATTGAATCTGTTAAGGAAAGGCTTTTTGAGTAGTACGTACTTTGTTTGCAGTCCACTGAGTCATATAGTTTGAGGACATTGGAAATTAATGGATCAGTGGTATAATCCATGAGTGTCAGAATTTACGGGATTTTATTTTTCTTTGATTAAACTGGGAAATGATTCTTTCACGGGATTTTACTAAACCAAAAGAACAACCGTAAAACGTAGCACGAAGAAATGACAACTCTCAATAGACAAGTCGCTAAATAGTCAACTCTTTTTGGTATCAACTCGCTAAACAGTCAACTCGATTATAAGAAAAGTCGCTTACAAGACAAGTCGCTTAAAAAACAAGTTGCTTAAAGAAACAATTCCCTTAAAACCCAAGTCGCATAAAGAGTCAACTCGCTAAGTAGCCAAGTCGCATACAAAGACAACTCGCTTAACAACCAAGTCGCATGAGCCAAGTCGCTGCCAATACAACTCGCATAATAGCCAAGTCGCTTTAGAACTCAAGTCGCTGAAAGAATCAACTCGCTTAATAGCCAAGTCGCATTAACCAACTCGCTTCTAATAACAAAGCAAATCGCTTCTTAGAAACGCAACACCGTGGCTCAACTCGCTTCGTACAATATTTAAGAACACCCACTTTATCATTCAAAAACAGCCAAACCACAATGATTCAAGCCTTCCAATTCAAAACCTAAACACATATGATGATCCTAAACACAAAAGTACACTCAAAATTCAAACTTTAAAACTAGAAATTAACCAAATGATTCAAACTCTCCTAAACACTTATAACCCCAAAAACCTTATGAAATCCACCAAAACAAAGAGCATGAAAGATGAGTGATCAAACCATGGCTCTTGATACCAAATGTAAGATATAGGATTTCACAAACACATCAAACCAATAACATATGGGCGTATACAATGTTTAGAGAGAGAAAGAGAGATGTTCTAGTGAGAGAAACATATAGAAGGTTAGATTCCAAGTGAACATCCAACCCTTTCCCTTGTGGGGAGAGGGATATTTATACATAGAAGCATGCCCTCCTTCGGGCTGTGGATCAGGTATACAATGGGTAAAGACCCGTCCTTCCTCCACGGTGATGCACTAGACTAAACTACGCTAATAACTAACTAACAAATAACGTAATAAATGATATGTCTACGAGCTAACTTACACTAGATAATATTTGGGGTGACCGATGCTTCACTATAGAATTTCTAATTCCTAAAATATAGCAAGTCTTTATGAACAATTTGTCAAGACAAATCACTACTGTTAGGTCACAAGGTTTACCACACAAGCTTATAAGAAAGATAGAGAGGCGATTGAACAATATTAAACACACACACACATGATATACTATGACCGGTTACGCGTAGGTGATAGTGAAAGAGAAATATTGAACAACCAACCCTCAAGTGAGGGTTATTACATAGTATTTATAGGCAAGGAGCTAGGGCAACACTCCTACTCCTTCCCTTTCTCCTATGGGCTTGGGCCTAAGCTCATGGGCCTTCTACATAAGCTTAAGGCTAATAACAAACATAAAGGCCATAATAAGCTAACTATTACATATGAGTAACTAACACTTGAATAAGGTTTAGGAGTGATTCCAACAATCTCCCCTCAAGTGTTATTACATATGAGTAACAAACACTCAAGTGTTGGTGATGAAAACGGTGAAGGCGTTGATGTAATAGTAGCTTTGACGTCTTCCGACATTCTTCTTTCTTGTGAGAAGAATTGCCTTGATTTGAACAATCTCCCGGTGTAGAGATAGTTTACTTAGAAGCGGTTATGCCTTGACGCCATCTTTAACTTTGTTCTTTGATCATTGTTCTTTGTGATGAAAATGATAGTATGTTGTTGTGCGCATCAAATCGCCTTTCCATTCTCGACTGCCCATTTTGCTAAGCATGTCTCCACGCCATTCTTCAACATGCTCACACGCCTTTTGACGCTTGAATTCAAGATCTTGATGAAGTTCTTTAAGTCTTTAACTTTGTAGATTCTTTGATTTGACGAAGAATCATTCTAACCTGTTGTGTTGCTTTTGGATAGAACTTCCATTAGTGATGATGTTGGCGTGAGCATGAGAAGAATCTGCACGATCATTCCGCTCCAGAGCTTCCATAAGAAGTAAACATAAAACAGGTTAGTAATAAGCGGATTCCGGCACTTACAAGTTTGAACTTCGAGAGATGTTACTTGACAAGATAGTGTGAAAACACAACTCTAATTCTTACAAAGTTCTGAATCGGAGTCCCACAAGTGAGATAACACGATGTTCCGAAGTACACCTACGATTTAGATGAGTCGCCGAGGTACACAAGCATCACCTCTCATCGTAGACCGCTTGAGACCACTAAAAGCAATCCACGGGGAGTTGCCGAAGGTTTAACCACTCGCCGTGGTCGTTTGATGTTGACCTGGCAGAGTTTCCATTCAATCACCGAGGATCACAAATGTGAACCTCTCATAAATGTTCTCGACAGATTGCTAAGATCTGTGAAGGACTCGATAATGTACCACCGAAATTCTTATTGTTGAATATCAAGTGATGAAATGTCAAGTGTACCTAAGAGATCTTTTGATGAATCTCGTGGCTCTAGACTCAATAATGCGCTTTGGTTTTCCCCTGGCGGAGACTAGGGAGAGGGTCTCCTTCTTCAATACCAGCAATCTCTAAGAGAAAGCCGATAGTTTACTTAGGGTTCCTGTGAGAATGAAACAAGCTTCTGTTGAGAGAAACTTGAGTGGCTAAGAAGGTTTAGTGCATGCGCCATTGGGTCCATGACGACTTTTAATCTTCAATACCGGTGTCATCTAGTGACAACCAGCAGCATATGAATTGAACCCTTATGTCGCCTAAGTTGAATAACTGAGGGCTATTTCTTTTCACCCTTATCTTTAACTTTTCTTTTTAATTCTTCAACTCCTTCTTTCTCCATTCTCATTTTCTCCTTTTTATAATCATACCTAAGGACTTCTAAATACTAACTATTTGTGGTGTCCTTGGGTAGATCCCTCCGACTCTGGCGGATCATAGGACGGTTATTCCTAACCTTAGTCACCTTATAACTCCATGACTAACCTATGTTGCCATAAAACCACTGTTGTGAAAAATCTCTCAAAGTGTTTGTGAATGAAAACATTTTAGTACCACGTTGAGATAAGATTTTGCATAAATACTCCCCCTCCACATGTGCTTAAGAGTTTTGGGGTTAAAATGCACAAAGGAGGAAAGAGCGCACATTTTGAATTGATTCACTCAAGATAGACATTCCCTCACGAGACAGTTACGCTGGCATAGTTAAAGAGTTACATTGTCCGCTTTTAGGTGACAACTAGCTCTAATAACTACCTTGAAGGTGTAGACAATCCTCGGAAGGTTGTCAAACCCGTCAAAGTTCATGTCTACCAAGAGTTTCTCGAACGGTACATTCTACTCGACAAGTCCTTTCTTAGACAAGTTTACATCACTAGCGAACTAGCTTGAAATTATTACCCGTCCCGGACAAGTCTTTTCGAGTTACTAACAGCTAAGATCTCGTCAATTCATGGGTTAAGTCTATAGCACAAAGATTCATTTGCATTGACACAACATATTTCTTATCACGTATTTTCTCCCCCTCAAAAATGGCATATAAAATGTTATTTTTGAAAAGTTGAGAATAAATATGACCATTTCGAGTGTTGCGGGAAGAATGACCACTGGAACAATTTTTGAACAAAGTTTTAATTCAAGTACTCCCTCAACGAAAGTGATATAAACGGTTGAGGTTTTGAAAATCATAAATGAAAGTACTTGTTCTTTTGAGCAAAACCTTGAAAAGTGAAAGGTTTGATAGGTTTTACTCAAAAGTAAGAAGCTTTCGCTCCTTTTATAAGGATTGTGGGATTGAAGTGTACCACAGTGGTCCTTTATTTACAAGTACGGGTTGTACAATGTAATGTGTGCACAAGCCATTGACATAATAAATCATACATCCAAATTGATAATGAAAGAAGCAGTTCAAGGGGTACCGGTAGTCCGAGATGTCGCCAGAGAGTGAGTGGGCGCTGAAAGCCGATGATGTTTCTCCGGTGCGACCACCAACATAGCTTTCCGCCTTCAATCTTACGGCGATCCCTTCGATACAACCGCTCATCAATCATGGTGATGATCCTCTTCACGTCCCTTCGATCCGAGAATTCCATCGTAACTAGGAGACCCAATCTTCTGATGTATATCCTTCAACCGATAAGCTAATCCGTCCCTAACCATCTTCAAAGTGTGATATCCAAACTTATGAAGATCTCTGCACGCCATCAAGCAATTTCTTTGAAGTTCACTTGATCTCGTAACACGCGAAAGGTTTGTCGATGAGCGTAATATTGAGGAAGCCGGTTGATATCGGTAGATCAAGCTGCGGTGGAGTGAAGTTGACATCGGGCCGATAAGATTCAACCGCTGTTACCGGATATCTTCTACACGTTTTTGATAACTATGCGTCTGATGAAGATGAGCAGTGACTTGATAAATTCACGTTGTACTTCGCTCAAGGAGAATTGTCTCATACGCACTCAGTACTTTGGAAAGGTACATGTCTTCGATGGCGTTGATAGACAAATTCTCAAAGTCAGCTTCAGAGAATGCATAATCCCTTTCATCTTTTCGGTTGACCACTATATTCTTTAGGAAGGTGTAGTCCCACTTAGATGAAAGATCGACGTGTTTGATGGCGACGATACTTTTAGAACCTGAATACCGCATGTTGAGACTTGAACTGCTCAGTAGTAGATTCTTCGCGCTCGAGCCAATGATGAATCCCATACATGCATCTCGGTCGTAGCTTCCACTTTGTTGGAGAACAAGTGATTGGCACGTTCCTCGATAGCTATACGCTTTGAGTATTCGGCTAGCGGGAATGGAAGTGTCAGAGATGTAGCATACTTCCTTGAACCATCGCCACCATGAAGAAGAAAAGTTCCAGTCTTTGTTGAAGAAATGTGGAATGGAATCCTTGGTTCATCCGGTTGGCCAATTGTTGGTAGAGGTTTTGACAATCGGCGTCGATGTAGTATGGAGGATTGTCCCGTTTGGTGAAGTCGATGTTTGCTTCTCGGTTGAGCCAATCCATGTTGTTAGACATAGCTCGAGCAATGTTTTCAAGGTGATATTCGAACTCGATGGCACTTTCTCGAGCTGTCTTTTCCACGTTGAAAGCATCATTCTTGATTCGCTCAACTCGGATTTCGTCATCTTCTTCACATGGAACTTTTCTTGCATAATATTAGCATGCTCCAATGTATTACCGTCTACCAGATCTTGACCTTCTTCGTGGTAGGGGTGGAATTGACAAGTGTAGAAACCATTCAAATTCCTCTATGGTGTCTTCATCTAGCCATGATAGGACGCCCTCGCCTTTTTTTTCTTCTTCTTAGGCCTAGATGAGGGTTAAGGTTTCCTTACTTGTTTGGGAGAGGTGGGTTGTTGTAGGGGCTCATGGTGTTCTTCATCGTCACCACCCGTATACTCAAATTAATCACCGGTTTTTGAGTCCGGGTGGTGTCCTCGAGAATCATGAGGTTTATCGGTAGAAGAACGAGGAGGGAACTTTGTTGAAGCAGGCCGTTGGGGAGGTGGTGGCATGGAAGATGATTCACCAGACTTCTTTTGTCATTTAGCTTCATCATTCTTATCCTGATCCTTATCTTCATCGTCTCTAGGACGTTTAGACTTTTCTGCTTCGAATCTGCATGCTTCTTGAAGTTGGTAGTCCAAAAATGCTTGAAACAACTTTCCTTCATCAGAAGTAAATGTCCCAGATCGTGTAGACATTTTTGTAACAAGCTTGGCCACCAATTCATTATCCGAGAAAACTACAGGATTCGATGGATTGATTGTGACGGTTAAGGGTGTTGATCTTATAGTTTGCTTGGCTATCCGCATAAGATTCGGATATAGTTGTCTGGTAAACATCTCCTTTGTGACTTTAGGAACGATATCGAGAAGGCACTTGTGAGTGTAGCCTTCATCATTTCGTCCATCTTCCCTTGTAGATCATCCCCGCATGAGCTTCAGACATACTCCCTTTCATTCTGCATCTTGTCATTCTCATCATGTAGAATACGTATTTGGTCAAGAAACCAATTCAGTTTTTACGTAGAGCATGTCCTTCTTTCTCACTTGTTGGACGGCTTTAGCGATTCGATTCTTAGATTGAGATCCAAGATGGAGTTGGCTTCTTCACCGATCGGATGATGATTTGGTTGATTTCTTTGATGGTGGTGGTGAAGAGTGAGAAGAAGAATCTGATGATGATGAGATGTGAGGAGACTCGGGGTCTAGCGGTGGTGCAGAGGTTTTGTCCTCTGGCGAGCGAGCAGACTATCTAGAACTTATCATAATCGTCATCTTCAGACTTATCTTTCTCTTCGATCTTTTCTGCTTTCAGTTTCTTTGTCACCTTATTCTTTCGGCCTCTTTCATTAACGGTACCTCAAATTCATACTCAATAGTTTCTTCCACGGGCTTTTGTTGTTGCTCCAAAGTGGTGGCACCAGATCCCTTATCAGGTTGATTAACCGCAGAGGATGGTGAAGGTTGATCTGCACCACTTGACCCTCCGGGGCCACCCATTTGTTCTTTTGCAAATTCATTTGCCACGTGTTGGAGTCTAAGGAATTTGAACTTCTTCCGTATGAGGTATCCAGTTCTCTTCTTCTTCATCTCGAGCTTTCTTCATGCGTACGGCACAATGAGTCTTCCCTTTCCTTTGTCACCGGTGGACTTGGAGGTTTAGTTCGAAGGAGGTGTTACGGCAGATTGAGTAGAAAGTCTCTCATCCTGATTCAAGAGCCTCCGAGTCCTCGGCCCATAAGCTTTCTCTGGCGTTCAGTGTAGGAATAGGAGCAGGCTTCCTTAACTGAACTATCCTTTTATGAGGAGGATTCCTTTTGGGAAACTTCCTTTGAATTTCTCAGTACTTGTGACACTTCCAAAGATCGCTTGCCTTTCTTCGGTCCTCCGGAGTAGGTGTACGTAAGATTTTTCATCAAGATGACCAACTTTGCCTTCTTTTACCGCTAACCGATACCTTTTGTATGTTTCAAGCTTTTTGATTTCGGTAGTCAGAAGGTGATCGAGGGTAATACCGCACCTGTTTCTTTGTTGACGATTCTTTGATTCTGACAGATAGTATGGGTTCGGCCAATATGTTGTGATTATCGGGTCATTGAGCCTCATGGGATGTCGGGATGAAGTCCAAGTGCTCTCGATCAACAGCTGGGTGTATCTGACATAGGGAATCTTGGAGCCAAGCTTCTTGTGAAACAGCAGCATGTCCTCCCATATCGATTTCGATTTCAATGTCCTTCTTGTTGATCAGCGACCAGAAAATTTGCGATTCCATGAGCTTGGGATGCTCATAGCCACCTGCCACGACCGAGACCGATTTGGTGATGATCATGTAGAGTGTTCTCCATGGTTGAGTAATATTCTTCACTCCACACGAGAGTGCTTAGTAATGATTCCTGAAGCTTCATCATAACCAATATCTATCAAGAATTTCGGGATTGTCTCTTCGTAGGGGTAGCAAAGAAGTCGGTTGGAGCGATGTCAGGAATGATGAGAACAGCCCGTAAGTCTGCAGGAGTGATAGTGACTTGTTTGTGATTAAGTGTCACATCGCCGCAATTTGACCAGTGATCCTCGCATAGAAGTCCCGAAATTGTTGAATGTAGATTTCCGATCTGTAGCAGAGTGTGAGAGCATGTTCCGGTAGGGATGATTCCTTAGAATATCCACACAAGAATGAGACAAGAAGATTCCGAGCATGTGAGGGTGTCAAAGTCAACCCTAAGGTTGTTCTTTCCAATCTTTCTGATAACCCTCGGAAGATATCGCAATGTAAGAACCTGATGCATCCACATTCATTTGTTCAGCCATGTCGTGATCTCAAATAACATTAGCCAAAAGAACCAACATATCGAAGACATAGTGTTAGTCAACGAAGGTCTTATTGTCTAGATATTGATGTACAATGTCAATGATTGTTACGAGTCCTAAGTCACTTGTTTGTCTAATAGTCCAATGACGTCGTGAAATGTTTCATGAGTTAGTTAACTTTAAGTTTTAAAGTTTATGTTATCACTTATTGTTCACAACATATCAAACGTTTAAGTTTATTAGTGACATTATTGGATTCGTGGCGTTATGATAAGTTTATTAACAAGTTTGTACACGTAACAATTCATAATGAAGGTCAAACAAGGCATAGTAAATTGGATTTGCAAAGTTAGCGTGCTTGATGTGATATATGCGTGAGCGAAAGCTTATGCGTAGGATCTTAACTTACGCGTGAAATGTTACTGTAGGAAAGGGGACCTTATGCGTAGAGCTTACTAGCGTGAAGTATTATACCTTACGGCGTAAGGCTTGCTCGTAGAGTAGACCTTATCGCGTGAGGTCACTTTGTCGCATATCCTTCACGGGATCTGCGTAGTCCCATTGTAGAACCTTACGCGTAATAGTTATGCGTAGGATTTATTCTAACGCATAACATGACTACGCGTAGGGTAATCCTTATCGCGTAGAGATTCAAATGACCTTGATTACGAATTTAGCGTAGCAAACTGAAATAAATTCATTAAATCATCAATATTAACACAAAAGTTCATTTTAATAACAAATCATGGCATGAACATTCGTTAAGCAGTTATGAGTAGAAAGTCATACGCGTAGGTCAAAACCCTAAGGGTTATGATTTCTGGCGTATAATTTCTAACCATGGGATTTGCACCATACAATTTCTGGTAGTTCTAAGATGTTGTGAGAGTCTATAAACCAAGTTATAACATCTAAATCGTCGAGAATAAAAAATGCCCAAACTTATGAACTTTAAACCCTAATTCCAAAATTTTAATCATTTAGAGTTTCTGGGTGGTTATAGAGCTTGGAAATCATTAATTCATCATCATATAAACATTACACAACAATCTTTTTGACCAAAAACATTCACATTTGAAAATACCCAAAACCACGCATAAACCCTAATTTTTCAAATTCATTCAATTCATGAATCTGGGTTCGTTTTGAGGATAGAAAAAGTATCATTTATGTTATTAAGACATTTTGACACCATCCTTTTAACCACAAACACATAAACAAGATTATGTGTTCATACGCATACGCCAGAGAACACAAAATCGACCATAGTTAATATCTAACGTTAACATTTAAAACGATTTAAAACCATTGTTTGTAATCTTGTTAGGAACACAAAAACACTTACAAATTGAAGATCTGAAACACGGATTTGTCGAACGATTTTGGCTCGTAGGATTGTTTAGGTTAGGAGTATTAAATGTGAAGAGAGATGTTAGGTGGAGAGTGTTTTTTATTAAAATAACTTTTACATTTTGACAGTTTTGGTCCCTCCACCTTTTCCTTTTTCACACAAAGCCATTTAACTTCCATTTTGGTTATCAAACAGAGATTTTTAAGAAATAAATTTGACGACACTCCCCATCGACTTAAGAAAAATGATGAAAGGTTATTAATTTTTAGTCAGAAGTGTCATTGAACCAAAAATTTACCACCATTGATAAGAGAAACAACGAGATATGATAACATGCAAGTACACGAGATGTTTTGAAGCAGTTAAATCTTTGTATTCTCCCCTCAACACTAGATCAAAAAATACTGAATTTTTAAAGATTATATGTTGGCGGAAAAATGTACTTGCAATGTTGAAAGAAAATAGATAGAAGAATATTTTTGTTGTTTTATCGGATTTTATACTTTTGTATTTTGTTTTTGAAAAATTATTTACAAAAGAGATTTTGGTGTTTGACGGGTTTTAAAGACATTTTAGGAGGTCATCAATTCCTCTTGAGTCAAACACCTCATACCAATCCGGTGGACCAACTCATTAAACCTAGCGGAGGCAAGGCTTTGGTGAGAAGATCTGCCAATTGGTATTCAGAACCCACAAAATATAATTCAACGAT
Source organism: Chrysanthemum makinoi (assembly GCA_910596185.1). Taxonomy (NCBI): domain Eukaryota; kingdom Viridiplantae; phylum Streptophyta; class Magnoliopsida; order Asterales; family Asteraceae; genus Chrysanthemum; species Chrysanthemum makinoi. The sequence continues at coordinate 107,478,493 of OU343217.1, forward strand.
TACCCTTTCCGTGATCCTTGATGAAATGATATCGAAGATCGATATGCTTTGATTTCGAATCTGGCCGAGTTGCACGAGATTCAATGGCACTTTCCGATTATCGCGATTACATGGGATTGTCAAATCACGTAACCATAGTCTTTGAGTTGTGTTCTCATCCAAATGACTTGAGCACAACACGCTGACATGGCTACATATTTTGCCGGTTGAGGACGTACGATGTACAATCCTCGCTTCTTCGATTGCCATTACACGGTTTATCACCAAGAAATTGTAAAGCTCCTGAAGTACTTTTCCGTGAGTCTAAGCATCCTGCGTGGTCAGCGTCTGAAAAGCGATTAATTCAAAACCGAATCCTTCGGATACGGATCCCTAAGTTAATGGTTCCCTTTATGTATGGGAGGATTCTTTTAGCCTCGAGAGAGGTGGGTTTCATTGGTCGCGGCCGATAACGAGAGGGAAAGATATACGGCAAAAGAAGACAATATCGCTGGCTTATTAGATACATGAGAGACCCGATGATACTACGGTATTTGGTAGGGTCAACGAATTTCCCATGTAAATCCGTCCATTTCTTGGTATGAGCCATTGGTGTGGCATAGGTGTGTGAGGTTTTCATTCAATTTGTTTAACAATTCAAGGGCATATTTGGATGACTCAAATACCACAGGGGTGATTGATGAATAGTCCGAGAAAGAATGTGAGTTCACCCATCATGGACATTTCAAAATTTTCTTCATTAGTTTTGCAAAAGCGATTGAAAACTTTTTATGTGTAGACCCAAAAATGATGTCATCCACGTAAATTTGAACAATTAAGATATGTGCCCCGTGATATTGTATAAAAAGAGTTGGGTCAACCGAACCTTTGGTGAAATTATTAGCAATGAGGAAAGATGATAGCTTATCGTACCATGCCCGAGGAGCTTGTTTGAGACCATACATAGCTTTGTTTAGTTTGTAGACGTGATTCGGCTCGAGGATCAACGAATCCATCCGGTTGGTGACATAAACCGTTTCTTTAAGTTGTCCATTGAGAAGCAGTTTTGACATCCATCGATAGACCGTCATATTCATATGAGCGCGACGGGAAATATCCGAGCGACCTCAGGCGAGCAGCGAGGACAAAGATTCTTCAAAGTCTATTCCTCTTTCACGAGATAACCCCTTACCAGCGTGACTTATTTCTCGATAACGTTTCCTTCAGCATCAATTTGTTTTCCAAATCCATTTGAGACCAATGGCGTAGACCCGCTGGTCTTTCAACAGTTCCCATACTTTAAGACATTTGAATTGGTTGAGTTCTTCTTGCATGGATTCAATCCAGTTGTCTTTTGTCATTGCGTCTTTGATGTTTTTAGGTTGAGATTGGCGGGCGGTGAGTGCATAAATGCAATGTTCACGTCACGTGTGAAGACGCGTTGTCTCGTAACTTGGCCGGTTGATTTGTGTTGCCAATAATGTTTTCCATAGGATGGTCTCTTGTCCATCTATGTGTGGAGGGTTCATGTTGGTATACATTGTGCAGATTTTGAGGATTCAAATGGCTTGTTGAAGATTCCGACATCCAGTGCGGCGACCTCATTAGCAAGCGGGTTAAAGATCGCATTTGGATCAAAATCTGCGGTGGGGTACTTCATTCGAACATCATCGGCGATTCATCATTGTTGGAGCGGTTTGTTCAACTGTTGTGTTGGAGTCAAGCTGGTGGTGCTTCTTTAACATAGTTGTTGTAGCGGTGTATCGGTATAAGAGTATTATCGAGGGTTGGCTGAAGCAGGCGGGATACACTGGAGCACGTTCATCAATATCGTCACGAGCAGTAGGGCAAATAATGTCCATTTGTTGACGAGTAAGGCGGGGCTTTGTTGGTGATGATGAGGTTTGGGGAAGTTTAGCGGTTGTGTCGGGTTCTAAGTTATATACTCAAGCCATTTCCGTAAGTTCATCATAATGAGCATGAATCGTTTCCATCGCCTGTTTTGTATGACGATTCCAGTTGGAAACCTTTAAATTATCACATATCCGATAAAGACTCAATGTCGACTTTTGCTTTGAGCTTTCCAAAGTCATCACGATCATTATTCGGATAGCAGAGAGATCCAAATACATGAAAGTGTTTGAGATTCGGGTTTTTGTTGTGGACAAGCTCAAAAGGTGTTTTGTTGTGGCGTTTTGTAATCATAGAACGGTATTGAGTATAGCATGCACGGTAGATACACACGCCCATAAGTAATCTGGAAGTTTAGCATTTATTAACATTGTTCTTGCAGCTTCCACTAACGTTAGGTTTCGTCTTTCAACAACTCCATTTTGTTACGGGTATGCGTGCAATAGATGTCTTGAATTCCCACTTTCTCATAAAATTCATGAAGAGTTTGATTAACAAATTGATTACCTCTATATGTTACGATTGTTGAGCGATTGTTTGTGCTGAACTTGTATTTTTATTGAAAGGTGATGATCATCTGTGGAGCTTGATCTTTGCTTGAAGAAAGTAGACCCAATCCAGCGTGAATAGTCATCAACAATTACTAAGATGTAGCGTTTGCCATTGATCGTTTACGCAGCGCGCCGGGCCACACAAATCCATGTGAAGAAGATGAAGCACATCTTTGAGAGCGTGTTCCACCTTGGAAGGAAAATGAGCACGAGTGCTTTTGCCTTGTTCACAAGCTGAGCAAAGATATCTTTAGAATACCGAAAATTGTGGGAGTCCTTCAACTAGTTTGTGTCGAGCAAGGTTGGTGATGGTTTTAAAGTTTAGATGTGAGCAGCGATTTTATAGCCAGTTTTTGTTGATGTTGCCTTTGAAAGTAAGCAGTGGAGAAGCAACCATATCGAGTGCATAGAGATAGTGTAAAGACTTCTTGAATTACGAGCGGACATAAGGTGGATTTCCTTGTAGGTCCTGAATGAAACAAGTTTTCTCCCGAAAGCAACCTCCAATCTCCATCACAGGCGGCCCTCACGAAACAGATTGTGACGAGGCCTTCACATATAAACCACTGCTTATTTTGATGTTCCCATTAATGTAGTCTCCGTAGCACATGATAGCTGCGAAGTGATCATTCGAACACGGCGGTGCCAATGAACTTTGCAATAAAGTTTGATACCGCGGTTTAAGGTTACTGTCATGTGCGGAACATCGTATCAACAATCCAGAGAATGATCTGTATCACTGCATTACCCACGCATAATAATGATGGAATAGAAGTAGATGTGGAACCCGAAATGTTAGAGGGTTCCGTAGTAGGTATAGTAGATATACACACATCAATAGCTTTAGGTATCCACTTAAATCCTAGTTTATATATCCATTTCTCGCCATCTACTACTATTTGCTTTAGTCTTAGTGAATGCACTAGGTGGTACTACATTCTTAGGAGGTGAAACTGAGCTGTGGGACAAAGAATGCGCTTAGAATCTAAAGAGGCGGTCTACCAAGCAATGCACTTAGAAAGATTAGTGGGCCTAGAGGTATTCCGCTTCTTAGGATTCCTTAAACGAGAGATGATAGCTTTAGCAACACATTTATCATGACAATTAGAATTCATACTTTTACCACAAATAACACAAGGTGCATCGATCAATATCAAAAGTACTTAACGGTTTAGCATTCGCTACATCACTATTTCTATTACATGCCTGACGCAATATCTATAGTGGAGGCAACGGGAGTCTTATTCATAGTCCTAGGGTGTTCTTCTACTTTAGCATTCTTGATTGATCTTTTCTTAGGTATCAACTTCCTATTCTTCTCATGTAGTGCTCCTAGGTCGTGAAGTGCGGACGTTGGAAAAGACGCAACTATTCCCTGCTTTCAAGAGAAGGAGGCACGCTAGCAACTTGTGATTTGGCAGTAGGGATTCTAGGTTCATGAGTACTAAGTGTTACTGGGCTAATCTCTTAATGATGGTTGGCTAGTTGTTCATACTTTCCTAACATTTCTCTTAACTTGAAGATAGTGTGAATCGATCTTGATTTTCGTGACCTAACATTTCCAAAGAAAATGCATAACTTCTTTAGTGTGTGCAAGATAATGATCAAGTTCATTTGATGCTTCATCACGAGTCTTTTGAGTAAATCAAATATGACACCATATTCCTTTTAACTTTTACAAGTTCTTGTTCATATTTTGAGATTTGACACTTAAAAGACACGCTTTGATCATCCGCTTGCTCAATTTTAGGATCGAAGATTTTGCACGAATCGGGCGATTTTGTGTTGAAAAGCAAGTTGTTGATCGTGAATATCTTTTTGACACCAATTAAGACGACGTATTGCATTTGAAAGTTCGCTTGACAATCGTTTGTTTTCAACTTTTAAGGACTCGACCAAGCACATTATCGTTGTTCTCAACATTTATCAATTCAATAAAGATCGCCAGAGATATAATCAAATGCATATGACAAAGAATTCAATAACACAACATTATGGACATCAAGACGATGACATCTTCCAAGAGTCGATCAACATCTTTTCTCAACAGTTTCTTTTTACGCTTATTATTAGAAATAGATGTTTTCGCTTTCTCGAAAACGACCTTCATTAATCCAAGTTCCTTATGAAAGTCCCTTTCCCAAGACAATGCACAACTTTTCAAATTTTAACATTTGGTAAAAGATTTTTCTGAAAAATGTCTCTTTGTTCTCGCCAGAGGCCATTGAAAGTGTTGAACTTTTATTTCATAATGATATTCTATCTCATGTTGTAAAGTTTTGAGGTCAGCCATGAAAATGTCAAAATATCTCAAGAATTTTGCGATTTTCGTGTTTTGAGTTTACTTCACCGATGGAAGGTAAAGGACCATAAGTTTGTGCATAATCCGGGGGATTAACATTAGAAGACTCGTGTGTTTTTATGATAACCTTGTGTGTTAGAAGAATCCGCTGGTGTGACGAAGTGACCGCTTTGAATAGTTAAAAGGTTTGTTGTAAACAACTTTTTCTAATTTTGATCGACTCTCGCCTTCTCGTGATCTAATTCCTCTGACGATGATATTCAACAACACTCATAATGTAATTATCAACTTTATATTCTCGTGACCGAAACTTCGTGGATTTGGTTTGAATGCTTTTGTTGAAAGCTTAGGTTTGTAATCAGAAGATTCGGTCCATATCCATTTGGATTGGGTTTTAAAGTAAACTTTTCAATGGTCGCGGACCGACTCGCCATGTTTGTAAACAACACTTTTAAACTCTTTAAGTTTGTTTTGCAAGCCGATGATTTCTTCAAGATGATCATCTATTCGCTTCGTTGAATGCTTTTTGTATGCAGAGAACTGTTTTTGACAAGTTAACAACTCAAATTTTAGCTTTTTGATTTTCCAAGGAGAGCGCTAATTTGCTTTTTATGTTCATGTTTCACTTGTTCTATTTCGCATAACAAAGCATTCTTCGCTGCTAGATCACGATCCGCCTTTCTAAATATTTTTCGCTTTGATAAGATTTGGCAAAGGTCGCTTCAAAACCGCTTTCACGCTTTTCTTGAGTTTTGAAAAAGTTGAGTTGCTTTTGTAAACATTCAAAATCCTTGGTTAAAGTGCATTTTTGCATTTCAAGTCCCGACATGGCATGACATTTTTCCACTATGGTCTGTTGGTCTTGTATTAAACGAGCAAAACTAGATGAGGCAAAAGTTCGGCGTGTTCAACGCGAGTCTCAACATGATCATTACTGAGATCCTCAAGTATAACCACAGAGTCAATTTGATTATCAAGGGAAACCGTTGGTCATCTTGATCGTCAAATATAACTACGGGTCTAGTTGAAAATCGCCAATGAGATGATGACTCATTTTGAACATTCCGAGCCTCCGGATTCGATGTTGGCGAGATATGAGATCGAGATAAATATGGTTTGTTCGTACTGAGACAAGCCATCGCTGTCATACACCGGCCCGTGGTCACTCATGTGTAACTCATGCATATTAGCCATCAACATAACAACTGCATTGGCCCGCAAGTCCTCCATATCATCACGAGTCAAGATTTGCCATAAAGCTCGTTTTTTGTCTCGTGAGAGTTCCACCAGCTTCATCCTTAAGAGCCAAAAGAAGAGCCTCTTTGAAATAAGCACCGCCCCTAGTCCTTGGCTTTGGGCATGCATTAGCTAGGTGTCCCTTCTCATTGCGCTAGCATCAAGACCATTCAACCCATTCTGAGCATTTCTGCTCCACCACTTGAGCTCGATTGTTATTCCTACCCACAAAGATTAAACCCTTGACCACCGCCCATCCGACGCCCATAACCACGATTCTCAACTTCAACTCGCCCATTGTTCACAAATGCTTGATTCCTTGTATTAGATGAGGAACTAATACGATTGTTGGATTTGTTGGTATAACGGCTAAAGGCATTAGCAATCATAGCAAATCCTTGTTGCAATGCTTCAAACGGATCGGATTCCTCATTAGCTTCAATCGACAAGGGCTTGAGCATTGTTGTTGTTGTATGGAACCAATTGAGTTTGTTGAGATTGAGGCTTTGAAGGATCATATGGTGTGATTGTAGCAGTGGTTGAGTTGCCGTTGAGGAGAATAACCGCTTTGAGCATATAAGGCAAGTTGTTGATTTTCCGGATGTGTCGGTGGAGCAATTTGAGCACGGAGAATCCTTTCCCTATCAACTTACTTTTCATGAGGCTTCAAGTAATCGTACAACAATCCATATGTAGAATGATGCATGTTTTTCGCTTGACGGAGAAAAATGACATACTTCTCCCATTCAGGACCAAGACTACTCAGGAACTTAGTATTCACCGCAATTTTGGCATGATGATGTTGTGTTTATCCAAATCATTGATGATGTCTGAAAATCGATGATGATAAGACTCTAGTGTCTCTCCGTGTTCAATCATGAAGTGTTCATAAGCCAAGTAAATTTTGGATTCCAAATCTTCCCGATTGAGTACAGATCCTTCCATAAGAAGACTAATATGATCCCACATTTTCTTTTGCGCTTTTGAGCATCAACACTTTAAGAATTGGGTTTGGTAATCCTAAGAGGATATATTCCATTGCAAGCTCATCCGCTTCATAGTGTAGAAGTTCTTGAGGATTCAAGTCTCAACAAAGAGCAATGTTCGTTTGTTCATCTCTTGGTGGAATGGCATTTGGATCTCCCGGGTACAATGACAAGAGGCATCTCAAATGGACCTTCCAAGATAACCTTTTAAGAACTTTCCATGTGGCTTCTTTAGATCACAAAACCTAAAGAACCTTATCACCCATTGATCGTAGTTTCCTCGAGTGAGCATTGAGGTCTATCAAGTGATCCAGCCTCATGAATTGATTGTTGGTTGCTTAAAGCTTCAAACATCTTTGCAAACCAAGTGGGTTCCTTCATAGTGTTCCTTGATGGATGTTGATTGAAGTCATTTTTGTAGGGTTGAACTTGAAGACTTGGTGGTGGTTGAACCATTTGAGGTTGTGGATTTGCAGAAGTTGTGGAGTATGTTGTTGATTAAATTGTTGTTGATAAATTGCTTGTTGTTGATTCCATTGTTGAGGTTGTGGAGTAAGTTGACGCTGGAGAATAAGTGTAAGGGAAATAGTTAGAGTATGGTGGTTGTGACATGTTGAAAACTTGTGTTGGTAAAATGGATCTTTGTAGTCGAATGAACCTTTGTTGAAGAAGTATCCTTAGGCGAGAAATCACAAAATAGCCAAGTAGCACTTATGCGTAAAACACCAAAGTTACGCGTGAATAATCAAGAGTTACTGTAGATTTAGCTTACGCAGTAAGTATGGAAAAGACTCTAAAGTTATGCTAGACACAAAGTTAGCGCGAGAAAGTTAGGCGAGGATTATCTTATGTAAGACAGGTAGGCGTAAGATGAATCTTATGCGTAGGATTTCTACGCGTAAGCTTTATGCTTATGCGTAATTTTTAGGTTTTATCCAAGATCTTTTACACTTCACAAAGGCAAAAGATATCCAAAGTCGACGATTTTCTCAGCTTATCCAAGAGAAAACACGGAATAAACCACGAAATGAAGATCAAACCAAGGATAAACTTACGCGAAGATTAGGTTTTCTTACGCGCAGATTACTCGTAAAAGTGATTTTGCCCAAAGATGTTTCTAAACCAGCTTTTGTGTGATGAAATAGCTTCAATAACACCAAAAGACACAAAAGTGTGAAGCTAGATGATCCAAAGCTCTAAACTGTTATGTGAGGATGAAACCCTCAATAAAAACTAGTTTAAAAACACGATCCACGATAAAGTTTGAAACTTTTTGCCAAAAACAAGTATTTTAACACCTTAAAACGTTGAAAGTACAAGAATCTTGGATTGAAAAGTGAAAAATCGAAGTTTTAAGTTGAAGCCAAAGTACTGCATTTTTACGCAGTAAGACCAAACAAAAAACTTCAAAAACAAAAGTGTTAACCCAACTATTTGGCATTGATACCAAGGTCACTAGGTACACACAAGAAAGATAGAGAGGCGATTGAACAATATTAAACACACACACACACACACGATATACTATGACGGTTACGCGTAGGTGAGAGTGAAAGAGAAATATTGAACAACCAACCCTCAAATGAGGGTTATTACATAGTATTTATAGGCAAGGAGCTAGGGCAACACTCCTACTCCTTCCCTTTCTCCTATGGGCTTGGGCCTAAGCTCATGGGCCTTCTACATAAGCTTAAGGCTAATAACAAACATAAAGGCCATAATAAGCTAACTATTACATATGAGTAACTAACACTTGAATAAGGTTTAGGAGTGATTCCAACAACTACAAATAAAACCTGAGAAAAGTCGCTATCATGAAAGTATTGTAGCAAGTCGCTTTAAACAACTTTGTCAAAACAAGTCGCTACAAGAAAAAAAAAAACAGCAACAAGTCGCCTTTGTGAAAAAGTTTTAGCAAGTCGCTAACTTTTCAAGATAAGTCGCTATAAGAAAAACCAGTAACAAGTCGCCTTTGTGAAAATGTTTGAGCAAGTCGCTAACTTGTAAAGACAAGTCGCCTCTTAAAAAATACAATGATAAGTCGCTACCAAGAATGTCTAAAATAAAGACAACTCGCCATCAAGAATATATTCTACAACTCGCCACCAAGAACAACCTGCTAAAAGATAAGTCGACAAAGAAGAACATGTATTTATCCAACCAAGACTTATCACACAAGCAAATGAAACATCAGTCATGACCAAAATCGCTACAATGATTGAATATCACCACGACACAAGCAAATACATAAACGCCTAATCATCAACACAACAATCACATAAACTTATTATTATTAAAAAAAAAGGCACACCAGGGAGACCATGAATACAATACCGAACGCACCATCAATTCTAACTTAAGATACCCTAAATACAACTAATCAAATATCAATCACTATAGCGCACCACCATTTACAATTACACACTAACCTAGAATGGGATAGAGGGTCGAGGGTAGGACAAACGGTGAAATCTGTTAAAACAAAGGTGGATTAGATAAGGTATTATGCACGGAGGATTCAAATCAAAACTTAAAAGTAATCTTACCACTTCAAATCGCTATAAAGCCGGTCACTTGAGCAAGAGAGATAATAATTTGGGATTTTAAAATTTTAAAAATTGTGACATGTTGCTAGGGCATTAAGTATAGTTTTCAAGTTTCACAAAATGACACCTTCAGTCCTTATACTTAAACATAGTGAGACTAGTCGCTAGCAAGACATAATATGCAAGGCAAGTCGCTAGTCCTAAATTGGACAAATCGCTAGCACAAAGTTAGGCAAGTCGCTATGTCAGAAAAAAAAAACCATTCTCAAGTATCAATAAATGACACATTTGATCCTTGTATTATGACAATAGAGACAAGTTGCTACCTATCTTAGTGTCACACGTAAATATGTACTATTGACACTATCAGCCCTTGTACTTAGCAAATTGCATGCAGATACGGTGGATAAGTAACATACATGTTGACTATGACAAGTACCAAATAAGACATAACATGGATAAGCCATCTAGCACAATGAACATAAAGAATCACGACTTAAACATGCAGCAGCAAACAAGTAAGCACATTACATAAATCAAACAATGATGTGGAGATAAATTGAAAGATTCTCCCTCTCAATCAATGTCACCAATTAAGAGTGAACATTGATTGAATTTCAACCCCCGTTTTAAAATAGAATATATCTTTTGTTTGAACTTCATCTATGGACCCATATCATTATTGAATGACATTTCTAGGACCGTAGATGTTATCGATAACAAGAGATACAATCTTTTATCATTTTTTTTAAACATGTGAAAATTAATTTGTACACGGATGCATGAGAACGAGTCATGATTCAAGTCGAACAGGAGTCAAAGTACGAGGTTCATCAATTCTGAAAAGCTACAATTCCTGAGTGAGCAATCTTCATTTATGTTGGAAACCAGGTCATGATGTTCATGATTGAATTGAGCATTGTACCTGAAAAAGAATGAGGACACTTTGCACTAATAGCACATGTAGTATTGCAAATAGATGAGTTAGTGACATGAGTATCCTCATTATTGGATGTAGCACAGTCAGGTCTAGGAGAATCATTAGTAGAAATCCCTTTAGGTTCAATATTCTTGAAGATTTTTCCTGTGGGCATCCACTTAAGGCAAGATCTAGGTGTGTAAGTCCGTTTGGATCCTGTAAACTTAAATAATCTACCAGTAGGAATCCATTTTAAACAACTGCTAGAAGGTTTTGTTGTAGCAACTTCCCTGTTTTGAACCTTGGTCCTTTTGTAATTAGTTTGTTTCATAGGGGATTGATCAGCCATTTGATGCTTCTGATATGAACTAGATGATCTCCTAATATTCCTGATCTTAGGGCTTTGAACATTAAGCTGGGGATTGTTATTCATCATATTGGAATGAATTAGTGAAGTAACTGGTTTTGACAAAACTATATTCTCATCAACTTGGGAGGCAAGCTTAGATTTCGATGGTTTAAATCTTTCAGTTTTAAAAGCATTGGTGTCTAACCACGTACTGTTCTGATTTATTCAGTACAATTGGCTTTCCCAAGGTCGATGGTTTTGCAAACTTAGTGTTCACCCTATTTCCAATTGATTTCCCAAGCTCATTTTTTAAGGCAACAATGGTGAAGCTCTTATCTTGAATTTGGGCTTTGAGGGAATCAATGTCTGCCAACAAGGAGTTAGTTTGATCTATCAGCTTGGAATTTTTCTCTAATAAGTTCTTTCTCAATGATTCATTTTCCCTTAATAGATTGGTCACACATAGAGCCAATTCATCATTCCTAGATTTAAGCGGAACACTCACCTCAAAGTTAGGATTGTTCATCCTATATTACATTTCTTATGCAGATCTGAGAGTTGCAATTTCAGATTACATATGGTTGAATCTTTGTCCCTGAACTGGGTTTTAATGGTTAATTTCAAAAATTCTCGAAATTCGAATTCGGATTTATGCAAGGTTTTGTAGCAAGAAAACTTTCTTCTCTTTGTTGTATTGCAATTTCTAAGGAAATACAATGTTTTTCAAGAATTGAGTATTTGTTTGAAAGATCATCGTAAACCCCTTTTCAACCATGTCATTTGTTTTAAAGATTTTATACTCAGACTCAACCAAGAAACATTTATCAATATCATGTTCAGAATTAGGATCATTTTGTTTAGGTACATTAGCAGATGCATTATGTTGATCAGTTAAGGGTACCTCATCACATGACACTTGTTCATTTGTTGGTATGATATCTGCATTCACATCATGCATAACAGGAGTTACTGAAATGCAGGCTGTCTCAAGCTTATCTGACTCTGAGCCTCTGTATTCAGTACAGCCGGTTTCATCATTCTTTGTTGTATCTGATATTCTGCATTCAACATCACCCGTCCTTTCAACTTGTCACATCCCCAAATTACCTGTTTTGCAGCGGAATGGAATTCCTGGGGGATGACTGTCATAGCACCACAATCACAGTTATATTGAACAACCTAAAGTGTCGTTTGAAAAGAACATCGTTTGATATATTAAAAACATTCAGAGTTACAAAGATAGGTCCCAAATGTGCGGAAAATAAGTTTGGTACAAGTCAAACGATGTTTTAAAAATGTATAAATCCATGTGTGACGCGTCGTCACCGCGACTCTATGATAAGTCCTCATGCATGCCATGAAGTAAATGCCTTAGTTACCTGAAAATACATTGCTAAAAGTGTCAACGCAAAGGTTGAGTGATTTCATAGAGTTTATGTAAATGTTTAATACGACTACCACAAGTATAGGCCATGAATGACAAATATGTCACAAAAATGATACCATTGCTTAAGCACATGACACCGAAGCTAGACTGTTCATGATGTTTGCCCCAACATAGTGTTTTGCCAAGCAACTCAAATAATGATATTAAATGAAATGCATCCGTTTGACCAGTTGGAATCCACCAACCCGGATGGAGGAGTCACCCTCGATAGATCTTTCCACTCACCCTCGCTACCCAAAGAATTAACGGTTCATGATTTTTGATATGGGGACATTCAATTGGCAATGAGGTAACTTAAGCAATGTAAATGAATTTGAATATACTTGAGCTCGTAATAAAATGATGTGCAATGTATTCTCCCCCGTAGGTTTGAAATAAAGTAAAAACTTGAATAAAATCGGGGCTATGAAAACTCACCTGTTGCAATGATAATGATGATATAATGGCAATACTGAAATGAGGCGCAACCTCTGACCGTGACCTATTATGAATGATATGTTCTAATGTAAATCATGAAATAATGTCGTGCATGCAAACTCATATGAAATCCATACAACTTGTACATTTGAAAATAATGTTTATCGTCGAAATATATTGTTTATGACATCTCGTCATATTATAAAATACTTTACAAGTATTTACGTTGAAACAACCTCCTACGATCGGCGTTTAGTGATTTATCAAGAATTTATAGCTTTTCGTCGCAAAATGATATACTTTGAATATTTGTGAAAGTGACTAAATGACCTCGAAAAGCTAGTCGTAAAATAGTGAATATCAAGTGTTAGGAAACAAACTCAATGGTTTTGGAAAGCTTGTTGCATTATCTAAAAGTCTTAGCTTTTAAATTTTCATCATAGAGGTCTCGATCATGGAGAAAAACATAGGTAAAGTAGGGTACTTGTATCCAAAATATTGTTTAAGGGTGGTTTTCGGCAAAGTTTATGCGACCGTATTTTACTCCTTACAACTCCGCTTGACGAACGGTTGGACATTTTGGAAATTAGGCTAGGCGAACTTACTTCTACTAGAAGACATCATTTTATAAGAAAAAGTACTCCAAATTAGTTCTCCAAATTAGTTCTCCAAATTTGTTCTCCAAATTAGTTCTCCAAATTTGTTCTCCAAATTAGTTCTCCAAATATTTTAACTACTTTACAAACACTTATCCATATACTTTGTTTTTACAAACATTCTTGACCCGTTTGACCCAAAATGGGTCAAAAGTATATAAAAGGGATACGCAGAAAAAGGGGTGTTTGGTTTGTTTAAACGCGTGTAATTTAATCGTTACACGTCCGTTTTCTACATTTTATGTCCTTAACTTCGTGTTAAAGTATACTAATATATTTTTGATATGTCAACACGTTTAATAACGCTCAAGACTTATTTTTGACTCGTAAAAAGTGGAAACAACATGCTGAATTTTCTGAAATAATAGTTTCGTCGTTAAACTTGAAAATAGCATAACTTCTTCGTTATAGCTCCGTTTTAACCCGTTCAAGCGGCCACGTTTTCGTTTTAAAGTATATTTTCTGAATATCTAGCCCAAATATTTTTATCAACTGTCGAAATTTTCAGAATTAACAAAAATGATCAGACCCTTTTATATAGTTGTCGAAATGGATTTTTCTCGCGTAAAACTTATTCTAACCACTTCAAATCAACGCCAAATCTATTCTAAACCTACCATACACCTTCTTAGGGTGTCATGGGTTCCTAGACATTATCAAAAATGATATGTTTCAAGGGATTAATTATAGGATAATTATATTTCATAATAAGTAATAAAAACAACAAAAGTGGTATAGATTCGCATGTAACTTGCATGTTTTCTTACAAAAATGATGAAATAACATAAATATGAATATGAAAGAGTTATGAAGATCATGAAATGCTTACTTGAATGATTATGTGAAGAAGATGATAAAAACCTTATTAATCTATAGATTTTTATTTCAAAACCTTAACATAGATCACTAATTGAACTTGATAAACACATGAGCTAGAAAAGTTTATTGTTTCCTCTTGGTGTCTTGGGTTGGCCGGTTCTTCAAAAAAAAAGGGAGGAGAGTAGTTTTGATTTACACTTTGAGATATTATATTGTATGTGTAGTAGCTTGTATAAATTAATGTAAGTATATTGTAAACTAAGATATTTGTACTCAAAGTAGTGTGAGTCACTCATGTTGGTCGACATTCATATAAAAAAAATGATTAGATGCATTTAGTAATAATTAAGTGTAGTAATGTAGAGTAAATGTGTAGTTATTTAAGGATAATTAATAACTTGTGTACATATTTAAGCTTTTAGGGTAGCGTTAACTAAAAATAAATTTTAACGGATCAAAATAAAATATATTGAAGTCATAAAAATTATAAAAATACATTTCTTACAAAAATTGAGTGAAATAATAATTATCGTGTAGTATTTACGAAAACCGTCGTAATTATATAAATATAACAATTTATATACAAAATAAATTTAAAACACCGGGTAAACTCATAATATTATTTTTATAATCTTATCATGAGTATAAAATTATATCGAGATAATTTTTGGAAGTGTCAGATCAAATGTTCAAAATAATTAATTACGCGATAGCGTTTATTTAATAAGAAATTATGCGTTTAATGTAAAATGTAAATCCATGCATGAACTAATATGGCGATGATGTTGCTAATGATATGTAGACTAATTCTAGTCTATATGAAATGTCCTTGATGATATTCCATGAATACGCAGCTTAACCCTCCAGGTTACGCGTATTTGATACTCGTAAACCTAGTTTACGTAAAATAATGAATAGTGACTCATGAATAGTGATTTTCTCCGGGAATGAATAGTGTTTCGTGAATAGTAAAATTTTGAAATACCCTTTCAGAATATCAAATCGACTTCAAAAACGATGAATAGTAAAATGATGAATAGTAACCGAGGAATAGTAAATTCCTGAGATGAATAGTGAAATTTTTAAACTTTGTAAAATGACCTGAAATTACGAGTTGTCACACAACTGATCCATTACCCGACATGTCACAACTTTCACTTAGTTTTACCCGACACTCATTCAAATTATCATCCTCTTGAGCAGCTTCCTTAATGTACTTTTCCATATTATCCATAAGTTGGATAAATGTGTTGATGAACTCATGAATTTCCATTCCAAAGATGTTTCTTGAAGGAAATTCCAGTCACGTATTGATCGAAGTCCATGGAATATTCCCCAATGATAAATGGTTGAAATTGGTTGTAGATTACCGAAGTGCAAAGATTGGAATCATCTTTTAATACCTTCCTTTTGGTAATATGAAGCTTCGGTTGTTCTAAGTTCAAAGAACAAGGTTCTTGTCAACGTAGGTAAGTCCTAGCGGAAAAGAGCACTACATGTTCGATCCCCAGTTGTGGACAACAGCTGTATGAGGTGCATATGAAGTAGTTGATAGGGCTCAATGTTTCATTCCATTTGCTTTGCATCATGTATCATTAACAAGTGTGATTCTTTGATATTTGACTCAGAATGTTAATTGTTTTGATCATAATTTGCTGAATCAATCATGGTTAAACATTCGAGTAGCAAGCTTTGTTCGTGGAGGTATCATAGAGTTCGAGCACTTTGGAGATTAAAGGGTCAGTGATGTAAGACATTGTGTTGATGGATATTAGGCATAAGTCGCTTGCATTAATTCAACAAGTCGCTATATACCTCGAAGACAAGTCGCTACTCACATAAGTCGCTAGGTACTCAAGTCGCTAATGTACAAGTCGCTGTAAGTACAAGTAGCTAAAGTAATAACTCGCTAAGTGAGCAAGTCGCTAAGAACAACTCGCAACTCACAAGACAGTCAAGTCGCTAAAATTACCAAAGACAAGTCGCTACTTTGCCAAGTCGCTAGCCGAAATGGTATAACCACTACTATGTACTTTTTGTCACTTTGTCTCAATAGACAAGTCGCTAGTGCTCAAGTCGCTACCACTTCAACTACAAGTCGCTGAAAAATATAGAAACAAGTCGCTAACATGAATAATACTCCGAGACTCAAGTCGCTACCTAGAAAATCTCGCATACAACCCTTTTCAATCCAAAACAAGCCCAACCACAGTGATTCAAGCTTTCCAAATCAAAACCCAAGCACTTACAATGATTCTAAACACAAAAGTACAATCAAAATTCAAACTTTAACACAAGAAATGATCCAAATGATGCAAAAACCACAAAACTTTTTCAAACCCAAAAACCATATAAAACCACTAGAAATCCAAGAACATGTAAGAGAGATGATCAAACAATGGCTCTTGATACCATTTGTAGCATATTGGATTTCACAAACACATCAATATAATAACAATGGGCGTATGAATATATGATTTTAGAGAGAGAATGTGGGATATTCTAGTGAGAGAAACACATGGAAGGTTAGATTCCAAATGAACATCCAACCCTCTCCCTTGTGGGGAGAGGGATATTTATACAATGTATTACGCCGCTCACGCCTCGGCTGTGAATCAGGCATACAATAGGTAAAGACCCGTCCTTCCTCCACGGTGTTGCACTAGACAATACTATGCTAATAACTAACTACCAAAATAACGTAATAATTGATATGTCTACGAGCTAACTTAAGCTAGATTATATTTGGGGTGACCGATGCTTCACTATAGAATTTCTAATTCCTAACAAACCCTAAAATACTGTACAAGACAACCTTGGTTTGGTTTAGGTTTTTACTCCACAAAACTACACACTGAAAACTTAAAAATTCGGATTCTATATATAGTGTTACAAACTGCGACGACGATAAGCTCTTTAATTGTGACGCCGGTCAGTCGGGCATTAGGTTTCGTCTTGGCCACGTTAGCATTGTAACGACATCACCTTATGCCCGTGGACGCCGCTCCTTCATCTCTGGCCGCCCGATCAAATCTAGGCCGTCTAAGCTGCGACACCCTACTCTTTTTAAAACCCGATGTACCACACTTGTAAATAAGCAATTTGGCTCTGAGTCGTCACAAAACTTGTTCCGACGGCCGCAAGTAGAACCTAACTGTCCCCCTTCAGTTTTCGCTCTCGAGTGTCTCGATTCTTGACTTTGGCCATTTTCTTCATATATTCGCGCCTTTTCATCCGAATAAGTGCCATTCTAGCAATTTGCCTTCAAGAGACCTAAAAAGTGAAAAGGAACGAAATTAAGTAGTAACGGATACAAAAGTGATCAATTAAGGGCTTAAATGACCCCTCAAAAAGGTACCTTTTAAATCCTTATCAAATATCCCTACACTTGGTATTTGCTTGTCCTCAAGCAAATGTGCTTTTTGCCAATTGATTTATAAATTAGGGGTCATGAAGCATTAGTTTAGAATGATCCACAACACATATAAGCCCCGCAAAAGTCATAACAAGCACGGAAATTACATACTAGCACCTCACATAGGGTGTTTGGGTACTCAGATCTCTCGGGTGTATATGAAATATAACAATTTGGAAATGGAAGATAAACACTCATTAACCGGTCCTAGTACATAGATTACCATAGGCTTGAGACTAGATCAAACCTCCATCGCTTTGGTGTAAGCACCTAGGAAAAACTATCCAAGAGGTCTTTTAAAGGGTTGTAATGATAGGCTTACGGTAGGGAAACAAAGGGTTTGGTGGGATAGGCTATTTAGTGGTGGCAAGTCAAAAATCTTTATGTTATAAGCATGCGAAGAATGCATGCTAAGCCAAGACATTCTAAGCACTCTAAATTCTAGATAACTGAAACAAACAAACATAAATTTGAAGATAGATGTAGGATGGTAGCCCGTATGTTTTTTTCATTTTTTTTTCATACACTTTATCTTTTTATTATTTTTTTTCAACACTCTATTTTTTTCTTTTTCTCTTTTTTCTATTTTTTTTTCATACACTTTTACTTTACCATCCTCTACGATAACATCAAAATGACAGGGATTTATAGGCACATCCCTACACTTGAGTTTTTATTAATGTAACACTAATTTGACCCGAATTGAAAATATTAAAACACTTGGAGTACATTATTATGCAAATAAAGGGAATTTGAATTTAACGTTCCCTTCCCGTCATTTCATAAAATTTAACTTTCCCATGAGTCCCAATCGTCCCAAAACTGTGTACAAAGGATATGACTCGACTTAGCAACTTATGCAAGCAACTAGATAATTGAACTAAGGGTTAAGTGTGATAACAATAATGCACTAATAGTGAGTGCATACAAGGTAGGCTAAGGCGATTCGGGTGTACATTTGGGGGTGAATTGTAAACAATGCTCTTCATTGATATTCTGGAAAACCGAAACATCATGAGAACCGCAAAAAGGATAGGCTCAGAGGGGTTAACTAGGGGTATCATGTACTAAAGATGAGTACAACACAAGGGTGTGGGGGAATTACTCAACCGATGTGGAAGAAGTAATTATATTACGGGTATCAAACAAGGGTTATCCTAATGCCTCTTATCATTTAGTTATTCCTAACTACACAAGTGTAGTCTCACTAGCGATCTCGGAATGCATCACAAAACAAGTTCTAGAATCTATTATACTACCGGTTCACACTCTAAGCATCAAAGATGAATGCTTTAATTCCTACAAATCTAAGGGCGATCCTCACATTTTGGGTGGAATTTAAGTGGTAAAGGGTTTTTGTGCTAGTCAGATAATTTCCTATCCATGAGACGCTTTATTAAGAATAATGGCCCACTCCTATATGTCATGAAAAATTTTAAATTTGGTGCCAAAATTACCCTAACCGATGTTTCTAATCGTTTATTACACAAATGAAATTGGACAAAGCAAATAATCAAGGATAAGCATAGTTTCAAAGTACCCTGTTTTATTTTCCCTCCCTAAACTTAAACTGAACATTGTCCCCAATGTTCCCCGAAAGTATCAAAGTTATGATAATGGAAGGTAATTAAAAATGAAAGAAACTAGTACTTCCCTGATTAGCTCGGTAGGATCCATGTGAAGTGGTGGTTACATCTTTCTTCAAGAAGAATGTTTGCGTGAAAAGCTCCTTCTCATCTTATGTATCTTCTTCTTGACAAATTAAACCTGCACACTTGAAGAAAACAAACGAAACCTTCGCGTAAAATCGGCGGTAACAATACATATAAGACTCTACTAAACTAGGATATAATGCTTGTGGAACGGATGTTAAAAGATTTTCTGGAAAATTAAGACCTGGAAAATTCCAAAAATTTATAAGTAGCTCAGAAAACAAGAAAAAGTAATAAGTCAAGCTGCTCCTCCGACGCCCAAAGTTATCTGACAGAAACTGGTCTGCGATGTTCTGGAAAAAATTCTAGAACATTTTTATGTTTAAAATCTAGAAAAATTTCCTGCAAAACATCCATTATGACTCGATACAAGCATTTGACTCGAACAAATACACAAGTATATCTTTTAATTAATTGTAATTCTCATGTTCACATTTATTTTGAAAACGTGTGTAATCATCCCTACACTTATCCCTTATGTAAAATACCTTTATATGTAATTAAGACGAGGTTAAAGACAAAATAAAGCATTTTTACAAATTTAAACATGAGAATAGAAAATCAATAAATGATACACGACACTAACAGGCAAACAATTAAGCATGGGTTGCCTCCCACGAAGCGCTTTTCTTTATTTATGAGTCTTGTAGCTAGACTCAAAGTCGTACCCCTACGTGACTTCATTACCGTCACCTTCTACCTCATGACGGTCTCTATTGGGGGATTCCATGTTGTAGAAGTGCCCTATGATGCACCTTTCTAAGAGGTTGTCCTCTCCCCACTCGGTTCTATATTCCGGTCCTAAGTTCAAGCAATCCTTATAGAAACCAAAAATCTTGGCCATAACATAATCTACTCCCTTCTCCTTATCCTCCTTATTCCTATAGTAGACCGATAGTTTAAGTTCCTTTTCATCATTTGAGAGTGATGAAAACTTCTCAATCTTAAACGACATTTGGTAAGCTACATCATCGGTCTCATCTTTGTTTCTCACTATTCCTAACGATGGATCATAAGTCATCCTGATATTTTCTACGAAAGGCTTTCCTAGAATAACGTGGGATAACTAGATCTATGGCAAGAATATCATCCACTATTATGAAATCCCTAGGAAACGTGAAACTACCTACATAAACAGGCAATCTCTTAACTCTACCAGGAAAATTGCAACTAACCCTAGGATTATCGGGATCTTTCCTAGTTGGGATAGGCTTCTTCATTACCCAATTATAGTAGGTGCTAGTCATGATATTTATCGTGGACTTACGATCGATGTAGGCCTTTGCAACGAAAAGGTGTCCTATGCAACATGGTATGTTAAGATTCCAAGGGTTTCCAAACTTGATCCTAGGGCTTTTCCTAACATACATGTGACGGAGGTCACGCACTAAGTGTGGGTGGCGAGAAAGTTCTTCTTCCGTAGGAAACTTATTGAAATAGTCATTATCTACTTCCTTGGTTGTTTCATTCCTAGGTGTTTCACTAACCTCAAGTATCGTTTCATGGTTCGCTTCGTCATTTGTTCTATTAGGTTTCACTAAGGTGATGGTACTGACGAATTGAACATGCTTAGCTAACTTACTTGGGGTCCTTAATCTCTACACCGGAAGTTTCGGGAGTTGAGATAGCATTAACCTTCCTATCACTATTAGTCATGGCTTTCAAAAGGTTATCTATCTTCCTATCAATCTCTGCTTGTTGTTGGTTAAAACGGTCCGAGAGCTTAGCTATTTGAGCTTCTTGGGATGCGACTAGGTGTTGCAACATCCCCTCTATGTTTTGTTGGTTAGGGCCGTAA
Organism: Chrysanthemum makinoi; assembly: GCA_910596185.1. Taxonomy (NCBI): domain Eukaryota; kingdom Viridiplantae; phylum Streptophyta; class Magnoliopsida; order Asterales; family Asteraceae; genus Chrysanthemum; species Chrysanthemum makinoi. The sequence goes on from OU343217.1 coordinate 107,499,536, forward strand.
GATGGGAGCCAAGAGAAATCATTGGATGTAAAATTGTTTGGTTTGTCCCCAATAAAAGTCGGGCTTACCCTTCCATGCTTCTCGGGCGTCATTCAAAGTCCTAGGTCTGGGTGTTTTAGGGAATCTTCCTCCCTTTCCATTAGTACGCGAGGATGCGTAGTTAAAGGAAGCTTGTTCCGGGAATCTTGTGCGAAAAGTGGAAGTTATGAGGACCACTACACGACTCACATGAGGAAGAAACTTTGTTCACTTGGCGTGAAGACTTAGGATTGTCGTAGGGAGCTCATTAGAATTTAACTTGATCTTCAAGCTCGAGCATCCTACGGTCGGAAGATTGCGAGTCAATGGGAGGTAAGGAGATTGCCTTTACGGTTTTGGGCAACTCACGGGGGTCATTCCAACTTTCGTTGTCATAGAGAGTGATAACGCTACACGCGTCGTTCGGGGTTAAAGGAACTTCCTTTTCGTCGAGCAAGTTTTTCAACACCCTAGGCAGTGAACCTAATCGTTGTAGTGTAGTATTAGGGTAAGCCACGGGAATTGATATCGTTCTCTAGGGGAATAGGAATGCTAGTGAGAAGTTACTACGCTAAGGTTGGGGGGGGGGTTGAGGAAGATTATTTTTTATCTTTTTATGTTTTTAAGGAAATGGAAAGGTACGAATCTCGGGGTTTGGATTTGGGGGGTTGGTATTTCTACCGATTACTTTTCTTATCTAATTATCTAATCTAGTGGTGTATGTAGTCTATGTCTAATTATTGTGTGCTCGTATGATGATTTAAAGATGTGTTTACTTAGGTTTTATTACTCCTTAATTATCTCCTATTGATGGTTGAATTCTCACATCCTTATTCTTAATCGCTGTTGTTGTCTAAGGTCGTAGGGTATGCATTTATCCCTAACTCTTTGAAACTACCAAAGGTTAATGACTACAAAATCTATAGGATTTATAAACTTTAACTCTAAGGTACTCTTCGGATGGTTTAGCCTACAATGACTCTAGGTACTATAAGCTAAGGTTCACAAAGATTAATCAAGCATTAACTACACAACGGATGACCTATCGCAATACTAGATCATTAACAATTAAGATAAGAGACAACCAATCAATATTCAATAATTAAGTTTCATATTCCCTAAGCAAACACACAAGTAAATTTGCAGGACATGGAAAACATGCAAGCATACACACAAGTAATTGAAGACATAATTGAATTAATGAAGTAAAACACTTATCTTGATGTAAGATAGGGTTTTGGAACCCTAAAATCGTACAAGAGCCTTGGTTCGTTTTAGGTTTTTACTCCAAAAGACTACACACTGAAAACTAAAAAATTCGGATTCTAAATATAAGATTGCAAATGTGACGGCGTCACCCTTTGATTTGTGACGACGTCGGGTCACCGTCATTAGGGTTTCGTCTTTGCCACGTTAGTCTTGCGATGGCGTCACCTTATGCTTGTGACGTCGTCCCCTTCAGTCTCTAACGTCTTCTGGATCAAATCTAGGCCGTTTGAGTTGCGACTACCTACTCTTTTAAAACATGAGGCTGTCACTTGTAAATAGGCAATTTGGCTACTGAGCCGTGACAAAAGATGTCCGACGGCGTCACTGTTTTGTTCCGACGTCCCCCCTTCAATTCCAAAGCACGAGTGTCTCGATTCTTAACTTTGGCCATTTTCTTCGTATATTCACGCCTTTTGTCCGAATAAGTGTCATTCCAGCATTTTGCCTTCAAGATACCTAAAAAGTGAAAAGGAACGATATTAAGTAATAACGGATACAAAAGTGATCAAATAAGGGCTTAAACGACCCCTAAAAAAGGTACATTTTAAAACATTATCAAATATCCCTACACTTGGTATTTGCTTGTCCTCAAGCAAATGTGCTTTTAGCCAATTAATTTATAAGTTAGGGGTCATGAAGCATTGGTTTAAAACAATCCACAACACATATAAGCCCCGCAAAAGTTATAACAAGCACATAAATTACATACTAGCACCTCACATGGGGTGTTTGGATACTCACATCTCTCGGGTGTATATGAAATATAACAAGTTGGAAATGGAAGATAAACACTCATTAACCGGTCCTAGTACATAGATTACCATAGGCTTGAGACTAGATCAAACCTCCATCGCTTTGGTGTAAGCACCTAGGAAAAACTATCCAAGAGGTCTTTTAAAGGGTTGTAATGATAGGCTTACGGTAGGGAAACAAAGGGTTTGGTGGGATAGGCTATTTAGTGGTGGCAAGTCAAAAATCTTTATGTTACAAGCATGCGAAGAATGATGTTGCTAAGCCAAGACTCGACACTCTAGACTCTAGATAACTGAAATAAACAAACATAAATTTAAAGATAGATGTAGGATGGTAGCCCGTATGTTTTTTTTTTTTTTTTTTTTTCACTCTATTTTTTTTTTCATTTTCTCTTTTTCTATTTTTTTTTCGATTTTTTTTTCATACACTTTTACTCTACCATCCTCTACGATAACATCAAAATGATAGGGATTTACACATCCCTACACTTGAGTTTTTATTACTCTAACACTAATTTGACCCGAATTGAAAAGATCAAAACACTTGGAGTACATTATTATGCAAATAAAGGGAATTTGAATTTAACGTTCCCTTCCGTCATCTCATAAAATTTAACTTTTCCCATAAGTCCCTATCGTCCCAAAACTGTGTACAAAGGATATGACTCGACTTAGCAACTTATGCAAGCAACTAGATAATTGAACTAAGGGTTTAGTATGATAACAATAATGCACTAAGAGTGAGTGCATATAAGGTAGGCTAAGGCGATTTGGGTGTACATTTGGGGGTGGGGTGTAAACAATGCTCTTCATTGATATTCCGAAAAACCGAAACATCACGAGAACCGCGAAAAGGATAGGCTCAGAGGGGTTAACTAGGGGTATCGTGTACTAAAGATGAGTACAACGCAAAGGTGTGGGGAATTACTCAACCGATGTGGAAGAAGTAATTATATTACGGGTATCAAACAATGGTTATCCTAATGCCTCTTATCATTTAGTTATTCCTAACTACACAAGTGTAGTCTTACTAGCGATCTCGGGATGCATCACAAAACAAGTTCTAGAATCTATTATACTACCGGTTCACACTCTAAGCATTGAAGATGAATGCTTTTATTCCTACTAATCTAAGGGCGATCCTCACATTTTGGGTGGAATTTAAGTGGTAAAGGGTTTTTTGTGCTAGTCATATAATTTCCTATCCATGAGACGCTTTATTAAGACTAATGGCCCATTTCTATATGTCATGAAAAATTAAAAATTTGGTGCCAAAATTGCCCTAACCAACATTTTCTCATGGTTTATTACACAAATGCAATTGGACAAAACAAATATTCAAGGATAAGCATAGTTTCAAAGTTCCCGTTTTATTTTCCCTCCCTACACATAAACTGAATATTGTCCCCAATGTTCCCCGAAAGTATCAAAGTTATGATAATGGAAGGTAATAAAAGATAAAAGAAACTAATACTCCCCTGATTAGCTCGGTAGGATCCGTGTAAAGTGGTGGTTACATCTTTCTTCAAGATGAATATTTGCGTGAAAAGCTCCTTCTCATCTTATGTATCTTCTTCTTGGTAAATTAAACCTGCACACTTGAAGAAAACAAACGAAACCTTCGCGTAAAATCGGTGGTAATAATATATATAGGACTCTACTAAACTAGGATATAATGCTTGTGGAATGGATGTTTACAGAATTTCTGAAAATTAAGACCTGAAAAATTCCAAAAATTATAAGTAGCTCGAAAAACGAGAAAAAGTAATCGTTGTTTTGCTCCTTTCCTACGTCAGTTGCGATCCTGACGTCGTCAGTTATCCCTGACAAAACTGGTCCGATTTTCTGAAAAAATTCGGAAAATTTACATCTTTAGAATCTCGAAAAATTTCCTGCAAAACATCCATTATGACTCGATACAAGCATTTGACTCGAACAAACACACATGTATATCTTTTAAATAATTGAAATTCTCATGTTTACGTTTCTTTTGAAAACGTGTGTAATCCTCCCTACACTTATCCCTTATGTAAAATACCTTTATATGTAATTAAGACGAGGTTAAAGACAAAATAAAGCATTTTTACAAATTTAAACATGAGAATAAACAATCAATAAAATATACACGACACAAACAAGCAAACAATTAAGCATGGGTTGCCTCCCACGAAGCGCTTTTCTTTATTTAAGAGTCTTGTAACTAGACTCGAAGTCGTGTCCCTACGTGACTTCATTACCGTCATCTTCTTCCTCATGACGGTCTCCATTGGGGGGTTCCATATTGTAAAAGTGCCCTATGATGCACCTTTCTAAGAGGTCGTCCTCTCCCCAATCGGTCCTATACTCTGGTCCTAAGTTCAAGCAATCCTTATAGAAACCTAGAATTTTGGCCATTACATAATCTACTCCCTTCTCCTTATCCTCCTCATTCATATAGTAGACCGATAGTTTCAGTTCCTTTTCATCATTGGAAAGTGATGAAAACTTCTCAATCTTAAACGACATTTGGTAAGCTACATCATCGGTCTTATCATTGAATCTTACTATCCCTAACGATGGATCATAAGTCATCCCGGTGTTTTCTATGAAAGGCTTTCCTAGAATAACGTGGGACAAGCTAGGATCTATGGCCGTACTAATATCATTCACCACTATGAAATCCGTAGGAAACATGAAACTACCTACGTAGACGGGCAATCCCTTAACTCTACCAAGAAAATTGCAACTAACCCTAGGATTATCGAGGTCTTGCCTAGTTGGGATAGGCTTCTTCATTACCCAATAATAATAGGTGCTATTCATGATATTTATTGGGGACTTGCGGTCAATGTATGCTTTTGCCACAAAAAGGTGTCCTATGCAACATGGTATGTTAAGATTCCAAGGGTTCCCAAACTTGATCCTAGGGCTTTTCCTAACGTACATGTAACGGAGGTATCGTACTAAATGTGGGTGGCGAGAAAGCTCTTCTTCCATAGGAAACTTATTGAAATAGTCATTGCCTACTTCACTTACTTCCTCGGTTGTTTCATCCTTAGGAGTTTCACTAACCTCAAGTACCGTTTCTTGGTTCGCTTCGTCATTTGTTCTACTGGGCTTCACTAAGGTGATGGTATTGACGAATTGAACATGCTTAGCTAACTTACTTGGGTCCTTAATCTCTACACCAAGAGCTTCGGGAGTTGAGATAGCATTAACCTTCTTGTCACTATTGGTTATGGCTTTCATGAGGTTATCTATCTTCCTATCCATATCGGCTTGTTGTCGGTTAAAATGTTCCGAGAGCTTAGCTATTTGAGCTTCTTGGGATGCGACTATGTTTTGCAACATCCCTTCTATGTTTTGTTGGGTAGGGCCATGAGATGGGGGCCAAGAGAAATCATTATATGTGAATTCTTTGGTTTGTCCCCAATAGAAGTCGGGTTTGCCCTTCCATGCTTCTCGGGCGTCATTGAAAGTCCTAGGTCCAGGTGTTGTAGGGAATCTTCCTCCCGTTCCATTGGTACGCGAGGATGCGTAGTCAACGGAAGCTTGTTCGGGGAATCTTGTGCAAGCATGAGTGTTATGAGGATCACTACATGGCTTACATGAGGAAGAAACTTTGTTCGGGGAAACTTTGATCTTCAAGTTCGAGCATCCTACGGTCGGAAGATTGTGAGTCAATGGGAGGCAAGGAGATTGCCTTAACGGTTTTGGGCAACTCACGGGGGTCATTCCAACTTTCGTTGTCATAGAGAGCAAGGTCCTCTATTATACCCCACGATTCTTACGCTGTGAGATCACTAAGTTTTCCGCCAGCCGCTTGGTCAATGGATCGCTTGGTGGGGAAGTTGACATGATCATAGAAGAGTTAGACTTGGAGCCAAAGATCAATGCCGTGATGAGGGACTTTATGGAGTAAGTCCTTGAATCGAGTCCATGCTTCAGAGAGATTCACCTTGACGTTGTTGGAACATCAAGATATCATTCCTAAGCTTAGTGGTTCTCCCGGTGGGAAAAATTGAGCAAGGAAGCGAGAGGTGAGATCATCCCAACTTGAGATGGTGCCGTCGGGAAGTCGCTCAAGCCAATTACTAGCTTGTTCCCATAGAGAGAATTGGAAAAGACGCAGACGCGTGGTCTCCCGAGTAGTAGCATCGAGGTCGATGGAATCGACAATTTTTAGGAAATCCTTAAGATGCTGATTAGGATCTTCGGAACGAAGTCCATGGAATGCACATCTGTTCTGCACAAACCGGATGGTGTCGGATCGCAGGGCCATAGTTTGGGCTTGGTCGGGAAGCTCAATGGTGTTCCTATAGCCTAGGTGGATTGGTCTCGAGTATTCACCAAGAGTACGGGCTCTTGGCGGCTCATTTGGTGGTAGGTTGATGAATGGTGGTTGGTTATCACCTTCCATGATGAAAAGTGATGGGGTTACTAACAAAGGTCACGAAGAAGGGGGATAGACTACGAGAAAGCTAAAAATGGGAAAAAGCTTACTTGATAGGAATCAAGCAAGGAAACCTAAATGAGGTGGACTCCTAACTAGCTATTCTATTCCCCCGCAGCGACACCAAAAAACTTGATAACGCTACACGCGTCGTTCGGGGTCAAAGGAACTTCCTTTTCGTCGAGCAAGTTTTTCAACACCCTAGGCAGTGAACCTAATCGTTGTAGTGTAGTATTAGGGTAAGCCACGGGAATTGATATCGTTCTCTAGGGGAATAGGAATGCTAGTGAGAAGTTACTACGCTAAGGTTGGGGTTGAGTAAGATTATTTTTTATCTTTTTATGTTTTTTAGGAAATGGAAAGGTACGAATCTTGGGGTTTAGATTTGGCGGATTGGTATTTCTACCGATTACTTTACTTATCTAATTATCTAATCTAGTGGTGTATGTAGTCTATGTCTAATTATTGTGTGCTCGTATGATGATTTAAAGATGTGTTTACTTAGGTTTTATTACTCCTTCATTATCTCCTATTATTGGTTGAATTGTCACGTCCTTATTCTTAATCGCGTTGTGTGTCTAAGGTCGTAAGGTATGCGTTTATCCCTATCTCTTTGAAACTACCAAAGGTTAATGACTACAAAATCTCTAGGATTTATAAACTTTAACTCTAAGGTACTCTTCGGATGGTTTAGCCTACAATGACTCTAGGTACTATAAGCTAAGTTTCACAAAGATTAATCAAGCATTAACTACACAACGGATGACCTATCGCAATACTAGATCATTAACAATTAAGATAAGATACAACCAATCAATATTCAATAATTAAGTTTCATATTCCCTAAGCAAATACACAAGTAAATTAGCCGGACATGGAAAACATGCAAGCATACACACAAGTAATTGAAGACATAATTGAATTAATGAAGTAAAACACTTATCTTGATGTAAGATAGGGTATGGAACCCTAAAATACTGTACAAGACAGCCTTGGTTCGGTTTAGGTTTTTACTCCAAAAGACTACACACTGAAAACTAAAAAATTCGGATTCTATATATAAGATTACAAATGCGACGGCGCCACCCTTTGATTTGTGACGCCGTCGGGTCGCTATCATTAGGGTTTCGTCTTGGCCACGTTAGTCTTGCGACGACGTCACCTTATACTTGTGACGCCGTCCCCTTCAGTCTCGACGCGTCTGATCAAATCTAGGCCTGTCTGAGTTGCGACGACCTACTCTTTTAAAACCTGAGGCCGTCACGTGTAAATAGGTAATTTGGCTACTGAGCCGTCACAAAAGATGTCCGACGGTGTCACTGTTTTGTTCCTGACGCCGTCCCCTTCAACTCCAGCAGCCTGAGTGTCTCGATTCTTGACTTTGGCCATTTTCTTCGTATATTTACGCCTTTTCGTCCGAATAAGTGTCATTCCAGCATTTTGCCTTCAAGATTCCTAAAAAGTGAAAAGGAACGATATTAAGTAATAACGGATACAAAAGTGATCAAATAAGGGCTTAAACGACCCCTAAAAAAGGTGCATTTTAAAGCCTTATCAGAGAGCAAGGTCCTCTATTATACCCCATGATTCTTCCGCGGTGAGATCACTAAGTTTTCCACCGGCCGCTTGGTCAATGGATCGCTTAGTGGGGAAGTTGACATGATCGTAGAAGAGTTGGACTTGAAGCCAAAGATCAATGTCGTGATGAGGGACTCTATGGAGTAAGTCCTTGAATCGAGTCCATGCTTCATAGAGAGATTCACCTTGACGTTGTTGGAACATCAAGATATCATTCCTAAGCTTAGTAGTTCTCCCCGATGGGAAACATTAAGCTAGGAAACGAGAGGTGAGATCATCCCAACTTGAGATGGAGCCGGCGGGAAGTCGCTCAAGCCAATTACTAGCTTGGTCCTCGTAGAGAGAATTGGAAGAGACGCAGACGCGTGGTCTCCCCGAGTAGTAGCATCGAGGTCGATGGAATCGACAATTTTAAGGAAATCCTTAAGATGCTGATTATGATCTTCGGAACGAAGTCCATAGAATGTACATCCGTTTTGCACCAACCGGATGGTGTCGGATCGCAGGGCAATAGTTTGGGCTTTGTCGGGAAGCTCAATGGTGTTCCTATAGCCTATGTGACTTGGTCTCGAGTATTCACCAAGAGTACGGCCTCTTGGTGGGTCATTTGGTGGTGGGTTGATGAGTGGTGGTTGGTTATCACCTTCCATGATGAAAAGTGATGGGATTACTAACAAAGGTCACGAAGAAGGGGGATAGACTACGAGGAAGCTAAAAATGGAAAAAAATGCTTACTTGATAGGAATCAAGCAAGGAAACCTAAATGAGGTGGACTCCTAACTAGCTATTCTATTCCCCGACAGCGGCGCCAAAAACTTGATACGCTTACACAGCGCGTTCGGGGTCAAAGGAACTTCCTTTTCGTCGAGCAAGTTTTTCAACACCCTAGACAGTGAACCTAATCGTTGTAGTGTAATATTAGGGTAAGCCACGGGTATTGATATCGTTATATAGGGGAATAGGAATGCTAGTGAGAAGTTACTACGCTAAGGTTGGGGTTTAGGAAGATTATTTTTTATCTTTTTTATATTTTTTTTGGAAATGGAAAGGTACGAATCTCGTGGTTTGGATTTGGGGGTTGGTATTTCTACTGATTACTCTACTTATCTAATTATCTAATTAACTAAGCTAGGGGTAGTCTATGTCTATTGTTGTGTGCTCGTATGATGATTAAAAATGTGTTTACTTAGGTTTTATTACTCCCTAGTTATTTCCTATTGATGGTTGAATTGTCACGTCCTTATTTTTAACGCGTTGTGTTTCTAAGGTCGTAGGGTATGCGTTTATCCCTAAATCTTTGAAGCTACCAAAGGTTAATGACTACGAAATCTCTAGGATTCATAAACTTAACACTAAGGTATTCTTTGGATGTTTAGCCTACAATTCCACTAGTAACTATATGCTAAGGTTCAACAAAGATTAATCAAGCATTAATAGCACAACGAATGACCTATCGCAATACTAGGTCAATCACAATTAAGATCAGAGACAACCAATCAATATTCAATAACTAGGTTTCATATTACCTAAGAAAACACACAAATAAATTAGCCGGACATGGAGAACATGTAAGCATACACACAATCAATTGAAGACATAATTGAATTATTGAAGTAAAACTCTTATCTTGATGTAAGATAGAGTATGGAACCCTAAAATACCGTACAAGACAGCCTTGGTTCGGTTTAGGTTTTTACTCCACAAAACTACACTGAAAACTGAAAAATTCGGATTCTATATATAGTGTTACAAACTGCGACTACGTCAGTCTTTAATTGTGACGCCATTCATTAGGGTTTCGTCTTGGCCACGTTAGTATTGTGACGGCGTCACCTTATGCCCGTGACGCCGTCTCCCTCAGTCTCTGACGCCGTCTGGATCAAATCTAGGTCGTCTAAGCTGCGACGCCTTACTCTTTTAAAACATGATGCAGTCACTTGTAAATAAGCAATTTGGCTACTGAGTCGTCACAAAACTTGTTCCGACAGCGTCGCAAGTAGAACCTGACGCCGTCCCCTTCAGTTTCAGCATCCTGAGTGTCTCGATTCTTAACTTTGGCCATTTTCTTCATATATTCCCGCATTTTCGTCCGAATAAGTGCCATTCCAGCAATTTGCCTTCAAGAGACCTAAAAAGTGAAAAGGAACGAAATTAAGTAGTAACGGATACAAAAGTGATCAATTAAGGGCTTAAATGACCCCTCAAAAAGGTACCTTTTAAATCCTTATCAAAAGCACAATTTAGATCATCATGAAATTTTCTGATCATCATTTTTGCATATCATTTGGCATATGCATGTTCAACACGACTCAAGCGTTCAAAAATTACACTATTGTGACCCAAACGAAATTCCTCTCGATCCCTGTTGGGAATTCTGCTTAGTAAGAGTTCTGCTAAAGATATTGCTGACGGAATCTGGCAAGTGCAAGATTCTGCTAAAGAAGTGATTCTGCGGAAGTAGAAAAACCGCGTAGTTTGTTTCTGCGGATATAGATATTCCGCGTATTTTATAGTTATTTAGGATATGAATGAGCTTTATTAGGAAGTGATCATGTATATCTTCTTTAGTTTTATGTTTATACGTTTCTTGGGAAACGGTTTAGGGTTCCTTGTCTATAAAAGGAACACATTAGTATGAATGATGTACGAGTTTGAAAAATAAGTTTTAGTTCTATTCAAAGATCCATAGAGGATCAAAGTATTCTTAGTTATTATTGTTCTTACTTGTGTTTGATTTCCGCTTTAGAATACAAGTAATAGAGACTGTCTATTAGTGTGTTTGTGATTACATAAGCATTACTAATGATCCACAAGCGCTCAAAGATCTATCAAGGTCTAAGGTTCAACAAGTGGTATCAGAGCCTCGGGAGAGTCTCTGCGATACTAAGAACATTCTTTTCTTTACACCCATACAACCAAAACAACCATAACCATGCCTGGGTCAAACGATGACACAGAAGTCACTAACAATCAAAACACCACATCTTTGCAACAACTCAATCTCTCAAACAGCAATGCAAAGTTCCCATACCTGAAGAAGGAGGAGTATGATTTGTGGGCTATGAAGATGCAGAATTGGATTTCCAATATTGATTGGAATCTTTGGGAAGTTGTGAAGAAGGGTAATAGTTTGAAGAGGCATGTCACAAATTCTGATGGTGTTGTTACCATCGTTGGTCCTAAAACTGCTGAAGAGATACTAGCTGTTCAGAGAGAGAACAAAGTTAAAACTATTCTCCTTCAGGCTATACCTGATGATCACATGGGTGACTTTCACTACATGCAGGATGCTAAGGACATCTGGATGGCTATCAAGGCTAGGTTTGGTGGGAACAAGGAGTCAAAGAGAATGAGGAAATCAATGCTAAAACAATAGTTTCAAGAATTCCAAATCTCTGAGGAAGAAGGTATCCACAAAGGATATGACAGGTTCCATAAGATATTGAGTCAATTGAATCAGATGAAGGCCAGGCCAAACAATGAGGACTGCAATTCAAAGTTCTTACGATCTTTACCTCCATCTTGGTTGCAAGTGAGCATTGCACTCAAAACTAATGGTGGGCTGGATATGGTCACTTTTGATGATCTCTACAACATGCTTAAAACTCTTGAGCCTGATGTTAGAAGTCCTTTTCGTTCATCCACTTCCAGTCACTCAACATTTGTTGGGGCCTCCTCAAATAAGATGACTTATGCTCCAAGCCCAGTTTCCGCAGCATCATCCTACATCACCACTCCATCAAATTCTCAACCTAAATCGAGTGGTGTATTGGAAGATGTACTTCACTCTTTTGTTGCTGATTATGACAATCAGCAGCAACTAGTTTTTGAGGACTTTGAACAGGTGGATCTACTTGATATGGAAGAGATGAACTTGAAGTGGCAACTAGCCATGCTCTCAGTGGACATCAAGAGGTTTGAGCGTAAGTCTGGGAGAAAGTTTGGTTTCCAGGGAAGAGATCCAACAAGATTTGCCAAAAGGAAAGTCAAGTGCTATACTTGTGGTCAGATGGGTCACTTCTCAAGAGAATGCAAGGATAGGAAGGCTGGTGATGAGGTTAGGTATTCTTCCTATCAGCAGAATCATATGGAAGCTGGAAATTCCAAAGCTGGATCCTCCAATGCTTTGGTCACTCTGGATGACCATGTCAACTGGAAAGTGCATGAGCCTAAAAATGTTGAAGCTCCTAGTTCTGAGCATGGTGGATTGCTGGCAAGCTGTACTACAGAGGATAAGCATGATCAAATTGCCTTAATGGGCATCTCTCAGGTACATAATTGTGTTTTTGGTTGTAGTGAAAGATATAATGAACTTAAGGAAGCTTATGATGAATTGAAACCTAAATATAATGAATGTTGTGTCGAAGTTGAGGCTTATAAAATGGCTTTAAAAACATTAGAAAGACAAAAAGTTTGGTTTTAAAAGAATCAACTGGCTTATGATGAAAAGATAAGGGTGTTAGAAAGTGATTTAGAATGTGCTAAAATTGATTTAAAACAAACTGAGAAAGAAAAAGTGATGTAGTTTCGAGAAAACCAAGTGTTGAAAAAGGAACTAGATGAGGAAGTAGCTAGTCATAAAGAATGGTTAGTATCAGGTGACAAAGTAGCTCGCTTTCTCTATGGTAGTCAATCTGTAAACTCTGGGTTAGGTTTAGGTTTTAAAAAATATGTTGGCTTAGAAGCTAGGAATGACATGCGTAAATCTACTCCAGCAGGATTAGCTAATTATGTAAAAGAAGGAGAATTACATGCAGTACCTGGACCTATTAGAGGAGAACATATGCCCATTGACCTTTCCATCATGTTGACTTTGATGGATCACACCATCTTTATGGCAAAAAGTCAAGAGACTTGCCAGACCCTGATTCTTCATCTACTGACTTTGTCTCTTGTGTTGACAGTGACAAGTCCTCTGACCAAGGGTCTACTTCTACCAATTGTGATTCAAATGAAAATTCAGACCTTCCCAAGACCTTACCCAAGTCTACACCCAAGACTCCTTACAAGCCTGTTAGAATTGCTGCCGAGGAATCAACTTCCAAGACAGTTTCCTCTGAAGACTTGTCATTTAATTCTTTTTAAAATAATGTCTTTAATTATGTTAAAAACAATTCTGTTAATGTTTGTGGTTTGAATGCTTTTGCATGTAATGAAACATCTTTCAATTTGAATAAATATTCTAAGAAGAAGAAATGTTTTGTTTGTGGAAGTAAATTTTATTTAATTAAGGATTGTAATTTTCATGAGCAAAGAATGGGTGTATGTGCTAGTCAAAAGAAACCTCGACCAAGATGGAAAAATGTTAATGATATACCATCTTTTGTTCCACAAGCAACTCATAAAACCAGCAAACACAATTCTGGTTGGAGAAGATCAGTTGCTAGACCATTTGTGCAACCAACTAGTTCATATTTTCAAAATGGTTATTGGCCTGAATGTTTTGACTCTATGTATGATGGAAGGGGATATAGGAATACTGCTGTGAAGCCCTCAGCAGGTTGTTCTTGGACTAAAAAGGGACCTAATTTTCAAAGGAGGCCCAAGAAAAATGGTGGATCTTATACATCTACATGGCCTAAATCTTATGATCCACAAGGCGGGCTCAAGTCAGTAATGACTTGAGTCTCCATAGTGTACTAATATTTTGTATATATTTTTATTGTTGTTGTAGGATCATCCTCTAAGAAGTAATGATGTTGGCATAATAGATAGTGGTTGTTCCAGAAGCATGTCAGGAAACAAAGAGAAGATGCATGATTTTGTACCCATAGAAGATGGAGGCAGTGTGACTTTTGGTGGAGGAGATGTTGATTCGCTCCGAACGGTCTATCTTTTATTACTCAACCACTTGTGAATGGTCAACCATAAAAGTCAAACAGTTCAGAACAAAATGCAATTAAGTCCAGAGGAGTATAGTGGATTCCCCGGGTCGTTAAGTCCCAACGAGGTGTGTAAACAGTAATACAACGACTGTGTGTTCTGAAATGATATTGAATATACAAAAAAAACAGGAATTTGATTGACTAACACTAGGAATGTGAATAGTGATAGCTCTGTCACAGCTATGTCGTTAAAAACGCAATCGTAAAACCTAAAACGTAAAAGATATACAAACGTACGTTTAACTTTAACTAAACATAAACGTATAAAAATAAAACAATTATAACTATAGTAGGGTTTTGCATGCCTTAGGGGCTTAAATGCAAATTAAACAAACTTAAAATTTTTATTTATAATTTACAAATTTATATAAAAGTTAAGAAAACCTAAAAAAAACTAAAATGCGACGTGTAATGCGTAACAAAATAAAAAGTGAATTCGGTCCAATACAACCTCCACAAATGTGAAAATCATATTTTTGAAATCCTAAAAAGATAAGAAAATTATTAGAAAATTTAGAATAAATTTTTACACTATTAAATTAATTAATATAAATTAAAAATGAATTAAATGTATTTAATAATGAATTAAATAATAATAAAATCTAAAATTAACTTAAATAAATGAAATAAAGAATCTGAAAAATCTAAAATATTATAAAATGATTTTAAAACTGAAAATGTATATTTTTACACAATTATTCTATTTATTATTAATTATTTACTATTATTAATTACTAAAAACTATTATTGATTTATTAAAAGTATTAAATGAATAAAGAAAATTCTGAAACTTTATACAAAATTCTAAAATAAATATAAGAAGCTGAGAAAAATCTAAAAACTATATGTCCTTAACAAAAATAAGCTAATAAGCAATTAAGCTTCTAAATAGAAGCTATCACTTAGCTTTAAAGTGGAGCTTTTTGGTTTTTCTTTTTTGGACTAACTAAATACTGATATTATACATGTTTAATGAAAACAAAACTTTACAAACTAAGAAATAAGCAATTCATGGGCTTATGACTCCCACAGTTAAGCTTTTGGCTTAACAGTTGAACTAAAGCTCAGAATAAGCTTGGAAAAAGCTTTACAAAGGAAACAAAAGAAAAAAGTAAGATGTACACAAGTCCAATGGACAAGTATGAACAAGATTTATGCATTGGAATGGTGCACCAGTGTGAGCTTATGGTTTAGACAGTTAAGCTTTTTGGGCTTAACTTGGATGGAGTGAAGGCTTGAATAAGCCTGGTATAAGCTCCACACAGGAAAGTAAAGAAAAAAATAAATATATGTACAAGTGATATGAACAAGTATAAACAAGCATGTGTACTGGATTTCATCAAGTAAGCTCACATAAGCTAATAAGCAAATTCTAAATCCAAAGTACTGCTGAACCATTGCAAGGTAATCACTAACTTGATTGGCAAATTAAGCTAAAAGAATAAGCTCACAAGTACCAACTAAGTATGGAAGTAGCAAGCTGGGTTGGTTGGCTTTCCAAAAAGCCCAAGCTCAACCTATGGGGTCCACAGATTAGCTTTTGAGAAGCTTATGAAGAAGCTATGGTTTACTGAGTTCTTAGCATACTCAGTGAAGTGATGATAAGTATAAGCTACTTGCAGCCCTAGTAAATAGGCTACAATGGGAAAATTAAGTGCTGGATCAAGGAGTTGGGTGGATGAGCTTCACATAAAGCTAAAACACTTAAGCTAATGATCACTAAGGAGCTTTTTAGAAGTTGTTGGAAATGGTGTAAGTTCATGAATTACTCAGTGAACTGTTGAGAATGGGCAAACAACAAGCTTCTATAGACTTATCAAATAAACTTGTAATAGCTCAACAAGCACTAAACTAGAGATTATGGTTGCTTGGCTTTGTGAAAAGCCAAAGCTCACAACATCAAGCTCAGTAAGGAGCTTTTTATAAGCTTGGGAAAAACAACTCAACTTCACCTGTTTGCTTCAAGAAAGTGAGTTTGTGGGACAAAAAGGTGAAAGTGATTAAGCTATGTAGATAAGCTAAAAATGTAAAAGCAAGCATAAACATAACAAATAAGCCACACAGTGCAACACAAAAGAAGCCAAATACTCAAAGCTAAGATCAATTCCATAAGGCTTATGCAATTGACTGCCTAGACAGTGCACAGGGCAAAAACAGCTAAGAATAAGCAAATAAATAAGCTATTAAACATGACATATAAAAATTAACAAAAATAGAATAAGCAAGATTAGCAACAAAACTAAAACATCCTAAAAGCACAGATTATGAAATTCAATATTAAAGCCTAGAGAAAATTATCTAGTTTATTCAAAAATGACAAAAAGGAAAATTTGACTTTTTAGTTTATGATCAAAGTTGACTAAGGTGAACTTTGATCTGAATATAATGACAGATTATGGAATATTAAACAACATAAACATGAATTTAACAAAGATAAACAACAATTAAATAAGTATGCAAGGTTCTAGGTTCTAACAATCTCACAGTGCTCATTTAGAGATCATCAAGTGTCAATTTGACTTTCTCAAATGCTACACCACTTGATTAAGGTTACTCTGAGTTACTTAGGCCATATAAAGAGTGCATCAAACAAGAACAACCACAAACACAACCCTAAACACAGAATCACCATTAAATCCAAACAACCTTTAAAATGGACTGTTTTGATGTTTTCAAAACATAAGACTATGTAAACCAATTTCATCAAATCCAGGGGTCACAATGTGTCAAATCAGACCCTTTTAAGCATAAACAAGTAGTCACAAATGTTCAAACCTAGGATTGTCAAAAACTAGCATATTGACAGTCCAAATGCCAATTCAAACCACAATCAAATCCAAAACATAACAACCTAAGATTAAGCTCTAATATCATTAACAAACAGCAAAGAAACACAGAAACATGATAATTAAAGCATATAAAAGACTAGAACAATAAAATGCAAAAAATGGTAAAAAGGGCTTACAAATGAAATCCTGCTTGAAACTGAGAACCAAGGCCACATACCACATCCTAAGGCTTTCCACAAAGCTTCTAAACCAAAGGAAATCCACAATTAACCTTGCTCCATGCAGTTTCACCAAGATTACTTCATTATTTTTGGATTTTCATTGTTTTACTTGATTTTTAGTGTTTTTCTGTATTTTAAATACTAAACTTGTTTTAAGGTTTCTAAAAGTTTTAAAGATTTGTCAGGAGCTTATGTGAGCTTAAAGAGTCCATTAAACAACTACATAACAAGAATTTAAAGTGACTTGAAAATTAAAGGAATTTAAGCAAAAACTTGAAACTGAAATGAAACTTAAAATTAAACTGAAAAGGATGTTTCATTACACTACTTTGATGAAAATTACAACATTAAAACTGTAAATGACAAGTAATTTAAAGAAAGCATTTTAAAATTACACTACGTGACCATTGGCTAGCCCAAGGTAGTCTTCTCTTTGCCTCTCCTCTGATCTTTATAGTCATTTGAGTTCCCACTAGCTTCCTAGTCAAATCCCACTTTAATTCTTGACCTTTGATTGAGCAGAGATGATCCTAGCCTTTGAATTCACTTTTGGCGCCAAAAGTGACACTAGTAGATTGAGGCAGTTCTGCTGCAATTAATGCTTCTTGTTCACATGTAGATGTGGAGGGGACATGTTTGGTGGGTTTAGAGGTCAAGTGGTAGAGTTGATAGCAAAAGCAGGGTATGTGATGGTACAGGGGATGTCGATGGTGTAGGAAATGCATTAAATGCATTGTATTAGGTGGAGGGATGAGTGGTGAGACAGTGGAAAGGTGGTGGCGAGGTGGAAGGTGGTGAAGAAACCGTGTATGTGGAATGGTGGTTTCGGGTTTAGTAGTTGTGAGGGAGATGAACAAGTGGAGGGCGGTTTTATTTTTAAACCGTGGTTTGAATGGGTTGGTTGTTTGGGCTTGGGTTTATTTTGGGTTTTAATATAGGGTCCGGTTGGTTTGTAGTTTATATCACAAGGACCAAAAGTGTAATTTCTGATTTTTCAAGGACTTATGTTGCCAACTTTCCCAAGTTATCATAAGGACCAAACCTGCCAATAAACAATAACACAAAGACCAAAGTTGATAATTTTAACATTTTAAAACTTTAAGGACCATTTGTGTCAATTTTGGATTTTGAGGGAGTGAAATTGTAAATTTCCCAAAAGTTATCAAAAGGTTCCAAATTATAAGTTATGAATAGTACAAGGGTTTTATTTGTTAAGTTTCCATTTTTAAACACCAAGGGACTAATTTTGCCAATTTTGAAACTTGAGGGGTAAAAGTTGCCATTATGTGAAAACTTTTATCCAGGGATTATTTGTGAACATGTTTGATTATCCAAGGACTAAAGTTGACTTTTCTTCCATTTTAAACCTTCAGGGACTAGTTTTGCCATTTTGTGAAACTCCAGGGACTGAAAATGACAGTTTTGTGAACTTTGCATGCTTTTAACTTATTTTCAATCTTTTTGTACCTGAATCACATAAAAACACATTTCAATGATATTTGTAACATTTATATAGTCATTTGTGTGTTTTTGGTCGTTTTTGTGGGTTTAAATACTATAAAATATATGTGTATTTAGACACATATCAAATCCCCCACACTAAACTATTGCTAGTCCCTAGCAATCTTTTAAGAAAACTTAATGGATTTGAATCTCTTTACCAAAAGCCATTACTTCTGGAGTAGCCAATTGTTTCAGTTCAAGTAAGAACCTTGGTACAATGATAACCAAATGATTTTGAGCAAATCACCAGCTTTCAACGGTTTTGAATTGTCTTTACCAGAAGTTTGCTTCGGACTAGCCAACTCTTAGATAAAATATCTTTGGTGAGTCGATTACCAATTATGGTTTTCCAACTGCCTTTACCTAAAGCCATAAACTTGCTTGGTAGCCAACTCTTCACTAATTAAAGATATGGTGAGGTGAACACCATACAATTTTGGGCAAATTGCAAGCCATAAACGGATTTGAGATATCTTTACCAAGAGCCCTTTGCTCCTGGATTAGCCAATCCTTATGTGGGTTAGACATGGTGGACTGATAACCATTTGTTGTGTTTAGTACATAGTACTTCCACTAAAAAAAATTTAAAATTTGGCCATTTTAGGGAAAAAGGGACTAAAATGGTACATTTATGATCAAATTCGCCAAAATTTCCCCCCCACACTTAGAAATGAATATTGTCCTCAATATTCAAAGTCCCGGCTATTATGCCGAATCCTTGAACGTAAAAAGATAACATTACTAGCTAAGTGTAGAAACACAACAATTATTCTCTTTTTTAATATTTACAATTTTCATTCATTTTTTTTTTTTTAGATCTATATACAACATGTGGGGCATCTCCCCCACACTAAGGTGGTACACACGGGTGAAAACCCATGTTTAACTACTGTTTTTGATTACCGAGTCGCTAGCTTGACTCGACCCCGAATTAAATGGTTCATGGGGAAATGACTGGATGAGAAATTGGAGTGGGGTCACCACTCACAGAATTATGAATAGTAAGGTAAGGAGAATATTTTTGGTTTTCGATTTTAAGTTTTTGTTTTTTTATCTTTTATATATATAGAAAGAAAAGAAAAAATATTTTTGTGTTTTATATTGTTTTTGGAAATGAAATATGATATTATGTATAATATATATACAAGTACGTTATACGCAGCACACCTCCCCGGCAGCGGCGCCAAAATTTGATTCGCTCCGAACGGTCTATCTTTTATTAGTCAACCACTTGTGAATGGTCAACCATAAAAGTTAAACAGTTCAGAACAAAATGCAATTAAGTCCAGAGGAGTATAGTGGATTCCCCGGGTCGTTAAGTCCCAACGAGGTGTGTAAACTGTAATACAACGACTGTGTGTTCTGAAATGATATTGAATATACAAAAAAAAAACAGGAATTTGATTGACTAACACTAGGAATGTGAATAGTGATAGCTCTGTCATAGCTATGTCGTTAAAAACGTGCAATCAGAAACCTAAAAACATAAAAGATATACAAACGTACGTTTAACTTTAATTAAACATAAACGTATAAAAATAAAACGATTATAACTATAGTAGGGTTTTGCATGTCTTAGGGGCTTAAATGCAAATTAAACAAACTTAAAATTTTTATTTATAATTTACAAATTTATATAAAAGTTAAGAAAACCTAAAAAACTAAAATGCGTACGTGTACGTAGCGTAACAAAATAAAAAGTGAATTCGGTCCAATACAACTTCCACAAATGTGAAAATCATATTTTTGGAATCCTAAAAAGATAAGAAAATTATTAGAAAATTTAGAATATATTTTTACACTATTAAATTAATTAATATAAATTAAAAATGAATTAAATGTATTTAATAATGAATTAAATAATAAGAAAATCTAAAATTAACTTAAATAAATGAAATAAAGAATCTGAAAAATCTAAAATATTATAAAATGAGTTTTAAAACTGAAAATGTATATTTTTACACAATTATTCTATTTATTATTAATTATTTACTATTATTAATTACTAAAAACTATTATTGATTTATTAAAAGTATTAAATGAATAAAGAAAATTCTGAAACTTTATACAAAATTCTAAAATAAATATAAGAAGCTGAGAAAAATCTAAAAACTATATGTCCTTAACAAAAATAAGCTAATAAGCAATTAAGCTTCTAAATAGAAGCTATCACTTAGCTTTAAAGTGGAGCTTTTTGGTTTTTCTTTTTCTGGACTAACTAAATACTGATATTATACATGTTTAATGAAAACAAAACTTTACAAACTAAGAAATAAGCAATTCATGGGCTTAAGACTCCCACAGTTAAGCTTTTGGCTTAACAGTTGAACTAAAGCTCAGAATAAGCTTGGAAAAAGCTTTACAAAGGAAACAAAAGAAAAAAGTAAGATGTACACAAGTCCAATGGACAAGTATGAACAAGATTTATGCATTGGAATGGTGCACCAGTGTGAGCTTATGGTTTAGACAGTTAAGCTTTTTGGGCTTAACTTGGATGGAGTGAAGGCTTGAATAAGCCTGGTATAAGCTCCACACAGGAAAGTAAAGAAAAAAATAAATATATGTACAAGTGATATGAACAAGTATAAACAAGCATGTGTACTGGATTTCATCAAGTAAGCTCACATAAGCTAATAAGCAAATTCTAAATCCAAAGTACTGCTGAACCATTGCAAGGTACTGCTGAACTTGATTGGCAAATTAAGCTAAAAGAATAAGCTCACAAGTACCAACTAAGTATGGAAGTAGCAAGCTGGGTTGGTTGGCTTTCCAAAAAGCCCAAGCTCAACCTATGGGGTCCACAGATTAGCTTTTGAGGAGCTTATGAAGAAGCTATGGTTTACTGAGTTCTTAGCATACTCAGTGAAGTGATGATAAGTATAAGCTACTTGCAGCCCTAGTAAATAGGATACAATGGGAAAATTAAGTGCTGGATCAAGGAGTTGGGTGGATGAGCTTCACATAAAGCTAAAACACTTAAGCTAATGATCACTAAGGAGCTTTTTAGAATCTGTTGGAAATGGTGTAAGTTCATGAATTACTCAGTGAACTGTTGAGAATGGGCAAACAACAAGCTTCTATAGACTTATCAAATAAACTTGTAATAGCTCAACAAGCACTAAACTAGAGATTATGGTTTTTGAAAAGCCAAAGCTCACAACATCAAGCTCAATGAGGACTTTTATAAGCTTGGGAAAACAACTCAACTTCACTGTTTGCTTCAGTAAAGTGAGTTTGGTGGGACAAAAAGGTGAAAGTGATTAAGCTATCTAGATAAGCTACAAATGTAAAAGCAAGCATAAACATAACAAATAAGCCACACAGGCAACACAAAAAAGCCAAATACTCAGGCTAAGATCAATTCCATAAGGCTTATGCAATTGACTGCCTAGACAGTGCACAGGGCAAATACAGCTAAGAATAAGCACATAAATAAGCTATTAAACATGACATATAAAAATTAACAAAAATAGAATAAGCAAGATTAGCAACAAAACTAAAACATCCTAAAAGCACAGATTATGAAATTCAATATTAAAGCCTAGAGAAAATTATCTAGTTTATTCAAAAATTGACAAAAAGGAAAATTTGACTTTTTAGTTTATTATCAAAGTTGACTAAGGTGAACTTTGATCTGAATATAATGACAGATTATGGAATATTAAACAACATAAACATGAATTTAACAAAGATAAACAACAATTAAATAAGTATGCAAGGTTCTAGGTTCTAACAATCTCACAGTGCTCATTTAGAGATCATCAAGTGTCAATTTGACTTTCTCAAATGCTACACCACTTGATTAAGGTTACTCTGAGTTACTTAGGCCATATAAAGAGTGCATCAAACAAGAACAACCACAAACACAACCCTAAACACAGAATCACCATTAAATCCAAACAACCTTTAAAATGGACTGTTATGAAGTTTTCAAAACATAAGACTATGTAAACCAATTTCATCAAATCCAGGGTCACAATGTGTCAAATCGGACCCTTTTAAGCATAAACAAGTAGTCACAAATAGGGTCAAACCTAGGATTGTCAAAAACTAGCATATATAGTCAAAATACCAAATCAAACCACAATCAAATCCAAAACATAACAACCTAAGACTAAGCTCTAAAATCATTAAAAAACAGTAAAGAAACACAGAAACATGATAATTAGAGCATATAAAAGACTAGAACAATAAAATGCAAAAAATGGTAAAAAGAGCTTACAAATGAAATCCAAGCTTGAAACTGAGAACCAAGGCCACAGAACACATCCTAAGGCTTTCCACAAAGCTTCTAAACCAAAGGAAATCCACAATTAACCTTGCTCCATGCAGTTTCACCAAGATTACTTCATTATTTTTGGATTTTCATTGTTTTTCTTGATTTTTAGTGTTTTTCTGTATTTTAAATACTAAACTTGTTTTAAGGTTTCTAAAAGTTTTAAAGCTTTGTCAGGAGCTTATGTGAGCTTAAAGAGTCCATTAAACAACTACATAACAAGAATTTAAAGTGACTTAAAAATTAAAGGAATTTAAGCAAAAACTTGAAACTGAAATGAAACTTAAAATTAAACTGAAAAGGATGTTCCATTACACTACTTTGATGAAAATACAACATTGAAAGCAATAAATGACAAGTAATTTAAAGAAAGCATTTTAAAATTACACTACGTGACCATTGGCTAGCCCAAGGTAGTCTTCTCTTTGCCTCTCCTCTGATCTTTATAGTCATTTGAGTTCCCACTAGCTTCCTTGTCAAATCCCACTTTAATTCTTGACCTTTGATTGAGCAGAGGTGATCCTAGCCTTTGAATTCACTTTTGGCGCTAAAAGTGACACTAGTAGATTGAGGCAGTTCTGTCAAGCAATTAATGCTTCTTGTTCACATGTAGAGGTGGATGGAACATGTTTGGTGGGTTTAGAGGTCAAGTGGAGAGTGAGCAAAAACCGGGTATGTGAGGTACGGGGTGTCGATGTGTGGGAAAGCATTAAATGCATTGTAGGTATAGGTGGAGGAGATGAGCTGGTGAGACGTTGGAAAGGTGGGGTGAGGTGGAAAGGTGGTGAAGAAACCGGTATGTGGAATGGTGGTTTCGGTTTAGGCGAAGTGAGGAGATGAACAGTGGAGGGCGGTTTTATTTTTAAACCGTGGTTTTGGGTTCGGGTTGGTTGTTGGGCTTGGGTTTATTTTGGGTTTTAATATAGGGTCCGGTTGGTTTGTAGTTTATATCACAAGGACCAAAAGTGTAATTTTTGATTTTTCAAGGACTTATGTTGCCAACTTTTCCCAAGTTATCATAAGGACCAAACCTCGCTAATAAACAATAACACAAAGACCAAAGTTGATAATTTTAACATTTTAAAACTTTAAGGACCATTTGTGTCAATTTTGGATTTTTAGGGAGTGAAATTGTAAATTTTCCAAAAGTTATCAAAAGGTTCCAAATTATAAATTATGAATAGTACAAGGGTATTATTTGTTAAGTTTACATTTTAAATACCCGTGGACTAATTTTGCCAATTTTGAAACTTGAGGGGTAAAAGTTGCCATTATGTGAAAACTTTTATCCAGGGATTATTTGTGAACATGTTTGATTATCCAAGGACTAAAGTTGACTTTTCATACATTTTAAACTTTCAGGGACTAGTTTTGTCAATTTGTGAAACCTGTGGACCTGAAAATGACAGCTTTTGTGAACTTTGCATGCTTTTCACTTATTTTCAATCTTTTTGTACCTGAATCACATTAAAACACATTTCAATGATATTTGTAACATTTATATGGTCATTTGTGTGTTTTTGGTTGTTTTGTGGGTTTAAATAGTATAAAATATATGTGTATTTAGACACATATCGCATATCTTTTCGTTGAGTTGAAATGTATACTATCTAAGACTAGGGAATGGAATATGTTAAATTAAGAATGTTCTCAAGAAAGCTCTTTGGAACTTTATTTGACAAGAATATAAATAAGGTTACTAACTTCAATAGATCATGTGTATGTTCTAGTGATGTGTAGTTTTAACCTTGGATGTGCACAAGGTTTGAGCAAGGTTAGGTTATGATGTATGCTTGAAAGGTAATGTATACAAATAGTATCTTTCATCAAATGAGATTATCGGATGGGATAAAGTTATCATGCTTATGAAAATAAGTATGACAAGATGAATTGGATACGCTAGTTCATAGAACTTTGTTCGTTTCAAGATCATTTAGCCAATGTAATGAGATCTCTTGCAACATAACCATTTATGTCGCAAGGAGAGAATAATACATAGGATATACAATATCCTTTTAACAAGATGAATACTTAGTCATAATGTTTTCAAAACATCATGTTTTCCTAAATGAAGATATGAAGCCAAAGTGTTTGAATCGGATAGTCCCATCTAAATAAACTTGGTCTCAAGATTATATTCACTAGATGATGACAAGAGGAATTCACTGGAGTTTCTTATGTATACTCCTCAAAAGTCTTTGTTTCTTGAGGTGTATGATGTTGGCTTTGAGATTGCATTTTAACATATGTTGTTAAAATTTTGATTTGAGGTTTAATCTAAATTTATGCGAAGTTTAACGACAAAGTATTACTAATACTTTGATAATTTGTGAAGGTAGTACTACTTATACCTAGTGGAAATTGACAACAATTACCAAGAGCACCATGCTTTATTGATAGTTGAGGTTCTAGCCGTAATGAATTATCTAAGTCCTTATATGTGGGAAAGGATGGTTGAGTTTGTTCAAACATGCATTTGATTCGTACAAGTGTTGGACTCAAGGGCTTTTTGAGCAATACACTCAATGATTTCAAATGATGGTAAGGATGGTGGATTGGTTGATCTAGGTGGTAGGTCTTCTAGTGTGTCTAAATAAGGATGTGGTGATGTAGAGGTTTGTTGTGCTATCGGAGTGCTTAGGTTGATTATTTGTTCATAGATGTTGAACACAACAAGTACGGATACTAATTCTTATGGTTCATTGGTTGATACAACTAGTGGGTGAAGTGCTTGAAGTTTTGGTTATGTCTAGGAAGCTTAGGAGATGAGGTATAGGTTCACCTTGAAAGGGCACGTTTGATTTAAAGGATGCTCTTGGAATTTCATGAGCAATACGCTTAATGGTGCCAAAAGATGGAAGAGGGATAGTAGGTGTCAAAGAGGGATAAGTGGCACAGTGGGTTGTTTGTTTTGGATAAGTGTTTCAACATGTGTTGTTAAAATACTTGGGTGTTGATTTTTCGGATATGACTTTTAATGACTACAATCGTAAGTCGCATATACTTGAATATTTCGGATGAAATACTTAAGTTTTCAATCCTAATTTGTTGAGATTATAAAGCTTAGATTGAACTCAAGGATAACAAGACTTGATGGTATGTCTTTAACATACGTGTGAGTTATGACTCTATGTAAATACTTATCGTCTTGAAGGATGACACATTATTTCATGTTAACCAAGTGCGGCAATACATGTTGATACAAAACAATATCTATAGTCATATGTTAGACTTTGTGTATGATATCTTTGCAAATAATGAGTCCAGATTTATTAGTCTCGGTAAGTCATCTAAGTCATCCGTAAATGAGTGAGGAGATGTTGGTGGTGTTGCACAAAGTACAAGTTTTGGAGACTTTGGTAGTGAAGGTGTTTTGGATGGTTGTGAAGTAGTCATAATGGTGGGTGATTTTGGTGGTGGAGTTGGAGTACTTAAGTTTAGAAAGTTCATATCTTGAATGGGTGATGAGATGTTGAGAGGTAACGAGTCCGAGGATGAAGAGTTCAAGTTAATGAAACAACAAGATCGAATGCTAATCCTAGTGGTTTTCTTAAGTGGCTTATTTGAGGTTAACCCATACAAAGATGGTAGTTTCTAATGAGATGGAAGTGTCTAAGATCATGTCAAACATCCTAAGTTAATCCATTGAGGATGTTTTGAGTGAGATATGAAAGATATGCATTAACAAGTATCCTAGAAACGAAATTTGGTAAATTAGATTGCGGAATTTAGTAAAATTCAACAACTTACCAGAGGATCCACGGCACCATTTCTTTACACAAGGAACCCTTAAATTGGTGCCTCGTCCTCTGTATGTATGGCGGTACCAAAATGCATAAATGACGGTACCAACATTTGGTGCCCTCGATCCGTGGACACAAAAAGTTCCAGACCTATTTTTTAGGTGTCGGGAGTTTTCAAACCCGAAATTTTGCTTAAAACATGTGACATTAATTACTTCTAGTTAGGAAAAGTCGATAACACATATACAAACATAGTAGAGCATAGACTTTGACATAACGATTTTCACATAAAAGTGAAAATGGGTAAAATTTGATAACACACTTGTGCTATCCACTTGCATAAACCGGTTAGCATACAACATTGTTTTAAGTCATATTATCATCCTACAAAGTAAAAACAAATAAATTACATCATACAACATTGTTTTTGTCCTTGTACCAAACACTCTCTTAAAACCTCCTTTTTCAAAGTACTTGACTAATTTACTTAGTACTCATTGCTAAGTGAGTCATGACATTTCATAAGTTATGCGAGATGTTAGTATAACCTATGCAAAGGAAGTGATCTAAGTCTATAAGTGATGGTAAAACAATTTTCCAACTAAGTGCACAAAATCTACCAAATGTCCTATTGTGCATAAACAAGAAATCGTCAAGCAAGCTTAATAAATAAAATGGCAAGATTGACACTTATATTATGCAAAAAAACAAGTGTAAACAACAATTTGAAAATAAGCAAGCAACATATATGCAAACAACATAAACAAGTGGTCATTTAGCATAGCATAACAAGAAAGACACTTTTCGTCATGTTGCGTTTAAATATGACATGTATACCAAGCTTGATTAGTTTCCTTTAAACATATTACCAAATTATTTAGTTTCAAAGGAAGTTGTATCAAAGTTCTAAGAATACCAACTTAAATTGCTTGATTCAAAAATTTGAGTTTTTATGTTAAAGCGAAACTCAATATTTTAGACATATTGTAGTATTTAGTCTATTTCACTTATTTAAAATTAGACTCAGGCCATGAAAGTATTTTTAAGTGAAAGTAGACTCAATTCCCTTTAAAATGATAGGTGGCTCGACTTGTACGGACTTACGGTTAATTAGTTATGATTTTTGAAGTTGCAAAAAGCTGATATCAGTACCTTTACACGGATTCCACGGAACCAAATAAAGGGATCCGCCCTTTATAAGATTTGGTGCCATGGTCCTCCGGAGAATGATTCACCAAAACTAGTATTTTACATAGAGAAAACGTGTGTGTCTTACTAGATTTCATAGTAAACATATAATACACATATTTAACAACATATCTACTTATGTAACTTATTTTAAACATTTACTTGAGGTGATTTTTAACTAAATTTATAGTTATCCCAAACACTTTTAAAATCATATTTCTTCGTAAATTTTCTATAAGCACACAATACAATACTTACTAGTTCTTTCAACAAACTTTTATTTTATTTTTCAAGAAAACCTTCAATCTTGTATACAAAGTTACATTTAACAACAAAATTTCTAAGTATAACAAGCAAAGCATTTTTCATATTATTTTTCGCTTTAATGGTAATTTGATACATGGATCGTACTCTATTTTAAAACCATTTGTTTTGAAAATACGAGCTACGTGGCTCTGATACCAATTGTGGAAACGTGGGGTGAATACGCTACCGCTTAAAAACTTTAGATCTTTAGTATCAAATCGCTTATGAAGCTTGTTATAATATGAAAGTACCAATTATTGTTTGTGACTAATATAAAGCATGGTAAACCAAGTTGTCACACAATCATGAACATCAAACCACATCACAAACAATAGTATAGTGCAAGTATAAAAGTAAATAGATAAAGAAAGGAAACCGCAAACCTAACACGAGGATTTATAGTGGTTCGGTCACTGATCTCCTTTCCGCTCTACTCCACCCCCGAAAGTACCCAACTCAGAGTTACTTCACTAAATCAACAAGCTCCCTTCTTGAGAAAACCTTACAATCGGCACACACTTTTCCTACAAAGCTAAATACCGGGTTCTAGTTCGAGGTAGAACCAACCTAACGCCGCCTATACAATATTTCCGACACTAAGCTAGATGTCGAGTTCTTTTTACAAGGGTACAACCACTCCCAATATGTTTTATGGCCCAACATAATAAACCTTGTGTTTTATGGCATAAACACATTGTCACAATTTCAATTTCGGTCATTTTACAAACTTTAAAAATTTCACTATTCATCTCGGATTTTACTATTCATCTAAGCATTATTCATCATTTATCGTGAAACTAGGTTTTAGTATCAAATTCAACTTAATGGTTTAGTGAATTCATGAACATATCATCGAGGACATTTCATATAGACTAGATTTAGTCTACATATCATTAGTATTGTAGGATATTGGTTTTCACATACACATCAAACCATAGCACAAAGTAGGCGTATAAGTGGAATTCTAGAGAGAGAAAGTTAGAGGTTTAGGGAACTTTAGTGAGAGAAAGAAAATTCTTATTATGAGCTCCAACTCTCTACCTTGGGAGGTAGAGAGTATTTATAGTCTTACATAAAACGCCACACAACGGGTCGTGGATCGGGCATACAGTGGGTAAAGACCCGTCCGTCCTCCACGGTGTTACTTAACTAAATACTACTTAACTAAATATAACTATGACTACGAGCATTCTAACGATTACATATACTTGAGGTGACCGACTCTTTAATACCGGAATTTCTAATTCCTAACAATCTCCCCTAAGGGAGGTCACCTCAACCATATACTAAAATGACATTGAATACAATCCGATATTACATTAACAATTGATCTTGCATTCTTGATGTAGTACTTTGCTCCCAAGCTCGTAGTCATTGATTCCACTCATTGCATGTTTGGTTAATCCAAGTGGAGGTCTTTTATTGATCCACGTGATAATAATGTTGAGCCAGCTTTTGAGATCATCGGCTAATAGAAAATCTCGATACATCCATTGTGGTGTTGGTATTATGTGATGTTGTGACTTTCGGACCGACATGCTCACATTCTGATCATGATATCTTCTCATCAGAGTAGCGGAAGCTTTAGTTGATTCATGATATTGGCGCAGCAGAAAGCGTAAGCATGGAGTTAGAATATCCGAGTCATTGATGCACCAATCATGATATCTTTTGATATGAATGTGTTGTGTGAGCATGCGATTATGGATTGACCGCTTCCATTCGATCACAAACGCGTCGGGGTGTACTCGCATACAGCTTAGCAATAAATCGCACGAAAGTGTCTTTGATCACTTTCGTTGAATTGAGGTACACGGCCCTTGGTTCCCCGTTGATCAAGATACAAGTACCGCCACGTGATCGGAATAATTCGAAGAATTTCCTTGACAGGTTTCGCATGCTCTAGCCGTTCTCAAACCGAACGTCTCAAAGAAGACAACACGGAGTGAGTGAACCAGCGAATTTAAGTCCACTGATTGATGAAAAAAGATTTGAAAAACAATCGTGTATTGCTCAATAGAAATTGTTTTGCAATATAACGAAGGTTTTAATGAAAATCAATTATCAATCATAAAACACCTTTTGATTTGAAAAATTAGTACACGGTCGACGTGCTTAATGAAAAGAGTTTTAAAGCACAAAGACCGGTTTTCAAAGGTATCCGTCAATCCATAACCTGAACCAGGATTGATTCAAAAGAATGAATCGCCCCATTGTTTCTGTTCGGTTGTCACATGGTTGATCTGTATAATAGATCTCACATGCCACCTACCAAGAGCTTGTTAGATGTTGGCTCTAGAAGGCTTTCCATCTTCATTGTGAGTATGTTTGCATATCACTCGGATGTTCCGCAATACCACAAGGATAATGCGTAGGACTCAAGATATAATCTCTTTCCACATTGTGTGAAACAGAGAGTCTTCATTGAAAGTGTCCTAATGAGATTTATTGATGATCTCGTGGCACTAGACTCAATTTGTGCATATTTGGATCCTATATCGGAGACTAGGGAGAGGGTCTCCTCCTTCAATATCAACAATCTCTAAGAGAAAGTTGATAGATAATGTCGGTTCCCGTGAGAATGAAACAAGTCCTTTTAAGAGGAACTTGAGTGGTTTGGAAAGTTGAAGTGCAGTGCGTCAATGGGTCCATGACGTCTTGTCTTCAATACCGATGTTACCATCAGTAGCATATGAATTGAACCGGTTTTACGCCCTAAGGTTGAATATATGGAGGGCTATTTGTTTTCACCCTTTTCTCATTCAATTCTTTTTCATTCTTCAACCCCTTTAGTGCTTACCGAGACTTCATAGCAAGAACCTTGTTGGGTTTATTCCATTACTAGCTCAGTCTTAGTCCGCACTCTTCCCATATCTCATTTTTCTCCTTTTATCATCATACCTAAGAACTCTACACTAACTAGTGGATAGTTCCTGGGTAGATCCCTCCGGTTCTAGCGGATCATGGGAACACATACCTAACCTTATCGTCCTTATATCACCATACATAATGTAAAGTTGGTCGGTCTTTTGGTATTGTTCATCTGCCATAGGAACCAATTGAAAACCATTTGAAAATCAATCCGGATACTTATGATATTTTATCAAAGCATTTTGTACCGAATTGTTTTTGATATTTTTAGAAGAAGAACTCCCCTCAACATGTGAATCAAGTATTTGAAATAGTTTTCCACACGGAGGCAAGAGAAAGAATTAACTTCTTTGATTACCATTTTAAAAATATCAACATCACTTCCCTAATCGAATCAAGTAGATAAAGCATTTTGGGGAAGGATGAGGTTTTCATGATTTTGCTCCCCTCAATATGTGCCTCGAGATTTGAAAAGAGTTTTGCACATACTAGAGGGAACCTGCACCTTAAGATAAGTTATCACGTTTCAAATCATAGGTTTAAGATAGATGCTCCCCCTCAACATGTGCATGGAAAATTTGAAATCGTTTGTCATATGTGGGAAGGAGAGCTTGTACATCCTTATAAAACCATTTACCAAATTATCAGTTTAAATCCAATTTAAATCACACATTCTCCCCGATCACAATTATCAAATCATTTGAGATTTGTGATCTCTTATAGATTTAAATTGATTTTGAAAGCTTTTAAGGAGAATTGTGACTTGATTATGAAAGCGTTTTAACCGATAATGATCGGATTTTAAGACTTTAAACTCCATTGATAAAACATGCTTGAATATCTTTTGAAAACAATTGAATGCCAAATAACTTTTTAATTTAATTGAAATCATTCTCCCCTCAATCAATGACATAGGTTGTTGATTGAGAGATTGATATTTTGACAAATAAGTCCAGATAATTATCAAAAATAGACTGAAGTTATTTTTCAAAGCAGTTAGTTTTCAGCAGATAAATGTTTAAAGAATCCGAGCATGGAATTTTGAAAACATGATAAAGTATGGCTCTGTTCTTTCCTTGAAAAGCGGTTATCCTGAAATGACAATAAACCATTGTTTCTCTTTCTCCCAAAAATAATTTTTGATTTTTTTTTTTTTTTTTTGGAATTCAACAACATCTAAAGTCCCGTGTCATTCTTTGAATGACAGCACAAAGACCGTAGATATTATCGAACCAAGAAAACGCATGACAAAATGACAATATTTTTGAAGATTTTTCAATTTTTGATTTTTATGGTTTTGAAGGTTTTATAATTTTGTATTTTGATTTTCGAATAGATATATACAAGAGATAGATGAAGATAGACCTTTGATCCTCGTCTTCCTCCCAAGGCGTTTGAGTGTTTCGGTTGAAGACTTTTCAAGCCAAGACGTGGAAGAATAAACTCAAAACGTTCTCTTGGAAGAGCTTTGGTGAAGATGTCTGCTAACCGATATTCAGATCTCACAAAATAGAGTTCCACCACACCTTTTTCCACTTGTTCCCCGATGAAATGATGTCGAATGTCGATATGCTTTGCTCTTGAGTGTTGAACGTTGTTGCAAGCAATAGCACTTTTATTATCACAAGATGAGAGGATTTTGTTGAATTCAAAGCCATAGTCCGATAATTGAGATCTCATCCATAAGACTTGAGCACAACAAGATGACATGGCTATGTATTCAGCCTCTGTAGAGGAAATAGAAGTACTCATTTGCTTCTTTGAAGACCAGCACAAGCTTATCACCCAAAATCGAGCACCTCCGGCATGTACTTCGCGAGTATCTTGACACCCTGCATGATCAAAGATCTGCATAGGTCGTTAGTAACATACCGGTGTCTTTCGGGTACCAAAGTCCCATATTGATGGTTCCTTGGAGATACCGAAAACCCGTTTAACCGCTTCAAGGTGCTTTTCGGTAGGCTTAGCCTGGTATCTAGCACACATGCAAACAAACGAACAAGATGTCGGTCTACTAGCTGTGAGGTACATCAGGGATCCAATCATACTACGATATTTTGTTTGGTCAATCATGATCCCCGAGTGGTCCTCATCTAGTTTGGTTCGATCAATCATGGGAGTGTCAACAGGTCACTTGAATCAAATCCAAATTTCTTTAAGATCTCCGTTGCATATTTAGATTGATTTATGAAAATGCCTCCGGGACTTTGTGAAATTTGTAATCCCAAGAAAAATGACATTTGTCCCATCATTGACATTTGAAATTTTGAACTCATTTCATTAGAAAACGATCACATTCCATTGGGTCGGTCGAGGCAAAAATAATATCATCAACATAAATTTGAACATGAATTAAATGTTTGCCTGACTTCCGGTGAACAATGTTGGATCAACTGCTCCTTTGCTAAATCCGGTTGATAGAAGAAACTTTGACAGTGTATCATACCATGCCCTTGGAGCTTGCTTTAAACCGTAAAGGGCCTTCTTCAAACGATAAACGTGAGTAGGATGCTCTTGGTTTACAAATCCTTCAGTTGGCCGACGAGACGACTTCTTTAAGATCTCCGTTCAAGAATGCCGTCTTTACGTCCATTTGATAGACTACCATGTTCTTACTTGCAGCATTAGCCAAAAGATTCTAATTGCCTCGATTCGAGCCACGGGAGCAAAAGATTCTTCAAAGTCTATACCCTCCTCTTGACGGTATCCTTTAGCAACTAATCGAGCCTTGTTCTTCAACACATCACCATGCTCATCAAGTTTCACTTTGAAGATCCATTTTAGAGTAATAATCATAGCACAACTGAGCATGTACTAACTCCCATACATCTAGTCGATCGAACTCATGAATTTCATCTTGCATAGCATTGAACCCGCTATCTTCATTCATGGCGGTTTTAACATCTTTTGGTTCGATCTTAGAGAGTACGGAGTTGAAGAAGCACCATAAGGCATCGGTTGCAAGTTGTTTTCGTGTGGATACGGGACGAGAGGGATTTCCAATGATGTTGTCTAATGGATGATCGTGAGTCCATTTTCTCAGGTGTTCATGTGGTAGTTGTTGAGGGACTGAAGTAGCAGAGTTGATGTCTCCGCGAAGATGGTTCGATGAAGATTCAGGAGCAAATATGTTTTCAAATGGAGCATCTTCGTGAGTAGCAAAGGGATTAACTTCATCATTGATGCCGTAAACAGTTCCATGATGTACATTTGAAGAATGATGATTTGTTGATGAGATCAAGGATCAGAGGTGCTTCTTGACTTAAAGATATTGAGACGAGGATTGACTTCATTCACTTGAATATGAGCAGACCTGTCGCTGTAGGGATCAACACCTCATTAGTACTTGGATCATAAAGTTCATCAAACATAGGATCAAACAATTTCTTTAAATCATCTTCAGATGGAGGTACATATGGAGTTTCTTGAGAAGAGTTTGGAACAAGGGATGAACCAATTGGACTGTGTTGAAGTGCGGGTCCGAATGAATTGTTCAGAGCCGTTTGACCGTCGACTCATCAAACGTAACGTGAATTGTTTCCATGATGTTTCGGGTTCTTTTGTTGTAGATTCGGTATCCCTTTTGTTTGGTGCATACCCTACAAATACTCCAATGTCCGCTTTAGCTCTAAGTTTGCCTAAGTCTTGACCCTCATTAGTTGGATAGCACAATGCTCCAAACACACGAAGGAAAGAGAGATTAGGTTTTCTGTTGTGGACAAGTTCATATGGTGTCTTTCCATGAACAGTGTGAATCATGGAACGATTTTGTGTGTAGCATGCAGGGCAATAGCTTCAAACCAGAGAAACATTGGAACTTTTGAGTAAATCAGGATTGTTCTAGCGGCTTCTACAAGAGTTCGATTTCGTCTTTCAACTACACCGTTCTGTTGAGGAGTTCGTGGAACACTTCTTTGATGGGTGATTCCAATGCTTTCATAGAATTCACTAAGTTGTTTGTTAACAAACTCAGTTCCATTGTCTGTCCGGATAATTATGACAGTTTTGTTAAGTCGAACTGCACTGTTTGATGAGTTTGATGATGATATCGGGAGTTTCATCCTTTGTCCTTAAGAACTTGACCCAGGTGAATCTAGAGTAATCATCAACTATAACTAACACATATTTCTTCCCAAAGATATTCCGCACTCTCATTGGTCCACATAAATCCATATGAATTGTATGAAGAACTTCTGTGACGAGTTAGTAGGTTTGGGTTTATGGGCATACTTCTTGCTTTTTCCCAATTGACATCTTGAACAAAGATGATCCTTTTCATACTTTAGTCGAGGTAAACCTACAACTAAGTCCTTTCCGGAGAGATCATTGATGGTGCCGAAGTTCAAGTGATTGAGACGTCGATGCCATAACCATGACTTTGTTTTTGAAGCCTTTGACAACAAGCAAATTGGAGAAGACTTCATCATATCTTCTATAGAGATGGTGTAAAGATTTGAACCACGAGTTCCTCTTAAAAGTTCCTTACCATCAAGTTCTCTAACAAAACAAGTATGTTTTCTGAAGGCTACTTCTAGATCAGAATCACAGAATTGACCGACAGAGAGCAGATTATGACCAAGACCTTCCACATAGTATACTCTAGAGATAACACTATCACCAACAACATAATCACCATAACCCATAATTGCACGAAATGATCATTACCGAATCTAATCTGTCTCCGATGAATTTGCTCACGAAGTTCATGAGCCGCGACCGGTCTCCAATCATATGCTTGGAATAGCTCGAGTCCGGTACCACGAACGATTTGAACGATCTGCAGTTGAACACGCATACAAGAATGGATAACTGGATAATTGGGATCCCCATGCAAGAATGGGTTCCACTTTGTTAGTAACAGTAATTGGAACACCCACATCGAAATAGAAACATCCATATCGAAGTAGAAGCAATGGAATCATTGGGAATAGATGCAATCTGGTGTCTCAGATTTGACCTATTCAAAGTATGTTCACTTCTTAAGGGAATAGTTCTACCAATAGGCATCCATTTTCTAGTGGGCATAATCTTAGCAGTTTGAGAGGAAAACTGATTATTCTTATGGCCAAAAGGTATCCAATAATAACCTATCTTTATAAAATTTCTTCCTGTGGGTTTCCACTATTTTCTAACAATCTTTTGTTTTTGCCTTTTTGCCTTATTAGCATTAACAATTTTAACGGGCATTTGACAGCATTAGACAAAGCATTCACACCACATTCATGATTAGCAATGTAATTCAAGCACATCATTACAAGGTTTGCAAATAGTATCGTAATTGAATTAATTACAAGATGCGCCTAAGGCTAATACTAGAATCAACACGATTCGCTTTATTCAACTCAAGCTTAAAGTTCCTAGATTGGTCTTCTACTCTCTTCCAATGCACATTTTAGCTTGCAAGGTCCTATCATTCCTTGTATTGTCTTGAGACTTTGACCTGCTTGCTTTACTGTCATTGATTACTCTGTAGAGGGAATGGGAACATTAGTTGGTTGATCTAATTTTTGCATTCCTGAACTTGATGTGCAAGGATCTCAAGTACTAGAAGGCACATTAGTGTATACTTTCTTAAGACTGTGATTTGAGCTTTTTGCAGCACACTAAAGTTCACTTTCTTAGCACTAACATATCTGGAATCTGAACTACTTGAAGGCTCATTAGTGTTTCCTTTCTTAAGACTGGGCATAGAACGGATTTCTGCTTGGCACTAGGCATAGAACAAGGCTTCACACCTTTGCCTTTTTCACCTAAGGGTTTTGGACATGTTGCAATTACACATTCTAGCAACTCTTGAGATCGTTTGGCCCGGAGGCAAGCAAACCTAATTTCACTATCAAGAGGTTTATTAATGAAATCCTCTTCAACAATCTCACGGAGACATTCTAGACTATCCTTAAGGTGAGCACAATAGTCATGAAAAGCATGTTCATTATTCCTAAGACGAGGAGGAATATATTTAATCACAAGTGTATTTGCAGATCTAAGGGTGACTTTGAGATAACATTCTTATTGAAAACAAGTGGCAGTTTCCCATTTCCCTGACTTCTCAGATTCTCAATTTCCTTTTGTAAAGACGTTATTTTTCCGTTGTTTTGGTCACGGGTGACTTTCATTGAATCATATAACTCTTTAAAATGTCGTTTAACTTTTTCATTTTCTTCTAGAAAACTCTCGTTTTCCTTTTGTAAGGCATCAACTAAGTTTTGAAGATGAAAAGTTTGAGAATTATGAGAATCTAAAGGAGGAGGCATTTGGGAGCCTGTCATATTGTTCGTTTGACCCTTTAATTGAGAGATTTGGGCTTTCAACTTTCTGATCGTGTTGCATGAGCTTGAATCATTCATCACGCGTTGTTAATTTGAAAACTGCATCAAACTCTAGAGCATCCGAGGATGTCTTGATATTTGAAGTTTTGACATTTTCTTTAAGATGTTGATATTTTAGTTGTAAATTAAAATGCTCAACTTCTAGTTTAGAAAAATGTTTAACCAAATTGTCGTGATCATCCAGTTCAATTTTCTCGTTTAGTTCAGAATTAGTTTTTCAAGCTCAATGACACGATCATGGGAGACTTTCAGGGCAACCGATAATTCATGAAATTTGGAAGCATTAATGGAACAATTTGTAGCAGTGAAAAACACATCTTGAGCAATACATTCAAATCAGGTTCTCATTTAGTGTATGCAAGTTCTTCCTCTCAATCTCATTATATTTTAGTGCTCGCTCATAGTCACTAACTTCAACTATCATTGCATCAAATTCCTTTTCCATTCCCTTAATATCAGTTTCTATCCCCTTTTAAGACTCTCAAAGTGATCTTTTAGAAGTTTAAAGAAAGGCATGACCTCACTTAAATAACATTCTTTCATTTGCTCAAAACCCCTTTCTCCTTCCGTAATACCAGTGGGTGTGATCCTTTTCTTGCAAGTTTTCTCAAAATCAACAAATAGTTGAAGTATAACATATTGGCTAATTAAGGTCTTGCTTTTAGTGGCAATTGTTCTAGGAACAAGATGCATTGGTGTATTAGGAGGATACACATTCGCTCTAGGCATTTTCCAAAGAGGAGGGTTTGTTTCAACAATATTTTCAGCTTTCGCTTATCTAAATCCATTTTCCAGAAAACTTGTTCGGGAGTCAACAATGTTTGAGGTTTAAACATGTTCAAGGAAATCCAGTTTTCCTTCTTGTAATCATGGGGAGTGATCTTTATTTTCTTCTCTCTACATTTAGGATCATCTAATTTCTTGTTCATCTTTTCCCTAGTGACTTCATCTGATTTCTTATCTTCCTCAGTGCACTCAACGCAACTAGGTTTCTGTCTAGGTTTAAGGATTTCATTGCCATCATAAAGAACCTTATGAGCATTTCTAGCCCTTTTAATGACCTCTGGATTTGGTTCCTTAACAAGGGGAATGCTATGCTTATCGCTTAGGACCCTATGCTTAGTGATCATGTGAGCAATCTGAATGGTGTTCCCTTGTATGTACAACTTGTTTTCAAGTTTGTTTTTCAAAGTTTTTAGATTAGAAAAATCTTTCAAGAGTTTTGATTCCTTTGCATTAAATTCTTGCTTAAGCATTTTCACATTTTCTTGAAGTTCTTGTTTTTGCTTAGCAGTTTTAGAAAGCTTTTCTTGCAAGGAATTTAACTCTTGTTTTAATACTTCTTCTCGAAAATTACTTTTTCTAATGATTATACGCACTTGGTCATCCATTTCTTGCTCACGAGTGGTCAACTCAAATTTAGCACGTTGTTCATAAATAGCAACACGTTCTATATAGGCATTTAGTTCGACATTACGTACTCATCGGGGCACAGTGTATTCATCAAAAATATAGTCATTGTTGATCGGGAGATGCATCACTTGGTACAACTTCACTTTCACTTTGTTTCACATATTGATCATATGGGACAACATTGATATTACCCATATTTTCAATATTTGATACAAAAGTTTCAGTTGATAGTACTTTGTCATGCATCTTTTGCACATCAACCTCATCGTATAGTTTTAGTACCTCTGAGATGAGTTTGTCTTTGGATGGGCCAGCTTGTGGTGAAGAGGAGACCTTGGGAGAAACCATTGGAGAAATGCTAGCCATAAAGATTGTGTGTGCAGTAGGTCCATCATCCACATCTGAGTCGTATGCATCACAATCAGCGACTTGAAAGGCATTCTGATGATTGTGACCTATCTCTGAATAGGCGCTCATCCACATCCGCATCATAGGTCTTGGCATTGCCCTCAGCTAGAAACAACAATTCCTCTTCATCCAAAGCAGCACCATTATCCCGAGCTTGCACAAGCAGCATCTTATCTCTCAAGTAATCAAGCATTCGTGGGACGCTTTGGAGATGTGCAGTTCCTTGCAATGTGTCCCTCACCACCACAATTATAGCATTTGATCGGCTTAACTTGACCTTGATTACCATTCCTTCCTCGATTCTGATTACCAACATAACCTCTACCAGCTCCACCTCTTCCCCGATCATATCTTGTCTTTCCTGAACCGGTTGCACCACGATCCTTCCATCTTTAACAGTAGCTTGATTGTGTGGGTTAGATGTCGCTCGAGGTTGTTATTGGTTTGTGGGAGAGAATTCATGTTTTGACTAATCGGAAGAGCTAGTTGATTAATGAAGTTACCCACGTGTGCATCGGATCGACTTGTTTGAACATAGGATCGGGAATTAGTTTGTGATTACCATTTCCCATGGGTATGACTTGTGAGGCTTTGGTTGTGATTCCGATGTTTGAATAGAAGGCAGTTGAGTCATTAGATGAGCTTGTCTCTCCTCGGTTGGTTTTGAACCGATTAAGAACCAATTTTTCAAACATAGCATGTCTCTCATTCTCAAGGAGGAAGGCATAGAGTTGCTCATAGTTTGTATTCTTCAATCCTTTAGTGAGCTTCACAGAGGTGACAAACTTGTGCCATTCGGGATTCATGTTGTTCACAAATTTTGAGTTCAAATGAATGTTAGGCATAGTCATTCACCAACTTATGAAATCTCACATAGTACTCATAGACACTCTCATCCGGTTTCATCTTGAAGTGTTCAAATTCGTCATAGAGTTGTGATTCTCTGTCTTCCATAGTTAATTCTGAACCTGAGAGAAGCATCTTGACATTATCCCATCCTGCCTTTGCTTCGGTGTTGTGATTGATCAACTTGTAGATGTCTTTAGGAAGACCTTGAAGAACAATGTTAGAAGCCCTGATATCAACATCGAATCTCTTTTTCTCCTTATCATCAAGCTCATCATACATCTTTGGTCTGTCCATTCCGTAAATCAGAGTTCCATCTTCATCAGTATCAAGTACATCTCTAGTCGTCTCAACTCGATACGGTCCTTCATCAATGGATTTGAGAATGTTGACACCATTTTACTTTCCAAGGCAGTAGCATAACTGATTCGTTGAGCCCAAGAGTCGTAGTCGGTTCTGTCAAGCATGGGTGGACGAGTATCTGAACCAACTGCTTGAACATCCTCGCAATGTGGAGATGATAGTAGGAACGTTGGTAGACATGTTAACAGATTATACGGGATTTTATAACTCTATGATTAAACCGCGAAATAGATTCTTTCACGGGATTTTACTAAATCAAGAGAAAACCGTAAACAATCACCCAAGTCGCTAGAAGATAATGCACCAAGTCGCTAACACCTAATTCGCTACACCCCAAGTCGCTAAAGTCCCAAGTCGCTAGACAAATGCAAGTCGCTAAGTAGTAACTCGCTAAGCCTCAAGTCGCTAGCAAAATTTTGGCAGCAATTCGCTACTCAAGTCGCTAAAACTTCAAGTCGCTAAAGAGCAACTCGCTAGAGACCAAGTCGCTACCACCAAGTCGCTACCCGTAGTGGAGAGTCCACTACTTGTACCGTTAATCGCTAGGTCTAAGTCGCTAGCTCCAAAATCGTAACTTCGCTACAAAATTGTGAAGCAAGTCGCTACGAAGAAAGAGATCCGTATATCAAGTCGCTAGCAAGAAAAACCACATAAACATCACTTTTCAATCCAAAACAACCCAACCAAGATGATTCAAGCTTACCAAATGAAAACCTAAACACTTGTGATGATTCTAAACATAAAAGTACTAACAAAATCCAAGCTTTAACACAAGAAATCAACCAAATGATGCACAAACCACTAAACTTTTTCAAACTCAAAAACCACCTAAAACCACTAGAAATCCAAAGATGTGCAAGATATGATCTAACCATGGCTCTTGATACCAATTGTAGGATATTGGTTTTCACTTTCACATCAAACCATAAGCACAAAGTAGGTATAAGTGGAATTCTAGAGAGAAAGTTAGAGGTTTAGGGAACTTTAGTGAGAGAAAGAAAATTCTTATTATGAGCTCCAACTCTCTACCTTGGGAGGTAGAGAGTATTTATAGTCTTACATAATCGCCACACAACGGTCGTGGATCGGCATACAAATGGGTAAAGACCCGTCCGTCCTCCACGGTGTTACTTAACAAAATACTACTTAACTAAATATAACTATGACTACGAGCATTCTAACGATTACATATACTTGAGGTGACCGACTCTTTAATACCGGGAATTTCTAATTCCTAACAAGTAACGTCATCATCATATTAGTTCATGCATGGTTTTGTATATTTCATTAAACGTTTATTTTCCTATTAAATAAACGCTA
>OU343217.1:107541145-107872619 GCA_910596185.1 Chrysanthemum makinoi
ATGACACAAGTGCATTATTTTGATGGTATATGTCATGTATTATAGCGTATTGTTTTGGGCAACTTGTATTGTTTTTGGGCATCTTTTATATGTTTTTGGGCAACTTGTATTTATACACGAGGATAGTTTTGTCATTTCATATTTAAAAACCAAAAACAAAAAACAAGCGCCACAAAAACAGTTTACGGTACATGTCCTTTAATGTCTTGTGTTCCCACTCACTTTCGTCTTTCTTCAATACAATTTGTTTAACAAAATCTTTCTTTCTTCTTATGGTCTATTTACTTCATATCTTTATC
Organism: Chrysanthemum makinoi; assembly: GCA_910596185.1. NCBI lineage: Eukaryota > Viridiplantae > Streptophyta > Magnoliopsida > Asterales > Asteraceae > Chrysanthemum > Chrysanthemum makinoi. The sequence continues at coordinate 107,541,445 of OU343217.1, forward strand.
CCAATCTTTCTGCTTTTGTTTAGAAAATATGTCGACAATATCACTTGGATGTTCAACTAGATATCATCCGTAGGCTACCTCCTAAGTCTATACTCGACAGCGTAGTGTTTGCAAGTAATGGAAGGCTAGTATAGATTGTGGAAGCTTCATCTTTAATTACGGTGTTCGGTCGTAATGATAGCTGTTTATTCTACGCTAACATTCGATATGGGAGACCAAGGTTTTGTGTTAGATTTAGATGAACACTAATCGCTTCGCCATAATACAGATTTAATGCTTTCATCTATGATTACAGTTGGAAATTCTAATGGTCTTTGGTGTTTTGTCTATGGTTCTAATCTAATAGTACATTTGGAACCCGACAATCAAAAAATCACTACTTGATATTTGTCCCGTTTACACGCATCAAATTGAATGTAAAAAGATTTGTTTTGGTTTTGCCGTCCGTCCGGACACTCTTGACGATGATCGTGAGGTCTCCTATCTGTTTTCAAAAGTGGTTTTCGGTATGTGTCGTCTTTTCTTTGAACTCTTCATGGTGGACACGCCTTGAAAATTTCCACCCTCCTCGTGAAACAATCAAAGCCGAAATGTAAAACTCAGCACTTGTGGGTCGTTTTATCTATTGGACTTGCCATGAAAAAGTTAACTAATGGGGCGGTGTTATTTATAAGATTTATATGTTGATTTCTTTTGATTTAGTAACCAACCAATTTAAGTTATAGACCTACCCGTAATTTTAAAAATGAACTCCCAATTCCATTCAATGTTTTCGATCTTGGAACCTCTCTAGTGATTTCTGGGACTATCATTGGTGAAGATATTCCATTGTTTTGCGGATGGTTGTTGGACGTCAATGGTTCTTCCATAACATCATTTAGAAGCCTATTCGCCATCCTACCCTATATTCGGTTCGTTTGCTTGGTTTTACAAGGATCAAGCTCAATAGTGGGGCGTATAGCGCAATCATTTGGGTCGTCGGTATTTTTGTACAACAAAGAAGTTGAATTATTTGCCTGCATGGGAATGTTAGGAGATGCGGGATCTTTCTACATCGCCCCATACAAAGAATCACTTCTTTTGTTAAATCAGCCAGAACCATCTTTGTTTATAGTATGTTTTATTTTTAACTTACCATTCTATTAATGTTTTATTTTTACCTTACACCATTATATTCATGTTCAACGAGGTTTGTTGGCCGAAGTTAGGGATCATGCTTAATGGGAATGAAGCTTTGTGGTTTTAGTGCGATGTCACGTATGTGCTTGAAGGAAGCATGGAGTGGTTAGCTTTTAGCGTAGTTCTTTGAATTTTTATAAATCAAGTGTAGTTATATATTATGTAACCATTAAACTCATAATTATGTAGTAATATTAATATGTAGTAGGTTAATGCGTATGAAGCGTTGTATGTCAACATATTTACTATTTCCTATGTTTTTAATCCCATTATACATCTTTGTGTTTAATCACGGGGAACTAGCGATTGTTTCCAATAAACAATGTGGGCAACTAAGCGTTCTAAGTAAAGGCCTTCTTTTCCATATTGACTAATTTTATGAACCAAGGAGTCCTTCTAGTATCGGCAGCACCTACACGGGGGCACAAACACGGCCATACACAACAATATTAACGAAGGTGGCATCATTTCGTTGATGTGTTCTATCTGGCGGCGGTTAAAATAGCTAGCATTAGTAACGTATATCGGCGGTTGTAAGTATACAATCACTTCAGTTTTACTAGCGGTAGTAAAAATAACTATAGCGGTAGTAAAAATGAGTAGCAGTTGTAAGTCTACAACCACTTTAGTTTTACTAGCGGTAGTAAAATTAACTAGCAGTTGTAAGTATACAACCAATTCATTTTCAATGTTTGGCGTTGCTTTTATGATTCAATGTTTTCAATTGGAAGCATCAAATATTTAACGGCACATGACCTAGATAAAAATTAGCGGATGGTTGTAAAATGACCCATTTTCTAAGTTTAGGGTACCGTCAGCGCCATAAAAGTTCGAGTAGCAGGAATTGCAGTTAGCCAAGTTGGAGGCACTAAAATGGGTTTTGGCCATATTTTACGGACCAAATTTGAAAAGCTTGTATCTTGGCGTAGCTAATCAATGAACCAACCCAACAACCACATATAATGATCATAAGACACCTCGTTCGACCATCAATTGCAAATCAACAACCCTCATCCAAAGCCTCACATGACAATTAAAAAACCAAAAATAATTCCTTGAAAACCATGTCGTTTCGAGCTAATGTTATCACCATTATGAGAGATTATATTAGCAACATGCAGAATCTGATGATCGGTGACATTTTGAATCGGTTGCCAATAAGAGAAGCGGTGACCACCTCTATTTTATCTACAAATTGGAGGTTTAAGTGGACCTTGCTCACAGAAGTCATAATTGATGAGGATTTCTTTTATTATTTAACATATAAGTTTGATGGGAGCCATGTTACTAGACTTTTAAATCAGCTTACGGGTCCCATAAAAAAGTTTGTCTTTTCTGTAGATCCCAAACCGTTATGCGGAATGGAAGACTTGAATTATGAAGAGATTCATGATTGGCTTATGTTTTGGCACGCAAGGAATGAGGTGACGGTTAAGCTGGTATGGACAACCCGGTTACATTGCCAACGAACTTCAGTATTGAATTGAAACATCTTGAAATTCATTGTTGTGATTTTCCTAGTTTGGTGTTTTCACTAGTTTTCCAAATTTATTGAGCTTAGAATTGTGTTTAGTCAAATTTCTTACCGTCTGTTTGGGATTTAATTGTTGGTTTGTCCACTACTTGAGTCTCTTACATTGGATGTTGAGAGTACAAACGGGATGAAACTATGGAATCTTGCAAGTCTTAGGAATTTGAAGAAGTTACATTTGTCATTCGTATTTGAATCTGTCCGACAATCATAGCATCAATATCTTTCACGACAAGACTTCCATATCTTGAGACCCTTACATTGGATTTTGACTATTGCCGGTAAGACCGTTTTGAGATTTACACTTCTAATTTTACAATGTTAAATATATGTGTAAGCTGTAGATATTTAATCTTTGAATCTAACCCAAAACTCGACCTATTGTAGTTGATGCGTGATGGTAATTCTAGGATGAATGTCCCTTTGCCGTTTGTATCCCTCGTTAATCTGAATCTAAAAGAGTTGATTTTGGCGAGTATCGTGTCACTCATCGGTCAAATGATTAGCGGATCTCCAAACTTGAAAAAGCTGGAAACCGCAGTAAGTGTAATACTTTATTCTTGTATTTCATACGTCAAATAAACATATCCAGTAAGCGCCATGTTTTCTATCTCAATACTATTTGATTTTCAGTACTTTTGCAGCTTAGTGTTTTACCTTTGGAACAACCTTCATTAGATTTAGACACAACCACATTCAGTCATGGGCACATTGAGACAGTGATTTTGATCCTTTCCTAGATCCGCGAGAATGAATTACACATAATCAAGTTTATACTTGCTTGTTCCGCGTCGTTAAAAAATGTATGTCGAGGGGCCCGATTTGATGGGCGATGGTTATGATAATATCAAGACGAATTGGGAGTTCGCTAGGAAGCTTTTGAAACTCCCTCGATCTTCCGTCACAGCCGTTGTAAAATTGTTCTAGTGGTTGTAGTTTTATGTATGGTTTTGAATACCTGCGTTATAATAACTAGCGTTGTTTCCAAATATCAATTTGGCAACTAACAGTTGAGCGTGGGGCAACTTCTATCACTAGCATTTGTTATAATAACTAGCGATTGTGCGTATAATACTAGCGGTTGTAAGTATACAACCTATTGAGTTTACTAGCGATAGTATTTGTTAACTAGAGTTGTAATTTGGCAACCAAGCATAAAGAGTATTCTACCATTTTTGGCGTTTAGAAAAGTGCATAAACCTCAAAATAATCAACTCACTCTACACATCTAATATGAAGAGTTATGTGCTTCGTCAAGCTGATGATAAACTCACTCTACACATATAATCAACCAATTAGGAATAACCAATTGTGTTGCTCTTTATAACAATTTTGTGGTATTTTTAAAATCATTGACCTAACAAAAATTATGTAACATTTTTTTAATCTAAGTAGTTACAATACATCGACATTTCCGTTTCATCGGTGTTCACTTGAATAGTATGTTTGAAAATAAATATTAATGTTAACAAATTAAATTCACACCAATAAGTTATGGTCTATAAAAGACCTACAAATATTATTATTAATAGGCGAATACGAATGAGTATTAGCGAGTAGAACAGGAGGTGTATGGAAGCTCTAGCACGAACCTCCTTTTATAGTTTAGGAGTTCTTTATAGTCTAAGGAGTCCTTTAGTTGATACACGACAAAATGTGGATCAACAAGTCAAAACTCAGCGGGTTAGGGTTACGTAGTATCTTGTCGAACTACATACAATAAGGTTGCACAATGTGGTGTGTAATGTTTTTGGCGATTAAAATAGAAAACTTTTTCTTTCTATTGGTGACAATATGTATGTATATCTAAAAAGGAGAAAAATACTTTAGTTGTGATAAATCAAATATTCACTATTGGTACTATTGTATAATTATTGAGAATGTATAGTTGCAAGATGTCTACAAAGAAATGAGTGCGACAAAGAAAAATTTATTTTAACCCATCTCAATATTTCTATATCAGGAACAAATTTCTCTCTTTTGCTATATTCAAAATAAAATTTACTAAAATCAGAAAAAAGCAACCAATGTGAAAGAGTTTTTGCACTACATTCAATAAAAGACTTTTGTTGAACTTTCATCTACTTCATCTTCTTCGTTGCAACAACATATCTCGATTCAGGCAATAATTTATTTTCTTCCATTTCTCTACTTTTCTTTCTATCATTACATCAAGCTTTCCAATTAGTTCCTTGTGATTTTATAAGGTGGTTCCTAAAAATTACTATATAAACTTGTAAAAAGATTTTTCTTCTAAGGTGGTTCCCGGGCACCACTAAACCTAACATAGGTCGCCTCTGATACCCAGCATACTTATCTAATACAAAACATCCTACACAAGAAATTCAAGAATGTTACATATTAAACCGACACACAATCCTACTAGCATTGAAAAACTACATTACTTGATGGTTTGCTCTTTATTTTATCAGCCCGTCATTTTACCTTGACCTCGGTCTATCGGTTCGATCTGCGGGATTGGTAGGCGTACACTGCCGGAAGCGACCACAATCAACGAGGGGGTAGAGACCATAATTTTAAGCCCTCTTTGCATATTCTATCATTCCTTGACCCAATACCCATGATATAACTTCTTTCTTCAGCTCGGTTAAAGCGAAGTTTAAATGTGGTGAAATTTGAACATCCCAAATGGCTAATGAGAGTCTAATCGGTTTAAACTCCCACCTTTGGTACACCATATGATCTGGGCATGCTTCCACAAACTTCGGGACATGGGTTTGGGTGGAAGGAATGTTGTGATCAGTCAGTGAGGGATGTGTTATTATTAAAGTCATTCTCGTCATTTTAGAAGCGACTAATTGTTTTTATAGTCATTTAAGAACATGTTTTAGGTTGTGGCTGCAAGCGCTTTCTTGTTATGTTTTTGGGGGTAAAGGTTTAGGCTATGTGTATGTGCTTTTGGAACCGGCGGTGCGTGAGTAGTGGTTAACATCTTCAACTTTCTCTTTGTTGTTTTTTGTTAGTGGAGGAATGGTTGTACCCTTTTTTATGTGCTTCCCCTTTATTGCAGCGCCTATTTAAAGCGAGGATTTTCTTGTTCTTGCAGGTATAGTAAAAATTTTCAATTCTTGTTTTGTGGTGAAACGCGTTCTAGGCTCTACCCTTCTATTTTTCTGCTTTGGTTGTCCCAAAACTTCTAGGGAAGAGCGTGAATATTTATACGAGATTTTTATATGACCATATATGTCTCTATATACTTTCTGGAAAGTAGTAGCGGTGGTTTGGCGAACCTAGCAAATTAGTTTTGTTAAACTCTAGCAGTGGTTGAGTATTAACATATGGATATAATTGAGAATTTCTTCAACCTTTTGGAATCACTCCTAAACCTTATTCAAGTGTTTGTTACACATAACCATAATTTAAGCTTGGCCATGGCCTTTTATGTTTTGTTATTAGCCTTTAGCATATGTAGAAGGCCCATGAGCTTAGGCCCAAGCCCATAGGAGAAAGGGAAGGAGTAGGAGTGTTGCCCTAGCTCCTTGCCTATAAATATTATGTAATAACCTCAACTTTGAGGGTTAGTTTGTTCAAGTTTTCTTTTCACATACTTCTCATAACCGGTCCTGCTTTTTATTTCACGTGTGTATTGTGTTTGGTCTACTTTTGTTCAATCACCCTAATCTCTTTCTTATAAGCTTGTGTGGTAAACCACAGTGACCTACCAGTGGTATCCAATAAATAAATACTTGGGTGAACATTTGTTTTGAAGTTCTTGTTTTCATTCTTACGGCAACACATTGTTAAACACTTTCAAACAACAAAAACTTTCATTTTCACACTTCACATTTTCCTTTGCTTTCAAATGTTTTAAACACCAAGTGGCTGTTTTTGGCAAAAGTTTTCAAAACTTTTCATGGTTTACATTTTCAACCTTGAACTGCATTTGGTGGGTAAGTTCCTATGGCTGCAATTTAAAAGCTTTGGATAATGAGTTTCACATGCATCATAAGGGCATTCATTAAGGAAACTTTATTTTGCAATACTTTTTGAAAGCTTTAAACGGCATAAAAATCAAATTCTGAGTAAACCCTCTGTGATATTAAAACCCTAAAATCAATAGTATTTCCTTGGTTTGATCTTCATTTAAGTGAAGTTTTATTCAAAATTGTTTTCTTACTTGGATAAGTCTGAGAAAATAAATTCGACTTTCTGAATATATCTTTTGGACGTGAAGTGTAAAGATCACTTAGGATAAAACCTAAAAATTGCATATAGCATAAAGCTTGCGTATGGAAATCCCTAAACAAGATTTATCTTGGAGCTAAAGCCTCGTCTTACGCTATAAGATAATCCTAAGCCTAGCTTTTCTATATGCCTAACTTTGTGTTCACACGGATAACTTTGGCATCTTTTCCCTATTTGCGTAAGCTAAATCTACTGAGTAACTCTTGATTGTTCTGGGTAACTTTGGTGTTTCTACGCATAAGTGCTACTTGCTGTGTGATTTCCTCGCCTAAGGATTGTTCATCAACAAAGCCTCATGAAAAGAAAGTTGATAAGGAAAGGATTCTCCGTGCTCAAATTGCTCCACCGACACATCCGGAAAATCAACAACTTGCCTTATATGCTCAAAGCAGTTATTCTCCTCAACCGGCAACTCAACCAAGCACTACAATCACACCATAAGATCCTTCACAGCCTCAATCTCAACAAACTCAATTGGTTCCATACAACAACAACAATGCTCAAGCCAGTCGATTGAAGCTAATGAGGAATCGATCGTTGAAGCTGCTGCAACAAGGATTTGCTATGATTGCTAATGCCTTTGCCGTTATACCAACAAATCCAACAACGTATTAGTTCCTCATCTAATACAAGGAATCAAGATGTTTTGAACAATGGGCGAGTTGAAGTTGAGAATGCATTGGTTATGGTGGGTGGTCAAGGATGGTGGTCAGGGTTGGCAATATTTGAAGGTAGGAATGAACAATGTCGAGCTCGATTAATTGGAGCTCTCTATGGGTTAGCGCAGGCAAATACGGCGTATATTTGATAAGCTAATATATGCATGAAGTTACATAGTGACGAGCCGGTGTATGACACTGATGGCTTGTCTGGTACGAACAAACCATATTTATCTCGATCTCATATCTCGCCAACATACGATCGGCAAGGCTGGAGATGTTCAAAATCGTCATCCACATCTCATTCCGGCGATTTTCAACTAGACCTCGTAGTTATATTTGACGATCAAGATGACCAAGCGGTTTCCCTTGATAATCAAATTGACTCCGTGGTTATACTTGAGGATCTCATTAATGATCATGTTGAGACTCCGCGTTGAACACGCCGAATTGTTGCCTCATCCAGATTTTGCTCGTTTAATACAAGACCAACAGACCATAGTGGAAAATGTCATGCCATTAATCAGGACTTGAAATGCAAAAATGCCTTTGTTAACCAAGGATTTTGAATGTTTACAAAAGCAACTCAACTTTTCAAAACTCGAAAAAGCGTGAAAGCGGTTTTGAAGCGACCTTTGCCAAATCTTATCAAAGCGAAAAATATTTAGAAAGGCAGGATCGATGATCTAGCCGCTTCAAGAATGCTTTGTTATCTAAAATAGAACAACTGAAACATGAACATAAAAAGCAAATTAACGCTCTCACCTTGGAAAATCAAAAAGCTAAAATTTGAGTTGTTAACTTGTCAAAAACAGTTCTCTGCATACAAAAAGCATTCAACAAAGCGAATAGATGATCATCTTGAAGAAATCATCGGCTTGCAAAACAAACTTAAAGAGTTTAAAAGCTGTTTTACAAACATGGCGAGTCGGTCACGACCATTGAAAAGTTTACTTTAAAACCCAATCAAATGGATATGGACGAATCTTGCGATTACAAACCTAAGCTTTCAACAAAAGCATTCAAACCAAATCAAGTTTCCGGTCACGGAATATAAAATTGATAATTACATTATGAGTGTTGTTGAATATCATCGTCAAGAGGAATTAGATGCAGAAGGCGAGAGTCGATCAAAATTAGAAAAAGTTGTTTACAACAAACCTTTTAACTATTCAAAAGCGCTTCGTCACACCAGCGGATTCTTCTAACACACCAAGGGTTATCATCAAAACACACGAGTCTTCTAATGTTAATCCCAACGGATTTGCACAAACTTATGGTCCTTTACCTTCCATCGATGAAGTAAACTCAAAACCAGAAAATCGCAAAATTCTTAGATATTTTGACATTTTCATGGCTGACCTCAAAACTTTACAACATGAGATAGAATATCATTCGAAATCAAGTTGAACATTTTCAATCGCCTCTGGCGAGAACAAAGACATTTTGAAAAATCTTTTACCAAATGTTAAAATTTGAAAAGTTGTGCATTGTCTTGGGAAAGGGACTTTCATAAGGAACTTGGATTAATGAAGGTCGTTTCGAAAACGAAACATCTATTTCTAATAATAAGCGTAAAAAGAAACTGTTGAGAAAAGATGTTGATCGACTCTTGGAAGATGTCATCGTCTTTGATGTCCATAATGTTGTGTTATTGAATTCTTTGTCATATGCATTTGATTATATCTCTACGATCTTTATTGATACGTGGTAAATGTTGAGAACAACGATAATGTGCTTGGTCGAGTCCTTAAAAGTTGAAAACAAGCGATTGTCAAGCGAACTTTCAAATGCACGTTGTCTTAATGGTGTCAAAAAGATATTCACGATCAACAACTTGCTTTTCAACACAAAATTGCCCGATTCGTGCAAAATCTTCTGATCCTAAAATTGAGCAACTGGATGATCAAAACGTGTCTTTAAGTGTCAAATCTCAAAATATGAACAAGAACTTGTAAAAGTTAAAAGGAATATGGTGTCATATTTGATTTACTCAAAAGACTCGTGATGAAGCATCAAATGAACTTGATCATTATCTTGCACACACTAAAGAAGTTATGCATTTCTTTGAAATGTTAGGTCACGAAAATCAAGATCGATTCACACTATCCTCAAGTTAAGAGAAATGTTAGGAAAGTATGAACAACTTCCGCCAACCATCATTAAGAGATTAGCCCCGGTAACACTTAGTACTCATGAACCTAGAATCCTACTTGCCAAATCACAAGTTGCTAGCGTGCTCCTTCTCTTGAAGCAGGAATAGTTGAGTCTTTTCCAAACGTCCGCACTTCACAGCCTAGGAGCACTACATCGAAGAATAGGAAGTTGCGACCTAAGAAAAGATCAATCAAGAATGCTAAAGTAGAAGAACACCCTAGGACTATGAATAAGACTCACGTTGCTTCCACTATAGATATTGCGTCTGGCAAATGTAATAAAAATAGTGATGTAACGAATGCTAAACCGTTAAGTACTTTTGATATTGATCGATGCACCTTGTGTTATTTGTGGTAAAAGTATGAATTCGATTGCATGATAAATGTGTTTCTAAAGCTATCATCTCTCGTTTAAGGAATCCTAAGAACAGGAATACCTCTAGGCCCACTAATCTTTCTAAGTCTGTGCTTGGTAGACCGCCCTCTTTAGATTCTAAGAGCGCATTGCTTGTCCCTGTAGCTCGGTTTGTCACCTCCTAGGAAAGTAGTACCACCTAGTGCATTCACTAAGACTAAAGCAAATACTAGTTGGAGATGGCGGAAATGGATATATAACACACTAGGATTTAAGTGGATACCTAAAGCTATTGATGTGTGTATATCTACTATAGCTGCTACGGAACCCTCTAACATTTCGGGTTCCACATCTACTTCTATTCCATCTGTTATTAGATGCATGTGTAATCACGGTGTCTACAGATCATTCTCGGATTGTTGATAGCGGATGTTCCCGACACATGAGGCAATCTTAAACTGTTATCAAACTTTATTGCAAAGTTCATTGGCCTTTGTCGAGGTTAGGGAATGATCACTTCGCAGCTATCATGGGCTACGGAGATTATGTTAATGGGAACATCGAAATAAGCAGGGTTTACTATGTGGAAGGCCTCGGTCATAATCTGTTTTCAGTAGGTCATTTTGTGATGGAGATTTGGAGGTTGCTTTCAGGAGAAAACTTGTTTCATTAAGTGATCTACAAGGAAACAACCTTATGTGCGGCTCGCGTAATTCTAGTCTTTACACTATCTCTATGCAAGACATGGTTGCTTCTTCTCCCCCGCTGCTTACTTTCAAAGGCAACATCAACAAAATCACGGCTATGGCACCGTCGTCTCTCACATCTAAACTTTCAAACCATCACCAACCTTGCTCGACACAAACTAGTTGAAGGACTCCCACGATTTCGGTTCTATTCAAAAGATCACATTTGCTCAGCTTGTGAACAAGGCAAAAGCACTCGTGCTCATTTTCCTTCAAAGGTGGAACACAGCTCTCAGCATGTGCTTCATCTTCTTCACATGGATTTGTGTTGCCCGATGCGCGTGCAAACGATCAATGGCAAACGCTACATCTTAGTAATTGTTGATGACTATTCACGATGGACTTGGGTCTACTTTCTTTGAAGCAAAGATCAAGCTCCACAGATGATCATCACCTTTCTCACAAATACAAGTTCCAGCTACGAAACACCGTTCGACTAATCAGAACAGATAGAGGCACTAGATTTGTTAATCAAACTCTTCGTGAATTTTATGAGAAAGTGGGAATTCAGCATCAAACATCTATTGCACGTACACCAGAACAAAGCGGAGTGTTGAAGGAGAAACCGAATGCGTTAGTGGAAGCTGCAAGAACAATGTTAATCAATGCTAAACTTCCAGATTACTTATGGCAGAAGCTGTATCTACTGCATGCTATACTCAAAACCGTTCTATGATCACAAACGCCACAACAAAACACCTTTTGAGCTTGTCCACAAAATAAAACCGAATCTCAAACACTTTCATGTATTTAGATCTCTTTGCTATCCGAATAATGATCTTGATGACTTTGGAAAGCTCAAAGAAAAAGCTGACATTGGAGTCTTCATCGGATACTGTGATAATTCAAAAGGTTTCCGAATCTAGAATCGTCGTACAAAACAGGTGATGGAAACGATTCATGCTCATTTTGATGAACTTACGGAAATGGCTTCTGAGTATAACAGCTTGGAACCCGGACACAACCGCTTAAACTTCCCCCAAACCCCATCATCAGCTGAACAAAGCCCCCAGCTTACTCGTCAACAAATGAAAAGGTTATTTGCTCCGCTGTTCAGTGACGATATTGATGAACGTGCTCCAGGTGTATCCGCTGTTTCCGCTACTTAAACTGATAATACTCTTATACCTGATACACCTGCTACAACAACTACTGTTGAAGAAGCACCACCAGTTGACTCCAACACAACAGTTGAACAAACCGCTTCCAACAATGATGAATCCGCTGATGATGTTCTGAATGAAGTACCCCCACCTGCAGATTTTGATCCAAATGCGTTCTTTAACCCGTTTTGCTAATGAGACTGCTGCACCAGATGTCGCAGAATCTTCAACAAGCCATTTGAATCCTCAAAATCTGCACAATGTATACCAACATCAACCCTCCACACATAGGTGGACAAGAGACCATCCTCTGGAAAACATTATTGGCAACCCGAATCAACCAGTCATTACGAGACAATGTCTTCACACAGACGGTGAACATTGCATTTATGCACTCACTGTCTGCCAATCTGAACCTAAAAACATCAAAGACGTAATGACAAAAGACAACTGGATTGAATCCATGCAAGAAGAACTCAACCAATTCAAACGTCTTGAAGTATGGGAACTGGTTGAAAGACCAACAGGGGTCTACGTCATTGGTCTCAAATAGATTTGGAAAAACAAATTGGATGCTGAAGGAAATGTTATCCGAAATAAGTCACGTCTGGTGGCTAAGGGTTATCGTCAGGAAGAGGGAATAGACTTTGAAGAATCTTTTGCTCCGGTCGCTCGTCTTGAGGCTTTTCGGATATTTCTCGCGTTCGCAGCTCACATGAATATGACGGTCTATCAGATGGATGTCAAAACTGCGTTTCTCAATGGACAACTTAAAGAAACGGTTTATGTCAGCCAACCAGATGGATTCGTTGATCCTGAGTTTCCGAATCACGTCTATAAACTGAACAAAGCTCTGTATGGTCTCAAACAAGCTCCTCGGTCATGGTACGATAAGCTATCATCTTTCCTCATTGCTAATAATTTCACCAAAGGTTCGGTTGACCCAACTCTTTTTATACAATATCACGGGGCACATATCTTAATTGTTCAAATTTACGTGGATGACATCATTTTTGGGTCTACACATAAAAAGTTTTCAATCGCTTTTTGCAAAACTAATGAAGAAAATTTTTGAAATGTCCATGATGGGTGAACTCACGTTCTTTCTCGGACTGCAAGTTCATCAATCACCCGTGGTATTTTCTTGAGTCAGTCCAAATATGCCCTTGAATTGTTAAACAAATTTGGAATGAAAACCTGTGACACCTATGCCACACCAATGGCTCATACCAAGAAGCTAGACGCTGATTTACATGGGAAATTGATGGACCCTACAAAATACCGTAGTATTATTGGGTCTCTCATGTATCTAACAGCTAGCAGACCTGATATTGTCTTTGTCGTATATCTTTGCTCTCGTTATCAGTCGCGACCAACTGAAACCCACCTCTCTTAGGCTAAAAGAATCCTCCGATACATAAAGGGAACCATTAACTTGGGGATCTGGTATCCGAAGGATTCTGGTTTTGAACAAATCGCTTTTTCACACGCTGACCACGCAGGATGCTTAGACTCACGGAAAAGTACTTCAGGAGCTTTACAATTTCTTGGTGATAAACTGGTGTCATGGAAATCGAAGAAGCAGGATTGTTGTCACAATTCTCAATTTCCGGTCATTTCTCACATTTACTATTTCATCGTTTATCGTAAACTAGGTTTACGAGTATCGAATTCGCGTAACCTTAATGGTTTAGCTGCAAATTCATGAACAATCATCAAGGACATTCCATATAGACTAGGTTTAGTCTACATATCATTAGCATCATTATCATCATATTAGTTCATGCATGGTTTTGCAATTCACGTTAAACGCATAAATTCTTATTAAATAAACGCTATCGCGTAATTAATTATTTTGAACAATTGATCCGACACTTTCAAAAATTATCCCGATATATTTTTATTCTCATATTAAGATTTTAAAAATTATAATATTAGTTTACCCGGTGTTTTAAATTTATTTTGTATATTATATAATTACGACGGTTTTCGTAAACACTACTCGATAATTATTATTTCACTAAATTTTTGTAAGAAATGTATTTTTATCATTTTTATGACATCGATATATTTTATTTTGATCCGTTAAAATTTATTTTTAGCTAACGCTACCCTAAAAGCTCAAATATGTACACAAGTTACTAATAATTCTTAAATAATTACACTTCTACTTATACTACACAAGTACTTAACAATGACAAAATTCATCTAGTCTTTCTTTTTGTATGAGTGTCGACCTCAAGAGGTGACTCACACCACTTTTGATACTAAATATCTATATACATTATAATTATATTATTTATATATCTTACAAACTACACATACACCATATTATATCAAGTGTGAAATAAAATATATCCTCTCTTCCTCACCTCTCTTAGAACCGGCCATAGCAAGAAGAAGGAGGATCCATCAAACTTTCCAAGATCAAGACTTAATCAAGCTTTACTTTCATTCCTTGTTAAGGTTTTGTGATAAAAACCTAGGTTTCTTAATCAATTTCTCATCAAATCACCTCAAACTTCAAGTAAGCTCCAAGTAATATTTTTTTTATCATCTCATACTTTCATTTAACTAGTAACATAATGTATTTTCAAGTTATATTAGCAAAACATACAAGTACTTATGTTATTATACCACTTTTACAAGTATTTTTAAGTTTAATGAGATTATTAATAACCTATGATTATTCCTATGAAACCCAGCAAGGTTGGTGATGTTTAGGACTCCATGACACCCTAAGAAGGTGTATGGTAGGATTGAGTACTTGTGGAGTTGATTTGAGGGAGTTTGGTTAAGTTTTGGACAAGTTATAAACTAGAAAATCACATTATTGACACTATTAGAAAGTTGCTGTCCATTTTTGCAAAATATAGAAAATTCAGGGGTTTCTGGGTAACATTGGGCTAGAGATTCAGAAAATACTTTCAAAAACGAAGCTATGGGCGAAAGAACGGATTAAAACGAGTTTATAACGAAGGAGTTATGATTTTTCCAAGTTTAACGACGAAAAGCTATTTTCTGAAAATATATGTGCTGTTGCACGAATTTCGACGGACAAAACGAGTCGTTAGACGTGATCTGTAGGAGCCGACCTACTGAAAATATATTAGTATATGTTAATACGAAACCGTGGATATAAAGAACGTAGAAAACAAGCTTATAACGACCAAGTTATACACGTTTGAAACCCGACGAAACTCTATTTATTTTGACAGCTTCTAATAGCAAAATAATCCCAAGTCTAAAACAGTTTTTGTAATACGTCATGTTGAGAGCCATTTTTCTCATTGATCGAGACCCGTATGGTCAAAAGTTAAATGATACGACTTCTAGACATTGTTGCAAGGTTATCAAAAACGCCGAGTTTCATCACTAACCCTTAACGTACAATATTTCGCGACTAGTTTTGCGAGGCCATTTTGGGCATATTTTCAAAGTATGAAAAGTGTCATTTTACGACGAAAACATTATATTTACCAATAAAACACCAAACGAGGATCGTGGAGTACCGTTTCAACATATTTACATAAAAAGTGTTTATTAACTTAACGAGGCGTCAAAAATGTATTTTTCGACGATAAACATTATTTTCAAATTTAACGAGTGGTATCGATAACATACGTATTTGCATGTGTAGCATCATTTCATTGCTTACATTAGATCATATCATTTATATTAGGTTGCGGTTAGAGGTTGCGCCTCATCTCAGTATTGCCATTATATCATTATAAACATTGCACCAGGTGAGTTCGTAGCCCCACTTTTACTCGTTTAATTGTTTTATAAACTCTTCGGGGAGATACATGCTCAACTTCATGCTTTTACTTTACACTTATATGAACTTAAACAATATTTTTTGAACTATCATGAACTAGTACTCTTTTGTTTCACTACTTATGCTAGTAAGTAGATTGTGCCCGAACTAAATTGATCATTATGTTATGAACGCTATTAGTTGAAACACTTTCCTTGATTTTGAACCCTTCGACATGTATTTTTGAACTCATTTAAATTGATTCGGACCCTTTAACATATAAGTGAACACTTTGGACTTGATTTGAACTTTTTGACATAGAGTTGAACTCTTTTAACCTGTAAAGGACCCTTTTGATATATTTTAAACTTGTTTGACGTGATTTTGAACGCTTCGACTATCTTGAACCTTTTGATATTATTCGAGCTCTTTGACTGTTCTGAACTTTTGAACTCGACTTAAATCTTTGAACTTAATTACGAACTTTTGAACGGAACCCTTGAACTTAAATACAAACTAATCACTTGTTTGAACTTATTGAACCGTACGTGTTATGACCTTGACCTAAAGTCTCCTATGGTCGGAGCATCACTATAAAGTCTCCTATGGTCGGAGCATCACTATAAAGTCTCCTATGATCGGAGCATCACTATAAAGTCTCCTATGGTCGGAGCATCACTATAAAGTCTCCTATGATCGGAGCATCAATATAAAGTCTCCCAACATACATGGAGCAGTCCCCTCGTTCGCATGATAAGTCTCTTTGGATAACACATGCATTGGGTTTCGGAGATGAAGTAAAACCAATGCTATTACTTTCCTTATGAGCAACACAAAGTCTCCTTGGATAACACATGCATTGGGTTTCAGAGATGAAGTAGAACCAATGCTATTACTTTCCTTGTGAGCATCATACCCACCTGAGGTTTCTGGAGATGGAGTGGAGACTCATGGCTAAGTGCATAAGTTTTGATGCACGTTTACGTGATCAATATACTAGTTACATACTTAAAACATTTATACTTCTAACTACTATGATACATGCATACATGATTGACGTACTATTTTTAGCAGTGGGTTGTAAACACACAGGTTGCAGGTTTTGTATGGGCGGAGCTTGCAACTGAGTGGATTTACAATGCCTTTGATGTGTGAACATTCTTTAAAGGCTTACATGTTAAAACAAACTCTATGAACTCACTCAACCATTGTGTTGACACTTTTAGCATGTTTTATCTCAGGTACCTAAGGCATTCACTTCATGGCATGCATGTGGACTTATCATAGAGTCGCGGTGTCGACGCGTCTCACATATATTTTATGCACTTAACTATTGTTTGATTGTAACAAACTCATTTTGGTATATTGGAAATATTTTGGGACCTATGTTTTGTAAACTCTGATTATTTTACTTTATCAAACGATATTTTCAAAACGACACTTTAGGTCGTTCGATATAAATGTAACTTTGATGCTATGACAGTCATCCCCCAGGAATTCCATTCCGCTGCAAAACAGGTAATTTGGGGGTGTGACAGATTGGTATCAGAGAATCGGTTATAGAGAACTAGGTTGCATCATTGACCCTAGACTATAACCACATCATCATAGCATCTCATCATATCATTATAAGTGCATACTCATTATACATGCGGATTTATGACTCAACACCTAACATCATATGAGTCGATTAGTCCAAGCATTGCATAGTTACTCCTAAATTATACATAGCCTGATCACCTATGTCTAATTCAGGAAGAATCATGCAATGAAGGGAGTAGTAGTCTCATATGTGTAAGCAATTCCGTAATCGAGCCAAATTTTCAAAAGATTTTCTTCAAACCACTTGTTTCTAGTTTGATCCGAGTGACAGTTCTTGTTTGATGAGTTGCAAAGATCAAGCTAGAAACAAGTTGTTGCTCAAACTGATTTAGCCTAATCTCATGACAATTCTTGTTTGATGAGTTGTGAGATTAAGTAAAAATCGGTTACCTAAAAATCTTTTGAGGGTTTTGCTCGAGAATGGGAAAGCTTGCCTCATCAAACCTAACCATAAGAGAGCATGTTTTTAGGATGGGAAATGGTCATGATAGCACGAGAACGTACCTAGTTGGATGAGGAACTCATGTAAAACCTGAAAATCTAAAACATAGAATAAAGACCAAATTACCCTTGAAATCAAAATGTATAAAATACGTAAAATACATTAATGTTCATTTAACGAAAATTAAAACCTAACTTATGAATAATTAAAAACCAAACGAACATATTTAAGAAATCGACATTGTACGACGAAAAGTTAAACATCCCGCGTAACATAGTTGGGCCGTTCGTTAGGCCTCGCCTTTCGTTTATTTGTGAACCATTGGGCCGCGTTTTGTTTTTTTGAGCCGAGAGCCCAAAGCTGGACGTGTCTTTTGTTCCGGTTGGGTTGAGCCGAAGCCCACATCAAACCCATATCCGATCGGTATTATACTATAAATACAAACACTTAACACAAATTGGAACCCTAATATTGCAAAGTTTCGGCTCATCCTCTTCCTTCCTTTTCTCCATCCGATCGGTTGCACTCTTGGAGCCGTGGTGTTTTGTTTCTAACGCAAGCTAAGGTATAACTAAGTCGTTCTCGTCTTGTTTTTGATACATGTAACGTTAACATATATGTTTGTATTGGTAAGGTATGAATCGGACCTTATATATTTGAGCCGCATGCATTGAATTGACATATATATGAATCGGTTAAGGTATAACATGCAAACGTTAAATATGTAATGTACGTGAGGTGGTATGAGATACGTAAAACATATGTATAGCCGAACCATATGAATGTTTGTAAACATGCGTTTAAATAAGTAAGGAACATGCAAAACATAAACCCTAAGTTGTGTGTGAGTCGAGCCATGCATAACCGAACCATATGATTTGTGAACCGTGTATCACGCGTGTGTTTGTGAGTCAAGTGAGTTTGACGATATATAAACATGTAACTTATTTGGTCTCGTTAAAGCTAGAAGTCGAGTGCATGCATGTATGAAACAGGAGTTAATGAGTTGTGTGAGTCGATTTGAGTATGAGTAAGTGTTTGCATGTGTGTGTGCGTGCATGGTGAAGCAAGAAAAGAAAGGTTTGTTTTCATACATTCTACGTCAAAGTAATGAGTCATTAAAAGACGTAACATGTAAAGTAAATGCGTATTAAAATGATATTAAAAGAATGAGAAAACCCTAGAACATAAATGAGAGTCGATTAGGGTTTGAAAACTAAGTGTGTTAATTTGTTATTTCAAGTGTGAGTTATGACTTTTAAACTATTTTCACATTTAACCCTAAACTCTAATAAATGATATAATGAACCTTAATCTACAATATTGGTTATAAAACACTTAAGTCTCATTTAATTATAAAACCCTAAAGTATTAGGATCATTAAATACATTAAATATAAACACCAAACATTAAAAGATCATTTCGACAATTATGGAATCATAAATAATATGTACGATCATTAATGTGTATAGGTTCTGTGAAGAAGGAGTGATCCTTTGCTTTCCGTATTTTTGCTTTTTGGTCATTCGCTTTGGAATAAGGTACAGATATTCTGACCTTTTCAGTAAAGGTTTCTTATAACGTTTTCTTTTCGTTAGCTTTTATATTAGGGTTTCCTAAGCCGTTGCTATGAACCTCATTCTGTTTGTTTGAGCTGTTGCTTATTTGAAACTTCTGATTTCTGAATTATGAAACATCTGATTTTGAACTTTATGATATGAAAAGTCTGATTTTGGAAATATGATTAACCTTATGATAAAGTATGATCTGTGTCAGTTTTGACATTCTGATTTGACCTAAGATAGTTTGACACCCGAGCCAATATTTCACTAGTCATGGGGGTTCCATGTCCGTGTCAGTGATGCACCTCTGACATGACTCTAGGGTAGTAGAGTGATGTTCTGCCACGTCCCTTATCTGTTATCTGTTATGAGCTCAATTATATGTTATGGCCAATATCTGTCTGTGGGGTGTATGGATGCATCCTAGATCTGTTATCTATTATATGTTATATGTTATTTGTAATCTGATGATTGATGCTGCGTGCATGCACGTCCTTCATAACTCTGGTAGGTATCCCCTACAAATGTTGCCTTATGTGAATATGATTATGATCTGATATATGTTTCTGGGCTCGTGGTAGTTAACTATAAACCTTATTCGATAATTCTGATTTATACTCTGAAAATGATTATGGTTTTGCTATCTTTCGTTCACTATATTTTGTATTCGATATCGTTTCGTATTTTCTTTGCTTTTATATCTGTTCACTGAGCTTTTGAAGCTCAGCCGCATTTCTTTTCTTCCGCGGCAGGTATCTAAGCAATGGAGCGGGGTTCTGTTTTGGGATGAGTGCATGAGTGGACTTACCTTAGAGACATTTAGCTTTGATCTTATGATGCCATTTAAGACTTTACTATTTCAGATTATTTCTGTTGGAATTTATCTTCCATTGGGACCTATGTATTGAAGTCATGTTGACTTGAATTATTTCAGCATTTATGTTAAGACTTCTTTTGGATATTTATGTTTGCTTTGATATAACACCATTATTTGTGATTCCTTTACCCTTGTCGGGTCGGGGCGTTACAATTTAGGGTATCAGAGCCTAGGTTTTGAGACCCTTAGAGCTTAGGCTATGACCTGTGAGGATTGGGTAGACTTTAGGATTCCTTCTGCGTACTTCCATTTCGTATCTCACCTTTGTTCATTTTGCTAATCGTTTGAATATCGTTCAGATGGTTCAAACTCGTCGTAACGGTAACTTGGATGGAGACGATGATGCTCCTAACTTGGATGCTGCGATTGCCAATGCTCTCAACACTCTTTTCCCTGGTCTTACCACACCTGAGATGATGACACAGGTGATCAACAACATTCGCAACCAGACTGGTACTTCGGGTAGTGGTGGAGGAAATCAACCCGTCGGCATTCATACTTGGCTCGAGCGTTTCGGTAAGCTCAAGCCTCTTTCTTTTAGCACTGCTGCTACTCCCACTGAGGCCGAGGACTGGATCACTCACATAGAAAAGCTGTTTGAAGTATTGGGTTGTGGAGACGAGTTTAAGACCCGTTTGGCTACATTTAAGTTGGAAGGTGATGCATTGAATTGGTGGAAGGCACTCAAACAGGAAAGATGAGGAGATGCCTTTGCTATTGCTTGTACTTGGGCTGAGTTTCGGACTATCTTCTATAACCGTTACTTTCCTGATGCTGAGCAGCAAAGGTATGAGAGGGAATATCAGGTGATCTACCAGTTTGATCATGAGAACTCCAATGAGTACATGGGCAGGTTTATGAGGTTGGTTAGTTTTGTGGGAACGATTGCTGGGGATGGTAGGCGTCAAGCCAAGCACTTCAAGTGGGGACTGAAAAAGTGGGTGTTGGACCGACTGCTGAATATTGAGTATGAGGATGTGTCGGCCTGCAATGACGCAGCTTGTAACATTGAGATCTTTCATGAGGTTTCGGGTTCCAACAAGCGTAACCGCGATGGTGATCGGGTTCAAGGTAGGACTCAAAGTAGTGATTATAAGGGAAATGCTGGAAGGAGTTACGATTCGAGGGGTCAGGTGGATAGGAGTTATGATCAGCGAGGTCAGTCAGGAAGGAATGTGGACTCTAGGCGCCCTGAGGCGAGGAGTCAGGATAGCAGAGCTACTGGTAGAAATGGAAATGATCGTCAGAATCAAGGTAACAATAACCAGCGTTACAACAAGGATCAGTCAGCTCGAGGATCATATCAGGGTCGTGCTTCAGGATCTTCTGGTCAGCAAAGGACAGCTGAGGTTTTGCCTCCCCCACCTCTCTGTACTACTTGTGGAAAGGCTCATCCGGGGCAGTGTTTCAAGGCCACTGGTGGATGTTTCTCTTGTGGTTCCACTACTCACAAGATCAAGGATTTCCCTAAGAGGAACCCGGCGATTCCTGGAAACTACATCAAGCCGCCACCTACTACTGGACGCGTTTATGCTACTACTCGGAATCAGGCGGAGCGCACTTCAGGTACCATTACGGGCACTCTTTACATTGGTGATTTTACTGTCTTCGTTTTATTTGATACCGGTGCCACACACTCCATTATATCTGTCACATTTGCTAAGAAACTTAATATGAACCCCAAACCACTAACAAACCACTTATCAATTTCTATGCCTATGAAAAACCACATGATCATTGATCATAAATACGTTAAGTGCCCTCTTCGTTTTGATGATCGTATTCGCCCTGCAAATATGTATCCTCTCGATATGGTCGACTTTGATATCATTCTAGGCATGGATTGGTTGGCTTACCATAGAGCTTCCATCGACTGCTATGCAAGAACGGTGATCTTTGGAGACATAAAACACCCTGAATTCGTTTATTATGGTTCTCAACCCCTCAAATCTGTTAAATTTATTTCTGCTATGAAGGCACGGACCATGATTGCTCATGGGTGCCAAGGGTTTCTGGCGTCTGTTAAGGACACATCTTTGGAGAGTCCTAACATTGAAAACCTTTCTGTTGTTTGTGAATTCACCGACGTTTTTTCAGATGAACTTCCCGGTCTTCCCCCAGCTAGAGAAGTTGAGTTTAGCATTGAGTTAATTCCTGGTGCTGAACCAATTTCGAAGGCTCCATATCGTATGGCACCTGTAGAATTGAAGGAGTTAAAGGAACAGCTGCAAGAGATGATAGAAAATGGATTTATTTGACCCAGTGTTTCTCCATGGGGTGCACCTGTTTTGTTTGTGAAAAAGAAGGATGGAAGCATGCGCCTATGTATCGACTACCGTGAACTCAACCGTATTACCATTCGAAACCGTTATCCTCTTCCGCGTATTGATGATTTGTTTGATCAACTGCAAGGAGCGAAGTTCTTTTCTAAGATTGATCTGAGATCTGGTTATCACCAGCTACGTGTAAGGGAGCAAGATGTTCCTAAGACCGCATTTCGTACCAGATATGGTCACTACGAATTCCTCGTTATGCCTTTTGGTTTGACAAATGCGCCTGCGGTATTTATGGACTTAATGAATCGTTTTTTCCATGAGTTCCTCGATAAATTCGTTATCGTTTTCATCGACGACATTTTGGTTTACTCCAAGTCTGAAAAAGAGCATGAGCAACATCTCCGGATAGTTTTGGAGATTCTGAGGAAGAAGAAGTTGTACGCCAAATTTTCGAAGTGTGAGTTCTGGTTAAAACAAGTCGCTTTCCTTGGTCATATTGTATCTGCTGATGGTATCACCATGGATACGTCTAAGGTTGAGGCTATTACTAAATGGCCAAGACCTACGACAGTGACTGAGGTTAGGAGTTTTCTAGGACTTGCTGGTTACTACAGACGTTTTGTTGAATGTTTCTCTCGTTTAGCTTTGCCCCTAACCCAACTGATGAGAAAAGGTGAAAAGTTTGTATGGACGGATGAACGAGAAGAGAGTTTTGAAGAGTTGAAACGGAGATTGGTGTCCGCTCCTATTTTGACTCTTCCATCTGGTTCTGGAGGATTGCAGATTTACAGTGATGCATCTAAGAAAGGATTGGGCTGTGTTTTGATGCAACATGGAAAGGTGATAGCTTACGCTTCAATACAACTGAAACCTTATGAGGAGAATTACCCAAGTCATGACCTTGAGTTAGCTGCAGTGGTGTTCGCATTGAAGATCTGGAGGCATTACTTGTATGGAGAGACGTGTGATATATTCACTGACCATAAGAGTCTCAAGTATATTTTCACTCAGAAAGAGCTTAACATGAGACAAAGAAGATGGTTAGAACTCCTTAAGGATTATGACACCAACATTCAGTACCATCCAGGTAAGGCTAATGTAGTTGCTGACGCACTTAGCCAGAAATCAGGCATTCTTGCAAGTATTGAGATTGAACCTAGGATTCTTCGTGACTTAGAGCGTTTAGATGTTGAGTTGTGCGTACGAGGTTTTGATGGATATTGGGCTAGTATGAAGGTGGAGTCGAACCTTATACTGCAAATTAAAGAAGATCAGAAAGATGATGGTGAACTGTGGGCCGTGGCGCAAAATGTTGAAGAAGGTAAGCAGATGGAGTTTAAGGTTGATGATGACGGAATTGTATGGTATGAAGATAGGCTTTGTCTTCCCAATGATCCGGTACTTCGCGAGAAAGTTATGACTGAAGCTCATAGTTCTCCTTTCACTATCCATCCTGGTTCTACCAAGATGTATAGGGATTTGAAGCAGTACTTCTGGTGGAATGGCATGAAGCAAGATGTGGCGACGTTTGTGTCGAAGTGTATGATTTGTCAGCAGGTTAAAATTGAGCATCAAAGGGCTAGTGGATTGTTACAGCCATTGGATATTCCAACATGGAAGTGGGATAATATATCTATGGATTTTGTAACTGGGCTACCTCTTACTCGGAAGAAGCATGATGCGATTTGGGTAGTTTTTGATCGACTAACCAAATCTGCTCATTTCTTACCAATTAGAAAGGATTATGGTATTGGTAGATTGGCGGAAATTTTTCAACAAGAGGTCGTCAGGCTTCATGGTACTCCGGCATCTATTGTGTCCGACAGAGATCCGCGTTTTACTTCCCGTTTTCTGGAAAGGTTTGCAAAAAGCTTGGGGTACTCAACTTAATTTCAGTACGGCATTTCATCCTCAAATAGATGGTCAGTCAGAGAGGACTATTCAGACTTTAGAGGACATGCTAAGGGCTTGTGCTTTGGAATGGACGGGCAGCTGGGATGAATATTTGTGTTTAGTAGAGTTTGCATACAACAACAGTTGGCATGCTAGCATTAAGGCAGCACCGTTTGAACTTCTTTATGGGAGAAAATGTAGAGCACCTACTTGTTGGGATGAATTAGGTGAACGCTTAATTGAAGGTCCGGAAATGATCGAGATCACTAATGAGAAAGTAGCTGTTGCTAGAGAAAAGCTGAAGGAGGCTAGGTCTCGTCAGAAAAGTTATGCCGACAAGCATCGTCGTGATTTAGAGTTTCGGGTTGGAGATCGTGTATTTTTGAAAGTTTCGCCGTTTAGAGGTGTGAAACGTTTTGGAATCAAGGGCAAGCTCAGTCCTCGATTCATCGGTCCGTTTGAAATTTTGGAGCATATAGGAGAAGTTTCGTATCGGTTAGCACTTCTGCCTCAGTTATCGCATGTTCATGACATTTTCCATGTATCTCTCCTAAGGGGATACAACTATCATCCATTACACGTTGCTTCTTATCCGTTTGATCAAATTCAGTCCGATATGTCTTTATCTGAAGAACCGGAAGCTATTTTAGAAAGGCAAGAAAGAGTCATGAGAAACAAAGTCATTCCGTTCGTTAAGATTCTTTGGAAAAATCACCCGGAGCGTAAGGCTACTTGGGAAACCGAAGAGTCGATGCGAGCCAGTTATCCTCATTTCTTTGAATAGTTTGGTACGTTCTCACTTCATTTTCGTTTCGTTTCATTTTAATTTTCGAGGACGAAAATTCTTCTTTTAGAGGGGAAGAGTTGTAAAACCTGAAAATCTAAAACATAGAATAAAGACCAAATTACCCTTGAAATCAAAATGTATAAAATACGTAAAATACATTAATGTTCATTTAACGAAAATTAAAACCTAACTTATGAATAATTAAAAACCAAACGAACATATTTAAGAAATCGACATTGTACGACGAAAAGTTAAACATCCCGCGTAACATAGTTGGGCCGTTCGTTAGGCCTCGCCTTTCGTTTATTTGTGAACCATTGGGCCGCGTTTTGTTTTTTTGAGCCGAGAGCCCAAAGCTGGACGTGTCTTTTGTTCCGGTTGGGTTGAGCCGAAGCCCACATCAAACCCATATCTGATCGGTATTATACTATAAATACAAACACTTAACACAAATTGGAACCCTAATATTGCAAAGTTTCGGCTCATCCTCTTCCTTCCTTTTCTCCATCCGATCGGCTGCACTCTTGGAGCCATGGTGTTTTGTTTCTAACGCAAGCTAAGGTATAACTAAGTCGTTCTCGTTTTGTTTTTGATACATGTAACGTTAACATATATGTTTGTATTGGTAAGGTATGAATCGGACCTTATATATTTGAGCCGCATGCATTGAATTGACATATATATGAATCGGTTAAGGTATAACATGCAAACGTTAAATATGTAATGTACGTGAGGTGGTATGAGATACGTAAAACATGTATAGCCGAAACATATATATAGCCGAACCATATGAATGTTTGTAAACATGCGTTTAAATAAGTAAGGAACATGCAAAACATAAACCCTAAGTTGTGTGTGAGTCGAGCCATGCATAACCGAACCATATGATTTGTGAACCGTGTATCACGCGTGTGTTTGTGAGTCAAGTGAGTTTGACGATATATAAACATGTAACTTATTTGGTCTCGTTAAAGCTAGAAGTCGAGTGCATGCATGTATGAAATAGGAGTTAATGAGTTGTGTGAGTCGATTTGAGTATGAGTAAGTGTTTGCATGTGTGTGTGCGTGCATGGTGAAGCAAGAAAAGAAAGGTTTGTTTTCATACATTCTAGGTCAAAGTAATGAGTCATTAAAAGACGTAACATGTAAATTAAATGCGTATTAAAATGATATTAAAAGAATGAGAAAACCCTAGAACATAAATGAGAGTCGATTAGGGTTTGAAAACTAAGTGTGTTAATTCGTTATTTCAAGTGTGAGTTATGACTTTTAAACTATTTTCACATTTAACCCTAAACTCTAATAAATGATATAATGAACCTTAATCTACAATATTGGTTATAAAACACTTAAGTCTCATTTAATTATAAAACCCTAAAGTATTAGGATCATTAAATACATTAAATATAAACACCAAACATTAAAAGATCATTTCGACAATTATGGAATCATAAATAATATGTACGATCATTAATGTGTATAGGTTCTGTGAAGAAGGAGTGATTCTTTGCTTTCCGTATTTTTGCTTTTTGGTCATTCGCTTTGGAATAAGGTACAGATATTCTGACCTTTTCAGTAAAGGTTTCTTATAACGTTAGCATCATTATCATCATATTAGCTCATGCATGGTTTTGCAATTCACGTTAAACGCATAAATTCTTATTAAATAAACGCTATCGCGTAATTAATTATTTTGAACAATTGATCCGACACTTTCAAAAATTATCCCGATATATTTTTATTCTCATATTAAGATTTTAAAAATTATATTATTAGTTTACCCGGTGTTTTAAATTTATTTTGTATATTATATAATTACGACGGTTTTCGTAAACACTACTCGATAATTATTATTTCACTAAATTTTTGTAAGAAATGTATTTTTATAATTTTTATGACATCTATATATTTTATTTTGATCTGTTAAAATTTATTTTTAGCTAACGCTACCCTAAAAGCTCAAATATGTACACAAGTTACTAATAATTCTTAAATAATTACACTTCTACTTATACTACACAAGTACTTAACAATGACAAAATTCATCTAGTCTTTCTTTTTGTATGAGTGTCGACCTCAAGAGGTGACTCACAACACTTTTGATACTAAATATCTATGTACATTATAATTATTTTATTTATATATCTTACAAACTACACATACACCATATTATATCAAGTGTGAAATAAAATATATCCTCTCTTCCTCACCTCTCTTGGAACCGGCCATAGCAAGAAGAAGGAGGATCCATCAAACTTTCCAAGATCAAGACTTAATCAAGCTTTACTTTCATTCCTTGTTAAGGTTTTGTGATAAAAACCTAGGTTTCTTAATCAATTTCTCATCAAATCACCTCAAACTTCAAGTAAGCTCCAAGTAATATTTTTTTTATCATCTCATACTTTCATTTAACTAGTAACATAATGTATTTTCAAGTTATATTAGCAAAACATACAAGTACTTATGTTATTATACCACTTTTACAAGTATTTTTAAGTTTAATGAGATTATTAATAACCTATGATTATTCCTATGAAACCCAGCAAGGTTGGTGATGTTTAGGACTCCATGACACCCTAAGAAGGTGTATGGTAGGATTGAGTACTTGTGGAGTTGATTTGAGGGAGTTTGGTTAAGTTTTGGACAAGTTATAAACTAGAAAATCACATTATTGACACTATTAGAAAGTTGCTGTCCATTTTTGCAAAATATAGAAAATTCAGGGGTTTCTGGGTAACATTGGGCTAGAGATTCAGAAAATAATTTCAAAAACGAAGCTATGGGCGAAAGAACGGATTAAAACGAGTTTATAACGAAGGAGTTATGATTTTTCCAAGTTTAACGACGAAAAGCTATTTTCTGAAAATATATGTGCTGTTGCACGAATTTCGAAGGACAAAACGAGTCGTTAGACGTGATCTGTAGGAGCCGACCTACTGAAAATATATTTTTATATGTTAATACGAAACCGTGGATATAAAGAACGTAGAAAACAAGCTTATAACGACCAAGTTATACACGTTTGAAACCCGACGAAACTCTATTTATTTTGACAGCTTCTAATAGCAAAATAATCCCAAGTCTAAAACAGTTTTTGTAATACGTCATGTTGAGAGCCATTTTTCTCATTGATCGAGACACGTATGGTCAAAAGTTAAATGATACGACTTCTAGACATTGTTGCAAGGTTATCAAAAACGCCGAGTTTCATCACTAACCCTTAACGTACAATATTTCGCGACTAGTTTTGCTAGGCCATTTTGGGCATATTTTCAAAGTATGAAAAGTGTCATTTTACGACGAAAACATTATATTTATCAATAAAACGCCAAACGAGGATCGTGGAGTACCGTTTCAACATATTTACATAAAAAGTGTTTATTAACTTAACGAGGCGTCAAAAATGTATTTTTCGACGATAAACATTATTTTCAAATTTAACGAGTGGTATCGATAACATACGTATTTGCATGTGTAGCATCATTTCATTGCTTACATTAGATCATATCATTTATATTAGGTTGCGGTTAGAGGTTGCGCCTCATCTCAGTATTGCCATTATATCATTATAAACATTGCACCAGGTGAGTTCGTAGCCCCACTTTTACTCGTTTAATTGTTTTATAAACTCTTCGGGGGAGATACATGCTCAACTTCATGCTTTTACTTTACACTTATATGAACTTAAACAATATTGTTTGAACTATCATGAACTTGTACTCTTTTGTTTCACTACTTATGCTAGTAAGTAGATTGTGTCCGAACTAAATTGATCATTATGTTATGAACGCTATTAGTTGAAACACTTTCCTTGATTTTGAACCCTTGACATGTATTTTTGAACTCATTTAAATTGATTCGGACCCTTTAACATATAAGTGAACACTTTGGACTTGATTTGAAATTTTTGACATATAGTTGAACTCTTTTAACCTGTAAAGGACCCTTTTGATATATTTTAAACTTGTTTGACGTGATTTTGAACGCTTCGACTATCTTGAACCTTTTGATATTATTCGAGCTCTTTGACTGTTCTGAACTTTTGAACTCGACTTAAATCTTTGAACTTAATTACGAACTTTTGAACGGAACCCTTGAACTTAAATACAAACTAATCACTTGTTTGAACTTATTGAACCATACGTGTTATGACCTTGACCTAAAGTCTCCTATGGTCGGAGCATCACTATAAAGTCTCCTATGATCGGAGCATCACTATAAAGTCTCCTATGGTCGGAGCATCACTATAAAGTCTCCTATGATCGGAGCATCAATATATTAAGTGTCCCAACATACATGGAGTAGTCCCCTCGTTCGCATGATAAGTCTCTTTGGATAACACATGCATTGGGTTTCGGAGATGAAGTAAAACCAATGCTATTACTTTCCTTATGAGCAACACAAAGTCTCCTTGGATAACACATGCATTGGGTTTCGGAGATGAAGTAGAACCAATGCTATTACTTTCCTTGTGAGCATCATACCCACCTGAGGTTTCTGGAGATGGAGTGGAGACTCATGGCTAAGTGCATAAGTTTTGATGCACGTTTACGTGATCAATATACTAGTTACATACTTAAAACATTTATACTTCTAACTACTATGATACATGCATACATGATTGGCGTACTATTTTTAGCAGTGGGTTGTAAACACACAGGTTGCAGGTTTTGTATGGGCGGAGCTTGCAACTGAGTGGATTTACAATGCCTTTGCTGTGTGAACATTCTTTAAAGGCTTACATGTTAAAACAAACTCTATGAACTCACTCAACCATTGTGTTGACACTTTTAGCATGTTTTATCTCAGGTACCTAAGGCATTCACTTCATGGCATGCATGTGGACTTATCATAGAGTCGCGGTGTCGACGCGTCTCACATATATTTTATGCACTTAACTATCGTTTGATTGTAACAAACTCATTTTGGTATATTGGAAATATTTTGGGACCTATGTTTTGTAAACTCTGATTATTTTACTTTATCAAACGATATTTTCAAAACGACACTTTAGGTCATTCGATATAACTGTAACTTTGATGCTATGACAGTCATCCCCCAGGAATTCCATTCCGCTGCAAAACAGGTAATTTGGGGGTGTGACAATTGTACATCGCTGTCCTCAACCGAAGCAGAATATGTAGCCATGTCGGCGTGTTGTGCTCAAGTCATTTGGATGAGAACACAACTCAAAGACTATGGTTACGTATTTGACAGAATCCCGATGTACTGCGACAATCGGAGTGCCATTGCGATCTCGTGCAACTCAGTTCAGCACTCGAAATCAAAGCACAACGATCTTCGATATCATTTCATCAAGGATCACGTGGAACAGGGTACTGTTGAATTATAATTGGTGGGTACAGAATATCAATTGGCAGATCTTCTCACCAAAGCCTTGCCTCCCGCTAGGTTTAATGACTTGGTCCACCGGATTGGTATGAGGTGTTTGACTCAAGAGGAATTGGATGACCTCCTAAAACAGTCTTAAAAACCTGTCAAACACCAAAATCTCTCTTGTAAATAATTTTTCAAAAAAAAAATACAAAAATATAAAACCTGATAAAACAACAAAAATATTCTTCTAATCTACTTTTCTGTCAACATGGCAAGTACATTTCTTCCGTCAACACTTTAATCTTTCAAAATTCAGTATTTTTACGATCAAGTGTTGAGGGGGAGACTACAAAGATTTAACTGTTTCATAACATCTGTGTACTTGCATGTTATCATATCTCGGTTGTTTCTCTTATCAATGGTGGTAAATTTTCTGGTTCAATGACACTCCTCGGACTAAAATTTATAACCTTTCATTATTTACCTAAGTCAAGGGGGAGTGTCGTCATGTTTCTTTCTTAAAATCTTTGTTTGGTAACCAAAATGGAAGTTAAATGGCTTTGTATGAAAAAGGAAAAGGTGGAGGGACCAAAACTGTCATAATGTTAAAGTCATTTTAATAAAAACACTCTCCACCTAACTATTCCATCACATTTAATACTTACACCAAAAAGGATCCTACGCCTAAGAATCGTTTGACAAATCCGTGTTTCAGATCATCAATTTGTAAGTGATTTCGTGTTTATAACATGTTTTTAAGCAATGGTTTTGAATCTTTCAAAAATCCAACGGTTTAATTTTATGATATAGTCACTTTTGTGTCTTACGCGTAAGCGCAAGAACACCAAATCATAAAAGGGTGTTTGTGGTTAAAAGGATTGTGTCAAAACATGTAGTTAACATCAATGATACTAGTTTCATCCTCAAAATCCACCCAGAAACACGAATTGATGGTTTTTTGAATATTAAGGTTTATGAGTTGATTTGGGTGTTTACAAAAGTGAAGAGTTTTGTTCAAAACGATTGTTGTGTAATGTTTATATGATGATGAATTGATGATTTCCAAGCTCTATAACCACCCAGAAACTCTAAATGATTAAAATTTGGAATTAGGGTTTAAAGTTCATAAGTTTGGGCATTTTTGATTCTCCACGATTTAGATGTTATAACTTGGTTTATAGACTCTCACAACATCTTAGAACTACCAGAAATTGTATGGTGCAAATCCCATGGCTAGAAATTATACGCGTAAATCATAACCCTTAGGGTTTTGACCTACGTGTATGACTTTCTACTCATAACTGTTTAACGAATGTTCATGCCATGATTTGTTGTTAAAATGAATTTTTTGTGTTAATATTGATGATTTGATGAATTTATTTCAGGCTTGCTACGCTCAAAATTCAGAATCAAGGTCATTTGAATCTCTATGCATAAGGATTACCCTACGCGTAGTCATGTTATGCGTAAGAATAAATCCTACGCATAACTATTACGCGTAAGATTCTACAATGGGAATACGCGTATCCTGCGAAGGATATGCGTAAACAGTGACCTCTACACATAAGGTCTACTCTAACGAGTAAGCCTTACGCGTAAGGTATAAATACGCCTACGCGTAAGCTCTACGCATAAGGTCCCCTTTTCCTACGCGTAACATTTCTTACGCGTAAGTTAAGATCCTACGCATAAGCTTTCGTCTACGCGTATGTCATTACTGTTTACACTTAACTTTGCCAATTCTACGCCTATGCCTTGATTGACCTTCATTATGAATTGTTACGTGTACAAACTTGTTAATAAACTTATCATAACGTCACGAATCCAATAATGTCACTAATAAACTTAAACGTTTGATATGTTGTGAACAATAAGTGATAACATAAACTTTAAAACTTAAAGTTAACTAACTCATGAAACATTTCATGACATCATTGGACTATTGGACAAACAAGTGACTTAGGACTCGTAACAATCATTGACACTGTACATTCAATAACTAGACAATAAGACCTTCTGTTGACTAACATTATGTCTTTCGATATGTTGGTTCTTTTGGCTAATGTTATTTTAGATCACGACATGGTTGAACAAATGAATGTGGATGCATCAGAAGTTCTTACAATTGCTGATATCTTTTCAGAGGGTTATCCGAGAAAGATTGGAAAGAACAACCTTAGGGTTGACTTTGACACCCTCACATGCTCAGAATCTTCTTGTCTCATTGCAGTGGATATTCTCAGGAATCATCCCTACCAGAACATGCTCTCACACTCTGCCACAGTTCCAGAGGTCTAAATTCAACAATTCTGGGATTCTATGCAGAGGATCACTGGTCAAAGTGCTGTGACAGTAACACTTAATCACAAACAAGTCACTATCACTCCTTCAGACTTACGGGCTGTACTCATCATTCCTGACATTGTGCCTACTAACTTCTTTGCTACACCTACTGAAGAGACAGTTCTGCAATTTCTACTTAATATTGGCTATGATGAAGCGTCAGGAATTATTAACAAGCACTCTCACGTGGATCTTAAGAACATTCCTCAACCGTGGAGAACACTCTACATCATCATCACTAAGTCCGTCTCTGGTCGTGAAAGTGGCTATGAGCATCCCAAGCTCATGGAACTGCAAGTCTTCTGGTCATTGATCAATAAGAAGGACATTGAAATCGAAGCACTGATATGGGATGACATGATGTCATTTCACAAGAAGCTTGGCTCAAAGATTCCCTATGTCGATACACGAAGCTTTTGATCCGAGAGCACTTGGGCTTAATTCTGATATTCCCAAGAGGCTCAATGACCCTGACAATCACGACGTGTTGTCCGAACCTATCGTTTCTATCAGAATCAATGAATCGACAACAAATAAACAAGGTGCCGCTTTGCCTGATCACCTTCTGTCAAATGAAATCAAAAAGCTTGAAACATACAAAAGGTATCAAGTAGCAGTACGAGAAGGCAAAGTTGGTCATCTCGATGAAAATCCTTCTGGAACTCCTACTCGAAGAACCAGAAGAGGAAGTGCTGGAAGTGCAATAAGCACAGAGAGTCAAAGGAAGGTCCCAAAGAGGAAACCTACTCCAAGGAAGCAAGTTCCCTCCAAGCAAGCTGCTCCTATTCCTACACCTGAACCACAAAGAAAGCTACTGGACGAAAGCTCTGAAGATACACAATCGACGAGGAGGTCCACTACTCTGAAACTGCAAAGGATGACTCTCCATCAGTACCAAAACCTCCTAGTCCAATAGCTGAACATGGCAAAGGAAAGACTCCAGTACTTGTGCCATATGATGAAAGCTCAGAAAGTGATGAAGAGCAACTGGATAAATCTTACAGGAAGAAGTTCAAATTCGTTCGACTTCAACACGTTGCACAACAATTTGCTCAAGAACAAATGGGTGGCCCCGGAGGGTCAAGTGGTGCAGCTCAACCTTCACCGGATCCTGATGCGGTTAATCAACCCGATAAGGGATCTGGTGCCACCACTTTGGTACAACAACAGACACGTGTCGAAGATACTCTTGAGTTTGATTTTGAAGAACCTGAATCTGAGAAGCTGGAGAAGGTTAAAGCTGATGAAGAAGCTGCAGTCAAAGCCAAAGCTGACGAACAAGCTAAGACTGGCAATGAAGAAGATGTTGAGTATGATACGTTTCTTCTAGATAGTCCTGCACGATCAAAGGAAGAAACTTCAGAACCACCAAAGGACCCGGAGTCTCCTCACATCTCATCATCATCAGATTCTTCTTCTCACTCTTCACCACCACCATCAAAAAGATCAACCAAATCATCATCCGGATCAGTGAAGAAGCCACCTCGATCTTGGATTTCTCATACTCATAAAAGAATTGTAAAAGCTGTCCAACAAGTCGGAAAGAAGGACATGCTCTACAAAACTAAATTGGTTTCTCGACCAAATGCAGTATCTACATGATGAGAATGACAAGATGCGAATGAAAGGAATACATACGAAGCTCATGCAGGATAATCTACAAGGGAAAATGGACAGAATGATCGAAGGCTACACTCACAAGTACCTTCAGGATATCGTTCCTAAAGTCACAAAGGAGATGTTTACCAGACAACTATATCCGAATCTTATGCAGATAGCCAAGCAAACTATAAGATCAACACCCTTAACCGTCACAATCAATCCATCTGATCCTGTAGTTTTCTCGAATAATGAATTGGTGGCCAAGCTTGTCACACAAATGTCTACACGATCCGGGACATTTACTTCTGATGAAGGAAAGCTGTTTCAAGCATTGTTGGACTACCAACTTCAAGAAGCATGCAGATTCAAAGCTGAAAAGTCTAAACGTCCTAGAGACGATGAAGATAAGGATCAGAATAAGAATGATGAAGCTAAACGACAAAAGAAGTATGGTGAATCATCTTCTATGCCACCACCTCCCCAACGGCCTCCTGCTCCACAAAGGTCTCCTCCTCGTTCTTCTACCGATAAACCTCATGATTCTGAGACACCACCCCAGACTCAAAAACCGGTGATTACTTTGAGTATACGGGTGGTGACGATGAAGAACACCATGAGCCCCTACAACAACCCACCTCTCCCAAACAAGTAAAGAAACCGGAACCCTCATCTAGGCCTAAGAAACAGAAGAAAAAGGCGCCCAAGGCAGACGTCCTATCATGGCTAGATGAAGACACCACAGAGAATTTGAATGGTTTTCTACACTTGTCAATTCCACTCCCTACCCTGAAGCAGGTCAAGATCTGGTAGACGGCAATACACTGGAGCATGCTAAGATTATGCAAGAAAAGTTCCATGTGAAGAAGATGACAAAATCCGAGTTGAGGTGAATCAAGAATGAAGCTTTTCAACTGTGGAAAGACAGCCCAGAAAGTGCCATCGAGGTCGAATATCACCTTGAAAATATTGCTCGAGCTATGTCTAACAACATGGATTGGCTCAACCCAGAAGCAAACATCGACTTCACTAAACGGGACAACCCTCCATACTACATAGACTAGTCAAAACCTCTACCAACAATTGGCCAATCAGATGAACCAAGGATTCCATTCCGATATTTCTTCAACAGAGACTTGGATTTTCTTCTACATGGTGGCGATGGGTCAAGGAAATACGCTACATCATTGACACTTCCATTCCCTGCAACTATATACTTGAACTGCATAGCCATCGAGGAACGTGCCAATCACTTGTTCTCCAACAAAGTGGAAGCCTACGACCGAGATGCACTGTACGGGATTCATCATTGGCCGGAACGCCGAAGAATCTACTATAGAAGCTGCCAGGTTCAGAAGTCTCAACATGCAGTATTCAGTTCTAAAAGTATCGTTGCCATCAAACACGTCGATCTTTCATCGAAGTGGGACTACACCTTCCTAAAGAATATCGTGGTCAAACGACAAGATGAAAGGGATTATGCATTTTTTGAAGCTGACTTTGAGAATTTGTCTATCAACGACATCGAAGACATGTACCTTGCCAAAGTACAGGGTCGTATGAGACAATTCTCCACCGCAGTACAACGTGAATTCATCAAGTCAGTGCTCATCTTCATCAGCCGCATAGTTATCCAAGAACATGTAGAAGATCTCCAACTGGCAGTTGAATCTTATCAGACCCGTGTCAATCTCACTCCACCACAGCTTGATCTACCCGACATCAACCAGCTTCCATAATATACGCTCATCAGCAAACCTTTCGGCGTCGTTTACCGCAGTGAACTTCAAAGAAATTGCTTGATGGCGTGCAGAGATCTTCATAAGTTTGGAGATCACACTTTGAAGACGGTTAGGGACGGATTGGCTTACCGGTTGAAGGATATACACCAAAAGATCGGGTCTCCTAAGCGATGGAATTCTCAGGATAGAAGGGACGTGAAGAGGATCATCACTATGATTGATGAACGGTTGTATAGAAGGGATCAGTTCAGAAGACTGGAAAGCTATGTTGGTGGTCGACCCAGGAGAAACATCATCGGCTTTCAATGCCCGACTCACACTCCTGGCGACATCTCTGGACTACCTGGTACCCCTTGAACTGCTTCTTTCATTACATATTTGGATGTATGATTTATTATGTCTATGGCTTGTGCACACATTACAGTGTACAACCCGTACTTGTAAATAAAGGACCATGTGGTACGCGTCAGTGCCACAATCCTTATATAAGGAGCGAAAGCTTCTTACTTTTGAGTAAAACCTATCAAACCTTTCATTTTTCAAGGTTTTGCTCAAAAGAACAAGTACTTTCCCTTATGATTTTCAAAACCTCAACCGTTTATAACACTTGTTGAGGGGGAGTACTTGAATTAAAACTTTGTTCAAAACATTGTTCACAGTGGTCATTCTTCCCGCAACACTCGAAATGGTCATATTTATTCTCAACTTTTCAAAAATAACATCACATATGCCATTTTTGAGTGGGAGAAAATACGTGATAAGAAATATGTTGTGTAAATGCAAATGAATCTTTGTGCTATAGACTTAACCCATGAATTGACGAGATCTTAACTGCTAGTAACTCGAAAAGACTTGTCCGGGACGGGTAATAACTTCAAACAAGTTCGCTAGTGATGTAAACGTGTCTCGCAAAGGACTTGTCTGAGTAGAATGTACCATTCGAGAAACTCTTGGCAGGCATGAACTCTGACGGGTTTGACAACCTTTCGAGGATTGTCTACACCTTCAAGGTAGTTATTAGAGCTAATTGTCACCTAAAAGCTGACAATGCAACTCTTTAACTATGCCACGTAAACGTGTCTAGCGGGGGAATGTCTATCTTGAGTTGATCAATTCAAAATGTGCGTGCTCTTTCCTCACTGTGCATTTTAACCGTTAAAACTCTTAAGCACATGTGGAGGGGGAGTATTTATGCAAAATTTTATCTCAACAGTGGTACTAAAATGTTTTTCATTCACAAACACTTTGAGAGATTTTTCACAAACAGTGGTTTTTTATGGCAACATAGGTTAGTCATGGAGTTATAAGGTGACTAAGGTTAGGAATAACCGTCCTATGATCCGCCAGAGCCGGAGGGATCTACCCCAGGACACCACAAATAGTTAGTATTTAGAAGTCCTTAGGTATGATTGTAAAAAGGAGAAAATGAGAATCGGAGAAAGAAGGAGTTGAAGAATTAAAAAGAAATGCAAAGAAAAGGGTGAAAAGAAATAGCCCTACAGATTATTCAACTTAGGGCAGACACCGGGTTCAATTCATATGCTACTGGTTGTCACTAGATGACACCGGTATTGAAGATTAAAAGTCGTCATGGACCCAGTGACGCATGCACTAAACCTTCTTAACCACTCAAGTTTCTCTCAACAGAAGCTTGTTTCATTCTCACAGGGAACCCTACGTAAACTATCGGCTTTCTCTTAGAGATTGCTTGTATTGAAGAAGGAGACCCTCTCCCTAGTCTCCGCTCAGGAAAACCAAAACGCACTATTGAGTCTAGACCCACGAGATTCATCAAAAGATCTATTAGGTACACTTGACATTTCATCACTTGATATTCAACAATAAGAATTTCAGTGGTACATTATCGAGTCCTTCACAGATCTTAGCAATCTGTCGAGAACATTTATAAGAGGTTCACATTTGTGATCCTCAGTGATTGAATGGAAACTACTGCCAGGGTCAACATCAAACAGCCCTGACAAGGTCGCTTCGCAACTCCCCGTGGATTGCGCTTAGTGGTCTCAAACGGTCTACAGTCGTGAGGTGATGCTTGGGTGTACCTCAGCGACTCATCTGAATCGTAGGTGTACTTCGGTACATCGTGTTATCTCACTTGTGGGACTCCGATTTAGGAACGTCCTTTGTAAGAATTAGAGTTGTGTTTTCACACTATGCTGTTAACACTCTCGAAGTTCAAACTTGTAAGTGCTGGAATCCGCTTATTACTAACCGTTTTTATGTTTTCTTCTTATGGAAGCTCTGGAGCGGAATGATCGTGCAGATTCTTCTCATGCTCACGCCAACATCATCACTAATGGAATTTCTATCCAAAAGCAACACAACAGTCAGAATGATTCTTCGTCAAATCAAAGAATCTACACAGTTAAAGACTTAAAGAACTTCATCAATACTGAATTCAAACGTCAAAAGAGCGTGTGAGCATGTTGAAGAATGACGTGGAGACACTGTAGCAGCGAAGCAGCACTGAGGCGATTTGATGCGACAACAACATACTATACTTTCATCACAAAGAACAATGATCAAAGAACAAAGTTAAAGATGACGTCAAAGCATAACTGTTCAAAGAAAACTATCTCGCTACACCGGGGAGATGGTTCAAATCAAGGCAATTCTTCTCACAAGAAAGAAGAATGTCAAGAGACGTCAAAGCTACTATTACATCAACACCTTCACCGTTTTTCATCACCAACACTTGAGTGTTTGTTACTCATATGTAATAACACTTGAGGGGGAGATTGTTGGAATCACTCCTAAACCTTATTCAAGTGTTAGTTACACATATGTAATAGTTAGCTTATTATGGCCTTTATGTTTGTTATTAGCCTTAAGCTTATGTAGAAGGCCCATGAGCTTAGGCCCAAGCCCATAGAGAAAGGGAAGGAGTAGGAGTGTTTCCCTAGCTCCTTGCCTATAAATATTATGTAATAACCCTCACTTGAGGGTTGGTTGTTTAAGTTTTCTTTTCACATACTCCTACGCATAACCGATCTAACATTTACGTGTGTGTGTGTTTGGTCTACTTGTTCAATCGCCTAATCTCTTTCTTATAAGCTTGTGTGGTAAACCTTGTGACCTAACAAAACCATGTACCCTCCTTTGGTTTTTCCAAAAACGCAACCATGTTGTGAGTTGCAGCAGAAGAGTTGGGAACCATTGATGTTTATTTCGAAATTGATTGCAACAGATTGTTAGGTGTTACGAATTATGATGTGTGTGGGTATAAACTATGTTTTGCCCTAGCAGTTGTAACTCTATTTTTTTTATTCCCAATTGAATCCAAATTAATCTGTACTTTCAAAACAATTGTTTTACTATTGTAGCAGTTGTTAGTATTTTTGGACGTATTTATCCCCAAATGTGCTATTCTAATCACCAAACGCAACCGTTATCGTCATCTACTATCTAGACACGACACCATTTTATGACACTTACAAAAGTCGCATAAACCTCAAAATAATCAACTCACTCTACACATGTAATAACCTGGAGCGTTATGTACTTACGTCAAAGTGAAGATGTTGACGTTTTTACAATAACTTATGGTCTATAAAACACCTGGAAATAATATTAATACACGAATACTCTAAATAGTATTAGCGATTACAACCTTGAAGTGTATCGACTCTAAATATGCCGAAAAGTTATATCAAACTCTAGCCCGGACCTCCTTTTATAAGCTAAGGAGTCCTTTACAATATACAAGATAATTATACTTAGCATACTTATCTAATACAAAACATCCTACCCAAGAAATTCAAGAATGTTACATATTAAACCGACACAATGATACTAGCAGTGAAAAACTACATTAGCAGTGGTACGCGACTTAATTGTGAGTGTGGATTCCTTCTTGTTTGCTCTCATTTTCTTGAATGATTTCCCGTCGTTTGGTTCTCCTGGGGCGGCCGTATTTTCATATGGGATTCCCTGCTGAAGTTCGATAGGCTTCTCAACGGGTTTCCCGTGTAAATCCGCCCCTATGTGCCCCTATGCGCGGTACTGGAAGAGCTTTTAGTGGGGTTGCTTTTCCAATCCGTGCAGCTTTTATTTTAGAGCAATGGTAGAACCACAAATAATTCAGAAAAAATACATCAACACGCTGACGTGATAGGTTTGAATTGGAGTGAGGAGAGAGAACTATCATAAAATACACCAATCATCCCCTACACGATAGCATGGGATTTATTTTACGAATTATTTATGTGGTTTGCTCTAAAATTTATCCCAGTGCCCGCAAGCTCGTCATTTTTACCTTTAACCCAGTCTATCCAACGCGATATGTCAGGATTAGTAGACGTACACTTGCTTCCGTGGCCGGGCTGCAACCAAAAGAGGACTGAGACCAGAAATTTCAGCCGTGTTGTTTGCCTCTCTTTGCATATTCTACCACACCTTCGACCCAATACCCATGATATACATCCTTCTTCTTCTCGGGAAGAGCGAGGTTAAGAAAGAACAGCCTGAACTTTGAACATCCCAAATGGCTAATCAGAGTCTAATCGGTTTAAACTCCAACCTTTGGTATGCCATATGGTCAGGCCAGGCTTCCACAAACCTCAAAGGACACGGGTTTTGGTTGAAGGAATGTTGTGAATGGTCGCGGAGATTGGTCATTTTTGTCGTTTAGAAACGACAACTTGTTTTTAGTAGTCATTTAAGAACATGTTTCATTTGTCGCATCAACTGTTTTGCGATTATGTTTTTGTTTTTGGGGGTAAAGGTTTAGGCTATGTATGGGCTTTTTGGAACCGACGGTGCGTGGGCAACGGGTTGTTAACATCTTGAACTTCTCTTTGGGGTTTTGTGTTGGTGGATGAATGGTAGTTTTTTTTGTATGTGCTTTAAATTTATTTACCTCGCGTCTTTATAGCGAGGATTTTACTGTTTTTGCACGCGGTATCATTAATTTCCATTTACTGTTTTGTGGGTAGGCACGTGCCTAGGCTCCTGGGCATCTATTTTACCTGTTGGATTTGTCATAAAATTTCTAGGAAAGGAACGTGAATATTTACTTGCAAATTTTCTCTCCTTTTTTGGTATTTTGATAAGACTTATCCGTAATTACAGACCGTTTGAATTTATCGGTTTATTATCCTTTTTTGTACTGAAAGTTTCCTATGTCTATACATCTGTTGTTGGTTTTGAAAATGTTGCTTAAGCACGTTTGTCAAACTGAAGTAAATCATTCATATCCGCGCTTTAAATTTCACTTTTAAAATTTGAACTTCAACTAGTCATTTGGAAAACAGAAACAAAGTTGATATTTGCGTCGACACTAGCGGTGCTTTGAGCGACAGTAGCAAAGGGTTTGTTAAACTATAGCAGTGGTTGGGTATTAACATATGCATATAATTGATATCCGCGCTTTAAATTTCACTTTTAAAATTTGAACTTCAACTAGTCATTTGGAAAAAAGAAACAAAGTTGATATTTGCGTCGACATTAGCGGTGGTTTGAGCGACACTAGCAGTGGTTTGTTAAATTGTAGCAGTGGTTGCGTATTAAAATATGCATATAATTGAGAATTTGTTCAAACCATGTTGTGAGTTGTAGCCTCCTTTGTTTTTTCCAAAAACGCCTCCTTTGTTAAACTGTAGCAGTGGTCTGTATGAAACGTTGTATGTCAACGTATTTAGTATTTCCTCTGTTGCCCTCATCCATTTTTATTTCATCTCGCCAACTAGCAGTTGTTTCCAAATATCAATTTGGCAACTAACTGTTGAACGTAGGGCAACTTCTATCACTAGCAGCTGTTATAATAACTAGCAGTTGTGCGTATAATACTAGCAGTTGTAAGTATACAACC
Source organism: Chrysanthemum makinoi (assembly GCA_910596185.1). Lineage (NCBI taxonomy): Eukaryota > Viridiplantae > Streptophyta > Magnoliopsida > Asterales > Asteraceae > Chrysanthemum > Chrysanthemum makinoi. The sequence continues at coordinate 107,583,424 of OU343217.1, forward strand.
TATTCAGTTTACTAGCAGTAGTATTTGTTAACTAGCAGTTGTAATTTGGCAACCAAGCATAAAAGCGTTCTACCATTTTTTGACGTTTAGAAAAGTCGCATAAACCTCAAAATAATCAACTCACTCTACACATCTAATAACCTGAAGCGTTATGTGCTTACGTGAAAGTGAAGATGTTGACGTTTTTATAATAACTTATGGTCTATAAAACACCTGGATATAATATTAATACACGAATACTGTGAATAGTATTAGCGATTACAACCTTGAAGTGTATCGACTCTAAATATGCCGAAAAGTTATATCAAACTCTAGCCTGGACCTCCTTTTATAAGCTAAGGAGTCCTTTACAATATACAAGATAATTATACTTAGCAAACTTATCTAATACAAAACATCCTTCCCAAGAAATTCTAGAATGTTACATATTAAACCGACACAATTATACTAGCAGTGAAAAACTATATTAGCAGTGTTACGCGACTTAATTGGGATTGTGGATTCCTTCTTGTTTGCTATCATTTTCATGAAGGATTTCCCGTCGTTTGGTTCTCCTGGGGCTGCCGTATTTTCATATGGGATTCCTTGCAGAAGTTCGATAGGTGTCTCAACGGGTTTCCCGTGTAAATCCGCCCCTACGCGCCCCTATGCGCGGTACTGGAAGAGCTTTTAGTGGGGTTGCTTTTCCAATCCGCGCAAATTTTATTTTAGAGCAATGGTAGAACCACAGATGATTCAGAAAAAATACATCCACACGCTGACGTGATAGGTTTGAATTGGAGTGAGGAGAGAAAACTGTCACAAAATACACCAATCATCCCCTACACGATAGAATGTGATATTTTTTACGAATTATTTATGTGGTTTGCTCTAAAATTTATCCCAGTGGCCGCAAGCTCGTCAGGATTAGTAGACGTACACTTGCTTCGGGGGCCGGGTTGCAATCAGAGGACGAAAAATTGTTTTTAGTAGTCATTTAAGAACATGTTTCAGTTGTGGCAGCAACTGCTTTCCGCTTATGTTTTTGTTTTGAGGGGTAAAGGTTTAGGCTATGTATGGGCTTTTTGGAACCGACGGTGCTTGGGCAACGGGTTAACGTTTTCAACTTCTCTTTGTTGTTTTTTGTTGGTGGAGGAATGGTTGTTTTTTTTATGTGCTTTCCCTTTATTTAAAGCGAGGATTTTAATGTTCTTGCACGCGGTATAATAATTTCCATTTACTGTTTTGTGGGTAGGCACGTGCCTAGGCTCCTGGGCATCTACTTTTCCTGCTGGATTTGTCATAAAATTTCTAGGGAAGGAACGTGAATATTTACTTGCAGATTTTCTCTCCTCTTTTGGTATTTGGATAAGACTTATCCGTAATTACAAAACGTTTGAATTTATCGGTTTATTATCATCCTTTTTTTGTACTGAAAGTTTGCTATGTCTGTACATCTGTTGTTGGTTTTGAAAATGTTGCTTAAGCACGTTTGACAAACCATGTAGCCTCCTTTGGTTTTTCCAAAAACGCAACCATGTTGTGGTTTTTTATCCCCAATTTAATCAAAAATAATTTGTACTTTCAAAACAATTGTTTTAACTCTTGTAGCAGTTGTTAGTATTTTTGGGCGTATTTATCCCCAATTGTGCTATTCTAATGAGCAAACGCAACCGTTATCGTCATCTAGTATCTACACACGAAATTTCCACCTTCCAATTTGCAATCTGGGAAACTAAATGGCATCATTGGGCAATACTAGTTGTACGATCGGGCAACCATAATTCTTAACCATATGATCATAAAGGATACACTTAACAAAGATAAACCTAACAACACTAAGTTTGGCATAGAAGCACTATCGCATGGTTGGCAGCATAAACTCATAATTATTTTCTACAAGAACAAACATTCATAACAGGTGGATCCATTCCTTGTGCACTAGCCCTTTTTTCTATGATCTCGAACCCTCTTTCAGTTTTCGTGATAGAAACACGCTTTGTTAACTTCCTTCTTTTGAAAGGTGTTGCACTACCGCACCGCATGCCGGCGTCCTCTTCCTGCCATACCATGTTTTTGAAATAAAATTGTGACAAAGGCTGTAGCTCGTGCACAATGTAGACGTCCATGGATCCATTCTCATCAGCAAGGTCATACATTCGTAGAACGTCATTGTCTGTGTGCAACAATGTTAAACCATCTTCTAGTGCCTTATTTGGTGCAACATAAAATAAAGCCCATTTTTCCCCTCCAATATCATTCAAAACATGATCAAGCACCCTAGTAAATGCAACCCTTGTGGAGCTAAAACACCAGACATCAGCAAGGAGACCGCCTACATAGCGGAGTGGCTGAAATTCAAATTTCCCGTTGTGGTGCACTTTAAATATGACTTCCTTGGATTCCGCCATGTCCTATAAAACATAAACCCTAATAACAATTTCAATAACTTTTAATTAAATAAATATTTAATAATAGAATATAAAATATAAAGCTGCACATTTATTTATATTCATGTACTCTATAAATATATGAACGAATAAGGTAACAAAGTACACACGGCGGAGTACAAGAAACCTGGATTTGTTTATAAAAAAGAAGAAAAGGACAACGATTTTTTTATTCGGATTCTTCGATGAAAGTGTAAGCATCCGCAATGGCAACTTGGTGAAAGACTTTTTTACTATTCTAATAAGATATTCAAATGACTAGTTCCATTGTGGCAATAACTTTGAAGAAGATTTTTTACAAAAACACTAGTAAAGACTTCAAGTGTTTGAAGCTATTGTCAAAAAGCTTTTGTATTTATGAAATTTCATTTTTCACCCAACATTAAATATGCAAATGCTTTTTGCAGTGGAGTAGTTGGTTTTGCAAAAGCTTTTTACCTCAACCATTTAATTGTGTTCATTGCATCAAGTCTTTTATGACTCGATGGATTGGTAATGCTCGAGGAATGTGTGGATGTTGATAGTTGAAGATTATTAATTTGATTTAAAAATACAAAAACTATTTCCCAAAAAGCAACTGACATCCTTACCAGTAAACAGGTGAAAATTTAAAAGAAAATAGGCAAATGGTAGAGACCTAGAGTTCACAAAAAGTCAAAAAAAAATACAGAGGCCACTGATACTCTAACTCTTTGTGACCACAAAAACCCATTTGCAAACACCAATTATTACAGTTAGTTTGGATTATTCACACTATACACCAATTCAAATTGTCAATAAATAATACAGCCTACACACAAACTAAAAACACCTTTTCATTTGTGAAATTTACCTTTCACTTCTACTGTGATATTTTCGTAAATTGACATTTAGATCAATTAGATTATCAATCATCACAATCATTTACGAAATGGCGTGTTCTTTGTGTCAAGATGGTACATGCACTCCGAATTGTAGTAATTTGCACGATTCTTTATTTAAAGACATGATAGACCGTTTCAAGAGAATGGTAATTGCTTGTGAGCCAGGAAAGACTTTCCCAATAGAAGGAAATTTTAGAGAGAAACAAGAGCTGATTGATAAGAGGAAGAGAATGATTGAACAACTTCCAGAGTATGAAGATCTGAAAGCGCGTTTCAAGAGGATCCAAGATGATAATGCTAATTTGGAAGCAACGTGTGAAGAGGCGATAGCTGATTTTAAGATTTACAAAGATTATAATGCTGATGCTGAAGCGAAGTATGAAGAGGTGCAAACCAGTTTTAAGAATTTGAAAAATCATAATGCTGTTGTCAAAGCTAAGTATCAAGAGATGGTTGAATGTGCCAAAAATCTTATCAACAGACTCAAAGAAGTTGCAGCTGATGCTGATGATTTTTAGGGTTATGAATGTGTTTTGTATATGTTTAAGAATGTGCTATTTTGGACTGATTAGGTATGTAAGGTAATAAGTATTTATCTAATTAACAAGGTACTAGATTACTGCATCAAATTTTATGTTATGGTTTTATGATATCATTTTTGAAAACATAAATAATGAAAATAATAGCCAATCTCGATATTCTTCACATGCGAATATACTCTAACTAGACTTAATTGCAATACTAAACTCAAAATTCCATTAGTTATTGATATTATTCACTAGGAAACATAAAATTTCCAAATCTCAAGAGTCAAGATGATTCTTTATAGGCTGCAGTTGAAGAAAAGGAGAATGAAGGGGTGCAGGCAACCACTTCCAGTATTGCTGCATCCACTGCTAGTATTGGAGTAACCACTGCTGCTATTATTACACAAGTATCTGCCACTTCAGACGTTTCCACTGCATAGGCAACCATTGCTACAATTATAACCACATCAATAACACCAACACCAAAACCAAAAATGCGACAATGAGATTGCCATAGAATTGGTCAACCAAAAGCAATCTCACCCTATCCCTGCACCTAGACATATTGCTAAGACTCTAAACATTGGAGAACCTGTGCAGAAAGATGTATTTTTGGGTAAAGGGTCTTTCATCGAATAACAAAAATGATTTATTATAACACAGAACCATTGGAATTAACACATAAAAAGAGCAATGGATTATAAAATGGAATTAACACCAATCTAACATAGGTATTCATCGAATAACAAAAACGATTTATTATAACACAGACCCAATTGGAAATAATCATATGTAATAAACAACGAGAAGAATATTTACGTACCATATTTGGGAACATTTTTTTAAAACTTGATGAATCGAATGTGGTTTTGCAATCAACACTGTACCTTTAAAGATGGTGACATAACTGATGTTACAAGGAAGAAAGGGGGCTGACGAAGAAGACGGTTTGATTTGTGAAAATAGTACTGCGAGAAGCAAAAACAGAGAATACCGATAACTATGGATGCTTTATGGGTCAGTGACTTTTGGATTTTGAACTCTCTTAATTAATGGATACTATACTTTTACTATTCAAATGTGTACTTTTTTGTCTAACGTAAAATGATGATAGAACCCTTTTTAAAATTATACGGTTGCCTAGTGACTTTTGGTTGCCCAAAAAACAATACCTTACACATACGGGACACTTGTCGCAATGTGGTTGAGTTGCCCAATGACAGCGGTTGCCTTCGGTCTATTTTCAAATTAAAAATAAAAGTGGTCTAGAAAGTGATATGCATCAGGGCGCGCGGTCTATTTGACCAATTTTCCCTAAAGGAAATATAGTTAACATACCTCATGATAAATTAAGTGATGAATTGAAGAAAAAGCTTTATAAAAATAGTGAAGCAAAAATGGTTTTATATAATGCTTTACCCAAAAAGGAATTTGAAAGAATTTCTATTCTTAAAACCTCTAAAGAAATTTGGAATTCTTTAGTTGTAACTCATCAAGGCAACCAACAAGTTAAAAATAATAAAATTGATTTATTTGTTCAACAATATGAACAAATTTCAATATCGGATGAGGAAACTATAGATCATTCATTTGCTAATTTTAATATTATTATTACATCTTTACAAGCACTTGATAAAGCTTTTTCTAGCCTTAACCATGTTAGGAGAAATCTAAGAGCACTTCCATCGAAGTGGAGATCCAAGGTGACGGCGATCGAAGAGCCAAAAGATTTGACAATCCTTACTCTCGACGAACTCATAGGCAACCTAAAAGTCTACGAGCTTGTCCTCGCTAAAGACTCCGAAGCCTCAAAGGTGAAAGAGAAACACAAATCTCTTGCCCTTAAAGCCAAAAAGGCTTCAACCGATGAAGAGAACTCCTCTTCAAGTAGTGACGACGAGGAGTACGCCATGGCGGTAAGGGACTTTAAAAAGTTCTTTAGAAGAAAGGGAAGATACGTCAAAAAACCGTATGACGATAAGAAAGGCTTTTGAAAAAGCAAAGAGGACGAGAAGCTAAAGGATGATCATACTTGCTTTAAATGTGGTGACCCAAACCACTTTATTAGTAAGTGTCCCAAACGGGATGATCAAAAGGCGTTCGTGAGCGGCACGTGGGGAATGAGCGATGAGGAGGACGAAGAAATTTGTCTCATGGCAAATGACGAGGTATGTCACGAATACTATAGTAGCTCATCACTTGATGACGACTCATTACATAATGAATATGATAAACTATGCAATATTAGCTAAAAACTAGTTAACAAAAACAAGCTTTTAAAGAGTCAAAACCAACGTTTAGACAAAGAAGTCATAGAACTAAAAGCAAAACTAAAACGTTTGGAAAAGGGTAAAATAGCAAGTGGTGAATGTGAACTTTGCGTTCAACTTCAAACACTAGTTGATCATCTAGATTCTAAAATTGCCAGAATGAGTACGAACTCTTTAGATACGATACTAGATGGTGTTAAAACCGGCAACAACCAAAAAGGTTTAGGCGTTCAACAACTTGATCCATCAACTAGTGAAAATAAAAAAAAAATTGTTAAGGCACTAGAAAAACCAGCCACTGTTGTGGCGGATCCCACGGATCCCTTGATAAGGGAACCAGCTAGTGTACAGCCAGGGATCTGTGGATCTGCTGTAGCTAATAGTTGTAATAACGTAGCTACTTCATCTAGAACTGAATTTGTTATCGTTAATAGGAAGAAACCAAATCATGTAACCTCTAGACAATCACCTCCAAAATATAATCCTACTTTTGCAAGAAACAAAGCTCCATCCTTTTCAAAACCTAATTCATTTAGGAGACCTAATAAAGTTTACCCGAAAAGTAACTATCAAATGGGATGGAATCCAAATATGCAAAACGGTTTTCCTTTTCAAAACTTTGCTCCATGGAATGCATACTCATCTTATCCATACATGTCTAACATGAATGGAATGTTTAACACTAATGGACCCATGAACAAATGGGGACCAAACTTTTGAGTTTATTATTGTTTTAGGTGTGCTTAAAGGTCGACCTAGACCCCGATGAATGGGTCAAGGATAGCGGGTGCACGAGGCACATGACCGAAAATAGGGATCTATTCTCCACATATGAATCCATAAATGGAGGTAATGTGGTGTTTGGAAATAGCAAAAGTAGAATCATCGGTAAAGGTACGATTTCTAACAAATCTCTAACCATTAACGATGTGTGTCACGTAGAAAACCTAAACTTTAACCTCTTAAGTATAGGAAAAATATGTGATAAAAAGTGCAATGTACTTTTTACCGAAACCGGTAGTAAGATACTAAAAAATGGCATAACCATAAGAAGAGGAATTAGGAAACATGGAGTCTATGTCATTAAAATCGGTAATGAACCTAAAGACAAACTATGTCTTACCTCTATGGATGATACTTCGACCTTATGGTATCGAAGATTGGGTCACGCCAACATGCGACTTCTTCAATCGCTATCATCCAAAGATCTAGTAAGAGATCTACCTAAGTTAAAATATGAACATCATTTTTGTGATGCTTGTAATGTAGGAAAACAAGCTCATTCTAGTCATAAAGCTAAAAACATGGTGTCTACAACTAGGTGTCTAGAATTACTACATATGGATTTATTTGGTCCATCCGCTATCCAAAGTTATGGAGGCAACTACTACACTTTGGTCATAGTGGATGACTATTCTAGGTATACATGGACAAAATTCTTAAAGAACAAAACGGAAACCTTTAATTATTTTGAAATATTATGCAAAAAGATCCAAAGACAACTAGGATGTCCCATAGTGTCTATTAGGATGGATCATGGTAGGGAATTCGATAATGAAGTGCAATTCGAAGCTTTTTGTGACGCTAATGGTATTACTCACAACTTCTCGGCTCCAAGCACTCCACAATCGAATGGGGTAGTAGAAAGAAAGAATGGAACCCTACAAGAAATGAGTCGAACCATGCTTAATGAACAATCCATACCTCAAAAGTTTTGGTGTAATGTCGTTGATACTTCAACGTACATACTCAATCGAGTCTTAATTAGACCAATCTTAGGAAAAACTCCATATGAGTTACTTAGAGGCAAAAAGCCTACGTTAAATCACTTTAGAGTCTTTGATAGTAAACGTTTTATTCTTAACACTAAAGATTACCTTACAAAATTTGATCCTAAATCAACCGAAGGTATCTTTTTAGGTTACTCGCCAAATAGCAAAGCTTACGTCATATTAAACAAAGAAACAATGAAGGTAGAAGAGTCATTAAATATAAAATTTGATGAAAGTCCACCCAAACCCTCTCCACCTCTTGTCGATGACGAGATTATAGAAAGTGAAGCTATAGTAATATAGAAAAAGATAAGTGAAGAAGAAGAACCTCTAAGTGATGAAATAATAAACATTAAAGAGTCCAAAGATCGCCCCTTAGATAAAGTCATAGGAAAACTAAACGAATGAACATTAAGGTCTCAAGTTCAAAACCAAAGTAGCTTGTTTTGTTTCGTTTCAACCTTAGAACCTAAGAATACACAAGAAGCCATAAAAGATGAGAGTTGGGTAATGGCTATGCAAGAAGAACTAAATCAATTTGTTTCTAATGATGTTTGGACACTTGTCCCTCCACCTAGTAATCAAACCATAATAGGAACCAAATGGGTTTTTAAAAACAAATTAGATGCAAACGGAGTAGTGTCTAGGAACAAGGCTAGACTCGTTGCTCAACGGTATAAACAACAAGAGGGAATAGACTTTGATGAGACCTACGCCCCCGTGGCTAGATTAGAGTCTATAAGAATACTTCTTGCGTATGCTTGTGCTAATGATCTAAAGCTTTATCAAATGGATGTCAAAAGCTCTTTTCTAAATGGTTTCATTAATGAAGAAGTATATGTAGCTCAACCTCCGGCTTCATCGATTTTGAAAAACCCAAACATGTGTATAAATTAAAGAAAGCCCTTTACGGTCTTAAACAAGCTCCAAAAGCTTGGTATGATAGACTCAAGTCATTTCTAGTTAAACACAACTATACCATGGGGTTAGTTGACAACACACTTTTTTACTAAGAAAAGAGAGTCACATATAAGCATAGTACAAATATATGTAGATGATATTATATTCAGATCCACTTGTCAAGACATGTGTGATGATTTCTCTAAGATCATGCATGACGAGTTCGAGATGAGTATGATGGGAGAACTTAGTTTCTTTCTTGGTCTACAAATAAAACAAGTAGAAGATGGTATCTTCTTCAATCAATCTAAATACATCAAGGAGATGTTAAAGAAATTCGGTCTAGAAAATTCGAAACCAATTAGGACTCCAATGTCATCCGACACCAAACTCACAAAAGATAAAGACGGCAAATCCGTAGATAATACTAAATATCGTGGCATGATAGGTAGTCTTCTATACCTCACGGCAAGTAGGCCGAATATCATGTTTAGTGTTTGCTTATGTGCTAGGTTTCAAGAAGACCCTAAAACATCACACCTAGAAGCCGTAAAAAGGATATTTAGATATATTAATGATACAACACAATTAGGATTATGGTATCCTAAGGGCACGGGAGTAGAAACAATTGTATATGCAGATTCTGACCATGCAGGTGATTACGTTGATAGAAAAAGTACAAGTGGGGTATGTACTTTTATGGGATGTTGTTTAACATCTTGGTTTTCTAAGAAACAAACGACACTTGCAATATCAACAACCGAATCCGAGTACGTCTCTGCCGGCAAAGCATGCCAACAAGCACTATAGATGAAACAAGCGTTAGTCGACTACGACATTCATCTAAGCGACATAGCCATCCTATGTGACAACAAAGGTGCCATCGACTTAAGAAAAAATCCGGTATTGCATTCTCGCACAAAGCATATAGAGATTTGTCATCACTTCCTAAGAGACAATGTTCAAAAGGGGAACATCTCTATTGAGAAGGTAGCATCCGAAGACAACATAGCCGACGTCCTCACCAAACCGTTGAAGCGGGAAGAATTCAACCTACTTCGTCTTGGTCTTGGTCTAATGGAACAAACGTCGTAACTTATTTGACTCTACAAGGTATGTAAACACTAGCCTTCTTCTTTCTGTGTCTAGGATTTCTATTTCATGCACAACTCTCAAACAATACGGGAATTTTCAAAACCCAAGATAAGTTTTCCACTTATAGTTTTCTTATTTTTTTTTCAATACACATTTTTAAAGAAAATCTCTTTTCAAAATGTTTTCTAAAAGGATGATACCTTCCCGTATCAATTTCACAAAAGCAATTTCTCACGACTAGGACAAATCGCTTTTTCATTATTAATACAATGTAAAAACCCGTTTTCATTACATCTCATGTCTTTTGAATGCTAAAGGGGACACATAACTAATATGTGTTTTCGGGTACATTCATTTAAGCAACAATGAATTAGGAGCATTGATAACACAAAATTACGTACTTATGTACTAACTATGTGTTTTCAGGTTATCTCAATAGGATGCTTTTCTACTTCTAGTTTATTTTTCCTTTTCTTTTTAGGAGTCGAGATAACCGTAACTCCAAATAGTTTGCATATAGGCACACAATAGGCAAAATGTTTTCAAAAAGAAAAACTTTTGTGCTGCCTGGATCACCAGACCCACGGATCCCAAATTTTAATGCCGGACGGATCCTCAAGGGAAGGATTCGTGGGATCCGTGAAACGTAAGTTTTTACCTTCTATTTTGTTTACTTTGGATGAAAAATCATCATTTGTTTCATTTTTGGAGTATGCTCTTTAATGCTTGTGTTCTCATGATCACATGCCTTGAATTCATATCTAATCATTAGATTTTAATCCACATTTTGGTCAAGCATTCATTACAATGCTTTGTTTTTTCTATATATAGAACTCCCAAAATGCTTGCATAATCCATCTCATCCTCACATACACAATACACCATGTCTTCCAAAAGCCCTTTAGATGAATCACCTAGTACAAACAATCATCTAAATGATACCCAAACCTTTGTACTACCACCATCCAAAATACCACAATCAAACTCTAGGATATCCGCACGGATTAATATCCGATCTTGTTGCTTAGCAAAACCAACCTCAAATGGTTCATCCTCAACAAATAACTCACCACAATATGCTTCCATTATATCACCCCCTCATCACCAACAAGTACACCAAATTCATCACCACCTAAAGTCACTCTTTTGGAACTCCTTAAGACTCCAACAAGATCTAAACAACCTAAACAAAAAGAAATAGTCTTTTCAACACCCCCCACATCTCCAAATACTATTTTTCAAGATCTTGAAACATCACCACCATTAGCTCCCATTAAACTACAAGAACATCTAGGTTCTTATCCACCACCACTTCCTAACATTCCGGACTTTGATCCATATTTTCCTATTTTTCCACCACAACTTCCGCAACTTACAAATCAAAACCACCCGGAAGATTTCAGCACTCATTACCCACATCACTTACATTGTGAACATTGCCAATCCACTAGGGAAATTGCAATAGAAGTTAGGGAAGAAATGCGATTCATATTCAACCTCATCCTTGATCGCATCAATACCATCACTCATCTAAACATCAATCCATAAACCTTATGCAAGCATGGAAGGAATCACTACTACTATTTTCTATTTCTTGTACCATTTCTTTTGAAGTCATTTTTTAAGAACAAGTTTTGTTCTTATTTTTACATGCTTGTAGTTGGCATAAATACCACTACACTTTGTTGTTTTATTACAAGGCATTGTTTACATACCTTGGCTCTCAATCTTGATTCTCGGCATTCACAAGATTATTTAAGCATGTTACTAACCTTTCTTTTTGTAGGAGTTTTATTTTTCTTCGCTTGATGCCCCAAACAAGGGGGAGCTACCGTCAAGGGGGAGTTAGCAATACGTGGACTAATTTCTCCACACTTTTATGTTTAATTCTTCCAAGGGTTAACTTTTTGTTTCGATAAAAAGGGGGAGAAGAAGTAAAACTTAGGGGCTTTCAAAACTTACATCTATTCTTAAGTTTTACTCATCATAACATTATGTTTTGTCATCAACAAAAAAGGGGAGATTGTTAAGACAAATAAACCGTAAAAACGTTTATTAGTATTTTGCGATCTCTTTGTGTTTTGTTGATAACAAATATAATGTTATCTTAAGTATAATTATAAGGATACATGTTATTTTTGTAAAGCATTTACATATAGCCATTTAAATAAAAAAATGTAATAATTAAGCATTTGTTGTAATAGTTTAGTAGGATGGGTAAAAACCATAACCCATGGACCATAACCCATGGATCTTAACCCATACCCAAGTAGACTAGATACAATGTATACTTAGATACATTGAATCTAAAGAAAACCCATGGACCAACCCATAACCCATGAACCATAACCAAAAACCCATGGGCAAAGAGGAGCGTTCCACGGATCCCTAGGATTACACTAGACGGATCCCAAGTGGAAGGGATCCGTGGGATCCGGGAAACAGTGAAGAATTTTGCCTATAAATAGAGAGCCATTTCTTCATTCTAACTTACCCCTCTTCTTACTAAATCTCTCATACACTCTCATTCTCTTCTAACATATAGATCACTTGATCTGGAGAGTTGTTCTTCTTTCTTTCTATTTGCGATCCTTATATAGGTCCTTCTTTAAGGCGAGATCACGAGCATTCTACAAGTCATCCAAGCAAGGGGTCCTTGATTGATTTGTCACTCCGCAAGATTTCTGCAGCGAAGATCTTGTATTTGATATTTCACATACTTGTTGTGTAATAGTCGTGTTGGTTTGGTCCACCGTGCTACGGACTCGGTATTTAGCTTTGTACCGGAAAAAGTGTAAGCAACGTTGTGAAGGCTTCTCCGCCAAGTGAATGAGTTTGTTGGCATAGTGCTTGAACTCTCGAGTACGTGACTCGGGGAGTGGAGTAGGGCAAGGAAGGTGTCCTTGTAGCCGAACCAGTATACATCGGTTGTGTCTTTTCTTTCCCTTCGCTTTACTTTATTTACTTGCTTTATCATTAGATATATATTTTCTCTACATCCATAAGATCTCACATATTAACGAATCTAAAAGTTTTTGAAACTAACGTAAAATCTGCAAAACTATTCAACCCCCCTTCTAGTTTTCCACATTACTCTCATCTTTTCATTACTTACCTTTATATGCTTGTTTATCAACATACAAGACACACATCCAAATAGATTGATATAAGTCGATCTAAATAGTTTAAAAGGAAGTTTTAATTGGCAAAACTATTCAACCCCGCCCTTCTAGTTTTCCACATAGTCATCAAAGAAGTGTTCCACGTACGCCTCAACAGAACGGTGTAGTTGAAAGATGAAATCAGACCCTTGTTGAAGCTGCAAGAACAATGCTAATCTACTCAAAGGTTCCAATGTTTCTTTAGGCTGAAGCCATTGCCACTGCTAGCTACACCCAAAATCGTTCCCTCATACACACCACTCATGGAAAAAATCCATACGAACTTGTCCACAAACTAAAACCTGATCTCTCCTACCTTCGTGTATTTGGTGCTTTGTGCTATCCAACGAATGACGGTGATAAGGTCTTAAAATGTATCTTTTTGAGGGGTCGTTTAAGCCCTTATTTGATCACTTTTGTATACGTTATTACTTAATATCATTCCTTTTCACTTTTTAGGTATCTTGAAGGCAAAATGCTGGAATGACACTTATTCGGACGAAAAGGCGCGAATATACGAAGAAAATGACCAAAGTCAAGAATCGAGACACTCAGGCTACTTGATCTGAAGCGGACGGCGTCAGGCACAAATTAGTGATGCCGTCAGACAAATTTTGTGACGACTTAGTAGCCAAATTGCTTATTTACAAGTGACGGCCGTGTTTTAAAAGAGTAGGTCGTCGCAACTCGAAGGCCTAGATTTGATCCGCACGACGCCGAGATCGAAGGGGACGGCGTCACAAGCATAAGGTGACGCCGTCGCAAGACTAACGTGGCCAATACGAAACCCTAATGACGGCGACCCGATGGCGTCACAAATCAAAGGGTGACGCCGTCACATTTGTAATCTTATATATAGAATCCGAATTTTTTAGTTTTCAGTGTGTAGTCTTTTGGAGTAAAAACCTAAACCGAACCAAGGCTGTCTTGTACAGTATTTTAGGGTTCCATACCCTATCTTACATCAAGATAAGTGTTTTACTCCATTAATTTAATTATGTCTTCAATTAATTGTGTGTATGCTTGCATGTTTCCCATATCCGGCGAATTTACTTGTGTGTTTGCTTAGGGAATATGAAACTTAATTATTGAATATTGATTGGTTGTCGCTTATCTTAATTGTTAATGATCTAGTATTGCGTAGGTCATCCGTTGTGTAGTTAATACTTGATTAATCTTTGTGAACCTTAGCTTATAGTACCTAGAGTCATTGTAGGCTAAACCATTCGAAGAGTACCTTAGCGTTAAGTTTATAAATCCTAGAGATTTTGTAGGCGATAACCTTTGGTAGTTTCAAAGAGTTAGGGATAAATGCATACCCTACGACCTTAGACACACAACGCGATTAAGAATAAGGACGTGACAATTCAACCATCAATAGGAGATAATTAAGGAGTAATAAAACCTAAGTAAACACATCTTTAAATCATCATACGAGCACACAATAATTAGACATAGACTCATACACCTTAGTTTAGATAATTAGATAAGTTGAAGTAATCGGTAGAAATACCAACCCCCCAAATCCAAACCCCGAGATTCGTACCTTTCCATTTCCTAAAAAACGTAAAAAGATAAAAAATAATCTTCCTCAACCCCAACCTTAGTGTAGTAACTTCTTACTAGCATTCCTATTCCCCTAGAGAACGATATCAATTCCCGTGGCTTACCCTAATACTACACTACAACGATTAGGTTCACTGCCTAGGGTGTTGAAAAACTTGTTCGACGAAAAGGAAGTTCCTTTGACCCCGAACGACGCGTGTAGCGTTATCAAGTTTTTGGCACCGCTGCCGGGGAATAGAATAGCTAGTTAGGAGTCCACCTCGTTTAGGTTTCTTTGCTTGATTCCTATCATGTAAATTTTTTTTTTCCAATTTTTAGCTTCCTCGTAGTCTATCCCCCTTCTTCGTGACCTTTGTTAGTAATCCCATCACTTCTCATCATGGAAGGTGATTGCTCATCAACCAACAACCCACCATCAAATAAACCCCTTTCAATCAAAAATCAACCCAATGACCAACACAACCGCCAAAACCGTTATGTGAGTAGAAACACCGACCTTCAAGATTTGCAAAAGATATTTGATAATACAATTAGGGATGCTTTTGAGATGGTCAGCGCCTCTGTAATTGGCTCCATGATCGATAGCAATTCAGAAAATGGCTTAGTGAATAGAAACGTGAATGAGGAGGATAGTACTTATTTCAATCTTTACCCCACTAAGGAAGAGGTTGCTTACCATCAATACATAATCGATAATCCCCGATCACCCATCATTAGGATATGTCCAAAGATTAGGAGAGGAAATCCTTGGAACCTCAAAATTCCTTGTATGATTGGATATAGGAATGTCGAAGATGCTTACATAGATACGTAATCTCTTATTAATGTGATGTCATCAGCTGTATACAATGACATTATGAATGAGCGACTTAATATTAGGAGAGACCTTAAATATCCAGGTGAGGTTTGCAACTTTGTGGGAAGAGTCAAGGATGTACACGTCTATATAGGAAATTTCACCTACCTAGTTGATTTTGTAGTCCTAGAAGACATTGGATGTGTCATTGACTATAGCTTATCCCAAGTAGTGCTAGGAAAACCGTTTGTTGAAACATCTAAAATGAGCCATAACAAGTATGATGGAACTATTAGGTTTAAGGAAGGAAACGATGAGATCACTTATAGGATGCCTTGGAAGACGAATGAATATGGCCATCTGTCCCTATTTGAACGAGACAACATTAGAGCTTTTGAGGACAAAAGCAAGGACGATGTTGAGAAAGGTTTTAAATTCATGTGGGAAAGAAGGAGGCTTTATTATAAGGATTGTTTGAACCTAGGGCCTAGGTATAAAGTCGATGAAAATTTTGTCAACATGATAGAATTTTCATTGAGAATGCAAAACGAGACCACGTAGGGGCACGACTTCGAGTCTAGCTACAAGACTCATAAATAAAGAAAAGCGCTTCGTGGGAGGTAACCCATGCTTAATTGTTTGCTTGTTTGTGTCGTATATCTTTTATTGATTGCTTATTCTCATGTTTAAATTTGCAAAAATGCTTTATTTTATCTTTAACCTCTTCTTAAGTACATATAAAGGTATTTTACATAAGGGATAAGTGTAGGGAGGATTACACACGTTTTCAAAAGAAACGTAAACATGAGAATTACAATTATGTAAAAGATATACATGTGTGTTTGTTCGAGTCAAATGCTTGTATCGAGTCATAATGGATGTTTTGCAGGAAATTTTTCCAGATTCTAAAGATGTAAATTTTCCAGAATTTTTTCCAGAAAATCGCAGACCAGCTTTTTGTCGATAACCGACGCGTCAGATCGAACCTGACGGCGTTAGGAAGGAGCAAAACAACTGATTACATTTTTCATTTTCGAGCTACTTATAATTTTTTTTGGAATTTTCCAAGTCTTAATTTTCCAGAAATTCTGTAAACATCCATTCCACAAGCATTATATCCTAGTTTAGTAGAGTCATATATATATTATTACCGCCGATTTTACGCGAAGGTTTCATTTGTTTTCTTCAAGTGTGCAGGTTTAATTTACCAAGAAGAAGATACATAAGATTGGATGGAGCTTTTCACGCATAACATTCTTCTTGAAGAAAGATTTAACCACTACTTCACACGAATTCTACCGAGCTAATCAGGGGAGTACTAGTTTCTTTCATTTTTAATTACCTTCCATTATCATAACTTTGATACTTTCAGGGAACATTGGGGACAATGTTCAGTTTAAGTGTAGGGAGGGAAAATAAAACGGGAACTTTGAAACTATGCTTATCCTTGATTATTTGCTTTGTTCAATTGCATTTGTGTAATAAACCATGAGAAAATGTCGGTTAGGGTAATTTTGGAACCAAATTTTTAATTTTTCATGACATTTAGGAGTGGGCCATTAGTCTTAACAAAAGCGTCTCATGGATAGGAAGTTGCATGACTAGCACAAAAACCCTTTACCACCTAAATTCCACCCAAAATTTGAGGATCGCCCTTAGATTAAGTAGGAATTAAAGCATTCATCTTTAATGCTTAGTGTGTGAACAGGTAGTATAATAGATTCTAGAACTTGTTTTGTGATGCATCCTGAGATTGCTAGTAAGACTACACTTGTGTAGTTAGGAATAACTAAATGATAAGAGCCATTAGGATAACCCTTGTTTGATACCTGTAATATAATTACTTCTTCCACCTCGGTTGAGTAATTCCCCCACACTCTTGCGTTGTACTCATCTTTAGTACACGATACCCCTATTTAAACTCTTTGAGCCTATCCTTTTCGCGGTTCTCGTGATTTTTCGGTTTTCTGGAATATCAATGAAGAGCATTGTTTACACCCCACCCCCAAATGTACACCCAAATCGCCTTAGCCTACCTTGTATGCACTCACTTTTAGTGCATTATTGTTATCACCCTAAACCCTTAGTTCAATTATCTTGTTGCTTGCATAAGTTGCTAAGTTGAGTCATATCCTTTGTACACAGTTTTGGGACGATTGGGACTCATGGTAAAAGTTAAATTTTATGAGATGATAGGAAGGGAACGTTAAATTCAAATTCCTTTTATTTGCATAATAATGTACTCCAAGTGTTTTGATCTTTTCAATTCGGGTCATATTAGTGTTAGAGTAATAAAAACTCAAGTGTAGGGATGTGCCTATAAATCCCTATCATTTTGATGTTATCATAGAGGATGGTAGAGTAAAAGTGTATGAAAAAAAAATATAGAAAAAGAGAAAAAGAAAAAAAATAAAGTGAAAAAAAAAACATACGGTCTACCATCCTACATCTATCTTTTGATTTATGTTTGTTTGTTTCAGTTATCTAGAGTCTAGAGTGTCGAGTCTTGGCTTAGCAATGCCATTCTTCGCATGCTTGTAACATAAATACTTTTGGCTTGCTACCACTAAATAGCCTATCCCACCAAACCCTTTGTTTCCCTACCGTAAGCCTTACATTACAACCCTTTAAAAGACCTTTTGGATAGTCTTTCCTAGGTGCTTACGCCAAAGCAATGGAGGTTTGATCTAGTCTCAAGCCTATGGTAATCTATGTACTAGGACCGGTTAATGAGTGTTTATCTTCCATTTCCAACTTGTTATATTTCATATACTCCCGAGAGATGTGAGTATCCAAACACCCCATGTGAGGTGCTAGTATGTAATTTCCGTGCTTGTTATGACTTTTGCGGGGCTTATATGTGCTGTAAATTGTTCTAAACTAATGCTTCATGACCTCTAACTTATAAATTGATTGGCTAAAAGCACATTTGCTTGAGGACAAACAAATACCAAGTGTAGGGATATTTGATAAGGTTTTAAAATGTACCTTTTTGAGGGATCGTTTAAGCCCTTATTTGATCACTTTTGTATCCGTTATTACTTAATATCGTTACTTTTCACTTTTTAGGTATCTTGAAGGCAAAATGCTGGAATGACACTTATTCGGACGAAAAGGCGCGAATATACTAAGAAAATGGCCAAAGTCAAGAATCGAGACACTCAGGATGCTGGAGCTGAAGGGGACGGCGTCAGGCACAAATTAGTGATGCCGTCGGACAACTTTTGTGACGGCTCAGTAGCCAAATTGCTTATTTACAAGTGACGGCTTTAGGTTTTAAAAGAGTAGGTCGTCGCAACTCGCACGGCCTAGATTTGATCCAGACGACGCCGAGATGAAGGGGACGGCGTCACAAGACTAACGTGGCCAAGACGAAACCCTAATGACGGCGACCCGACGGCATCACAAATCAAAGGGTGACGCCGTCGCATTTGTAATCTTATATATAGAATCCGAATTTTTTAGTTTTCAGTGTGTAGTCTTTTGGAGTAAAAACCTAAACCGAACCAAGGCTGTCTTGTACAATATTTTAGGGTTCCATACCCTATCTTACATCAAGATAAGTGTTTTACTTCATTAATTTAAGTATGCTTCAATTAATTGTGTGTATGCTTGCATGTTTCCCATGTCCGGCTAATTTACTGGTGTGTTTGCTTAGGGAATATGAAACTTAATTATTGAATATTGATTGGTTGTCTCTTATCTTAATTGTTAATGATCTAGTATTGCGATAGGTCATCCGTTGTGTAGTTAATGCTTGATTAATCTTTGTGAACCTTAGCTTATAGTACCTAGAGTCATTGTAGGCTAAACCATCCGAAGAGTGCCTTAGCGTTAAGTTTATAAATCCTAGATATTTTGTAGGCGATAACCTTTGGTAGTTTCAAAGAGTTAGGGATAAACGCATACCCTACGACCTTAGACACACAACGCGATTAAGAATAAGGACGTGACAATTCAACCATCAATAGGAGATAATTAAGGAGTAATAAAACCTAAGTAAACACATCTTTAAATCATCATACAAGCACACAATAATTAGACATAGACTACATACACCTTAGTTTATATAATTAGATAAGTAGAAGTAATCGGTAGAAATACCAACCCCCCAAATCCAAACCCCGAGATTCATACCTTTCCATTTCCTAAAAAACATAAAAAGATAAAAAATAATCTTCCTCAACCCCAACCTTAGCGTAGTAACTTCTTACTAGCATTCCTATTCCCCTAGAGAACGATATCAATTCCCGTGGCTTACCCTAATACTACACTACAACGATTAGGTTCACTGCCTAGGGTGTTGAAAAACTTGTTCGACGAAAAGGAAGTTCATTTGACCCTGAACAACGCGTGTAGCGTTATCAGACGGTCAAGATTTAGGAAAATTAAGAGCTAAGGCGGACATTGGAGTTTTTGTAGGTTATGCATCAAACAAGAAAGGTTACCGAATCTACAACAAAAGAACTCGAGATATCATGGAAACTATTCACGTCACGTTCGATGAGCTATCCGCAACGGCTCCGGGACAATCAAGTTCTGGACCCGCATCTCAACCTTCATTAAGTAGTCCCATTAGTTCTTCTCTTGTACAAAATCCCTCACCAGCAACTCCATATATACCCCATTCGGAAGAGAATTTGAAGATATTATTTGATCCAATGTTTGATGAACACTATGAGCCTATTGCTAATGATCAGTCAAATCCATCAACAGAGGCTACCCCTAATCCAGTCAATGTAGACAACCCTTCAGTTTTTATTTCATTGAATCAAGAAGCACCTACTGCAGATCACTCATCCTCATCATCAAATCCTCAATCATCAAATGTACATCATGGAAATGTTGCTGCAGCATGATGAAGAAAACCCTTTTGCCACTCCAGAAGATGAACCCTTTGAGAACATATTTGCTCCTGATCCATCATCAGAACGATCTTCATCAGGGGAAAATAACTCTGCTACCTTTGTTCTTCAACCACAACCACACGAGCATTTCAGAAAATGGACACACGATCATCCGTTGGATAATATCATAAGGAATCCCTCTCGTCCAGTATTCACCAGTAAACAGCTTGCAACATATGCCTTATGGTGCTTCTTCAATTCCATACTGTCAAATGTCGAACCAAAAGATGTCAAAACCGCAATGTCAAAGGACAGTTGGTTCAATACAATGCAGGAAGAAATTCATGAGTTTGACCGACTTGATGTTTGGGAATTAGTACCAGCCCCTATTTGTGGTATGATCATTGCTCTAAAATGGATCTTCAAAGTGAAACTGGATGAGTATGGGGATGTATTAAAGAACAAGGCAAGACTTGTTGCAAAAGGATACCGTCAAGAGGAGGGTATTGACTTTGAGGAATCATTTGCTCCAGTTGCACGTATTGAGGCAATCAGAATCTTCTTGCAAATGCTGCTAGTAAGAACATGGTGGTTTATCAAATTGATGTAAAGACTGCCTTTCTTAATGGAGACCTGAAAGAAACCGTGTATATCAGTCAACTATAAGGTTTTGTGGATCCTGATACTCCTACTCATGTCTATCGCTTAAAGAAGGCTCTCCATGGTCTGAAACAAGCTCCAAGGGCATGGTATGATACTCTGTCAAGGTTCCTCTTATCTATTGGATTCAGAAAAGGAGCAGTGGATCCCACATTTTTCACCCGAAAGTCAGGCAAACACTTAATTCACGTTCAAATCTATGTAGATGATATTATTTTTGCCTCGACCGACCCTACTGAATGTGACCATTTTTCAAATGAAATGGGTTCCAAATTTTAAATGTCTATGATGGGACAAATGTCATTTTTCATGGGATTACAAATTTCACAAAGTCCCGGAGGCATTTTTATCAATCAATCTAAATATGCTAGTGAAATTTTAAAGAAATTTGGATTTGACACTTGTGACACCGTTGACACTCCCATGGTGGAGCGTACCAAACTGGATGAGGACACCTCAAGGATCATGGTAGATCAAACTAAATATCGTAGTATGATTGGATCCCTGATGTACTTCACAACCAGTAGACCTGATTATCTGTTCGCCGTATGCATGTTTGCTAGATACCAGGCTAAGCCTACCAAAAAGCACCTTGAAGCGGTTAAAAGGGTCTTTCAGTATCTCCAAGGTACCATTAACATGGGACTTTGGTATCCGAAGGAGACCAACATGTCACTAACAGCCTATGCAGATGCAGACCATGCAGGGTGTCAAGATACACGTCAAAGCACATCAAGTGGTGTTCAATTCTTGGGAGAAAAACTTGTAAGCTGGTCTTCTAAGAAACAAATGTGCACGTTGATATCCTCTACAGAGGCTGAATACATCGCCATGTCATCTTGTTAAGCTCAAATCCTATGGATGAGATCCCAGCTATCTGACTATGGCTTTGACTTCAACAAAATTCCTCTGTATTGTGATAACAAAAGTGCCATTGCTCTCTCCTGCAACAACGTTCAACATTCAAGAGCAAAGCACATCAACATTCGACATCATTTCATCCGGGAACAAGTGGAAAAAGGTGTGGTAGAACTTTACTTTGTGAGAACTGAATATCAGCTAGCAGACATCTTCTCTAAGGCACTCCCTCGAGAACGTTTTGAGTTTATCCTTCCACGACTTGGTCTAAAGAGTCTACAACCGGAAACACTCAAACATCTTCAAGAGGAAGACGAGGAGTAAAAGTTTTTTTTCATCCATCTCTTGTAAATATTTATTCAAAAAAAAAGCAAAATACAAAATTATAAAACCAACAAAAAGCAAATAGAAAAAATATAAAACTTTCAAAAATCCATAAAAATTTGAAAAACTCGGAAAAATTTCAAAAAATATTTTCGTTTTGTCATGTTTTTCTTGATTCGATAACATCTATGGTCTTTGTGTTGTCATTCAAAGAGTGACACGAGTCTTTAGATGTTGTTCGAATGTACATAAATCATTATAAAAAAAAATTGAGAGAAAGAAAACAAAGGTTTATAGTCATTTCAGACTATACCCCCGTCTTTAAAAGAAAGAACAGAGTCATGCTTTATCTTATTTTTCGAATCTCATTCTCTGATTCTAAAAACAAATGTTTGTCACCAAAAAGACAAATGTTTCCTTCACAAATATTTTTCCTTCTATAAATTCTTCTGATAAATATTTGTTATCTAATGAAAACTAAATAGCTTTGAAAAATAACTCGGACTCAATTTTTGAAAATCGTCTGGACTTGCATTTGTCAAAATCTCTAACTCTCAATCAACAACTTATGTCATATTGAGGGGGAGAATGATTTCAATTAAATCAAAAGGTTGTTTGTCATACAATTGGTTCAGACCAAGGCTTATTTCATGTTTTCAAAACATACTCAAGCATGTTTAATCGTTGGAGTTTAAAGTCTCAGATTTGATCCTTATCAGTTAAATGTTTTCATAAGCAAGTCACAATTCTCCTCAGAAGCTCTCAAAGTCAATTTAAATCTATAGAGATCACAAATCTTAAATGACTTGAAAATTATGATCGGGGGAGGATTTGTGATTTAAATTGTATTTAAACTGATAATTCGATAAATGGTGTTATAAGTGATTAGCAAGCTCTCATCCCTACATGTGCCAAACGATTTCAAATTTTCCATGTACATGTCAAGGGGAAGCATCTATATCAAACCAAAAAGGATTGAAACGTGATTAATTTGTCTCTATGTGCAGGTTTTCCCTAATATGTGCTAAACGCTCTCAAATCTCGAAGCACATATTGTGGGGGAGCATTTCAAAAGAAAACAAACTATCAAGGTACAAAGATTTTTATGTTTCAACATAAAGTACCTTGATTGATTTTCTAAATGGTTTCTTATTGGATGTGTGATGGTGAAAGTTCTTCAAAGATCTCCTTCCTCTATGTGTTAAATGATTTCAAATAACCAACGCACATTTTGAGGGAGAGAATTTACCAAGAAATTCAAATGGCTTTTTCTTCGGAAATTGTGATCTAGAAAATATTTCAAAGAACTCTTGCCTCCATGTGCTAAACAATTTCAAATCATGTGTACATGTTGAGGGGGAGCATTTCTAAATGATCAAAACAATTAAGGTACAAAATGCTTTGATTTTATATCATAAGTACCTTGATTGATTTTCCAAATGATTTTTCAATTGGTTTCGAGAAGGAAAGAACAGTACCAAAAGACCAACCAATTTACTTTATGCATGGTGTTATAAGGATGGTTAGGATAGGTATTCTTTCCCATGATCCTGCCAGAGCCGGAGGGATCTACCCAGGGACAATCCACTAGATAGTGTAGAGTTCTTAGGTATGATGAAAAAAGGAGAAAAGTGAGAAATGGGAAGAGTGTGGACTGAGACATAGCTAGTACTGGAATAAACCCAACAAGTTTCTAGTAATGAAGTCTATGTAAGCATGGAAGGGGTTGAAGAATGAAAAAGAAATGAATGTGAAAAAGGGGTGAAAAGAAATAACCCTCCAATAATTCAACCTTAGGGCAGTAACCGGGTTCAATACATATGCTACTGGTTGTTACCAAGGTAACACTGGTATTGAAGACAAGACGTCATGGACCCAGTGACGCACTGCACTAAACTTCCCAAGCTACTCAAGTTCCTCTTAAAATGGCTTGTTTCATTCTCACGGGGAACCTACATTATCTATAGACTTTCTCTTAGAGAATGTTGATATTGAAGAAGGAGATCCTCTCCCTAGTCTCCGGCATAGGAACCAAATGTGCACAATTGAGTCTAGAGCCACGAGATCATCAATAAATCTCATTAGGACACTGTCAATGAAGACTCTCTGTTTCACACAATGTGGAAAGAGAGAATATATTTTAAGAGTCCTACGCATTATCCTTGTGGTAGTGCCAGAACATCTGAGTGATATACTAACATATTCACAATGAAGATGGAAAGCCTTCTGGAACCAACATCAAACAAGCTCTTGGTAGGTGGCATGTGAGATCTATCCAATAGATGAACCATGTGACAACTGGATAGAAACGATGAGGCGATTCAATATTGAATCAACCTTGATCCTGGAAATGGATTGACGGATGCCTTTGAAAAACCGGTCGTTGTGCCCAAAAAAAATTCTTTTCTATAGCACATCGACTGTGTATTAATTTTTCAAAATTAAAAGGTGTTTATGATTGATAATTGATTTACCATAAAACCTTCGTCGTATTGCAAAACTCTTTATATATTAAGAAATACATGATTGTTTTTCAAATAATTTTTCATCAATCAGTGAATCTCAATTCGCTGGTTCACTCACTCCGTGTTGTCTTCTTTGAGACGTTCCAGTTTGAGAACAGCTAGAACAGCTGCGAAACCCTGTCAAGGAGATTCTTCGGAATTATACCTGATCACAGGCAGTACTTGTATTGATCAACGGGGAACCGTGGGCCGTGTACCTCAATTCAATGAAAGAGATCAAAGACACTTTCGTACGATTTATTGCTAACTGTTGTATGCAGGTACACCCGACGTTTGCAACTGTTCAAAATGGAGAGGTCAATCCATAGCCGCATGCTCACACAACACATTCATTTCTAAAGAAATCATGATAAGTGAATCAACGACTCTAATATTTTCACTCCATGCTTCTGCTACGCTGCTGCAAATATCATGAATCAACTAACGCTTCCGCTACTCTGATGAGAAGAAATCATGATCCAGAATGTGAGCATGTCGGTCCAAAAGTTACAACATCACATAATGTCAACACTACAAAGGAAGAGTCAGAGATTTATGGTAGCTGATGATCTCAAAGCTGGGTCAAAACTCATTATCACGTGGATCAATTAAAGACCTCCACTTGGATTAACTAATCATGCAAAACATGAAGAATCAAAGACTACAGGCTTCAGAGCAAATATCTTTAACAAGAATCCAAGAACAATCTTAATGTAATACCTGTTTGTATTCAATGTAATTTGAGGTGACCTCCCTTAGGGGGAGATTGTTAGGATTTAGTAAATCCAGTTATTAAAGTATCAGTCACCTCAAGTACATGTAATCAGTAGAAAGCTCGTAGTCGTAGCTACTTAATGTTAGGTAGTATTTAGTTATGTAACACCGTGGGGGACGGACGGGTCTTTACCCGTTGTATGCCTGATCCACAGCCCGTAGGTGGCGTTTATGTATGATACTATAAATACCCTCTACCTCCCAAGGTAGAGGGTTAGAGCTCATAATAAGATTTTACTTTCTCTCACTAAGTTCCCTAAACCTCTAAACTTTCTCTCTCTAAAAAACCTATAGTATACGCCCCTTTATGATCATGGTTTGATGTGTTTGTGAAATCCAATATGTTACAGAAAATTCTAAGAATCTAAAGGTGGTGGTATACGGGACCCTTCCACTTCACTCCAATTTCACTTTAATTGGGAAATTTGAGTTTTCAACTTTCGGATCATGTTGCAATGATTTTGAATCCGTTCATCACGTGTGCTTATTTCAAAATATGCATCAAATTCAGGAGCATTCAAAGATGTCTTGGCATTTGAAGTTTTGATTATTCTTCTAGATGTTGATATTTTAATTGCAAATCAAGATAATCAACCTCTAATTTAGAAAAATTCCTGATCAGTTATCATGATCATCTTTTTGGAATTTTTCCTGCAATTTTAAATTCTCGGCTTCAAGCTCATTGACACAATCTTGGGAAACTTCAAATGCAATTGATAACTCATGAAATTGAGAAGCAGTTATGGAATAGTTTGTGACAGTATAAAACACATCATGGGCAATACATTTGGGGATCAAATTCTCATTAAGGATGTGAATATTCTTTCTCTTAATCTCATAGCTTTTAAGCTCATATGCATTGTTTCTTGCCTCATTTTCCATTTCATAAAACATTGTTTTTCATTTATTTAACTTCAGTATCTAGGGCCTTTTAAATACCCTCGAATTGTTCTTTCAATTGTATAAAGAATGGAATAACCTCGGTAAGATAACACTCTTTTGTTTGCTCAAAACCCCTTTCCCCTTTAGTAATACTCGTTGGTGTGATTCTCTTCTTACATGTTTTATCGAAATAGCAAACAGTTGGTAAATTACGTATATGCTAATTAAGGTTTTACACTGTGTAGGAAGAGATCTAGGCACTAAATGCATTAGTGTATTGGGAGGATACACCGTAGCCACAGGTAATTTCCTAAGGGGAGCATTATTTTCAACAAGTTCTTCGGCCTTTCTCTTATCCATATCTAACTTCCAAAACACTTGTTCAGGGGTTAATTGAGTTTGAGGTTTTAACGTGGCTAAGAAGTTTTCCTTAGGATAGTTGGGAGTTTTGAAATTTAATATTTTCTCCACAATATCAGGGTTATTCATTTTCTTATCCATTTTCTCAGTAGAGGCATTTTCTAACTATATGTCCTCTTCTGTTATTTGAACACATGTTGGCTTTTGTCTAGGCTTAAGAATCTCACTACCATCATAAATCAGTTCTTGAGCCCTTTTGGCTTTCTTAAGATACACAGGATTTGGGTCTTCTACAAGGTTTTCACTGTGTTTATCACTTAATACTAGGGCTGAGTGTCGGTCCAAAACCGACCCGACCCGACCCGAACCGACAAAACCGAAAACCAAAATTCATGAAAAACCTAAAACGAAACTGAACCGACGGGCCGTCGGGTCGGTTCGGTTTTGTGTCGGGCTCGGTTCGGTTCGGTTTAGGTGTAGTTAGGTATGTTTTGTCGGTTTTGGGCCGAACCGAACCGACCTAAAACCGAAAACATGTAAAACATGAAACCGAAACCGAACCGCAGGGCTGTCGGGTCGGCTCGGTTTTTTGTCGGTTCGGTCGGTTTTGTCGGTCCGGTTCGGTTTTGGACCTTTGATGCTCAGCCCTACTTAATATCTATGATTTGTAATCATGTGATCAGTCTGAATGGTTTTGCCTTGTACGTACAGCTTGTTTTCAAGTTTATTCTTTAGATTTTTAACGTTGGAATAGTCATATAGGAGCTTAGTTTCCTTTTCTTTGAATTCTTGTTTAAGCATTTTTACATTTTCTTGTATATCTTGTTTCTACTTAACAATTTATTTAAGTTTCTCTTGTAAGGAATTTAAATCCTTAGCTAGAAAGAACAACTCCACCTCATCCAACACGGCTCTACTATCTTGTGCCTGTATCAGCAGCATCTTATCCCTGAAGTACTCAGCACTTTGTGGACGTTTAGGTTGAGTGCAGTTTCTAGCAATATGTCCCACACCACCATAGTTGTAACACTTAATATGTTTGCCTTGACCTTGAACCACTAACCCTCCTCTATTCTGTGCCCCCACATAACCAGCTGCAACAATTCCTCGTGCAACATTCCTTTGGTTCACACTTTGTCTTCTTTGCACATTCTGTACTACAACCCTTCCACCTTCCACTGTAGCTTGATTGTGTGGGTGAGATGAGGTTCTAAGTTGGTTGTTAGTTTGGAGAAGTGAGGTTCTGAATTGTTGAACCAATAGAGCAACTTGGTTCCAGAGGTTTTCAATCAACATGTCTGTTGGGTTATATCCTGAGTCTGGTTGAATAACCTGATTCTGATTTTGGAAAGATGAGGAGTACTGGTAACCTTGAGCAGGTGATGATCGAGTGATTAGCTGAACATTAGAAACAAATGCAACTGAATCATTTGTTGTGCTTGTTGTTGTAGTTGGATTGAGTTTTTCCATGATCATACGGTCATGTGTGGCATGTTTCTCATGTTGCAGTAAGTAAGTATACAACTGCTCATAGTTAGTATTTCTCAATCCTTTGTTTAGCTTCACTGTGTAACAAACCTGTTCCATTCTGGTGTCATGTTGTTTACAAACTTGGAATTTAGTTGGATATTTGGCGTGGTCATCTTGATATTCCTCATATCATTCACCAGTTTGTGAAACCTCACATGATATTCAATAATACTCTCCCCTGATTTCATTTTGAAGTTCTCAAACTCATCATATAGCTGTGATCCACGATCTTCTTTGGTTAGTTCTGATCCAGAAAGAAGCATTTTGACATATTCCCAAACTGCTTTGGCCTGGGTGTTGATTTATCAGCTTGTAGATATCCTTGGGTAGACCTTAAAGGATGATGTTGGAAGCTCTGATGTCAGCATCATATCTTTTCTTCTCCTTCTCTTTGAGATCATCGTAAGTCCTTGCTCTATCCATTCCCAGAGTGACACGTCCATCTTCACCAGTTGCTAGTTCATCTCTGGTGGTGCCCATCTGGTACGGTCCTTCATCAATTGACTGAATGATGTTAAGACCTTTCTCTTTGCCCAAGCAATACAGTTGGATTCTCTGTGCCCAAGAATCGTAGTCTGTTCTATCCAACATATGAGGGCGGGTATCTTACCCAACAGCTTGAACATTGTCAGAAACAGTAGACATGATGTCCAAATAGACGGGATTTTACAACTCTTGGATTAAAACCGAGAAATTGAATCTTTCGCGGGATTTAAAAAATTCAATAGGAAACCGTAGAACCCAAACCGCTAGTATCAAGTCGCAGGTAATCAAACTCAAAGTCTCAAACCACAGCACACAAACCGCAACACTTGATAAAACGCAAGACTCAAAACTCAAGTTCTTCAAACCGCAAGACTGACAAACCGCAAGAATCAAATCTAAAGATCTTCAAACAGCAAGACTGACAAACCGCAAGAGTCAAATCTTAAGATCTTCAAATAGCAAAACAAACAAACCGCAAGAGACAAATCTCAAAGGCTACACACCGCAACAAGAAAAAAATCGCAAGTCTACAAATCTCAGCTTGATCAAAACGCAAACTTGTCAAGTCGCAGGAACTCAACTCGCAACCAAGGCAAATCCCAGAGACAACTCGCAACGAGAAACAGACAAACCGCAAGTCACTTTTAAAAGGTACACATGTCACTATCGTCCTATTTTGTCTTTCGGTTAAAATTCAAACCGCTAGTTTTGTCCTTTAATTCAAATCGCAACAAAATAATACTATAATAATCAAATAACAATTGATATACGATAAATCTCAATCAAAAACTGCCAACTCGCAACAATAAATTACCAACTCGCAACCAAGAATCACCAAACCACAAATATGAAACTATCAAAATGCAACATAGAACATGAAGTTCCAACTCACGTATTTAATCAAAAACACCCACAACCAATTTGAAACAAGCTTTCCAAACATACAACTAAGCTAATATGATAAACCTAAACAAGAAAGTAAAAACAACTAACAAATTTAACTACTAAAAATATCAAACTAGTGAAAAACTCTCTAAACTATTCGACCCACATAAACCTCGATAATGAATCTAAAATTCGAGCACAGACAAAGTAAATGATCAAACCATGACTCTTGATACCATTTTTAAGAGATTGGTTATCATAAACACACTAAAACAAGTCTTAATGGATCGAATGGTATAGAGTTTTAGAGAGAGAAATAAAGAGTAGGGAATTTCTAGAAAGAGAAAGTGAAAGTATATTATGAAGCTCCAACCATCTACCTTGGAGGTAAAGGGTATTTATAGTTTTTACAAAATATGCCTCATACGGGCTGTAGATCAGGTATACAACGGGTAAAGACCCGTCCGTCCTCCACGGTGTTACTCAACTAACTAGTTACTAATAACAAAACGTCTAAGTCTACGAACTTTCTAATGCTAACAATTACTCGGGGTGACCGAGTCTTTTACTATTGGACTTACTAAATCCTAGTAGCCTTAACCTAGGAAAGTTAGAACCAACGGAAACCATCATAGGTTTAGCGGACGGACGTTTTACATACCTGGTAGGGATAATGAAGGACATGTTAGTATATATATATGACACTTGACTCTCTTGGAGAATTTCTATGTACTAGACATGGCTAGTGACACAACGTGTCCATTGTTGGTTGGAAGTGGATTCTTAGCTACCGCTAGTGCTATAATCGATTGCAAAATGTCCAAAATAGTGGTAGGAGAAGGAGGTGCTAGGTCAATCTACGATGTCAAGAAGCATTTCTAAGATAATCAGGGTGAACAAACACCTCATGAGATCACTTTAGATAGGAGACCATCTAGATATGGACCTTGGACCAATAGAGATTTTGTAGGCCCTCAACGACCTTTCTATCTAGAAGAGGCATCCATGAATAACACATCTGACTTAGAGCAACAATTGGCTAGGGACATTGAGGTGAATCCATTCGAGGATACTTTAGTGTTTAGGAAGATGACTGAATTCCTAGGAACCTTGCCTATTAATATTTGCATGAATAAATGGAAAGTTGAGAGCAATAAGCCTAAGCATAAGGGGAATTGGGATAAGCCACCTAGTGATGGGAACAGAGAGTGGCACATTAGGATGACGATCTATGATCCCAATGGTGAGAAGTTTGAAAAGACATACCGGACTAAGCATACTAGTAGGAAATTAAAAGATAAGTTCGATCCTACCGATGTCCTTAAGGATGAACTCACTCACTTAGGTACGTAGTGGTATGACTTTGAGTCTAGCTACAAGACTCATAAATAAATAAAAACACTTCTTGGGCCCATGTTTAATCATTTGCTTGTTTGTTTCTTATTTTTATTTGTGTGTTTTATATATCTTTTTCATTATTGCTTAATTCTCATGTTTCTATTATTTTTTGAAAATGCTTTATTTTATTTTTAACTTCATCTTAATTGCATATAAAGGTATTTTACAAAAGGATAAGTGTAGGGAAGATCACATGTGTTTTTTTAGAACTAGTATGAACATGAGATTAACAATAATTGGAATTGTATATATTTTTGTGTTTGTTAAAGTCAAATGCTTGTATCGAGTCAGAATGGATGTTTTGCAGGATTTTTTCAGGTCTTTAAAGAAGTAATTTTTCTATAATTTTTTCTGGAAAACGCATCGAACTCTTTTTGTCAGGACAACCTGAAGGCATCGGGATTAACACCCGACAGCATCAAGCAATGTATAAACAGATTCCAGATTTTTCGTTTTCTATCTAATTTGTAATTTTTGGAAATTTCCAATTCTTAATTTTCCAGAAATTTGCAAACATCCATTTTACAAGCAATATATCTTACTTCCTTTCTAGTGTATTTTAGTTTTATATAGTTTTTATCGCCGATTTTACGCGAGGTTTCGTTTTCGTTTTCTTATAAGTGCGCTGGTTATATCGGACAAGAAGATGAAGTACATGATGGAAACAACAAATTTTACTTGCTCATCCTTCTTGGAGGAGGATTTAACCGCGATTCTACACATATCATACCAAGCTAATCAGGGGAGTATTAGTTTCTCTCTTTTATTTTACCTTCCTCTATCGTAAGTTTGATACTTTTGGGGAACATTGGAGACAATGTTCAGTTTAAGTGTAGGGAGGAAGAATAAAACGGGAACTTAGAAACTATTCACTCACTTGATTTTTGTCTTGTCCTTAGTAAATTATGTAATAAACTATGAGAAATGTTTGTTAGGGTAATTTTAGCACCAAATTTAAAATTGAAATGGAACTTACGAGTAAAACTTTAGTCTTAATAAAGTGTCTCATGGATAGGTTATTATATGACTAGCACAAAAACCGTATATGTTAAGACCAAAGATATACCAACCTTATCAAATACCCACGTTATGGACACAAGAATACCACGTTAAACCCAAACTGTTATGCGTAAATAAAGAGAAAGATTAAGATAAGATATGGTGACTTGATGTATAACTCGTGTATGTATGTTTAGAGAGGTAGAGAGAAGAAAGATGAAAACAATAAGTTGTATATTGCTTCAAGGAAAAACACACACACACACACACAAGCACACCCCTCAAATGACATACTTGAGGGGTATATATAGGTAAGAGAGATGATGCCCTAAGGCTTGGCCATGGGCCTTGAGATGGACTTGGATTGGGCTTGGGTTACAAGAACTAGACAAGGCTAGCTTATCTTAAACGTCTAACCATTTAGCTTAGCCCAATCCACGAGCCCTTTGACTATTCTAGCACGATATCTAACACACGTTACAAAGTTCCTAAATGTGAATGACCATCACTTCTAATAAAAACTATTAAGGCTAACAATCTCCCCCTAAGGGGTGGTCATTCAAATGATGCTCCACTTGATTAGGTCTTTACTTTTCTTGAGCTCGAACTTTGTGTGTAGATATAGAATAGTCTTGAATCTTTGTTCCTTCATGCTTTGTGATCAGTTAATGTGATTGTCTGCCATTTGTCAACTTCGTTGGATAGGTATCTCCACGTCTTTCTCCACCATGCTCACACTTCTATTTGTCTTTTGGTTACCAATGATGTAGTTCTCGAGTCTTTAGATTCATTGACGAAGAATCATCTTTAACTTTGTGTAGCCTTTGATTATGATGAGAACTTTCATGTGTTTTTGGTATGAGCATGTGGCGAGTCTGCACGATCCATCCGCTCCGGAGCTTCCATAAGAAGAAAACATAAAAACAGTTAGTAATAAGCGGATTCCGGCACTTACAAGTTTGAATTTCGAGGGTGTTAACAGATAGTGTGAAAACACGTCTCTAATTCTCACAAGGGCCGTTCCTGAACCGGAGTCCCACAAGTGAGATAACGCGATGTACCGAAGTACATCTACAGTTCGATGAGTCACGAGGTACACCAAGCATCACCCCACGATCAGACCGTTTGAGACACACTAAGCGTAATCCAAGAGGAATTACCGTGACCTGCCGCGTGGTCGCTTGATGTTGACCCCGGCAGAATTTCCATTCAATCACCGAGGATTACCGTTGTAACTCCCCTCATAAATGTTCGGCAAATTGCTAAGATCTGAGTAGGACTCTATAATATATCACTTGTGTCCTTATTGATGAACAACAAGCGATGTCATGTCAAGTGTTCCTATGAGATCTTTTGATGAATCTCGTGGCTCTAGACTCAATTAGTGCATTTTGGTTTTCCTGAGCGGAGACTAGGGAGAGGGTCTCCTTCTTCAATACCAACGATCTCTAAGAGAAAGTCAATAGATTATGTAGGGTTCCCAGTGAGAATGAAACAAATCCCTTTTGAGAGGAATTGAGTGGCTAGAAGATTTAGTGCAAAGGCGCCACTGGGTCCATGACATCTTTGTCTTCAATACCAGTGTCATCTAGTGACAACCAGTAGCATATGTATTGAACCCGGTTTCTGCCCTAAGGTTGAATATGGAGGGCTATTTCTTTTCACCCTTTCTTTTACATTTCTTTTTAATTCTTCAACCCCTTCTTTCTCCTTTCTCACATTACTCCTTTTTTCAATCATACCTAAGGACTTCTAATACTAACTATTTGTGATGTCCTTGGGTAGATCCCTCCGGCTCTGGCGGATCATAGGACGGATTTCCTATCCTTAGTCACCTTATAACTCCATGACTGTCCTATTGTTGCCATAAAACCATTTTCTTGAAAATCTCTCAAAGTGTTTATGATAGAAAACATGTTTGAGACACTCCGAGAGTTTTATATAATCAGAAACACTCCCCCTTCACATGTGCTTATATTGTTTTAACTGAAATCTGCACAGAGAGGGTAGAGTTCGCACTTTTTGAATTGATCGACTTTAAATGAACTAGACCGATTCGAGACACGTTTACATCACTAGAGAACTAGCTTGAAATTATTACCCGTCCTGGTCAAGTCCATAGAAAGTTTCTCGAAATGTTACATTTATCGACTTTGATTACTCGTCAATTCATTGGTTCCGTCCCGAGTTGAGCTCATTTTGAGATTCAAACAACGATCATTAAACTTTTTTTGATCACATTTTAATCACGTTTCTCCCCTCAAAAATAGCATATCCATGATGTTTTTGAAACAAAATGATTAAAAGATATGTTTTTCGAAAAGTATTTGGAGAGAAACTGATTTAGCATGAATTTTGGAACAGAAAATTTAGAATCAATTAAG
This sequence comes from Chrysanthemum makinoi, assembly GCA_910596185.1. NCBI lineage: Eukaryota > Viridiplantae > Streptophyta > Magnoliopsida > Asterales > Asteraceae > Chrysanthemum > Chrysanthemum makinoi. The sequence goes on from OU343217.1 coordinate 107,617,694, forward strand.
GGTTTAGAGGGAGTTATCTTGGTACCAAATGTGAGAGATTTTGAAAAATTTCAAATTAATGGTACGCAAGATGAAGATTTTAAAAATCTTTTGAAGATATTTAGAGAAAAATTATCTTCATGTGATTAAGGATAAGTGCTCGATATATATGAAAATCAATTTTGCGTAGCACTTTCCTTTCTTTAAAGATCGGGTTACAGTCTGAAGTAACTGCAAGCCATTATGATTTTAGGAATAGTGCTTGAAAAAATATTTAAAAACCTTTGATTTTGATAAGCACTTTCCTTTCTTTGAAGCGGGTCCTGAACCGATGTGTTCGAGGCCATTATTTTGAAGTCCGGTTTCGCATCAAGTATACAAAGCCATTATTATGAAGAAATTTTGAGAAACGACATGTTTTTGAAAAACATTAAAGAACTCTCGCTCAAACATCTGTACATGCCCGTATCATTTTTGAATGACATTTCTAGATACGTACAGAATATCGATTATACAAGAGACATGTCGTAGAAGAATATTTTTGGATTTTTGATTTTATATTGTTTTTGTATTTTTTGAAAGTTTTCTATTTTTGTATTTTGCTTTTGTTGGTTTTATAAAAGAAATGGAAAATCAAAAATAGAAGATAGAGAAAATGAAGAAGAAGATTTTACAGAATTGGAACCCTCTGATGAGCTGGGTTCAGAGATATTTGATTCACCTGCAACCAAAGATGAAGAGTTTTCACAAATAACAGTGTTAGAAGTACATGTTTCCTCACGGCGAGGGTGATCACTATCAACGGTTGTAGTGGATTCGACTTCCTTAACATGATGAGTTTCACTATTATCCGTGTTGGTGCAAGTATCAAAAATCTTTCCTGTGGGAATCCATCTAAGACCTATTGTGTTGAAAACTTTTCCCGTGGGTTTCCACCTAAGGTAAGATCTAGGAGTTGTTTTCTTATCAGATGCAGCGGAAGACTCTTTTTAGAAAAACTACGTCCTGAAGAGATCCACCTATTAGGTTTCCTTTTGATGTTCATCTTGTCATCGGGTTTGTTTCTATTTGGTGTCTTAGTGGATTGTGCCTCGGCACGAGAATTATCTTTCTTGAGATATTGTAAGGCACATGCATCATGATTAGTTGAAAAGACACATTTTTACATGTAGTACGCAAAATTCAATATTCTTGTTTAAAACAGCAGCTTTACTTTGTCACTACAGCTTTTGGAAATTGATTCTTGTTCGAAAAAGACTTAGAATTTCTAGTGTTGTTTTCTAAGGGCATAGCATTTTCTTTTGCGCAACTACTCTTAGATGCAAGCCAATCCCTAGTCTTTTGTAGAGTGTTCCTAGGTAATGGTTTACTACTACTAGCAATGCCTTGAAATCTTGTATAATTCATCACCCTAGATGTTGCACCTAGAATTCCATCTTTTCGAGTCTGTGCCTTTTTCCTAGCTTCTTCTAGATAGTGATTGTTGACCATGTTGTTAGAACCGACAGATTCTTTAACTGGATTTTTGGTCACGTTCCGTGTAATATTCCTAGAGATGCCAGGTGAAATAACTTTAGGTTTTTCAAAGAATGCATTTTCTTTTCAAAAACTTTTAAAATTCTCCTTTTAAAGGGCAGGGACTATGGAGTGACTGTTTTTGACAAATCATTTTTCTCATTGACTATTGGAGGAGGCTGAGAAATAGACATTTTTGGTTTGAAAACCGGTTTGGGAACATTTGTTTTCTCCTCAGCCAATGGTTTTGCAAACTTAGTATCCACAGCCTTTCCTTTTAGACTTCCCAGTTGAGCACTCAAAAGATCATTTTGCTCTTTCATGTCCTTGTAAGCACGCTCATACGACAGTTTGTCATACTTGCATTCCTCAGATTTTCGATCAAGTTGTTTAAAATAGGACACGTTTTCTTTTTCAAGTTTTGCAAGAGCATTTTCATATTTTGAAACAATTGCGGAGGTCTCAGATCGAGTCTTTCATGATCTTCAACAGAATATGTTTGTAAAATAATGGACATGATATCGTAGTCATAACATCTTCGAAGAGAGAATCATTCAAATTTTCCAAAACATTGATGTGTTCAACACTTTCATTAGCTTGCTTTACCAGGGATTTATGGTCCTTGACAAAGTCACTGTTTCTTTCAAAAACACTTGTTCGAATGAATTACCCTCGCACTGATGCCACCACCGAGGGGCAATTTGAGTTTTAAAAAACTTTCTTTGTTCGATGTCAAAACTAGAGAACCAGTTGTTAGGTGTAATAGTGGTTTTAGTTTTAACAGTGTCTTGAAGATCCACAATTCTAGTTTTTACATTGTCTAAAATACTTCTCGCATCACTTGTGTTTAAAGGATTGTTTGAAGACATTTGTTCAATGTTCAAAAGAGATTTTGAGACAACGGCTGGTTTTGAAACAGATTTTGAAACAGGTGTTGACTCTTTGTTTGAAACACTTGGTGTGATGGAAAACTTTGACTTTTCTTTTTGATTAACAAAAGTAATTCCAGAAAGTTTGTTCCATTTGTTATAGTCAATAGGTTTGATTTCCGGATCTTTTTGTTTCATTCTTTCTCTGCTCTCCTTAGATAGTTCTAACGTTTCAAGAGAATCACGAACAATAATGGGTTCATGTAAAGGTTTTCCATTGTGCAACACATTCTGAGATTTCTGAGCTTTCTTGAGAAACGAAGAAGGGTCGTTACCAAGTGCCATTCTATTGTTAGTATGAAAACGCGGATTTACTTGATTAGAAAGCATCTTGATTGTTTGAGCGTAATGACCCGCTTTTAAGAAGCAAATTTTACAAAGTTTGGATTTTTTCATTTTTATCAAGAATTTCATCAAGAAGAGAATCTTCTCGTTTTGAAAATCAGCAATCAACTTTTTCTTCTCTTTTTCAAGATCAGAAAACAGTGCTTTTTGTTTAGAAAGTTGGTCATTTAGATCTGAAATTTCCTTGTTTAAAGATTTAATTTTCAAGTGAGAATTCACATCAAGTGTGTTATACTTGATTTGCAATTCTTTTTCTCTTAAAACAGAATCTCGATAACCAATTTCTAATTCGAACATTTTGTTTGTATGAAATTCATAGGCTTTGGCGTGCTCCTTGTAACTCTCAAGCTCAGCGGTCAATTTCTTATTCGCGGCCTTAACCTCGCGATTGACCTTACTAACTTTCTCGATTTCAATACCACAATTATTAATTAATTTTTCAAAATAAGCGCGAGTTTCCTCATCAGTCTCAGTATTTTGTGCCACACAACCTCCACTAGGATCCACATTTGGAGTTTCACAGTTAGTATTGCTACAACTCGGATTGTCCATGTATGTATCATAAGTAGGTGCTGATGTCACAGAATGCTGTTCCTCATGAGTAAACTGATTAGCAATATTACTATAATTTGGTACCTCATTGAGTGGATCTGTTTCATAGACTGGAGGTGTATCAAAAGTACCACTTGATGTTGTGTCCTGCGGATTGATTCTATGACTGGAGGTTGCAGTATTTTTTGCTTTATCTCGCCCGTCCTTGGATTCATGAATGAGTATTCTGCATCAGTCAATTCAATTCCCGACTCTTCTTTCTGTGCTAACATCAACATGTACTGGAGCCTTTCAAGCATCGTCCGCTTTGACACTAGATTCGAACTAAAATAACCTGAATTTTGGCTTTGAGGTTCTCGAGGTAGCATTCTCAACCGAAGTCATATAACATTTATTCCCATGTTGATATCCCATATTCTGATTCATAATCTGACCCCCTTGATGTCCAACAAACTGCCCTCGCATATTGCATCGATTCCCCATTTGTATACCCGTAGAAAATCCATTCTGATTCCCAATAACATCAACCATTTGTCCTTCTTGACCCATATGCATACTCGGTTGAGCAAACTGCAGATTATACGATGAAATCCATTGGTTGTTATTTGGTGTAGTGGGACTAATGTTTACTTCATTGAAGAATCCTTTTAAGAAAGCGCTTTGAGACGCTCGCCGAGTTGCCATTGATGAATGTATGTATGATAAAGTTGATGTAGGATCGATTCAACGATAAAGGAGTTGTGGTTGATGAAGATTAAGCTCGGTTGAGGTGTTTTCGAAAGTCGTATCGTAACCTTGGTTCTTAGTCGAAAAACAATTTTCACCAAAATTTGAAATTCAATATAAAAATCAATTCTAAGGTCGTATGAAAAATTTGAGTTATGACAATTTTGACGCCAAATTTGGACCGAAAATTTGAATTTAGGACAAAAAATTTGAATTTTTGACCAAAATTTTCACAGTTAAACCAAAATTTGAATTTCGCGTAAAAATTGAACGTTTAGTCTCCTCAAAAATTTAAATTTTACTCAAGTTTTCCCGCCAAAAATTTGACCCGAAAAATTTGAATTTAGGCTCAAAATTTTGAATTTTTTTTTTTTTTTTTGAAAAATGAAGAGCTTAGGCGTAGAAACACGAAGTTACGAGTAGACGAGGCTTAGGCGTAGGATCTGGTGCTTATGCGTAGGAAGCTTATGCGTAGAAACCTTATGCGTAGAAACCTTAAGCGTAGAAACCTTAAGCGTAGGAACCTTAGGCGTAGGATCTTAAGCGTAGGATCTTAGGCGTAGGAAATTCTTATGCGTAAACAGTATCTTACGCGTAACCTGAAGCTTATGCGTAGACAAAAAGTTACTCGTAAACCTTACGCGTAATTGTGAAGTTATGCGTAGAGTTACTCGTAAGCTTTTAGCTTATGCGTAAACTATGGTTAAGAACCAAAAATCCTTTACACTGTCACAGCGTAAGAGATATCCACAAGTCGAAGTGTTCCACACACTTATCCAAGTGAGGGAAGCACTGAGTAACCGTTATAGCTCGAAGATTCTTCACCAAAAAGTTACGAGTAGAAAACTTATGAGTAGTTGACTTTCTTACGAGTAGAACTAGGGTTTTGACTTACTCGTAAAAAATTTCCAACGATTTAAACAAATTCGCTTGCACATATATCCTTAAAAACACTCGAATAACACAAAAATGTTAACCTTTTTCACCCAAAGTGCTTAGAAAAGTTACGAGTAGAAAAGACCAAAAACCAAATACGAGCTTAAAAATGAAGAAAAACACGTAAAGCTACGAACTTTTTGCAAAAAACTGAAACTTTAGCACCAAATAAACCTTAAACCACAAGAATCTTGAATTTTAAAGTGCAAAAATTAAAGCTTTAAGCGTCACAATATTGACTAACGTGAGGTTATACGCGTAACCCTTCAAAACAAACACAAACACTCCTAAACCATTGTTTGGCGATTGATACCAATTGTTAGGACCAAAGATATATCAACCTTATCACTTTACCAAGCAAACCAAACACAAGTATACCATGTTTAAACCAAACTGTTATGCGTAAATAAAGAGAAAGATTAAGATAAGATATGGTGACTAAAATGTGATCAAAAAGTTTAATGATCGTTGTTTGAATCTCAAAAGAGCTCGACTCAGACGGAACCAATGAATTGACGAGTAATCAAAGTCAGTAAATGTACCATTTCGAGAAACTTTCTATGGACTTGACCAGGACGGGTAATAATTTCAAGCTAATTCTCTAGTGATGTAAACGTGTCTCGAATCGGTCTAGTTCATTTAAAGTCGATCAATTCAAAAAGTGCGAACTCTACCCTCTATGTGCAGATTTCTGTCAAAACTTATAAGCACATGTGAAGGGGGAGTGTTTCTGAAAATATAAAACTCTCGAAGTGTTCCAAACATGTTTTTCTATCAAAAACACTCTGAGAGATTTTCAAGAAAAATGGTTTTATGGCAACAATAGGACAGTCATGGAGTTATAAGGTGACTAAGGATAGGAAATCCGTCCTATGATCCGCCAGAGCCGGAGGGATCTAACCAAGGACATCACAAATAGTTTAGAACTAGAAGTCCTTAGGAATGATTGACAAAAGGAGTAATGTGAGAAAGGAGAAAGAAGGGGTTGAAGAATTAAAAAGAAATATAATGAAAGGGTGGAAAGAAATAGCCCTCCATATTCAACCTTAGGGCAGAAACCGGGTTCAATACATATGCTACTAGTTGTCACTAGATGACACTGGTATTGAAGACAAAGACGTCATGGACCCAATGACGCACTGCACTAAACCTTCTAGCCACTCAATTCCTCTTAAAAGGATTTGTTTCATTCTCACTAGGAACCTTACATAATCTATTGACCTTCTCTTAGAGATCGTTGATATTGAAGAAGGAGACCCTCTCCCTAGTCTCCGCTTAGGAAACCAAAATGCACTTATTGAGTCTAGAGCCACGAGATTCATCAAAAGATCTCATAGGAACACTTGACATGACATCGCTTGTTGTTCATCAATAAGGACACAAGTGATATATTATAGAGTCCTACGCAGATCTTAGCAATTTGCCAGAACATTTATGAGAAGTTACAACAGTAATCTTCAGTGATTGAATGGAAACTCCTGCCAGGGTCAACATCAAACAGCCCTGACAGCAGGTCACTTCGTAATTCTCCGTGGATTACGCTTAGTGTGTCTCAAACGGTCTATAGTCGTGGGTGATGCTTCGTGTACCTCGTGACTCATCCGAACTGTAGATGTACTTCGGTATATCGCGTTATCTCACTTGTGGGACTCCAGTTCAGAACGGCCTCTGTGAGAATAAGAGACGTGTTTTCACACTATGCCGTTAACACCCTCGAAATTCAAACTTGTAAGTGCCGGAATCCGCTTATTACTAACTGTTTTTATGTTTTCTTCTTATGGAAGCTCTGGAGCGGATGGATCGTGCAGACTCTCCACATGCTCATACCAACAACACATGAAAGTTCTCATCAAAATCAAAGGCTACTCAAAGTTAAAGATGATTCTTCGTCAATGTCAAAGAATCTACAAAGTATACAGACTCGAGAACTACATCATTGGTAACTCAAAGTCAAATAGAAGTGTGAGCATGGTGGAGAAAGACGTGGAGATACCTAACCAACGAAGTTGACAACGGCAGACAACCACATTAATTGATCACAAAGCATGAAGGAACAAAGAATCAAGACTATTCAATATCTACGCACAAAGTTCGAGCTCAAGAAAAGTAAAGACCAAATCAAGTGGAGCATCTTTTGAATGACCACCCCTTAGGGGGAGATTGTTAGCCTTAATAATTTTTATTAGAAGTGATGGTCATTCACATTTAGGAACTTTGTAACGTGTGTTAGATATCATGCTAGAATAGTCAACGGGCTCGTGGATTGGACTAAGCTAAATGGGTATTAGTTTAGTTAAGCTAGCCTTATATCAATCCATGTCCAATCCAATCCATACGAAGCCCATACAAGGCCCATGGCCAAGCCTTAGGGCATCATCTCTCTTACTATAAATACCCCTCAAGTATGTCATTTGAGGGGTGTGCTTGTGTGTGTGTGTGTGTGTTTTTCCTTGAAGCAATATACAACTTATTGTTTTCATCTTTCTTCTCTCTACCTCTCTAAACATACATACACGAGTTATACATCAAGTCACCATATCTTATCTTAATCTTTCTCTTTATTTACGCATAACAGTTTGGGTTTAACGTGGTATTCTTGTGTCCATAACGTGGGTATTTGATAAGGTTGGTATATCTTTGGTCTTAACAGTATACCACTCAATTTCCGCCCTGAAAATGTGAGGTTCGCCCCTAGATCTTTAGAAATAAAAGCATTCATCTTTAATGCTTAGTGAGTGTACCAGTAGTATAATAGATTCTAGAACTTATTTTGTGATGCATTCCGAGATCGCTAGTAAGACTACATTCGTGTAGTTAGGATTAACTAAATGATAAGAGGCATTAGGATAACCCTTGTTTAAACCTGTAATTTAATTATGTCAACCACATCGGTTGAATAATTTTCCCCACACCCTTGTGATGTACTCATCTTTAGTACACAATACCCCTATTTAACCCCTCAGAGCCTATCTTTTTGTGGTTCTCGTGATGTTTCGGTTCTGAAATATCAATGAAGAACATTTTTTACAATCCACCCCCAAATGTTACACCCAAATCGCATTATTGTAACCATTGTGGTAATACAAATAAGCCGTAAAAACGTTTATTTATATTTTACGATCTTCTAATGTTTTGTCAATAACAAACGTAAAATCATTTTAACGAAACAAATAAAATACATAATTGGTTTAAGCCAATAATTTACTAACACACTTACGTTTTAACATAAAACACCAAACAAGCAATAGTGTTTTCATGATTTAGTAATACATACGTACAACAACTAGTGTTTACATATTGGGTAAATATATACATAACTAGTATGTATTATAATGTGTAATATAATGGGTAGAAGTTTAAGTATTTGACCCATTGACCAAATACATTGAATGCAGTTGGGTTTAACCCAAAGTCCATGACCCATACCCATGGAGCATAACCCATTGCATGACATCATGCATAAGTCATAAATGGGTATTATCCATGACCCATGCATTTAACCAATGACTCATGGACTAGATGCATTGCACCTACTAGATACATTGTATCTACTTGGATACCTATGGTCCAAAGTCTAGGAACCATGACCCATAACCCATGACCCATGACCCGAAACCCATGGGCAAAGAGGAGCGTCCCACGGTTCCCCCAGTTTACACTGGACGGATCCCTCAAGTAAGGGATCCGTGGAACAGTAGCTTATTTTCTTCTATAAATAGTGAGCCATTTCTTCATTTTAGGTTGCCACTCCTACACATACTTTCTCCTAGTATTGTAAACCTTCTAACCTCAGATCCAAAGGATCCCTCTATGTAGTTTGTGTTTGTTTTTGTGTGATTCTCTAGGTTCCTCTTAAAGGCGAGATCACTATCTCTTGATGTCGAGCAAGCTCAAGTCCATGAGTTTCCATGCTTCGTCATCATCAAGACTACTGAGGTTCTCTTGTTGATAGTTGTTTCTTCCACCTTAGAAGTGTTGTGTCAAAGACATTAGTGAAGGATGCCGAAAGAGTCAAGACGAAGGCATTAGTGAATGATGCTTAACGTCCGTGTCAAAGGCATTAGTGAAGAATGCCGAAAGAGTCAAGACGAAGGCATTAGTGAAGGATGCTTAACGTCCGTGTAAAAGGCATTAGTGAAGAATGCCAAAAGAGTCAAGACGAAGGCATTAGTGAAAGGTGTCGAACGTCCATATCAAAGGCATTAGTGAAGGATGCCAAGAGGGTCAAGTAAAAGGCATTAGTGAAAGATGCCAAAGGTGTACAATCGATATGGTGTATCGATGTACAAATAGAGATAGGTTGTATCCAAGGATATTGATATCCTTGATGATGTTGTAATAAGGAGTGGGTCTCCTTTGAGATAGGTGTTGTGTAGTTTTGGGTAGTAGTTCCTCCTTTGTAATGGAACTCGGTATCTAGCCTTGTACCGAATAAAGTGTAGGCGACGTTGTGATAGGTGTGGTTCTACCTTGTGGAAGAACCCGGTGTCTAGCCTTGTACCGGAAAAAGAGTAGGCGACGTTGTGAAGGCTTCTCCGCCATAAGGAGTTGTGTAGTGTAGTGATTACGAACTTTTGAGTAGGTGACTCGGGGAGTAGAGTAGGGCAAGGAAGGTGTCCTTATAGCCGAAGCACTATAAACACTCGTGTCGTGGTTATGTGTTTCTTACTCTTTATCTTGTTGAGAATTCTCCATACTTGGATTTGGGCATCCTAAGAAGATCATGAAGAATTTATCTCTAAATACTTCTTTCCTTAAAAAGAATATTTAGCAAAGGTATGATCTTTAATAAATTAAAAACAATTTTTTTATATATTTTCTTTCTAGATAAATTAATAAGGTCATCCTTTTTAATCATGATTAAGTTTTAGTAGTATCTTTACGCTCTCTTAATAATCACTAAAGTAGTTATCTATATTGAACTCATCATCAAGAATAGTATTCTTCGTTGATCTCTATAGACAAAACTACAAACTAGTGATAATGATATCTCGGCTATTCGAGAGCCTTGATCATTACTCCTCACATAAGGATGATTGACATTTCATCTATATCAATAAGTATCCATGTGAAATTTCTCACGTTATGATAAAATGGGATTTTATCATAATCTTTAGAAACTTCCCAAAGAATTATGATTTATTCATAAAAAGGGAACCTCGTCAAATAGGACTAGTATAACCCGTCAAAACCCAAACCATAAGTTATAGAGCATAAACATCGACCCTAGGAAATTTAGAACTCCCAAACCAAAATTATCAAGGATCACTTAAGCTGTCAAATTGCTGCTATTTCGGATCCCTGTGCTTGAACTAGCCGGATCCCTTATACAAGGGATCTGTGGGATCCGTGCAACAGAAGACAGCAGAAGTAAGAAATGATCACTGTGGAAGTTCCACTACCCACTTTACTCTATCAAGACTCACGAACATAAACATAGTTATTGTTCACAGGAGCAAATTGATCATCTTCTTCAAGCAAAACAATCTCTTGTGTAAGTATAATCTTCACTACATTGTTAATTTCATTCCTTGATTCCTAGGATTACAATTTTCATCTTTAGAAGTTGAGCTCAAATGGGTTTGTCACAATTTGTAACCACATTGTTTTCTAAGATAATCAAAATTAAAGAATTAACATTGTTAATACAAATTAAACTCATTCCTTGAATTCAATGAAGAAGTTTTAAGCAAAATTGTGATCAATCCCATTAGGTTACTATTCACACAATTAACACCACATTGTGGTTTTGTTGTATAGGAACAATCATGCCTAGAAACCGCCAACAAGATTACCATGATACCGCCCACTACATCTGAATGTACCAACGTAAGGAAGGCCTAAGCCTGGAGGATAGGAAAGCCTTCAAGATGTTAGAAAAGAGGCTCTTCCATTAAGGCCGTATGGTTGAACCATCATTCCTCGCAAACACCAACATTCGACAAGTCTTTGGAGGAATTAACTTTGATTGTCTTTTGGACATTAATGAGTAAATTTGTCTGGTGTTCGTGCTTGAGTTTTACAAGGCAATGAGAATTGTTCGGAATGAAGATGGGACCATTTCAATAGCATTCATCATCAATGAACATGAGTACACTCTCACTCTTGTAGAATTTGGAAGGATACTTCGTGTCTCATATCAAGGAGTGTGTATTTTTCAAACGAATGGTCATTGGCGGAGCTACATGACATGGTTGATCATCATGAAACATACATCACGGTCATTTCGGAAGCAACCACGGTAGAGGATACCGTCTTCATGGAAAGAGCATCTCCATCAAGGGTCACGAGAAACTCCAAGGTGATCTATAGGGATCCATTTCAAATGGAGCTTTCAGAAATGTTCCCGTTGTACAAGAAATGGGAAATCATGGTAAGGGAGAACGTGCTTTGCTTGGGAGGGAACAAAGATCATCTCAATGCGTGCTTGAGCTTCATGATTTATTGCCTTGTGACCGACACTCACTTCAACCTAATTTATTACATGGTAAAAAGAATGGCGAGTGTGAAGAGCATGGACAAGATGGTACTCCCTTATGCAATGCTCCTGACCCGTCTAGCAAACTTCATCTCTGCTATAGATCCTTCTCCTTATTCCTTTGACCATAGTTTTTGCAACAAGGTCATGGTGCCTCTATCCGATGGAAAGACTACAAGGATCATGGTGAATGGTAAGAGACCTCACCCACCAACGGATTCATCGGATGAAAAGGAAAGACAAAGAGAAGGAGAAGGAAGTAGCAAACCCCTTGGCAACACCGATCTCAACCCTTTAGATTACATTAATCAACTGCCGGATATTCCAAGCCTATCACAAGAGTGCCAACAAACTTAAAGGATATTCAAGTGTTTTGCTAACTTCTTGAAGAAGAAGAAGTAGAAATGGTGAGATGAAGAGTGAAGGGGATGAAGATGGAAATGAAGACGGAAGTGAAATGGAAGGAGGTGTGGATGGAAGGTAAGGTCATAGGAACTTAATTTGTGAAAACAATTTCTAAAACAATGGTCTGTAAACATCTTAACAATATTTATGTAGAATATGATGTAGCTTGTAGGAGTTGTCATGATTTGGCATTAGACACTTTAACTTAGGAGCTAGTAAAATGAGATTTTATGACGACTTGATCTTATTCAAGTAGTCGTTATCACTCATTTTTAATTACCTTTTAGTTCTCCCCACTTGCTATGCGTTATACTTGTTGTTTGCATGTGTTTACTGATTGTAGAAGTGATTAGGATAAGCATTTGCTAAGAGTGCAAAAACTGCACAATTGCTGAGAAGCTACTGGTCAGCAGTAGCTGGATCCCTGGGCTATAACTAGCCGGATTCCTCAGATGAGGGAACCGTGGGATCCGGGAAAACAGATATCAGATACAGATCATTTTACATCAAACCTGTCCCCTAGATCACATCATTCTAGCTAAACATGATTCTTCAAGACTACTTAAGTCTTCCTCAAGCTCAGTAGGTCTCACACTCACCCGTAGCTAACTTAGGATAAAATTCAAAGTGCTTTTGATTTATCAATTCACCAAAACTCACCAAATCTTTGCTCCAATGCTCGCATATTGTTCCTCACATCTCAAAACACTTAGCTTAATATTTCTCTCAATTCTAGCAAATTAATTTTAGTCATCCTTACCTTAAAGTAGGCTTAAAACTAGTTTTTATTTCTTTTTATTTTTTAGGAAATTTTAAAATTTCTATTAAGTCATAATCTAATCTCTAGGATCAATTGCCATCATTTGTCATTCTAAAATCAAAAAGTATATTTCTCAAACACTTAGTTACACTATCAATAGTCCACTTTTTTACCCAATACCATCATTGAGTATCCTCACTCCTTATGGTTAGGCATTTAAGTCATCTATCACTTAAGACATCTAAGGAAAGTCAAACCCTCAAGATTTATAGGTACTAGAGCTTACAAGAGCATAATCACTTCACCACTTTTCTGTCTGACAGACGGATCCCTGGTTTATAACCAGACGGATCTCTAGTGAGAGGGATCCGTGTCTATAGAAGGCTTCTAATTAGCTTTTCTTTCAAAATTCAAACCATCTTTGGTAATCTAAAACACTTTTTCTTACCATTTAATGATTCCCTAGAGCTGAACAACACCATAGTTGACCTTGGTGCATGCCAAATTTTCTTAGTGGTCATGAATTTAATTCATTAACTCAAATTCATCCTTTATAAAACAAACACTCTTGAGAGCTTAAGTCACCATTCTTACCACAATCCTAAAAATCAGTAGTTGTAGACTCCTACTACATCCTCAACTTCACTATGACTAAAGCATCTAGCAACAACTCTTCAACCAAAGGTTCATCCAAAAGGAATACTCATATGGTCCATGAGATATCATCCACCGAGTCATCACCCGTAAGAAGTCCAAATGTTAGAATCCCACCTCAACAATCTCAATCAACAATAGCCAAAAGAACCACAAGAATTAGTATTAGACCTTTCGAGTTAGAAAAGGCTTCATCAAGCTCTAAACCAAACGCACCTAGTTCTAGTAAAACGCCTAAGCCTTCATTCCTAGAACATAGACCACACTCCTTTACCGAACCTCTCTCCCATCCAAATCTCTACTCATTAGAGCACTCACCACCAAGTACTTCCCATTCACCAACCTTCTCATTAAATAGGAAACCACCTACATCACCAAATAGTCCACCTTTGGAGACAAGGAACCACCAAGGACCTAATCATATAGAGGACTTTTCATTACCACCACCTTCACTCTTAGTAGAACCTCATCCTATATTGCTCAATGTACCTCCACCATCATTTGTGGAGCCTCCTCGAAACAACCAATCTCCTCCGGTTTCTAGTCATGACAATAATTGCTCTAATTGTCAAATCACCCTAGGACTTGTTCAAGAAGTACGAAATGAGTTACATTTCATGTTTAATCATCTTATTGAACGATTAGACCAAATCAACAAGTCTACTCATCCTTAGATTCAAGCACATTGTTGCTTTTTAAGTTTTTGGTCAAATATTAGAATTACTAGAAAATGTATTACATGGTTAAATCATTGTCTAAGTTTTAGAGATTTGTAGATCACTTCTCGTATGTTATTGAATGAGATTACATTTTTATGCCATATTGTCTTGAGTGTATCTTTGGTTCCTTATTACATATCTCATTTTGATGTTGACATCATTTGTTCACATCACCATTGTTGTCTTAAACTTTCAGACAGACGGATCCCTCTATTTTGCCTAGATGAATCCCTTCAAGGAGGGAGCCGGGGGATCCGTGCAACAGAAGACTTGTTTACTACTAACTTGAGTCTTATTTGCAGGAAATTATGCATTATATACTTATTTTCTAACCTTTGTTTTGTAGATTTTCAATATACACATGAAGACTTTGACACCCTAAGCTAGGGGGAGTTTTGTGTCAAAGAAATACATTGCAAAATCATTTGCAATATAATTCACACTAGGATTACACTACATGACGTCCCCTTGCAAAGTTGCAATCATCTAAGGGGGAGCATATTCGTCACAAAGACGAAACCATTTGCACATATAGTTGCAATCCACTAATTTAGTATTTCTTCTTACTTGACGCCCTCACAAAGGGATGGACTCGTCAAGGGGAAGCTAAGACGAGAACACTTCCCGTCACTTACTCTCTCTATGTTTTTTTCTTTCTTTTTACATGTTTTTCTTGAAATAATGTGTTAGTTTCTTTTCGACGCTCTTTTTGTTTCGACAAAAAGGGGGAGAAGAGAGTAAAAACTCCAATTCAAACTTTTACGAATTTTAGTTTTTCCTTAAAATAATTTTATGTTTTGTCATCAACAAAAATTGGGAGATTGTTAATACAAATAAGCCTTAAAAACGTTTATTTATATTTTACGATCTTCTAATATTTTGTCGATAACAAACGTAAAATCATTTAAACGAAGCCAATAAAATACATAATTTGTTTAAGCCAATAGTTTACTAACACACTTACGTTTTCATATAAAACACCAAACAAGCAATAATGTTTTCATGATTTAGTAATGCATATGTACAACAACTAGTGTTTACATATTGGGTAAATATATACATAACTAGTATGTATTATAATGGGTAATATAATGGGTAGAAGTTTAAGTATTTGACCCATTGACCAAATACATTGAATGTAGTTGGGTTTAACCCAAAGTCCATGACCCATACCCATGGAGCATAAAACATTGCATGACATCATGCATAAGTCATAAATGGGTATTATCCATGACCCGTGGATTTAACCCATGACCGATGGACTAGATGCCTTGCACCTACTAGATACATTGTATCTACTTGGATACCCATGGACCAAAGTCTAGGACCCATGACCCATAACCCATGACCCATGACCCAAAACCCATGGGTAAAGAGGAGCGTCCTACGGTTCCCCCAGTTTACACTGGACGGATCCCTCAAGTAAGGGATCCGTGGAACAGTAGCTTATTTTATTTTATAAATAGTGAGCCATTTCTTCATTTTGGGTTGCCACTCCTACACATACTTTCTCCTAGTATTGTAAACCTTTTAACCTCAGATCCAAAGGATCCCTCTATGTAGTTTGTGTTTGTTTTTTTGTAATTCTCTAGGTTCGTCTTAAAGGCGAGATCACCACCTCTTGAAGTCGAGCAAGCTCAAGTCCATGAGTTGCCATGCTTCGTCATCATCAAGACTATTGAGGTTCTCCTGTTGATAGTTCTTTCTTCCTCCTTATAAGTGGTGTGTTAAAGGCATTAGTGAAGGATGCTGAAAGAGTCAAGACGAAGGCATTAGTGAATGGTGCTTATCGTCCGTGTCAAAGGCATTAGTGAAGAATGCAGAAAGAGTCAAGACGAAGGCATTAGTGAAGGATGCTTAATGTCCGTGTAAAAGGCAGTAGTGAAGAATGACAAAAGAGTCAAGACGAAGGCATTAGTGAAAGGTGTCGAATGTCCGTATCAAAGGCATCAGTGAAGGATGCCAAAAGGGTCAAGTCAAAGGCATTAGTGAAAGATGCCAAGGGTGTACAATCGATATGGTGTATCAATGTACAAATAGAGATAGGTTGTATCCAAGGATATTGATATCATTGATGATGTTGTAATAAGGAGTGGGTATCCTTTGGGATAGATGTTGTGTAGTGTTGGGTAGTAGTTCCTCCTTTGTAATGGAACTTGGTATCTAGCCTTATACCGGATAAAGTGTAGGCGACATTGTGATAGGTGTGGTTCTACCTTGTGCAAGAACCCGGTGTCTAGCCTTGTACCGTAAAAATAGTAGGCGACATTATGAAGGCTTCTCCGCCATAAGGAGTTGTGTCGTGTAGTGATTACGAGCACTCAAGTAGGTGACTCGGGCAGTGGAGTAGGTCAAGGAAGGTGTCCTTGTAGCCGAACCACTATAAACACTCGTGTCGTGGTTATGTGTTTCTTACTCTTTATCTTTCCATTACACATTTACATATCTATCTATCAATGTCCAACATACATATCCAAATAGATTGACATAAGTCGATCTAAATATTTTAAAACGAAGTTTAATCGGTAAAACTATTCAACCCCCCCTTCTAGTTTTCCACACATTGTTAAACCCTTAGTTCTATTATCAAGCTACTTTCATGGTTGCTAAGTCGAGTCATATCTTTTGTACACATTTTTGGGACGATTAGGACTCAAGGGTTAAAGTAGTATTTTATGGAGTAACGGGAAGGAACGTTAAATTCAATTTCCCTTTGTCTATGTAATTAAGTACTCCAAGTGTTTTGATCTTTTCAATTCGGGTCAATTAGTGTTAGTGAAATAAAAACTAAAGCGTAGGGATGCTCTTATAAATCCCTTTATTTTGATGTTATCCTAGAGGATGGTAGAGTAAAAAGGTATGTTAAAAAAAAGAATAAAATGAGAAAAACATACGGGCTACCATCCTACATCTATCTTTATGTTTTATGTTTTAAGTTTATGAATATTTCAAGTTATTATTTAGTGTTAGTGATTCGAGTCTTGGCTTAGCAACACCGCGCTTTACTTGCATTTAACTTAGATTTTTGACTTGCCACCACTAAAAATTCCCCATATCCAACAAAACCCTTTTATTCCCTTACCCGAAGCCTAACATTATAACCCTTTGTAAAGACCTCTTAGATAATTATTCCTAGGTGCTTACACCAAAGAGGTGGAGGTTTGATCTATTCTCAAGCCTATGGTAATCTATATGCTATGACAAGTAGTGAGTCTTTATCTTCCATTACCTTACAAGTTATATTTCATATAAACCCGTGCTTGTTTTGACTATTGTGGTGCTTGTACTTCTTGTATACTATTTTAAACCAATGCTAAATGGCCCCTAACTCATAAATTGATTAGCCAAAAGTACATTCGCTTGAGGACAAGCAAATTTCAAGTGTATGGATATTTGATAAGGATTTAAAACATACGTTTTTAGGGGGTCATTTAAGCCTTAAATCGTTACATTTTATATCCGTTACATCTTAAAATCGTTCCTTTTTACATGTTAGGTCTTTTGGAAGCAAAATGCTGGAATCAAGCATATTTAGACGAAAAAGAGCGAAAACATGAAGAAAATGACAAATTCAAGATTACAAGACAGCCGTCGCTCACAAGGTTTTCCAAAAGTCTCAAGTGACGCCTCAGGTCATATTGTAGTCTTAACACCTGACGGCGTCACGCCTTATTCAAGAAGGGCGTCACTCTTTATATTTTCACCAGACGACCAAGATCCTTCTCAGAAGACGTCCATAATCAAGCGAGACGGCGTCATTATTTCTCACCTGACGCCATCACAACGATGACTTGTCCAAAACGAAACCCTAATGACGGCGATCAGACAGCGTCACCAACAAAAGGCGTCGCCGTCGCGAGCAAACCCTAGTTCGTTAGGAGTCCGACTTGGGCAGTATTTTAAGGTTCCAAACCCTTTTGTACACTTAAAGATAAGTTTGTTTATCCAATCTATC
This sequence comes from Chrysanthemum makinoi, assembly GCA_910596185.1. NCBI lineage: Eukaryota > Viridiplantae > Streptophyta > Magnoliopsida > Asterales > Asteraceae > Chrysanthemum > Chrysanthemum makinoi. The sequence goes on from OU343217.1 coordinate 107,635,647, forward strand.
ACCATGTTTCATTTATGTTCAATTATTTGTTTGTGTTCTTGCTTATCTATCATGCGTAGCTAAATTAATCTAGTGTTCGCTTAGATCCAATGAAACCTAGTTGTTGGTTATTGTTACGTTGTCTCTTTTATTAATTTGTAGACGCTAGAGTAAGGAAAACTGGCTTCTTCTTTAATTGTTGCGAGCTTGAACGTCCTAAATAGCAAAAAGCTTAAGAGTGCACTTAGGCCATCATTGTGTTTATTGCGTGAGTTGTAGCTTAAGGATAATAGAGTATTCGGGGGAGATACTTCGGTACTTGGCGATCCCGGATGTTCTAGAGGAGAGTTACGATTCATAGAATTAGGGAATTAGGCGCCCCCCATGACTAACACGGAATACAACGCACCAATTAGAATGAGGATGTGACAATTCAACCGACCAATAAAAGATAACTAGGGAGTAATAAAATCTAAGTAAACACATTTTTAATTATCATAAGAATCACACTCATACAATCCATAGCTTTTTACCTTTCATTAGTTTAATTAGTTTTGAGTTAAATTGTTAAGTAGTTTAATTGGTAGAATTACCAACCCCCACTCTTCAAACCTCGAGACTTTACTTGCTGTCATAAAAATATAAAAAGATAAAAAAGAATCACCTTCAACCTCACCTTTTTGTCATACATCTCTACTAGCATCTGTATTCCCCTAGAGAACGATCAACCCCCTGGGCTTACCCATACTACACTGCAATGATTAGGTACACTGCCTAGTGGGTTGTAAAGCTTGCTCGTTGAAAAGGAAGTCTTTCAACCCCGAACCACGCATCAAGTTTTTGGCACCGCTGAATAGAATAGCTAGTTAGGTTTCTATCTCGATTAGGTTTACTCGCTTGATTCCTATCAAGTTTGTTTTTTCCTTTTTTATTAGCTTTCTTGTAGTCTATCCTCCTTTGTGTTTTTGCTCGTAATCTTGTCACTTTTCATCATGAAAGGTATAAAACGGACGAAAAACGTATAAAAACAAATAAAAACGTATAAATACGGACGCAAACATATAAAAACAGACAAAAACATGTAAAAAATGATGAAAACGTGTGAAAACAGATGAAAACGTATAAAATGGTTGAAAATGTATAAAATCGGATGAAGTGTATAAAAACGGATGAAACCTAAGAAAAATGGACGAAAACATATAAAAACGTATGGAAACATATAAAAACGGATGAAAACGTATAGAAACGGATGAAAACGTATAAAACGGACGAAAACGTATAAAACGTAAGAAAAACAGATGAATACGTATAAAAACGGATTGAAATGTATAAAAACAGACGAAAACATATAAAATGGATAAAAACGTAGGAAATACGGATGAAAACGTATAAAAACATAAGAAAACGGATGAAAACGTATAAAAACATAAGAATAACGGACGAAACCACATAAAACCGGATGAAAACGTATAAAAACGGCTGAAAACGTATAAAAATAGACGAAAACTTATAAAAATGACAAAAATGTAAAAAACCAGACGAAAACGAACGAAAAAGTAATAAAAAAATAGGGACTAAATTCGTGATACCCCACAAACCGCAAGGACCATACTTGTAAGGGTATTTATGTTATTTTTATAAGTTTGACGATCAAACTAACGAAAATATTGGTCAAGGGACCAAACCCGATATGGGTAAATATATAATAGAGACAAAGGGTAACACCTTAAAATCTAAATGGGTCATGGGCCTCTTATAGGCTTATACGCTAACATCTCCCCTCAAAATCACAATGCTGCAGCGAGAAACATTGAGAGTTTGTTAGTCAGAAAGTGATAATATGGTCTAGTGTGTGGCTTGGTGATGTGTTTCGTTGTGTATAGGAAAATTATTATTATTAAGTTTTACATTAATATTTAGCCGACTTATCCTATAACAAACACTAACGAGCAATATACCCGATCTGTGTAGTTTAGTTGGTAAATAGAGTGTCGATCACTAAGAGTAGAACATTAACACTTAAATATTTATCAGTACTTTAATCCTAAAGTTAGTTTAACTAAACATAATCTAATGCAAGGGGGTTTTTAGCCTGAGAGACTGACACGATGTTTAGATTAAGTAAAACTAGTAGTAACAAGGCGATAGACACACACATACACATATCGGAAACAGATGAAAACTAAGAGGCATGTCCGATAGTAAAGTAGATGAGTACTAATACAGGTCTTTCTCGTTGGTTGTTCGTGTGAGCGTATTCTTTCTACGTTTAGCTTAGCTAAATACCTTAGATTCAGTTTTAAGTCTTATTACCGAAAAGATCTGTCATTGCTAATCCTGAATCTGTATTAAGTGCAAAATTAATGATTACTTAGTTAAATTATTTATCCCGTTAGGGCTTACATCAACTATCCTAAGATGTTAATGAAGTAATTGTGGGAGGCGTATGGCAGCGCAAACAAGCTACGATAACCAAGAGGTAATCAAAGCATACACATGAACATTCAAATAAACATCAAATAAACTTATAATCGATGGGAAAGCTTTTATTAAATGCGATTCAAATGTTGGAGACAAGGAACACAATCCTGATGGATTAAAGAGTACTAATACAATTAAAGTGAAATCTACTTATGAATTAAAAAGCACTGACAGTACCTACTTATTGTAACACCCCCAATTTATGACATGCAGCGGAATTCAAACTGTGTTTTACTTGATGGCACAACAGTCATAATAATAGAAAACGATCTCTAAAGGAGTCGTTTTAAAAAGGATTTATCATTCAAATATATCAGAGTTTACAAAATAGGTCCCAGTTGGTTCCATTGTTTACAAAATACATCAATATAAAGTCTTTGATGTTTTGTGAATGATAAATATTTATAGCCTTCTTCATTTATTCCTTGTCCTTCCGCGCCAGCTTTCGACATTATGGACCTGAAATACATGCTTAAAATTGTCAACACAATGGTTGAGTAATATTCATAGAGTTTAGGAAATAAGTTGAAAACAATATTCGTAACGTGAGGTAATTAGTCTCACATTCATAGTTTAGAAAACAAAACATATATTATTGCACTAAGCTCATGACACCAAAACGTTAACAGTTTTTCAATAGAAATTGATATATTAGTAACTATTGCTCTAACATGTAATTTGCCAATAAATATATGGTTCTTCAAATAGAGTGCGTTTGTTTACCGGACTTGGTCAAACAAACATTCACTTCACTCGTGATTAATGGTTCATGATAATAGGGACTTAAGGTTGGCAATAGTGGTACTTAGTGCAAATAATACATTCAGATAAGCATACAGTTTCAAAGCAATGTGTTCGGTTTAAAAATAGCATGTATTCCCCCCAAGGGTTTGTAAAACAATTAAGTAATAGAACGTGAGGCTATGAACTCACCTAAAGTTTAATGATGTTAAGTACTTTAAGTATGTGATGGATAAATCGGGAACATCTACGTGCAACCTAAAAATTGAATGTTGCGACTTAGGTTTGGAATAATGTTTTAGGAAAACATAAACCATCCTATATATGTCTTTATGTTGATCATGATGTAGTCATTTATAGTTTGATTTTTATAGTAACATTTTTAATATGTGAAAATGTATTTAGTTTATAGATATTGTACTACCGTTCGGGCCATCATAAATCAGAGGTCATGTAGTAAACGTTCGACGAGCTAGGACACTTTAAATCGTAAATCGAGCAACTCGTCGATACATTTTACCCAAATGAAACCCCTCACATGAAGCTCCCTAGTATTGTAGCACTTTAGTAGATAAAATATATATTTTGAGTGGAGATTATTATATTATAAAGTTTTATTATGTTTTTAATAAACATTTAGTTTTTTCAATTTCTCATAGTTTACAAGTGGTCATAACTTATTAATATAGTCAATAATGAAATTTTAGTAACAATTCAATATGTAACTAGTTATGAAAATGACATGTTTTTATATTTTTAACTTGTAAAAATCCAATTTTGTCGATAAAAATTGTTTTACAAATGTTAGGCAGTAAATGATATCATTTGGTCTTTTCAGGCCGAATTCCCGTATGTTAGATGTAAAACATCATTCCGGACAACTTTCATGTTTTAAGTTTTTGATGATTCGGACCAGAGGTACCACTTATTTTAAAACAGATTCAGCAGTAATGAAAATGGTCATTTCTAGGGTTTTCTAACTTCTTTTTACCATAATTTTTGACTCGTTTATCCGTTTCGGGTGATTCAAGTTGCTATGTTTACCTTTTTATTTTGTCCACAGTATTATGTAAGTTACAAGTCCGTATATTGCTGTTTTAAATGGCCTCAAATATTGAGAATATGACTAGTTTACTAGTTTGTTAATTTTATGACAATATGTGAATTAAAACATATGTTTGAGTATATGTACATCATGAATCAACATAGTAACCATATATATAGCATGTAGTTAACAAGATTAGTAATAATAAACATGAGACAATGGAGTGGTGGTGGTGATGGGTTGCTTACAACTTTTGGCTTTCTAAAGAAAGGAGTAACTAGTAAGGATTAGGACTTTGATTGATCAAGCTTTCCACACCTTGGTACCCTTCTACACTTCTTGTAATAATGAAGGATTGGTGATAAAGTCTTAAGTGACTTGAGTGGATTTAAACTCAAGAAGATCACTTAAACTTGCTAGAGATTTGATGTAGCAACTTGTTACTTGCAACCTTCTTAGCATCAACTTGGAGTCATGAATCAAAGCATGAAGTGTATGATGGTGTTATGATAATAATTACCAAGAGGGGTCTATGAGGGTGTTTGTGAAGTCTTTCACTTGCTATTTATAGGAGGGAAGGTTTGGTTAACCATGTATTGGGTTAGATAATAACCATGGTTAAGTTAAAGACACATGTGTGAGATTACATGCAAAATGGATGAGATGAAGCCAACACTATGGTGACTCACCCATAAGGGGCGGTCACACATAGTTAGTGGGCTAGGATATTTTGTTTTGATAATATCTTGGTGTTATGGTGTGTTTTGGTTCCGTTGAATGCCAACAGTAATTTGTTAAATCGTAAAACGTAAAACCGGGTATCATAAAAATACGAAATTTTCTCATTATTATACTCCATATAAAAATATAAAATGAGTGATAAATCTCATTGGGTGCTAAAATGCTATCTAAAGCTGGAAACGCGAGTTAAAAACGCGTAAATCGCGTAAAACGCAGAACTAGAAAACGTAAAATTCCAACATTTGTGGAATTAACGTAAAATGATAGAATTACATATTTCTAATATTTATAGGATTTTATGGACATATCGGGATGCCCGAATGATGTTTAAACCCTAAAGTAATTCTCAGTCATGGTTTTGTGAAATTGGTTCTGAATGAATTCAACGTACGTCGTCAGGATGAATTGTCGAGTTTTATTTATCTTGTCATGATAGTAAAATAAAAGAAAAAAATATTTACGGGATAAATAATGAAAGTGAATAGTAAATTCGAAAATGAAAAGTAACCTGAAAATGCGGGTAATTACAGTCTTCCCCCGTTGGAGAAATCTCGTCCTCGTGATTTAATTATTACTTGATGGTGATGCTTCTTTAAAAAGGTGAGGGTACTTCTGATGCATTTGGCCTTCTCGTTCCCATGTAAATTATGGACCACGTTGGGAGTTTCAGCGAACTTTGACAATTGGTATTCGACTCTGTTTTAATTGTTTGACCTCTCGGTCCATGATCTCCACAGATTGTTCAATGAAGTGTAGATCGTTGTTGAGTTTGAGTTCATCGAGTGGAATAACAAGCGATTCGTCGGATAAACATTTCTTTAGGTTAGACACATGAAAAGTGGGATGTACATTACTGAGTTCTGGTGGAAATTCAAGTTTGTACGCCACTGGAGCAACCCTAGCTAGGATTTTGAATGGACCTATGTATCTTGGGTTTATTTTTCCAGGTTTACCAAATCGTATGACACCTTTCCAAGGTAAGACTTTTAGCATAACCTTGTCTCCAACTTGGAATTCCAAAGGTTTGCGTCATATATCGGCATAACTCTTCTGTCTATCTCTTGCTTTTTGTAACTGATTTTTTACTTGTACGATTTTCTCTGTTGTTTCACGAATAAGTACTGGACTAGTGAGTTGAACATCTCCCACTTCAGCCCAGCAGACAGACGATCGACACTTTCGACCGTAAAGTGCTTCAAAGGGTACTGCCTTTATACTTGCATGATAACTCTTATTGTAGGAGAATTCGACTAATGGTAAATGGTTATCCCATCCTTTTCCAAAGTCGATTATACAAGCTTGAAGCATGTCTTCCAACGTTTGAATGGTTCGTTCACTCTGACCATCGGTTTGAGGATGATACGCTGTACTCATGTCTAGGTTTGTTCCGAAGGCGTCTTGGAGTGACTGCCAGAAGTTTGAGGTAAATCTACCATCTCGGTCAGATATGATAGATACTGGTGCACCGTGTTTTGAGACTATTTCTTTGATGTAAAGTCGAGTCAGCGGATCCATCTTGTAAGTCTCTTTGATTCGTAGAAAGTGTGCGGACTTTGTGAGACGATCCACTATGACCCGGATGGAGTCATAACCATTGGATGTCTTTGGGATTTTAGTGATAAAATCCATTGTGATTCGTCCCCATTTCCATATTGGAATCTCCGGTTGTTGTAAGATACCGGATGGTCTTTGGCGTTCAGCCTTCACTTTGGAACAAGTAAGGCATATACTGACGTAGGTGGCAATGTCGGCTTTCATGTTTGGCCACGAATAGAGTAGTTTTAGATCATGATACATCTTATCATATCCTGGATGTACGGAATATTTGGATTTGTGGGATTCATGCATGATTAAGTCTCGTAGGCCACCATAAAGTGGTAACCAACTTCGTCCTTGGAAGCATAAAGTTCCGTTGGAACGGGTTTCAAATTTCTTCCGTATCATGCCGTCCAATTTCTCCTTCTCAATGTCTTGTTGTTTCACCGCTTCGGCTTAAGCGTTGAGTATCTGAGGAGGGAAATTTGAATTGATGGTTAGGACTAAAGCTAGAACTCGTAGAGGTTTAACCCTTTCCTTTCGGCTCAGGGTATCTGCTACTACGTTGGCTTTTCCCGGATGATAGCGAAAGTCGCAATCATAATCACTCAGCACTTCCAACCATCGTCGTTGCGTCATGTTTAATTCCTTTTGATCGAGAATGTGTTGGAGCCTTTTGTGGTCGGTAAACACAGTACATCTTGTACCGTATAGATAGTGTCTCCATATTTTAAGTGCAAAGACTACTGCTCCTAACTTCAAGTCATGAGTATTGTAGTTTTCTTCATGTTTCTTGAGTTGTCGTGAAGCGTAAGCCATGACCTTTTCTCGTTGCATGATTACTGCTCCTAATCCTTGGTGCGAAGCATCGCAATAGATTAGAAAATCTTCGATCCCATCTGGCAATGCTAGAATAGGGGCACTACAAAGTTTTTGTTTTAGAATTTGGAAAGCTTTTTCTTCATCTTCGCTCCAAATGTACTTTTTGTTTTTCTGAGTTAGCGTAGTCAAAGGTTTGGCTATTGAGGAAAACCCCTCAATAAACCTTCGATAATAACCTGCCAAACGACGAATTTCCGTAGGTGTTGGCCAATCCTTGATAGCCTCAATTTTAGTGGGATCAACATGCAGACCCGTGCTATTGATAACATGCCCAAGGAATTGTACTGACTGAATCCAGAATTCACATTTAGAGAAATATGCGTACAACTTCTCTTTCTTGAGCAAATCTAAAATTGTCCACAGATGATCTTTATGTTCTTCTTCGCTTTTGGAGTATATGAGTATATCATCGATGAATACAATCACGAACTTGTCCAAGTATGGCTTACACACCCGATTCATAAGATCCATGAATACTGCTGGTGCATTCGTCAAGCCAAACGGCATTACTTGGAACTCATGATGACCATAGCGAGTTCTAAACGCTGTTTTTGGAATGTCTTCCTCTCGAACCTTAACTTGATGGTAACCCGACCGAAGGTCTATTTTTGAGTAATAGGTCGAACCTTGTAGTTGGTCGAATAGATCGTCGCTTCTTGGCAAAGGGTATCGGTTCTTTATGGTTAATTTTTTTAGTTCAAGATAGTCGATACACATTCGTAACGATCCATCTTTCTTTTCCACGAATAATATGGTAGCTCCCCAAGGTGAGGAACTAGGTCAGATAAATCCCTTGTCCGAAAGTTCTTGTAGTTGATTGGTCAGTCGGAGGGTGCTAGTCTGTAGGGTGCGCGGGCCACTGGCGCTGCTCCTGGCACTATATCAATTTGAAACTCTACTTGGCGTGATGGTGGGAGTCCGGGAAAGTCTTCAGGGAAAACTTCAGGAAATGCACGAGCGATAGGAACGTCTTCAAGTCGTTTTTCTTTGGATTCCTTCTCGGTAGTATGAGCTAGAAATGCGTAACATCCTTTCTCAATGTACTTCATGGTTTTCATACATGAGATGATGTTTAAGCGAGTTCCACTTTGATCACCACGGATGACCAAAGTTTCATTGTTACAAGGAATGTGAACAACTTTTTCGCCACAGATGATGTTGGTTCGATGTTTTGACTAACAATCCATGCCAATGACAACATCGAAACTTCCAAGTTCGATTGGCATGATATTGATGGTGAATGGGTGATCTAAAAGGTTGAGGGTACAGTTTAGGAGTATAGTATTGGTGTTTACTAAGTTTTTATTAGCTAATTCAATACTATAGTGGGTATCCATATTGGTTGGTGTAATATTAAGTAAAGGTTCAATTGTTGAAGATATAAAGCTCATATCAGCACCGGAATCGAATAAGACCTTAAAAAGATGGTTATTGAGTGAAAACGTACCATTGACTACGTTCGGGTCTTGTTGAGGCTCACCGTTGCCCATAACATAGGCTCTACCACGAGCACCTTCGGATTGTTGGCCACAATTTTGAGGGCAATCACTTCTGTAGTGCCCTCTTTCCCCACACTCGAAGCATGTAATTAATGGTTGTGTATTGCTATCGGTAGTTATAGCCTTGACCCTACAATCCTTAGCAAGATGTCCCACTTTTTGGCATTTATTGCATTTGCAAGGACCCAAGTGATGGGTTTTGCACTTACTACAATATGGGTGGGGTCTAGCATATCCCTTGCCTACTGCTGGGGCAGTAGCGACATAGGTTCTGGCATTTTCTTGCCTTTGATTCTGTTGATTGTGATGGGTGGTGTTGCGGTTTTGGTTGTTGGAAGTGTTTCTTTGGTTGTTATCCCATTCTCGTTTGTTGTTGTTGTTTTGGTTGTTATTGTTGTTGTTATTACGATAGTTGGTGTTGTTGGTGGTAGTGTTGTTATTGAGATTTTGACTCTGGATAGCCCCTGCTCGAACCACTTGATCCATGAGACTTCGAGACATTCGCATAGCATCATCAAGTGACTTTGGATCAAACGAAGTCATGATAGGTGTAAGTCCCCAGATATATCTCTCTAACAGCTTTTCAGTTGTCGGAACCATTGATGGACATAGTATCGCCAATTCTTGAAATCGGCGGTTGTAGGTTGCGATGTCAACACCTTTGAGAACGTGGTTCCAGAACTCCACTTCCAACTTATGTATTTCACTACGAGGGAAATACTCCTTGATCATTAAGCCCTTTAGAGCAACCCAAATTATTTTATAAGCATTCGTGATGCCTATTGGTTGAGCAACTGCATTCCACCATGATAATGCCTGATCCAGTAGTGTACAAGTGACATATTGAACTTTGTCACTTTCAGCGCATTTGCTGATTGAGAACACAGACTCCATTCTTTCAAACCAGCGAGTTATACCCACACCTCCTTCTGAACCCTTGAAATTTGTGGGTTTGCAACTCATAAATTCTTTGTATGAGCAACCTCTAGTTGCACTAGCTGCGGCAAGCCTAGCGGCAGCGGCAGTTTCAGCGGCAGTGGCAGCTTCAGCGGCTGCGGTGGCTTCATTACTATTCACTTTCATTATTTATCCTGTAAATATATTTTTTTTATTTTACTATCATGACAAGATAAATAAAACTCGACAATTCATCCTAACGACGTACGTTGGATCCATTCAGAACCATTTTCACAAAACCATGACTGAGAATTACTTTAGGGTTTAAACATAATTCGGGCATCCCGATATGTTCATAAAACACTATAAACATTAGAAATATGTAATTCTATCATTTTACGTCAATTCCACAAATGCTGGAATTTTACGTTTTCCAGTTCTGCGTTTTACGCGATTTACGCGTTTTTAACCCTCGTTTCCAGCTTTAGACAGCGTTTTAGCACCCAATGAGACTTATCACTTATTTTATATTTTTATATGGAGTATAATGACGCGTCTCATCATTCCTGAAAATTTCGTATTTTTACGATACCCGGTTTTACGTTTTATGATTTAACAAATTACGGTTGGCATTCAACGGAACCAAAACACATCATAACACCAAGATATTATCAAAACAAAATATCCTAGCCCACTAACTATGTGTGACCGCCCCTTATGGGTGAGTCACCATAGTGTTGGCTTCATCTCATCCATTTTACATGTAATTTCATACATGTGTCTTTAACTTAACCATGGTTATTATCTAACCCAATACATGGTTAACCAAACCTTCCCTCCTATAAATAGCAAATTAAAGACTTCACAAAAACCCTCATCCTCCCCTCTTGGTCGTTATTATCATAACACCATCATACACTTCATGCTTTGATTCATGACTCCAAGTTGATGCTAAGAAGGTTGCAAGTAACAAGTTGCTACATCAAATCTCTAGCAAGTTTACGTGATCTTCTTGAGTTTAAATCCACTCAAGTCACTTAAGACTTCATCACCAATCCTTCATTATTACAAGAAGTGTAGAAGGGTACCAAGGTGTGGAAAGTTTGATCAATCAAAGTACTAATCCTTACTAGTTACTCATTTCTTTAGAAAGCCAAAAGTTGTAACCAACTCATCACCACCACCACTCCATTGTCTCATTTTTATTATTACTAATCTTGTTAAATACATGCTATATATATGGTTAGTATATTGATTCATGATGTACATATACTCAAACATATGTTTTAATTCACATATTGTCATAAAATTAACAAACTAGTAAAATAGTCATATTCTACATATTTGAGGCCATTTAAAACAGCTATATACGGACTTGTAACTTACATACTACTGTGGAAAAAATAAAAAGGCAAACATAGCAACTTGAATCACCCGAAACGGACAAACGAGTCAAAAGTTATGGTAAAAAGAAGTTAGAAAACCCTAGAAATGACAATTTTCATTACTGCTGAATCTGTTTTAAAATAAGTGGTACTTCTGGTCCGAATCATCAAAAACTTAAAACATGAAAGTTTTCCGGAACGATGTTTTACATCTAACTCGTGGGAACTCGGCCTGAAAAGACCAAATGATATCATTTACTGCCTAACATTTGTAAAACAGTTTTTATCGGCAAAAATGGATTTTTACAAGTTAAAAATATAAAAAACATGTCATTTTCATAACTCGTTACATATTGAATTGTTACTAAAATTTCATTATTGACTATATTAATAAGTTATGACCACTTGTAAACTATGAGAAATTGTAAAAACTAAATGTTTATTAAAAACATAATAAAACTTTATAATATAATAATCTCCACTCAAAATATATATTTTATCTACTAAAGTGGTAGAATACTAGGGAGCTTCATGTGAGGGGTTTCATTTGGGTAAAACGTATCGACGAGTTGCTGGATTTACGATTTAAAGTGTCCTAGCTCCTCGAACGTTTACTATATGACCTCTAAATTATGATGGCCCGAACGGTAGTACTATATCTATAAACTAAATACATTTTCACATATTAAAAATGTTACTATAAACATCAAACTATAAATGACTACATCATGATCAACATAGAGACATATATAGGATGGTTTATGTTTTCCTAAAATATTATTCCAAACCTAAGTCGCAACATTCCATTTTTAGGTTGCACGTAGATGTTCCCAAATTATCCATCACATCCGTTAAAGTACTTAAGATCATTAAACTCTAGGTGAGTTCATAGCCCCACTTTCTATTACTTAAGTGTTTTACAAACCCTTAGGGGGAATACATGCTATATTTAAACTGAACACATTGCTTTGAAACTGTATGCTTATATGAATGTATTATTTGCACTAAGTACCACTATTTCCAACCTTAAGTCCCTATTATCATGAACCATTAATCACGAGTGAAGTGAACGCGAATAATGTGGATAGATCTATCGAGATTGACAAATCCCGTTTGTTTGACCAAGTCCGATAAACAAACGCACTCTATTTGAAGAACCATAGGTTTATTGGCAAATTACCTATTAGGGAAATTGTTACTAATATATCAATTTCTATTGACAAACTGTTAACGTTTAGGTGTCATGAGCTTAGTGCAATAATATCTGTTTTGTTTTCTAAACTATGAATGTGAGACTAGTTACCTCACGTTACGAATATTGTGTTCAACTTATTTCCTAAACTCTATGAATATCACTCAACCATTATGTTGACAGTTTTAAGCATGTATTACAGGTCCATAATGTCGGAAGCTGGCACAGAAGGACAAGGACTAAATGAAGAAGGCTATTAATATTGTATCATTCACAAAACATCAAAGACTTTATATTGATGTATTTTGTAAATAATGGAACCAACTGGGACCTATTTTGTAAACTCTGATATATTTGAATGATAAATCCTTTTTAAAAAGACTCCTTTAGAGATCGTTTTCTATTATTATGACTGTTGTGCCATCAAGTAATACCCAGTTTGAATTCCGCTGCATATCATGAATTGAGGGTGTTACACTTATGCCTCTGAATCTTCTTCTGGTTGTGCCTAGTGTGGTCTGGTCATCGCCTTCTCTGGATATATGTGTCTAAAATAGTGTGTTTTTAATGAGGTTGTTGTTTCGGTATTTATACTCTCTAGAAACGGCATCGATACAGCGTATCAGTTTACTCGATACGCCGTATCTAGGTAACTTCTTGTGGGGTCCAAGATTATTTTATTCTACAATATTCATACACCGCCATATGATACGGCGGATCTTCAGTATTGGTACGGCGCATATGTCTTCTAATCTTGGTATTTATTGGTGAAGTCTTCAGGTTGATACGGCGCAGGTAAAAGTAGTTATGCAACGTATTTTGAGCAGATAAGTCAGATCTCTGTGTTGACCAAGGTTTCATATACGGCGCATGGAAGAATTCCATGCGGCGTATTAACAAAAGCCAGGTAGTGGTGTTCACATTCATCTAAGTGTTGATGTACGGTGTATCCATCTAGAATGATATGGCGTATCCTCCTTCAGTTTAGCAGACTTTACCAATATGATCTGTTTTGCTCCATTTTACGTCCAAAAGAGCTAACTTTCACTAAATGGTTGTTTTCAACTGAGATTTATAAAAGTAAGCGATTAAGTATCAATTCTCATATAAATAATACAAAACAAGCAATACATATAGGATAAATGATGCCAATAAAATGTTGTTTTTTTATATCATCAAATATCCCCACACTTGAACTTTACTTGCCCTCAAGTAAACGCTAGATTTAACCTTATAAAAATGTATCCTAAACAATTGGTAAGGATGTTTTTATAATTTAAGCATTCATTCGTTTAATCTCAATTGCACAACCAAAAACCTCACGAAATAGGAAAATGAAATCACTCAAATCACTCAACTAATCTATGTGGTAACATTTAAGTGATTCGCTCAATTGCTCAGTCGTGACGAATATTCTATCATAAGCTTGGTAAGGATACACATCTCCACCACTAAATTTAAGGAGTCAAAAGTCTAAAGCGGTAAATAGGGTTAGTTGTGATAAGGTTATGCATAAATTTTGTTCAAACATCTCCTACACAAATTCAATAGATCGCTGGCGCGAATCCTTGATTCCTCAAACAACGGATGGTCACTAGTGTGTATCTTGGATCGCTGACGTGTTATTTTCATAACGGATGGTCAGCAAAACACACACCAGATCACGGGCGCGTCATTCAATTCCTCAAAAGAGTCGGATGATAATACGTACATCATTGCAATACATAACTTACATCGTTGGTTTATAATACGTACCAATGAATAATCGATTATCGCATAATATAGCTTCGTTTAAGATTTTACAAACCGATTATCTCACATTCCTCACTCTTTTCTTCTCTATTTTTTTGTCTTTTTCATTTTTTTTGATTTTTTGAACATTAAATAAAACTATTTGGGTAAAATTTCACCATATCACCATCATAATACATCTGGATAAGTTTTCCATACTTTTCAATACTTCATATATGAAAATAATAATGATAGTAGCAAACACACGAAAATAAAAAACTACTACTATCACATTCCCATTGCGATGTGCAATTCCCAACCAATACTTAGACAGGAGACACACCCATTGCGATGTGCAATTCCCGATCTAACCATGATAAGAAACATACACGAAAACACAGGAAATACATACTTTACAAAACGTAACCAACCACGGACTTAATCTACAGGGTATGCTAAGGTGTATAGGTGTAACAAAGCATATAATTGGGTGTAAAAAACGAAAGGAATGGCTCTGAGGGTTTTTCTAGGGGTATCTTACTCTAAAAATGAGAGTAACAAAAGGGTTTAACATGGGGTTAACTAACCAGTGTAGTTAGTTAATAAAACATAACATATAAAAGATTTTTTGGTGTAATCCTAGAAATTTACCAATTTAGACAAGTCACTCCAATTAAATTAATAATACTCATTATGGTGGTCTCGAATAGTATCCAATCCAAGTTCTAAAGTCTACTACAAGTCACCGGCACACTCATTTTTTATGGAATTTGGGTAAAATATAGGAAACGAATAAGGCTAAATTCTCAAAATATGGAAACAAAGGTTATGTGTGCGGTCATGCAACTTTGATTTCATAAAAACATGCTAGAAAATTTTGAAATTTAGCATATATAAGATCATATTAAGCATATTTTTGAAAAATAAGGACAAGTAACGTGCTCTAATTCTCCATCCCCCCACTTAAGATAAACAACATCCTCTTTGTGTAAAATAAAATTAAAAACAGGAAATAAGAAGAATTAGAACGGGTAACTCCCCTGAGATTTGCTTGGTATGATACTCCATGATGCGTTTGTGAGCAACTTTTTATTTTCTATATTTGAAGGGCGTTCAAGCCTCCATGAATGGTGCACACAGAAAATACAGGGTAGTTTGTACACCTCAGTTTCCTTTGCATAAATACCGCTTAACCTGTATAAATGCGTAAGAATCACAGCTAGTGCTTTGGTGGTTAATTCATGGTTAGCTAAAAAATAAAATAAAAATAAAACCGCAAAATCATTAGGTCAGTCGATACGCCGAACCTTATCAATTAAGATACGCCGTATTGAGCCTGGGATAAAAATTATATAAATAACGAGTCAGATGTGATATGCCGCGTCCCAAAACCAGGATGCACCGTATCAAAAACCATCTGACAAAAAGTTTAAAATGAAAAAGTAAATAATTGTGCAGAAAAATAAAAGATAGATATGACCAGTACAATCGATACACGGCACCCTTTATAGGAGATGCACCGTATCGACGTGCAGGTCTGACAGAATCGAAACTGAAATAGTAAAAAAATTCTAGGTTGTCTCCCAGTAAGCACTTCTCTTTATTCTAAAGTATTCAAGTTAGAATCACGTTCAGCCCCTACTTTGGTACCATGACGAGATCTTCTATCTTTATCTCCTTAATGATTCCCTCTTTCAACAACCAAATATTCTTTCCACTTACCGGTACATCTTCAACATTAATACTGTAGGATCGATTATATGGAAGATATGGTGAATCAATAGGTCTTGGAAGATGGAAGAACACCATCTTCAAGTTAGTGAGAGAAACTATAGAGAGAAGGGAAACTAGTGTGTGTTTTATTAAAGGAAAATGAAAGGATTACACTAAGAGTCTCATCCTCCTAGGAAAGTCTAGGATGGTATTTATACCTAAACACATACAACTATGGCAAACTGACATAACAAGCCCATGTGTTTAAGCTAACAAAGATAGAAAATGTAATCCCGTCAATGTCGTTCCATTTATGAATTAGGAGCGATTCAAACAATCTTCCCCCAATAGGACGACATAAGGGATTACTTACAACATTTCCTACAAGTAATAAAAAAAAATAAAGTGAGGTCTTCATAAGCTCTTCAAATGCAGAGGATGATGAAAGTTTACGCTCTTTGTCTTCTTCTTGTACCTCGACTTCAGAACCATTTTCTTCACTTGTAGGCAAATGATGTAATATGCATGAATTGGATTAACTTCCCCCCCAAATTATGCTGCATGTCTTTAGCAACTTCTCCTTAGACTCCTTTTTGGTGAAGTTTCTGAATCAGCTTCCCCCCAAACTGACAACCATGTTCAACATATTCGAAACTTTGATGTAGTAAACATTTCCTCTAACTTTTGAAATTTTCATTACGCAACGGAATTTGTAGATGAGCAGTAAACCACAAAAGGTAAATCTGACTTATTGCGGAAAATTCGTTTGAGGGTAACATGCAAGATATCAACAAGATCTTCTCATGTATGTAGATGCTTCACACCGAAAAAACTACGAAAGACGAAGTGAAAAGACTTCCCCCTGAATGTTGCGGTCTATCGGAATAATAATCACTTGTGAATATGCAGTTACTCGATAAAATGACCATGTGTGAGGCATCATAACATCCTATTTAGGTAACTTCACACACGATAACTCTGTGAAAGTGAGACGATAAAACCAAAGTAATAAATTTGAACCACAGATCGTCTCATTTCTTCCCCCTAATTGAAGAAATTCATGAAGGGAAACGGGTTTTCGAAAAAAATCTAAAAACATCAAGGAAGCAAACACCACGTACACTTTCTTCCCCTCGATGTTTTCAATGAATCAGAATCATACACCATGTATGTTGATGATGAATTGGAGACAGCAAAACCATGTATGTTCAATTAATCGAACAAGTGTAAAGTACCATAAATATCTCGTGAGAATCAACTGCTGATAAAACTTCTCTACTCGTGTATACTCTTCTCAGCTAACTCTTTACCGACCCCATTATCATTCTGACAGCTTTTTGTAGTGACTACTGATGGAGAAAAACCAATATGACGAACTTGCGACTGAAGTAAAACAACCCGAACTTGTGACTTAAACTTGCACTATTGTCAGACGAAGAACCTTTTTCTTATGGCAATCGAAAAAAGGGTAAACTTAAATTTTCTCAAATTATCCACACCTTAGTGTGACACTTGAGCACAACAATGTAACTCCTTAAAAGTGATAGTTATAAGCTATGAGCACAACAACGTAACTCCTTACATCAGGTTCAACTAGATAACTCAAGTCTTGGTCATTCGTGACGGTCAAAGCTCGAACAAGGATCTCGAAGAATCATGCATCCAACCAACCCCGATTTCTTCAAAATACTAAGAACACGCATTCGTGATATCCCACTTCAACCTCAAAGAAATAATAGTGAATTCACTCCGTAGTCACATCTAATGGTTACATGCTCAAAACTAGCCTTCATTAACGGTTAAAATGAACTATGATAATGGTGTTCCCGATCTTGTCAAAAAAAAAAGTGTATCCCCGTGAAATTTTGTAAAACTAAAAATATACCACTCTTTATCGCCCAAACATTATACCAAAGATTAACTCAATGTATTTAAAATACACTTGAATACTCAAATTTCAGCCTAATATTTGATATAACTTTTCGGATCATAACTATATAACCAAAGAATTATAAAAGATTCGGATTAAATCAATTTGACCCAAGCAGCCGACAAATCCAGTCCAATCCATTAACCTGATCCACTTTTTTTAACCAGTTAAACTAATCCATAGATCCGATTCATACCAAGACCACCAAGCCCGGTTCCAAAATCCAACACTAACCCTAAGTCAAACGGGTATAAAAAGATACTAACTTTTATCCCTAATCCTATTTGACAGATAACACAAACCCTAAGATATTCAACCATGCGCCTCTCTCCTAAATCTGCTCTCACCAAAAAACTCTTAAAAAAAACACAATCTCATTTCAATCCTTCCATCATCCGTGTAAAATCTAAATCTCATAGACCGTCACAAACACATACTCAACCGTCCCTTTACCTTGTTATCATTATTTTTATCTTCAAGTCAGACTCAAGAACATGTTAAGGGCTTCAAGATCCACTTTAGGGTCACGAGTAGGTTTGTTTTGAGTTGTTGTAATTGTAGAACGAACCAAATGAAAAAGAAATGACATAATTTTTATTATCTTTTCATTTTCAGTTTCGGATATATATAGAAGCATAGCTTCGATAAAAATCAATGATGATGTTTCGTGTGATTAGACCAAGAAGTGTCTTGATATTTCAATAGCCAAACACGAAAGAATCTGAGAATTATTGATTTTTTTTTATTTTTCATTTTTTTGTCTGAGTCGTGAATGAGTAGAATAATGGAGTTGTAGGAGATGGGATTAGTGATATGTGGATTTGTGTTGTTTGGGATTTGGTAGAGATGTTTTTGTGTTAGGAATAGGTGAGAGAAGTTGGTCGTGGTGTGACTTTGTTAATTTATTTGTTAAACAGACGAGATGATTGATTTCATTTTGGTTAGGCCTCGTTATAAGATAAGCAGAAGTCACACGAGTTGTTTGGTATTTGGTTGGTCATGGTCAAACTGAGTCTTCTTCTTCATTTTCTGATCATATGCATAAGCCAAGAACCTTAGGCGTAAAGATCTTACGCGTAAGTCCTTATGCGTAAGGTCTCTTATGCGTAAAGTGAATCTTACTCGTAAGCCAAGAATTTAGGCGTAAACAAAGTTACGCGTAATACTTACGCGTAAACAATTTTTACTCGTAAGGTTAAACCTTACGCGTATGCTTACACGTAAGCAACGGTCTTACGATTAACTTTCCAAGTTACTCGTAAATGATATGTAGAGGAGTCCTTAGGCTTAGAAATACGGTTTTGACCCTTGTTGACTTTTTCCAGCATGTTTTCTGACCAAAGATTCCGACCACTCTTGAGAAACCCAGAAACTGCATAAGGATAGGTACGTTTGACCCATTTTTACTTTATAATCTAACCAGATGATGACCATAAAAAATCACGGATTGGTAATAAATCATGTAAGGTATAAAAGTTAACCAAAAAAACTGTTTGGCTAGAAAATTAACACAAAACAGATATTGCAAACTATGTAAATAACCACATGACTTTTTGACCATAAAATACATGAAAACTTGTAAAAAATCTGATAAAACTAAAAACATCTGTGAAAGGTTGAAGCTTTGTTAAAAAACAGATTTTACAAGATCGAATATTGACAAGAAACATTACCAAAATCAATCCATGATAAAAATCCGACCTTGCTCTCTGATACCAATTGTAGGATCGATTATATGGAAGATATGGTGAATCGGGAGGTCTTGGAAGATGGAAGAACACTATCTTCAAGTTAGTGAGAGAAACTAGAGAGAGAAAGGAAACTAGTGTGTATTTTATTAAAGGAAAATGAAATTATTACACTAAGAGTCTCACCCTCCTAGGAAATTCTAGGAGGGTATTTATACCTAAACACATACAACTATGGCAAATTAACATAACAAGCCCATGTGTTTAAGCTAACAAAGATAGAAAATGTAATCCCGTCAATGTCGTTCCATTTACGAGTTAGGAGCGATTCCAACAAATACGCTTCATGCAAATGTGGCATTTATCATCATAAATTTCATACCTTTTTAGCACATAAGTCTCTATCTTCTTAGTATGTGGCTCATATTGATTTCCTTCATATTCACATCTCAGTATTTCCTCTTCTACATATTTTTCCATATACCATGTGTCGTTACAAGAACTCGATTCATACCCATTGTTGATCTTTTCTGTAATATGATTGAGCATTTTTCTTTGAACATTCTTTTTATTATCCCATCCCTTACAATATCTTATTATCAAGTTCCTTAGTTCTTTATGGAATAAGACTTCTACTTGTAAATCATCTATATCCAGAGACTGATTCATTTCAAGTTTTTAAAAATATCATTTTTCCATTCATTGTCATCTTTGCCAATTAATTTTGCATATTCTAGCCACTTTGGTTTCTTATAAGGAAGTTCACATGACTCATTATTGCTCGTTTAGGGCTTCTTATGGTTCTCGTGTTCCATTAATCCTTCTAGTCTAGCTTTCTCTTGCAAGGCTTCATTCTTTAAATCATCATCGTCGAGTTCGTGCAATTGCAAAAATCACTTTTCTCCAGCTATTTTGAGATCGGTGTTACAGTTTCTAAGGGCCCAGTAAGCACGATGTACAGCTTCGAACGACAAATGACAAGTTTTACTATACAGGAGTCTGTACGGAGTTGTGCCAATAGGAGTTTTGTAAGCCGTATGAAATGCCCACAGAGCGTCGTCAAGTTTCTTCGACCACACTGAAGGATTGTCCTTCACTGTTTTTTCGAGTATTCTTTTAAGAGCTCTGTTGGTATTTTCAACTTGGCCACTGGTTTGTGGGTGATAAGCTGTCGTAAAACGTTGATGAACTCCATATCTTTTCATGGTTTTCTCCATTTGTCGATTACAAAAATGGTTCCTTGATCGCTTATCAAGGCTTTAGGAATTCCATAACGAGCGAAAAGCTTTTTGAGAAAATTAACGACAACACGAGAATCGTTTGTTGGTAAAGCTTCTGCTTCTGCCCATTTGGACACGTAATCTATGGCGACGAGAATGTATTCGTATTTGTTGGATGTAGGAAATGGTCCCATGAAATCAATTCCCCAAATATCGAATATTTCACACACTTGAATGCTTGTCAATGGCATTTCGTCTATGCGTGAAAGGTTGGTGGTTCTTTTGCAAGCATCACAGTTTTGAACAAGTGTATGTGCTTCTTTGAATATTGTTGGCCAATAGAATCCAGCATCAAAAACTTTTTTAGCTGTGGTGGAAGGACCATAATGTCCCCAGTAGGGCCATGATGACATTCATCAAGAATTTTGCGGGTTTCGGAACCAGAAACACATCTTCGGATCATTCCATCAGGGCACATTTTGAAAATATAAGGTTCTTCCCAAAAGTAGTGTTTAAGTTCCGAAAAGAATTTGCTCCGTTGAGCGTAAGTTAATCCTTTTCTGAGAATTCCTCCAACGAGATAGTTCGCAAAGTCAGCAAACCAAGGATCTTCATTTTCATCAACCGTCATGAGGGTTTCATCAGGGAAGTAATCATCGATTTCTTCTTCCTTCAACTCCTCTAGATCGGGATTTTCAAGGCGTGATAAATGATCAGCGGCTAGATTCTCTGCTCCTTTCTTATGTTTGATTTCGATGTCAAATTCTTGGAGTAGCATAATCCATCGGATGAGACGCAGTTTAGCATCTTGCTTGGTGAACAGATATTTGAGTGCCGAGTGATCGATGAACACGACTTTTTTGGAAAGCACGAGGTAAGATCGGAATTTGTCGAACGCAAAAACTACGGCCAGTAATTCTTTTTCTGTGACTGTATAACTTTGCTGAGCACTATTCAGTGTCTTGCTAGCAAAATATATTGGCCGAAAGTGTTTTCCTTCTCGTTGGCCTAAGACGGCTCCAACAGAAAAATCGCTTACCTCGCACATAAGCTCGAATGGTAGTGACCAATTAGGTGAAACCATGATCGAAGCACTATTCAGTTGAGATTTCAACGTTTCGAATGCTTTTATGCAATCAGCATTGAAGTCAAAGACAAAATCTTTCTCAAGAAGTTTTTTCATCGGACGAGATATTTTCAAAAAATCTTTGATAAATCGGCGGTAGAAACCGGCATGTCCTAAAAAACTTCTAACGGCTTTAACGTTAGTTGGTGGTGGCAGTTTCGTGATAACGTCGGTTTTTGCTTTATCTAATTCCATGCCCGCACTGGAGATTTTGTGGCCAAGCACAATTCCTTCAGTCACCATAAAGTGACATTTTTCCCAGTTAAGGACAAGATGTGCAGCTTCGCATCTTTCGAGCATTTTATCAAGATTGGAAAGACAAGCTTCGAACGAGTTTCCGAAAACTGAAAAGTCACCCATGAAAACTTCTATGGAGGTTTCAAGCATATCTTGGAATATGGCTATCATACACCTGTGAAAAGTTGCAGGTGCATTACAAACACCAAAGTGAAGGTGGTCTTTTCTTGATCATTAGGATCGATTGGAATTTGAAAGTATCCTGAAAATCCATCGAGGAAACAAAAGAATTTATTCCCTGCGAGTCTTTCAAGCATTTGATCCATGAACGGGAGTGGAAAATGATCTTTTCTGGTGGCTTTGTTTAATTTACGATAGTCAATACAAACACGCCAACCAGTGACAGTTCTAGTAGGAACTAGTTCATTCCGTTCGTTAGTCACAACCGTGATTCCTCCTTTCTTGGGGACACAGTGAACGGGACTCACCCAAGGACTATCCTTGATCGGGTAAATGATACCAGCATCGAGAAGTTTGATGATTTCCTTTTTGACAACTTCTTTCATGTTGGGATTGAGTCGACGTTGACGTTCCACTACACGTTTAATCCCATCTTCGAAATTGATTTCAGGGCAAATGACAAAAAAATGCATCGAACTTGACATTTTTTATGATTGTGTGTAGCCAACTATTTTTTTTCTTATTGTGCGTACTAAATTTTCAAAATTCGATTATTGTGTGTATTTTGTGACCATTTTACCCTTAATTTTTTCAAATTTTGAAGGGTAAAATGGTCATTTTACATGGCAGAATGGTCATAAAATACACATAATGATCGAAAGTTGAAAGTTCAGTACATACAATAAGAAAAAAAAATAGTTGGCTACACACAATCACATAAAGTGTCAAGTTCGATGCATTTTTTTATCATTTGCCCTTGATTTTAGGTTTGCAGAAATTGGGACTAATTCCTGGGATATCAGCTGTTTTCCAAGCGAAAGCTTGTTTGTGATTTTTGAGGACAGAAACTAAACTTTCTTTCTCTTTTTCCTCGAGTAATGAAGATATGACTACTGGAAGAAGTAAGTTTTCCTCCAAGTAAGCATATTCAAGATGATCAGGGAGAGGTTTGAGCACGAGATCTGTTGGTGGTTCTTCAAGAGAAGATTTTATTCTCATCTCATCATCAAAGTTATTTCTTCAAAATTCTCTTCCTCCATTTCTTCCTCCTCCGTGTTATCTCCTTCGAACTCTACTTTCATAAAATCAACAAACTCTTTGTCAAGGACTGTTTCATTGATTTTTTTGGAAGTAGTCATGAATGGATCAGATTTGTTAAGTAATGCATCCGATTCTTCATCAGTGACTTCATCAATAACATCGATGTTGAAACAAGTGTCATCACTGGAACGTGGATGGCGCATTGCTTTATCGATCAGAAAGGTGATTCGATCTTCTCCAACTCCAAGGTTGAGTTCTTTTCCCTTCACTTTGATGAATCCATCAACGGTATTTAGGAAAGGTCTTCCTAAGATAAGTGGGACTTTACTATCTTCTTCCATCTCTAGGATTACAAAGTCCACGGGAAAAATGAATTTATCAACTTGAACAAGCATATTCTCAGCAATTCCAACAGGATATTGATAAGAATGATTTGCTAATCGAATGCTCATCTTTGTCGGTTTAAGGCTGTTGATGGATAAATTGGAATATAGTGAATAAGGCATGAAATTGATACTTGCACCAAGGTCGGCTAAAGCATCGCATTGAATATTATTCCCGAAAGTGCATGGAATAAGAAAGCTCCCAGGATCTCCGAGCTTTGGCGGAATTTTGTTTTGAACTATGGCTGAGCATTCTTCGTTAAGGAAGGTAGCTGATATTTGCTCTAGCTTGCTCTTGTTGTTGAGAAGTTCTTTCAAGAATTTCGCGTAATTGGGCATTCCGGCTAAGACTTCAACGAGGGGAACATTGAGTCGAACCTCTTTGACTATTTCAATGAACTTCTTATATCGTTCTTGCATTTTTTCTTTCTTAAGGCATTGAGGATATGGAATTTTTGGTGTATACGCCTTGACAGATGGAATGGTTTTCTTTTTGGTGGTTTGTGTTGGGTTGGTTTCCTCAGCTTCATCCTCACTATCTTAGGTGATAGGAGTATTTTCGTTTGGATTTGGTGGTGTATCGTATGAGAGACCAGTTCTTGTGAATACAGCATTAATATGCTCATTTCTTGTTTGTGGTGGACGGTACGTTTTATCGTTTGAGGGTTTTGGGTTGGATTGGGTGTTACTTGGTAAGAACCAGATGGTCGAGAGGAAAGTTGGTCAGAAAACCTGCCAAATTTTTTTTCAAGATCTTGGATAGATGCTTGATGATTTTTCTGTCCCTGCTCAACTTTGGCTTTGAGATTGAAAAACTGATTTTTGATGAAATCACTCGCAGATTTTTGAGCAGTCACGAATTCTCTCATAGTTTTTTCGAATTCGGATTCTTCCATCTTTTTGTCAAAGTTTTGTGGGGGCGGATTGTCAGTTCGAGGTTGAGAATCACGATTGTTATCCCTCGGTTGGCGATCTTGCCAATTTCCAGAATTTCTACCGTAATAATTAACACGATATCCTCCTCCATGGTATCCTCCTTGGACATAATTCTCTTTTCCTTCGTTAGGTCCACCCATGGTTTTATCATCGCACTCAGATGATGGGTGATTTCCTCTACAATTGTAACCTCCGTCTCGCATTTCCTTCATTTCTCCTTTGATATCTTTGTATTGCGAGTTGTTTTCGAGGTAAAGGCTTCCATTTTCTCTATGAGTTTCGAGGTATCAGATTTTTCGACAAAAGCAACAGTTTTTCGAAGGGGCTTGGTTTTTGAATCTTTAGACCAATCGAGTTTGAGAAGTACTCGATCTTCGAGTAATTGGTGTGCATCGTTAGGAGTCTTATAGAGAAAAATTCCTCCGGAATCAAGGATGCGTTGAGAGATTTCATCTAGTCCATGGTAAAAGATTTGGATAATGGTTCCTTTGGATAGTCCATGTCCATGACAACTACGAAGCAAATCTTTCATCCGAAGCCAAGCTTCGATAAGTGATTCGTAGGGATTTTGTGTGAAAGCACGAATTTCTCCTATTAATCGATCAAACTTGGCAGGTGGAAAGAATCGGCTTACAAAGGCTTGCCTCATCTCCTCCTAAGTATTGATAATTCCTAGGGTCAATTCATTGTACAATACTTTTGCTTATCCGGTAAGTGATGATAGAAAAAGTTTAAGTTTGATGGCATTGACATTGGTGTCGCCATACCGGAATGTGCCGCAAATTTCGATGAATTCGGCAATGTGCTTATGCGGATCGGCCCGCGCACGGCCATCGAATTGGCGATCTTTGATCATAGAAAGATGATGACCCTTCACGGTGAAGTTGTCACCAAGGTTGACAGCAACAATAGCACTCCCAGGGGTTGGTGCTACGGCTCGGTTGGTTCCCCACATGGGTTGATCGTCCGCCATGGGAAAAGGTAAATTGGTGAAAGGGTTGTAAACAACTTTGGCTTCTACAAAGTTATCAAATGGTGGGTTTGGTATTCTAGGTACATGATTTTCTAAGGGTATAAAAGGTGTTCTTCTTCTTCTTCGAATCAAACGTTCGGGGTTGGTAAGAGGTGAGATTGGTTCTATTCCAGCTGCACGAGTGTTCATACAATGACCTATAGAATCCAGGCAATATCTAAACACACGGACAAACAAAGAAAACAGATTTCCGGACAGAAACGAGTAACCGGATCGGTTGCGAGGGGTGACCGATCGGTTAGATCAATTGGTTATGGATTTTTTGGCGCAACCGGATCGGTTGTGAAAACGACCGATCGGTTAGAGCTTTCGATTTTTTTTTAGAAATGGATCTGCTGACGTGGATTCAAAACTTGCTTAAACACAATCAAATCCCCGGCAGCGGCGCCAAAAACTTGATGTGCTACATGTGTACAAGTTTTACATTTATAAAAGACGATTTACCAATTTTACCAATAACACATACGAGCAAGTGCACTCGTCCGTTATAGCAAGATTTTGAAGGTAAGTCGGGATCGTTCGCAGGGATTTGAGTGAATCTGATTAACAAGTCTAAATCAACTAAGGCAATCCAAAAGCAGTTAACAACGAAAATAGATATAATGAAATTCAGATGATTAAAAACTACACTTTCTTAAACTAGTTTCTTATCCTTGATTAGTATGATTGTGTTAACCTCTTAACATGTTGGTTATGATAATTAGTTGGTGTACTAATATATTGTTCTTACAAGTTAAACCTTCGTCAAGATTTTAGTTCATAAAAACAAATATTAAGTTTAACCAATCAATTCAAGATCAATTCAAGTTTCATAAGTTTAATTTCACAAACTTAAACACAAAAACATCCATTTGCTTTATCAAATTTGCTTAAGAAATGGTCAATACAAAAGGTAACCGATTATAGATAAAAGGTTACAATTGATTGTAAACAACTAATCTTATGACCTTTTAGATGTTTCCAATCAATCCAACTTGATAATCAAAAAGCGTTCTTATTACAACCACACTTTAGTTTCTTTGTTTAATCAAGAATAATGGGTAAAAACAATCATCCATAGACAAAATGATTATAACTAGTTGAATACCAATAAGTTCTTTCGACCTCTACGATTACTATGAACTAGTCAAACTTGATTAACAAATGTCACTATGAAACTTTAGCACAATTGGATCTTAGAATCAACTTAAAATTGAATTAGAACATGTTAACACAATCATAAACTAATCACATGATAATCAACATCATTTAAGCAAGTGTATAAAGAAACTAGTCACTCATAGCAAACATAAACATAATGTAAGTTATAGGATTTCACAAACACATCAAACCAATAACATATGGGTCGTACAAAATGCTTAGAGAGAGAAAGTTCTAGAGAGAGAAAGGGAAGAGAGTTGGGAACTACGTGAAACAAAGAAAAATGGTATTGAAGCTCCAACCCTCTACCTTGGGAGGTAGAGGGTATTTATAGTGTCTTACAATAAACGCCACCTACGGGCTGTGGATCAGGCATACAGTGGGTAAAGACCCGTCCGTCTTCCACGGTGTTACTAAACTAACTACTTATTAACGAAACTTGACTACGACTATGAGCTTCCTAACAAATACATATGCTTGAGGTGACCGACTCTTTAACGACTGGATTTTCTAAATCCTAACACATAAACTCATAACTTTGAACATTAGAAAACATGATTAAGAGTCTTACAATGCTTGGAATGAGATTACAAATGGTGAAGTAGTGATTCCCAAAGTATTGGGGTAGACTCCTTGGTGGTTTGAACTCCAAATGTTGGATTTCTGGAACTCCAAACTTTCCTGGACTTCTAAGGACGAATTTGAGAACTAAGAGATTTGTGTTTGATGAGTAGAGACTTGTATTGAAGTGTGTTTCTCAAATGCTCACACGAGGTCTCTATTTATACTAGTTCCAAGGCCTAGGGTATTAATTGATGAACTTGGCCTCCAAGGAGTTAGGAAGGGACTAGAATACACCAAGAGAAGGACCTAGAATCGTTTGGATACAATGAGGAAGTTTAATGATGAAGAAATAGCAGAAACAAGTCTTCCAACTGGATCAGTCGCATGACCAGCCGATCCGGTTGGTCTTCTTGCATTAACCCAGCCGAATCAGGTGCGGGTGGCAACCGATCGGCTGGTCCGTCTTTAAGGGCACTTTTTAACCTCTTTCCAGCCGATCTGGTTGCAGGTCCGACCGATTCGGCTGGTCTTCCTGAGTGATGGAAAATCGACCTTTTTCTTGATTCTGACTTGTAGATCTTGGTTCTTCAATCATCTTGGTCTTCTATGATACTTGAAATGCTGATTTGTGCTTGACATGCTTCACTGAAACGGGAATCTTCCTTTTATTGAACATTCTTTAACTTTTCCTTCCGTTTCCCTGCACTTGGTTAGAAATACTAGACAAACGTCTTTTGATGCGATTAAGTACTAAAATCATACAAATATAACCAAATAACATATACAAAAGCACACATAACGCTACTGAAAACATGTACAATCTGAGCATTATCACATCCTGAAATAGTGTGTTGTGGAGAAAGTATGTAAATTTCTAATTAAATTAAGATATAGGAACTTATCTTTCTGATATTTATCTTTCTCCTTTCTTGTCGGAGGAATGGCTTTCCGCAATTTTGTTGTGGCTGGTGGTGCCAAGGAGGTCAGCTTCATCCCTAAGGAGGCTAAAGAAGACAGTTATGGTGCTGGCTCTCCATCTGTTCCAGTGAACAACAATGATGTGGATGCCCAAAGGATCTAGCCTATATCATCTGCCCAGCCTGCAAAGTGAAAAGAGCCCGAGGAAGAGGATCAGCTAGTGGAAAATGTTGCAGATTCTGATGACCCTGCTTCAGAGGACCAGCTTGCAATCGTAGGGTCCTACGGCATTGCTGATAGGGTCCGAAGCACAAAGGGTACTAGTGCTAAAGCTGGAAAGTCTGCCTCTAAGAGGAAACTCATAGTGCCAACCCCTTCGTCTCGTACGACTCGGCAGAAGAGTGCCCAGGGTAAGGCAGTTATTTTTCCAACCATCGAAGGGGCTAGCAGCGAAGATATCCATGGTAATTATTTATTCCTGTTATGAAAAAAATTCTTCATATTGTGTTAGTCTAATAGTTATACTGCTGCTACAAGTATTCCTGATATGAAGGAGCTTCCATCCCCCTTAGCTTGTCACTTGCTCGTGCAACGTGTGACCCCACCTGGCTGGAAAGGGGTGATGGACAACATATCCTTGGAGAAGCTTTGTGACCTACACGACAAGAGCTATGTAAGGCGATGAATTCTGGATAATCAGCTTAATACTCGGACAAGGGAGCTTCTGCGTGCTTTGAAGACTGCTAAGGAGGAGATGGATGTCATGCTCTCTAGAGAGAAGGCAAGAGACAAGTAGTATGCAGATCTGCAAGCTAAATGTGAGGATGTTATGGAAGACTTCAACAAGAACCCCCTGGTCCAAGATCTCCGAGCAGATGTTCAGAGGCTCGAAGGTCAACTTGCCGAAAGTCGTGCCGAGTGCAGCAGGCTAACTCTCAAAGGCACCAAAGTCACTGGTTATAAGGAACAAATTTCTGTGCTGACTACCAAGTTTGCAGGTTTTGAAGCAGAGAGAGCGAGGCTTGTTGATCAGGAGATTAAGCTCAAGGAACAGGTAGATGGTTTGGACCTTCGCCTCAAGATCCTGAAGAAGGACAGAGTGGACCTGGTGACCAAAGTCATCCCTTATGTTGCTATGGAGATTTATCACAGCGATGAGGTAGGTGCAATGGTAGGGAGCTTGGTGAATGCAGCCATTTTCCATGGTAAGTTTACTACTCTTGAGGAGGTGGCAGCCACAGGCAAACCAGTGGTACTTGCAAATATTCCTTATTATAGATCAACTCATGAGAAGGAATATGATGAAGCCGGTAATGCTTTCTCCACTGCTGAGTTCCCTTTCCTTGCTGAGTCTACAAAGGACCCTACGACATCCATTGAGGATCTATTGTCAAAGAAGCCTAGGAAAGTTCAGTCTATTTCCCCCAACAAGAAGACACTGTCTACTAAGGTTCCATCTCCCAGATCCGCCGATCCCACTCATTCAAAGGTTTGAAGAAGGCTACCATGTGATAGTAATTTGAACCCCAGGGTGGTGTGAACAATTTTACTATGTTCCGTTCCAGGCTTGATTCCCGATGAAACAATTTACTTGTGTGTTAGTAAAGGATACGGCCTTAAGACAATGTTTGTATGATGATCGTTAAGGCTTCGGCCTCTTGACTAGTTAAACTAGTCTTAAAAAATATCTACTAATGGAGAAAACGTCTCATTTTGTTTAAGTTTGATTCTTCTCATACTTTTCATATGCACGTAACTTATTTTACAAGCTAAGGCGTATGGTAGATGCATAGCCTCATTGTGTGTAAATTCTGCACCAAGAATACATCAATCGTATAATTTAATTGCTGACAGAGGGTCGCGACCCACTCTGTCTTCATCCTTTGGGTAGCATAAGGCTTGGAATACCTTAAGACCACTTAGGAAAGTTAATGTGAAGTTTAGATAGATGTTATGCATGTGATCAAGACTTATTGTTTGTCTTGTTACATCCCTTCAACATTGAAACTTATAAAATGACTTGGCTGGCAAATCTTTGTTGTATTAGAACGAAACAAGAGATTTGAGGGAAAATATGTTATATCATTAAGTGGGTAGGGAGGATTACATCATTTTAAGAAATGAACACTAGACACCTACCATTAATGCTTCTTTCCCCAAGTGAGAAGAATGCAAATACATTGATTGAAAACAAAGTAAAAATGTCCTTAGACATTGTAAGTTCTATATGTAAAACTTACGAAGGGTAGTGCCATTCCAAGTCCTGTCAATAGCGTCTCCATCAAGGGTTTCCAGCTTGTAGGCTCCGTTGCCATATGCTTCTGTTACGACGTAGGGCCCTTCCCATGTAGGCCCTAGTTTTCCCTGATATTCAACTTTACTTGCACTGTTGAGTTCAAAATTTTTGATCCGTGCAAACCGTCAAATTTTTCTCACACAAGCCGGCCACTTGTGAATGACCGACCGTAAGAAACTTCAAACGGTTCAGAAACGAATGCAATGAAGATCAGGAGAGTATAGTGTTTCCCCGGGTCGTTATGTCCCAGCGAGCTATGCGATGAATCACCAAATGAATAGTGATCGAGAGATTTGAACGAAAAAGAGGTTTTGGATTATTATAACTAAAGAAAAAGTTTATAAATTACAGGGGCTTAAATGCAAATTAAATAAAATTAAAAAGATAAACTATATTAAATAAACGCTATCACTATTTTTAAAAATGATGTTTTTGATTTTTCTTTTATAAAATTTAACTTAAAAACTACGTAACGTACAAAAGAAAATGTGATACTGAAGCAATATTAATCCTAAAAATATAAAAATGACATTTTTAAAAACATAATGATAAAAGAAAATTTTTAGAAAAATAAAATTATTTTTATGACTATTTATTTAATTATTATTAATTAAAAACTATTTTTACCTGTTTAATAATACCCTAAAATACAAGAAAATATGAAATAAAGCTAGAAAAATGAAATTATGACTTAGAAAAATCTAAAATATCTAAAGAGAATTTTCAAAACTAATTCTATATTTTTCTGATTATTTTTCTATTTTCTATGAATTAAAAACTATTTAAAACTAATTAAATTACTAAAAATTACAAAATAAACTATGAAAAATCTGAAAAAATATCTTTTATGACTTTTTGAATATTATAAAACTAATAAAATTGAAATTGTATTTTTTTGAGCTTTTTCTAATTTATTTGAATAAAAAGCTAATTAAAAATGCTAAAAAATGAAATTAAATGCAGAAAAATAGCAAATGAACAGTGAAAAATATGAAAACTTCCATAATATTATAAAATATTATTCTAAATATAGGAAAAATAATAAAAGTGGTGCAGGTGTTCAATAATTAGGTTCTGTAGTGAAAAGTGCTTATAAATAAGCACTAAAAATAAGCTATAAGTACCAAATGAGCACCAAATTATCACAGAAGCTAGAGTATGCTAAAATTACTTAAAACCAACATATTCCAACTATTCCAAACCTCTGAACAACAATCTACAATGATATGGGTCTATTTAAGCACTAGTGCCAAACACCCCTTATGTACTAACTTTAAGCCCTTGTTAAGCCAGCTTATAAAAATCAAAAAAATAAACTAAAATCACCATGAAAACCACTACCAACCAAAGTGTCTAAATACAGAATTTCAGCTAATAAGGACTAAAATTGAGGAAACTAAAAATACAAAAGTGGAAGCTATGGAAGCGGGTCAAAATGAGCTATTAAGCTTGCATAAGCTAATAAAAAGCTACCACTACTGAACCAAAGGTTGAATAAGCTATAAACAAGTTATGGGAACTTAGAATAAGCAACAACAACAAGAAAAACACACTAAATAAGCAAAAATAAGGAATAAGCAAAACGGGAGTTTTGTGAAAAAGGGCTTAAAAGAAGCTAATGAATAAGCAGTTAACAAGCTAAGTAGAGATAAACTAATATTTTTCTAATTAAGATGAGCAGCTAAACCTTAATATCCCAAAAGCTTATATCCTAAATCCTAATGGTTAGATCACAATGAAATTACAAAGTTTATTCAAAAACGGGTTTTTATGAAATTTTGACTTTTGACAGTTATGAAATTTTGACCAATTTGAACTTTGATCTTAATTTGCCAACTGAATATGATGTTTTAAGCTAAAGCAAAGTTACATAAGGCTACTCCACTGAATTCTAAGCACAAATCAAACTTTTGGTTTTCAAATATTCTAACAGTTATGAAATTAAGACAGTTTCATGGTGATTTTGACTTAAAGCTAGTATAGAAGCAATATGATGACCAAAATGACTCAAGTTACCTATATTAAGACTGAATAGACAGATTTAAAACACAACCCAAAGCTCAAGCTCAATAATAGCAACTGATCCAAACATTCTTTTCTAAAATTGTTTTGGCTAATGATTTAACTTAAATGATTAACTGCTTATGCTACTGCTGAAACTTGAATAACTATGACCTAATGACAGTTAAATAAGCAAGTCTAAACTAAAACTTAACAACAAATCAAGACAGATATAAATGTGCAAACTCACTTGTGTCCACAGCCACTATGGCTTGCAACTGATATTAAAGTACCACTATCCTAAATCATATCAACCCCAATTCTAACTCAGAATCATCCCAAATCCAACACTGCATCCACCTAATTCCAAATCCAAGTCCATTTGAGCTTCAGTTGACTTTTGTTGACCCGTGTTGACTTTTGTTGACTTTTTAGAAAATTGCAATTAAGACCAGGAAACTACTTTAATTCACTTAAATAAGCTTGAATAAGCTTATTTGAACCATTCAAACAGCTTATAACATGAAAAACGAGTAAGAACAATTTTGGCGGGAAAACTAGAACAAGCAGGAAACATGGAATTGATGATTAAAAACACTTGAAATATGATTAATATGATTCATACAATACATAAGTAACAAAACCCAGCACTATTTTTGCATAAAACTTAAAAACGATTACAAGTAAAAATAGAAAAAGGTCTAAAAACAGTGACCACTGCTACTTCTGTCTTCATTCTTCTTTTATAGGCTTCATTAGGGTTTCTCTTTCCTTTCCTAGCCATTGATTTGGTCAATTCGATCTTGGCCCTTGATTTCTCATTTTGGCGCCAAATTGATGCTACAGGGTCCTGATAACTTGTGACAGGGGAGGGAGCATTAAATGCAATTTGTATTGGTGTGGAGGTTGGAGGGGACAAAGCATGGAGTAGGGGTGGAGTGATGTTGGTGTTGGTGGCTGGTTTTGCAGAAAAGCGAGGGAAAAAGAAGAAGAAGGAGGCGTATGTCAGTTTGGTTTTTATATATTAAAAAGGACGGGGTTCATATGGTGGGGGTCAAGTGGTTTGGCAGGGGGCTCAAATGGTTTTGACAAGGTCCAAGGTCCAAGAGGTGTATGTTTAATAACAAGGACCATTGTGTAATTTCTGAAAAACAAGGGACCAAAGCTGCCAATTTTTGCAAAGTTATTTCAAGGGTCACTTTTGCCAAGTTTCAATAGTACAAGGACCATAATAGACATTTTCAAATTTCCAAGGACTATTTTTGACAATTTTTGAAACTTGAAGGACCAAACTTGTAATTTCTCAAAACTTTTGACATTTTTCACCAAAGGACTAATTTTGACAAGTTATGATTTTAAAAGGACCTTTGGTGATTTTTCTTTTGAAATTATGTGCTCAGGGACTATTTCTGATAATTTTTGAAACTTGGGGTGAAGCGCCAATTATGCAAACATTGCTCATTTTTCATCTGATTTTGAACATTTTGCATCTGAAACATATAAAATGCAATTTTGGAATATTTTCATATTTTGATGCATTTCGAGCATTTTAAACGTTTTGCGGTTCGATTTAACCAAAATGATGAGTATTTAAACACTCATCAATCCCCACACTAAACTATTGCTAGTCCCTAGCAATCTTTTGAGAAAAACTTAATGGATTTGAATCTCTTTACCAAAAGCCATTACTTCGAGTAGCCAAATTTTTCAGTTCAAGTAAGAACCATGGTACACCGATAACCATGTGATTTTGAGCAAACCACCGGCTTCCAACGGATTTGATTTGTCTTTACCAGAAGCCGTTTGCTCTTGGACTAGCCAACTCTTAGATAAATTATCAATATTATCTTTGGTGAGTAGATTACCAATTATGGTTTTTCCACTGCCTTTACCACAAGCCATAAACTTGCGGGCTAGCCAACTCTTCACTAATTAAAGATATGGTGAACTGAACACCATACAATTTTGGGCAAATTGCAAGCCGTCAACGGATTTGAGATATCTTTACCAAGAGCCGTTTGCTCCGGATTAGCCAATCCTTTTGTTTTTAGACATGGCGGATCGATAACCATAAGTGAGTAAGTGTAGAACACTTACTCAAAAAAAATTTTGGCCAAAAACGGGGGAATTAGGCGGTATAATTACATGACAAAATTCGTGAGAATTCCCCCCCACACTTAGAAATGAATATTGCCCTCAATATTCAAAGTACTGGCGGTTATGCCGAAACATAGAACGTAAAATGGAAATACTACGGCCATTATTTTGAAAGATTTTTTTGAGAAAACTTATATACTACAAATAGGGGGGCAACTCCCCCACACTAGGGTGGGACACACGGGTGAAAACCCATGTTAAACTACTGTTTTTGATTACCGAGTCGCTAGCTTGACTCGACCCCGAATTAATTTGTTCATGGGGAAGCAAAGTGGAAGAAACAATCTCCATCGGACTTTCATTCAAGATGTTTGGACAAACATTTGAAGCACGTGAAAGTTCCACACCGATAAGATATACATAGAACCGGCTCAAAGATGATAAATGAAAATGCCGGGGTCAAAAATAGTGTCTTCATTCCCGAAGGAGTGAAGAAGAGAGGAAGTCACCAGGTAGGTGAAGAAAAGAAAGAAAGTCATGATGACGATCATGATAAGATCTTCTTCCTCAGGATCAAGTGCAGTTGCACTCGTTTGTATTTTATCGGTTGAGCTCTTTGGTTTGGAAAGCATCTCGGGAGGGAGGGTTGGAAAATTTGTCATAGAAATACAAACTCTCATGATTGAAAACTTTTCCCCCCGATCATGATTTTTGCCATCCAAGAAATCATACTCCGGCGGAGTCATGATATGAGTGAGTTCACCGGCGAACTCCTCATGAAGAGAATCATTCACATGATGTGAATTTGTGAATTCTTGTTCCATCAGACTCATCACTATCATCAATCTGAGTATCAAAGAGTGGATTCTCAGAAATTAAAGTGAATTCAGAGTCGAATTCAAATAGAGGATTAGTGAGAGTTGTTTTGAACGCTTAGGAACAGTGATCAA
The DNA here is from genome assembly GCA_910596185.1 of Chrysanthemum makinoi. Classification (NCBI taxonomy): domain Eukaryota; kingdom Viridiplantae; phylum Streptophyta; class Magnoliopsida; order Asterales; family Asteraceae; genus Chrysanthemum; species Chrysanthemum makinoi. Next base: position 107,671,209 of record OU343217.1, read on the forward strand.
CATTCTCTATTGGACTGTTGGGATAAGAAGTGAGTGAATGATCATTAGAAGGGAGACTTTCAATCTCTCCCAGATCGGCTTCGAAATCAAAGAGACCATCGTCACTTTCTGATGAAAGTGGATTGATTTGAGCGAGTTCATCGGTGAACTCCTCAAGAAAAGGATCAGACTGTGGGAGTGATGCCTCAACATACTCAATGTCTCCATAAGATTTACAATCATCGCTAAAATCGGAGAAAGTTTCAAAATGATCTTTTGAACACTCAAGAGGGGAAGAAGAATCACACATATGATCAGAAGTTCCCTGTGACTCTCTCGGGATTGGGACAAGGTTCTCATCACTAGACTTTATGAATTCGTCCGATTCCTTTTAGGGAACGGTGTCAAGATGCTCGTCCCCCATGTTCGAGAGAGTGAGTGGGAATATCGGTGTGATAACAAATGGATGAGGGAGTTGAGAAATATTATCTTTAAAAGGATAAAAACTCTCCTCGTCATCATCATATAGAGTGCCTTAAGCAATTGGGAACGCCTTAGAGCTGCATGCTCTAGGACTAATAATTCTTCCCTAGATTTGCGAGCCTCTCGTTCTTTGGCTAGCAATTCTCCTATGGTTTTCTCACCACTCACTTGATTCTTAAAGTTTTGAATTATATCATCAAGTGTTTTCATTGCGGTTTCAAAATCTTGGGAAATTTCTTTAGGCAACGGCCCAGGTGGAGTTTGAACCGTATGGTCTTTGTGGAGGTTGGAAATTATCAAAACCGGAAGTATAGTAATTTTGATTCCACGGTTGACATTGAAAATTATCGTGAGGACCTCCACAATTCTCACAACAGTAAAAAGCTGTTGAGCTGGATTGGTGAATCATATGGATATTGGTCATAACCAAAGTTCGAGCATCACCGAAAACTGTTCATAGACAAACGTGTTTACGGATTGACACTCAAATCCTTGGTGAGGACCTCCACAAAATTCACAGCAATTATATGAAGATAAGTCGGGCTGTGGTGGGTAATTGGAAAAGTTTGAGGGTTCGTTAAATGAGTTCGGATTAGGATCATAATCAAATGAATTCCTCGAACCACAAAACAAACAACTCCGTTCCGAATATCATTACCACACTGTACACGCGTACACGGCGACATGGTGAACCAAAAAGAGGCTCACCACAACCGACACAAGGAATAAACGATTCCATGAGAATAGAAGAAGTTAGAATCAAATGGATAGAGGGTAAAGGGATAAAGAATCAAAAAGGGTAAGAGGGTAAAGATGACTATTTTTGGGTTTTTGGATAAACATTTTGTAAAAATAAGAAAGAAAATCTTTTTGGGTTTTTGATTTTTATAAGAAAATATAAACATATATAGATGGTATAAACAAGGAGTGAATATCCAAATCACTAATCTGCTAAACGTAAGATAATTAACACAGCTCCCCGTGGCGTAAAATTTTGATCGTGCAAAACCGTCAAATTTTCTCACACAAGCCGGCCACTTGTGAATGGCCGACCGTAAGAAACTTCAAACGGTTCAGAAACGAATGCAATGAAGATCAGGAGAGTATAGTGTTTCCCCGGGTCGTTATGTCCCAGCGAGCTATGCGATGAATCACCAAACGAATAGTGATCGAGAGATTTGAACGAAAAAGAGGTTTTGGATTATTATAACTAAAGAAAAAGTAAATAAATTACAAGGGCTTAAATGCAAATTAAAGAAAATTAAAAAGATAAAATATATTAAATAAACGCTATCACTATTTTTAAAAATGATGTTTTTGATTTTTCTTTTATAAAATTTAACTTAAAAACTACGTAACGTACAAAAGAAAATGTGATCTGAAGCAATATTAATCCTAAAAATATAAAAATGACATTTTTACAAACTTAATGATAAAAAGAAAATTTTAGAAAAAGAAAATTATTTTTATGACTATTTATTTAATTATTATTAATTAAAAACTATTTTTACCTATTTAATAATACCCTAAAATACAAGAAAATATGACATAAAGCTAGAAAAATGAAATTATGACTTAGAAAAATCTAAAATAACTAAAGAGAATTTTCAAAACTAATTTTATATTTTTCTGATTATTTTCTATTTTCTATGAATTAAAAACTATTTAAAACTAATTAAATTACTAAAAATTACAAAATAAACTATGAAAAATCTGGAAAAATATCTTTTATGACTTTTTGAATATTATAAAACTAATAAAATTGAAATTGTATTTTTTTGAGCTTTTTCTAATTTATTTGAATAAAAAGCTAATTAAAAATGCTAAAAAATGAAATTAAATGCAGAAAAATAGCAAATGAACAGTGAAAAATTTGAAAACTTCCAGAATATTATAAAATATTATTCTAAATATAGGAAAAATAATAAAAGTGGTGCAGGTGTTCAATAATTAGGTTCTGTAGTGAAAAGTGCTTATAAATAAGCACTAAAAATAAGCTATAAGTACCAAATGAGCACCAAATTATCATAGAAGCTAGAGTATGCTAAAATTACTTAAAACCAACATATTCCAACTATTCCAAACCTCTGAACAACAATCTACAATGATATGGGTCTATTTAAGCACTAGTGCCAAACACCCCTTATGTACTAACTTTAAGCCCTTGTTAAGCCAGCTTATAAAAATCAAAAAAATAAACTAAAATCACCATGAAAACCACTACCAACCAAAGTGTCTAAATACAGAATTTCAGCTAATAAGGACTAAAATTGAGGAAACTAAAAATACAAAAGTGGAAGCTATGGAAGCGGGTCAAAATGAGCTATTAAGCTTGCATAAGCTAATAAAAAGCTACCACTACTGAACCAAAGGTTGAATAAGCTATAAAAAAGTTACGGGAACTTCGAATAAGCAACAACAACAAGAAAAACATACTAAATAAGCAAAAATAAGGAATAAGCAAAACTGGAGTTTTGTGAAAAAGGGCTTAAAAGAAGCTAATGAATAAGCAGTTAACAAGCTAAGTAGAGATAAACTAATATTTTTCTAATTAAGATGAGCAGCTAAACCTTAATATCCCAAAAGCTTATATCCTAAATCCTAATGGTAAGATCACAATGAAATTACAAAGTTTATTCAAAAAGGGTTTTATGAAATTTTGACTTTTGACAGTTATGAAATTTTGACCAATTTGAACTTTGATCTTAATTTGCCAACTGAATATGATGTTTTAAGCTAAAGCAAAGTTACATAAGGCTACTCCACTGAATTCTAAGCACAAATCAAACTTTTGGTTTTCAAATATTCTAACAGTTATGAAATTAAGACAGTTTCATGGTGATTTTGACTTAAAGCTAGTATAGAAGCAATATGATGACCAAAATGACTCAAGTTACCTATATTAAGACTGAATAGACAGATTTAAAACACAACCCAAAGCTCAAGCTCAATAATAGCAACTGATCCAAACATTCTTTTCTAAAACTGTTTTGGCTAATGATTTAACTTAAATGATTAACTGCTTATGCTACTGCTGAAACTTGAATAACTATGACCTAATGACAGTTAAATAAGCAAGTCTAAACTAAAACTTAACAACAAATCAAGACAGATATAAATGTGCAAACTCACTTGTGTCCACAGCCACTATGGCTTGCAATTGATATTAAAGTACCACTATCCTAAATCATATCAACCCTAATTCTAACTCAGAATCATCCCAAATCCAACACTGCATCCACCTAATTCCAAATCCAAGTCCATTTGAGCTTCAGTTGACTTTTGTTGACCTGTGTTGACTTTTGTTGACTTTTTAGAAAATTGCAATTAAGACCGAGAAACTACTTTAATTCACTTAAATAAGCTTGAATAAGCTTATTTGAACCATTCAAACAACTTATAACATGAAAACGCAGTAAGAACAATTTTTAAGGAAAACTAGAACAAGCCGGAAACATGGAATTGATGATTAAAAACACTTGAAATATGATTAATATGATTCATACAATACATAAGTAACAAAACCCAAACACTATTTTTGCATAAAACTTAAAAACGATTACAAGTAAAAATAGAAAAAGGTCTAAAAACAGTGACCACTGCTACTTCTGTCTTCATTCTTCTTTTATAGGCTTCATTAGGGTTTCTCTTTCCTTTCCTAGCCATTGATTTGGTCAATTCGATCTTGGCCCTTGATTTCTCATTTTGGCGCCAAATTGATGCTACAGGGTCCTGATAACTTGTGACAGGGGAGGGAGCATTAAATGCAATTTGTATTGGTGTGGAGGTTGGAGGGGACAAAGCATGGAGTAGGGGTGGAGTGATGTTGGTGTTGGTGGCTGGTTTTGCAGAAAAGCGAGGGAAAAAGAAGAAGAAGGAGGCGTATGTCAGTTTGGTTTTTATATTAAAAGGGGGGGTTCATATGGTGGGGGTCAAGTGGTTTGGCAGGGGGCTCAAATGGTTTTGACAAGGTCCAAGGTCCAAGAGGTGTATGTTTAATAACAAGGACCATTGTGTAATTTCTGAAAAACAAGGGACCAAAGCTGCCAATTTTTGCAAAGTTATTTCAAGGGTCACTTTTGCCAAGTTTCAATAGTACAAGGACCATAATAGACATTTTCAAATTTCCAAGGACTATTTTTGACAATTTTTGAAACTTGAAGGACCAAACTTGTAATTTCTCAAAACTTTTGACATTTTTCACCAAAGGACTAATTATGACAAGTTATGATTTAAAAAGGACCTTTGGTGATTTTTCTTTTGAAATTATGTGCTCAGGGACTATTTCTGATAATTTTGAAACTTGGGGACTGAACGCCAATTATGCAAACTTTGCTCATTTTTCATCCGATTTTGAACATTTTGCATCTGAAACATATAAAATGCAATTTTGGAATATTTTCAGTATTTTGATGCATTTCTGAGCATTTTTAAACGTTTTGCAGTTCAGATTTAACCAAAAATGATGAGTATTTACACACTCATCAGAGGACGTATTCAACTGTCTTGAATGTCGAAGGTCGAACCCTGCTGTTGTAATATTTTTCAATCATTTTTTTGTGAATAGCCTCCCTTATTGAGGCTATTTCCCTTCTTTCTTCAAGTAAGTACAAATTGCTACAGAGTCTTTCTTCATTTTCGGTCTCTTCGAAGTTCATGACATGTTCCATTTCAACACTTACTTCCGAAGGAATTACAGCTTCGGTTCCATATGTCAGGCTAAAAGGTGTCTCCCTATGGCTTGACTTTGTATGCTTCCTGTGAGCCTAGAGTACCTGGGGTAGCTCATCTACCAAACCGTGGTGGCTGCAACCGAGCCTTAGTTCTATGCCTTGGATAACATCTCTATTTGTGACCCCCACTTGTCCGTTACCCTTAGGATGGTAGACGAAGGTGAAGGACTGCTTTATGTTCAGACCTCTACAAAACACGGGAAATACCCCTTCAGAAAACTGCTTCCCGTTATCTAATATGATGATGTAAAGGACTCTGAATCGGCATATGATGTGTTCCCACACAAATTTCTCAATGTGTTTTCCTGTGATTGATGCTAAGGGTTTGGCTTTGACCCACTCTGTAAAGTAGTCGATGGCTATGACCAGAAACTTAACCCCTCCTAGAGCTATTGGTAGAGGACCAATGATGTCTATCCCCCATTGGCTGAAAGGTCATGCGGATGTAACAGAGGTCATATCCTGCTTGGGTAACCTTGGTACTCGTGAATGGTTCTGACAGGCTTCACACTTCTGGATTATTTCCACAGCATCCCTATGCATCGAAGGCCAATAGTACCCTATCTTCATTATCTTGGAAACGACGGAGCGAGGACCTGCGTGCAAACTGCAAGACCCTTTGTGTACCTCCTGAATTATGTGCGAAGCTTACCTAGGTCCTACAGAACAGAGCCATGGAGACAAGAAGGACCTTCGGTATAGATAGTTCCCCATGATCCTATATTGTGGTGCGTTAATGCGGACCTTTCGTGCTAGCTTTGGATCCTCCGGTACGGATGCCACTTATCAAGTATTCTCTGATCGGAGTTATCCAGCTTGACTCTTCTTCCAGGATTACGTCGGATACCTCTTTTCGGATGATTGACCTTTCTGCCAATACTTCGACCAGACTTCCTTAGTGAGATGTGCGAATGCCATTGAGGCCAACTTGCTAAGTGCATCTGCCTTTTTGTTTTGGTTTCTTCGAACATGCTCTATGTCGTAGGATTAAGTCCTTTGAGCATCTCCTTGGCTTTATCTAGGTACTGCTTAATGACAGGTTGTCGTGCTTCGTAGGAACCCTTGATCTGGTTAGCCACCAGTTGTGAGTCAGTGAAAATAGCCAAATCCTGTACCTCTATGTCTTTAGCCAGTCGGAGGCCTGCTAGCAGTGCTTCGTATTCCGCCTCATTGTTAGTAGCATCGAATTCTAAGCGGAGTGCATAAGTATACTCCTTTCCTTCTAGGCTGACTAACATTAAACCTACTCCTGGTCCATCAGAGCTAGAAGCTCCATCGGTGTAAAGCTTCCACCATTCATTTACTTTTGCAGGCTTCTTTTCAGCAACTTTGTTGTCCTGCTTGGCCTCGGAGGGTATCTCTGCTAAAAAATCTGCCAGTATTTGCCTCTTGACTAAATTTCTACCCTTGTGTTCGATTTCGTGCTCCCCTAGCTCAATGGCCCATTTAACTATTCTTCTAAATTTCTTTGGTTTTGACAGTATCTACTTGATTGGCTTGTCAGTGAGCACAATTATGGGATGTGCCTTTAAGTACCTTCGAAGGCGTCTTGCAGCATGAACCAGAGCTAAGATTAGCTTTTCTAGCTCCGGATAATTTAGCTCAGCTCCCTGAAGGACTCAACTAACAAAGTAGATAGGGATTTGTTTCTTTTCCCTTTTCCGCCAACAAAACAGCACTGATACATTTGAAGGAGGCTGCGATGTACATGAATTACACTTCACCTTTTATTGGGGCGGTAAGTGTAGGTAGAATTGCCATAAACTCCTTCAGCTTTTGGAAGGAAGCTTCTGCATCCACGCTCCATTGGAATGTATTTTTTTCTTTGCAGCCTTTAAGTGTTTTAAAGAATGGTAAGGACCTATCTGCACCCTTCGATAAGAATCTGTTGAGGGCTGCTAGCTTCCCATTCAAACTTTGCACATCCTTAAGAGACTTAGGAGCCTGTAGGTCTGTGATAGCTTTGACCTTCGAAGGGTTGGCTTTGATACCTTGCTTTGTGATCAGATGTCCTAAGAATTGACCTTTCTCCACACCGAAGGAACATTTCTTAGGGTTTGACTTCATGTTGATGGCGCGAAGCTGATCGAAGGTTTCTTTTATGTCAGAGAGTAGATCTTCCTCTGTTTTGCTTTTGATAACCATATCTTCTACGTATGCTTCGAGGTTCCTCCTTATTTGCTTGCTGAAGGCTTTGTCGACTAGCCTTTGATAGGTGGCACCTTCATTTTTCAGACCGAAGGGCATCTTTTTGTAGCAATATACACCTTTTTCTGTGAAAAAGGCTGTTTTCTCCTCGTCCTCTTTGGCCTTTTGTATCTGGTGGTAACCTTTATAAGCATCCATAAAACACTTCAATCGAAACCCTGATAAGGATTCCACCTTCCAATCAATTTCTGGTAGAGGATAACAGTCCTTCGGATAGGCTTTGTTGATATTGGTGAAATCTACGAACATTCGCCATCCTCTATCATGCTTTTTAACCATCACCGGGTTGGCTAATTTACTTCCCTGAGTATGATTGCTCTTATGAGTTTGTCCACCTCCTTGCATGCTGCTGCATTCCTTTCTGGTGCAAGGATTGGGCATTTCTGCTTTATAGGCTCTATGTGCTTGAACTCTTTAAGCTTGTGTTCGGTGCTGAAGGGCTTTCCATCTATGATGAGGGTTCTTGGGACCCCCATCATATCTAAGTATGTCCATGTGAAGACGTGTGCGTTAGCTCTAAGTAACTTCTCCAATTCCGCCTTAAAGGTGGCAGGGAGTTGCTTTCCAATGACTACCGTCTGTTCTGGATGTAATTCATTTACTACGATATGTTCTTCGGCATCAGCGCAGCTGAGAATATCCTTCGAAACCTCTTCAGGACTTTGTCTGACTCTTTTTCCCACATCCTTAGGCCTCTTCGTGTTGTAGCTAGAGAACACTGTTCTAATACCGTAGGGTGTTTGGAATTTGACCGCAACATATATGGTGGAGACAAAAATACCCATTTTCTGCATTGTGGTTCTTCCTATCAACAGGTTATAGGGAGATTCAGACCTTACGATCGCGAAAACCAGAGTTTCTGTTCTTGTTAGCTTTCCTTCACCGATTGTTACCTCCAAAGGGACTTCTCCCAGAGGCCATGAATGTTCCCCTCAGAAGCCCACCAGAGGTATCTTCGAGTCCACCCTCTTCGACCGTATCGAAGGATTGAGCTTTAGGAAAAAAATGCTCATATATGACTTCGTAGAAGCTTCCGCAGTCTAAGTAAGCTCTGTTTACTTCCCTGTTGGAGATTAAGACCTTGATGACCACGGGGTCATTCGAAAGAACCCTACCAGCATTCGAAGGGGATGTTACGTCCCCTACCCCACATAAACCTTTCTCTGATGCTTTTCTCTTTAAACCAAACTCGCCCTGTGAACCATGAGAATAGGAGCCTCAACAGGCGTAGTATCTTTCCCCAACTGTGTGTCGAAGATCTTCTCTTTACCTTTCTTTATACCCTTCACTAAATGCCCCAATTGACCTGACTTTACCGCCTCTTCAATCTATCTTTTGAGTTCTCGGCAACTGTTGGTATCGTGACCATAGTCTTCATGGAAGTAGTAGTATTTGGTTGTATCTCTGCCTCTACCTTTACTTGTCATACGAGGGGGAGGTTCGAATGCCTTTGCAGCCCTTTCCGTAACAAGTATTTCCCTTGGAGATTTAGACAGATTCACCAAGAGTCCGTGGTTGACATTCTTGTTGTAGGGTGTGAACCTGTCCCCGCCATTGTATATGTTTTTGGACCCTTCCCATGAAGAGTGTTTTGGAAACTTGTTGCGACTTTCTTTGCTTTCGATCGGAGCCCCATTAGTGGCTACCTCTTTGGCTTCGATCCAAGTGTATGTCTTTTCCATTAAGCTCTTGTAGGTTGTGGGAAGGTCAGTGGATAAGAATTCCACCAAACTTCTGTTTCGCAGGCCATGCACAAAACCAGAGATGCGATAGTCTCCGTGCAGACCCAGAATCTGCAAGGTGTCATCCGTGTATCTAGTAACGAAAGCCCTAATGCTCTCGTTTTTCCTTTGTTTGATGTTGTGCGCCGTCAAATGAGTCGTTGTGAAATTCTTCTGCTGGCTGAAGTGTGATCTAAACTTGGCCTTGAGATCATCCAAATTCACTATGCTCCCTGCTTTCTGCCCATTCCACCATATACGAGCGGAGTCTCGCATGGTATATGTGAACATGTGGCAAGCTACAGGTATAAACTACTTCTGCATTCTAATAGCCCCTTCGAACAAATGTAAGAAATTATCTAGATCCCCCTTCCCATTATACGTGCCAATATGTGTAGGCATTTTCAACCCGTCAGGTAGAGGGTAGTCCTCTATCCATCTTACAAAGGGCGTTGTGGAACCCATAGGCTCCGAATAAAGGCAATTGTAAGGTGGCATGTAAGTGGGGACAGCATTGTACGGGTTATGGTGCGGAGGTACTCCAACAGGGTTTTGGTTAGCATAAGGAGGCTAAGTGGTAGGCATAAAGGCTGGATGGTTTCCTATAGGGTACGAAGGGTATAACATGGGTTTCCCGTAGGACATGCTCCCATAAAGTTGAGTAAAGCTAGGGTTGCTAGTCTACCCACTAGGTGGGGGATAGACCCCATGGGAATAAGATTGAGTCTGAAAAGGAGGGTACATACCATGATGAGGAAGATTTCTTCCCCATTAACTTGAGGTGGATTGCCTTCTACGCCGGATGCGTGAGAAGGCTGCAACGGAACCCCCGCTTCTGTTCTCCCCAAGTGGGCTGCCAAGAGTGGCGGCAAGTTAACCTCCGTAGTCTCCCTTCGATGACTCCTTCCATTGGAACCTTCCATCGTTCCTTCCCTTCGTCGAGCCCTCTCAGAACATCTTGAAACCCACGATCTTCTTTCGGCCTGACTTCCGGAGACCCTATCCTCAGCGGCGTGTAGCCCGAGGGAGCGAGGGCCTAGTCTCCATCTCGATCTCTTCGCCATCATACTCATCACTAGAGTATTCCAACTCCCTTAAGCATGATACATTTTGAGTTGCCCTCCCCGAGCCCTTAATAAGGACTCCAGCGCAGGACTGATAACTGGTTCGAGATTGGCTGATGTCGAAGCATGGTTATTAGGAGTTATTTTTGGGTGAGATCGTGTGGTGAAAGTGGACGTGGTTATAGGGGGAGGTTGTTAGGATCGTTGACTGGGATTGGTGTCAAGGTTGAGAAACCAGGAGGGGGAGTATCTTCTCTCCCTTGATTAATCTTGGTAAAAGTATGAGTGTAATTTGACTGGTTATAAGTTTGGAATAACGAGACCAATTGTAGCGGGTCCCACGGATGGCGCCACTAATTGTACAAATTTGTACGACCATGCCTTTACTGTTGATCGAAGGGTATGATGGGTGTTATGCTTGCACCAAACTTGTAGCCAATCTGCAATAAGAAATAGAAGACACTTCGTTAAGTGATTGCGCAGGGGTTGGACCCTGCGAACCACCTCCGGCGTTCGAGTAAATATGTGATATGTGTTGTAAGTAATGTAGAGAATGTGAAATGTTGTATTGAGTGAACATACCATTGAAATGACTCGTCCAACCTATTTATAGATAGAAAAATAAGCTTGGAGAGTGTTTGCATGTTTGGAGAGATCATGGGGCGTCTCATGATTTGTGGTAACCGCTAAGGCTTCATCCCCACTCTCTCTGTCTTGGTGGGGAAGCTAAGGAGATAGTGGGAATGTGGGTAAGACCAAGTCAATGTTCTTCTTTATCTTAGTGTTTCCAAGGTCAGACCCCAAAGGGCTTAGTCCTTCAACTGGCGACTTCCCAACTCGTAACCATGTCAATGATGAATGGTTTTACGCCATCGATGACTTCGGAAGATAGACTTGGCCTTTCGTCATGAAAATTCGACTGAGGTCGAAGGGATGTCCTTCGACGTGATCGGAGGGTACGTCATCACAATGTATACTTGTACATTGAGTGTCCCAATCAAAATAAGGAGTGTCCAAATCATCTCCCTTATATAAATCGATGGATTCCACATCCAATATTTTCTCGTATAGCTAAAACACCATATATCTAGTCACACCTAAGGGGGCGTTTGGTATACAACTTTGGAGTGGGTTTTGATTTGACTTGACACTTAGTAATTGTTTGGTTGAAATCTAGGTATTAGGATTTGGGAGTCAATACCGTAATAGTGGGGTTGTGTAAAAGTAAGGGAGTAAGGTAGGTTTTGTAAAAATTGGTGGGACTCACTCCTTTTTCTCTTTGTCTTTAGCATTATAAATATATAATTTTAAATTAAAATTCATTCAATTTTTTATTAATTGTTAGTAATTAAATATATTTTTCTCTCTCTCATACATTAAATCCAAATCAAAATCATAAATCAAATTTAAATCCAAATCCAAATCTTAATCCTAAAACCATCTACAAACCAAACAAACCCTAAATTTGATGCAAAACGACACCAGGTTTCTATACTCTTGAACAAACTTAGTAAAAAAATTACCATGCCTATTTAATGATATATATCAACCATACTCAATATATAACAAGTTTCGTGGCTTAATAATATCATGCCTGCATAACTATAATTCCATATTAGTACAGAAAGTTTGGCAACATGGTTAGTCACCATGTATGTTGCAGGAAAACGACGTCGGGGTCGCGTCTCCTATAATGAAAATGTTTCTTGTATCAAAAATGCTTGGAAACGCGGCGGAAACGTTTTTGAAAAATGGTAAACGTTTCACATCTTTTGGAAATGCCTAGTGTTGGGTAGGAAACGTCTGGAAACGTTTATGAGTCATATTAAAGCCTTTCGGGGCAATATTTTAAACATAAAAAACATTTTTCAAATAATAAAAGGACGGCAGCAACCGTTGGTGTTCTCACCCCTCTCGTTTCTTCTTGAAAAACATGTATAAGTAATCATTCTTTAGCAGGTCTAATCTTTTGCACTACTACAAATTTATTTTATCTTTGTTAAAATAAAATCTCATAAGGCACACCCTTTCGACAGTTTAAACAGATGCCTACAAATTCAATGTGAGGTGCATCTCTACACATGATCTGTGTAGGAGAACAAAGCATAGTCACTTAAGCAACTGATGCAAATAAGACTATAAGTGTACATGCATATTAAAACTAAAATACACATGTCTGCAGCTTTTTGAAATTTTGTTTAAGAAAACTGTTTGTGAATCAAATATAAGAGTAATTGCAACTGTTGTTAAAAAATAAAATAGTGATGACAATATATAGATATTAAATTTTAATCTTTTGTAATTATTACATGTAGTAGTTGTAATTTGGAATGTAGAAACTTTCATGGTTGACAAATTTTTTGCATCCAGTATTGAACTTTGATTAATGACATTTTGGTAATAACAGCTTGATGATGGATGTTTGATGTTTATTTAATTTATTAATAAATATATATAAAATTATATAAAATATATAAACATTTTTGGCCATACCCATTTCTTAAATTTTGGGATATTGGCGTTTCTATGTACCCGTTTCCGTCCCCGTCCTCGTTTCCATATCCGTCCCTGTGCAACATAGGCCACCATCTCAAATCGACTAAACCGGGTAGGTTTGACAGTTTTAGAGTTAAAAAACTAATAGAATTAATTAGAATGTCTACTTAACCAGCTTAAATCGAACAAATTTGTCCTCAAAAAGGCTAAATTAAATCACCACGATCAATTCTAGCTCCATGGCACTAAAAATGTATCAGAGCTCGATAAAGTGATTCAACAAAGCGATCAGACCTTTTGAGCATCTTATTCAAGTGCAGTAGCGGAACATTGTGTCAAGGTGAAGGTAATTTAGAACTTACCTAAGGACGTAAAGTTGTTCATGTTATATATTAAGTATATTGCTACAAGAGACAAACACGATAATAACGAGATAAAGATGAAGTGTAGAAAATAGTACCCTAAACCGTTTGATTGTTTAGACCCAAAGAACAAAAACAAAGAAAATGTTAAGGCCTATGCATTTCACAGTTTCCTTAAGACAGATTCTTCCTCTCTATGGTGTTTGAGAATCATGAACGTCTATCTCACATGATAAAACAACAACGAATAACCCCGTTAGCACAAACGAGTTATCAAGGCGAACCAATATGTGCCTTCCCTCTATTACGAATGAATACACACAATGAAGCAAGATAAACAAAGGGAGAGGATATGAATAGTATTTCTTGATGTATTAGAAATGAGAATATAGCTCTCAAAATATATTGAAAGGAGTTTAAAAAAAACAGTCGTATAATTAATCATACTAATGGCTCATTAACACAAAATTAATCCGGCCGTTACACTTAACAATACATTAACTTCATATTAATACCCATTATTGTATTTGATGATCATCAATTGTCATTCGGACCCACCATTTGACCAATTTTTCCAACAACCCCCCCCTCCCCCACATGAATGAAATTGATAACGGGAAACAAAATTTAACGACTCAATGTTGTAATAGATTTTTGCAATTGATATTTGCATAGGATTGGTAGGTATTACGCTTTGAACCTTCCCTCGTGAAATATACTTAGCCTCCTAGCAACCAGTACAACTCGATGTCCTTGAACTGTCTGTTGTTTGTGGAGACGACAATATATATTCACACAAATATCTCCTTGACACATTTTGGTTCTCATAGTTATGTTCTTTATGGTCATGAACATTAGCCTTGTTATGTGCTAGCTTTTAAAAATTTTGCCCCAACAATTTCCTTCGAAGTGACCCCATATCTCTCTAACACGGGTAATTCTCCATTAATCATTAAAAGCCATATGCTTAACCTCGTATTCTCAATATTATAGAATTGACTAGGAAGTTTACTAACTCCCTTAAATGAATATGAAGTTTATATCTCCCCCACATCGACCTTATTTTATACAAGTAGGTTGTTCTATTGAACCCAAATATTGGGATCTCAAGTCAATTGTGTTAGGTTTTCCTTCATATAAACATTTCATGGGCTTTAGTCCCATTTCCTCTTCATGATTTTCTAACTAAATCTCACATTTGGAATTTTACAAGCGGATCCGCAATGTTATTCTATGACTTCACATTATCGATAGGGATAACTCATGTTGAGAGTAGTTGTCGTATCGACATGATATGTCGGTATAAATTCAAGTTTCGTTCAACTCTTTAAACATATCGTGCTCCAGGTAATTCTTAAGTATTCCAACTAGGCAAGAACTTCATGTTTGTTGATGTCCTTTTGAGATCTAGCTAGGTTAGAATCCCACGCATGGTATATATCTCAATAATTTTGTAGAAAGGTTCTCCCTTTTAATGTATAAATCTCATTTATAAGATTTGTAACAACCCCAATTTCGTGATACGCAGCAGATTTCAAGCTGGGAGTTAATTCATAGCTCAACAGTCATAATAATAGAAAACGAACTCTAATTGTGTCATTTTAAAAGATTTATCATTCGATTTATATAAATATCAGAGTTTATAAAATGAGGTCCCAGTAGTTTTGTAGTTTATAAAATAACTTTTTGAATGATAAAATATATTATAACCTTCTTGAGTATTTGTGCCCTTCCGTGCCATCCTCGTAAATTATGAACCTGAGATAAACATGCTAAATGTGTCAACACCAAGGTTGAGTGAATTCATAGTGTTTTTATAGTAATCAGTTGAACACAAGTTGAAAACTAGTAAAATTCATAATATCGTTGCACAACATATTGCCTTAAGTCTCATGAACGCAAACCTTAACAGGTGTAGTGTAATTGTCATAATGACATGGTTACAAACATCATAATGATGATGGGAGCAACCGTGCCCTCGTGTAAAGAGTTTTCCAATTCTCCTGTTTGTCCTCAAATAAAGCGCATTTGGTTAACTGACCGGCTAACATCGTCAACTTCCAATAGATCTATTCACTATATTCGCGTTCTCTTGTAAAGTGATTAATAGTTCATGATATGAGGGACTTTCAGTGGCAGGTGTAAGTAACTTAAGCAGTAGCAATCAGGTGTAGGTGTAGCATAGAAAAATACTTATGTTCGGGTTTATAGCATGTATCTCACCAAGAGATTGAAAAAAAACAAGTAAAAAGTGGGACTATGAACTCACCTCGGTGTTACAGTAGTCTTGATGGAAAAAAAATTAAGTATTGTGAATAAACGGCTCTGACCCGCGACCTGAGTTGGTATGTCAAGTTTTCAGGTTTTCGAATTCAAGTATATGTGATGATAATCACAAGTGTTTTGTCGATGATTAACTGTTTAATGGTTTAACATGAAGTTTCTTCAAAAGTTTGTGTATGAAAAGGTTTATTGTGTTTATTCCTTTATATTTCGACTTATCGTTAGTGAAAATATACCATATCGTATATAGGTTTATTATTTCTTGGGTTATTATGTATTAAAAAAAGGTTACACGTTATACCCTTATAATTCCAAGTACTTACGGTTATTATCCTTAACCTTTATGAATTGATAACTTATACTCTTTGAATTTCATAAAAAGAAAATGTTTACCTTTCAACTTTCAAAAAAAAAAAAAAAAAACAACTCTCCCCCTTTAACTTTGGTAAATTGACAACTTTTACCCTTATATTTTCAAAAGTGACACTTTATACCCACAACTATGAGTCGTGTACATTTTCAGCCCTTATATTGTATAAATTATCAAAATGACAGTTTTAGCCCAAGAAAACTCTAAGTTTTAAAATATGCAAGTTTTCACCCTAAAGCATTTTACTTGTTACGTCGTTAGTCCTTAATCTATTTTAAGCGCGTTTTGAGTTTAGAAAAAGGCGTGGCTTGTTACGGCTTGTTACTATCAGTTGTACTATATTTGAAAACAAGCTTTTGAGGGCTTATTAGCTTAAATATTAACTTATATGTGAAAAAGTGTACCAAATGGTGCATTTGAAAATCTAGACGAGACCCCCTTTTCAAGACCAAAAATAAGAGAGGCCTTAAGAGCTTTTAAAGACGTTCTTTTTGTTTTAATAACTTTTCTGTGGGCTCTGTAGAAACTAGAAGGGGGGGTTGAATAGTTTTACCAATTAAAACTTCGTTTTAAATTATTTAGATCGACTTATGTTAATCTATTTAAATGTGTATGTTGGATGTTGATAGATTGATATGGAGATGTGTAATGCAAAGGCAAAGAGTAAGAAACACAAAACCACGACACAAGTGTTTATAGTGGTTCGGCTACAAGGACACATTCCTTGCCCTACTCCACTCCCCGAGTCACATACTCGAGAGTTCGTAATCACTACACGACACCAACTCCTTGTGGCGGAGAAGCCTTCACAACGTCGCCTACTCTTTTTTCAGTACTAGGCTAGACACCGGGTTCTTCCACAAGGTAGAACCACACCTATCACAACGTCGCCTATCCTTTTTCTGGTACTAGGTGTTGGGTTTTTGGTTCCTTGGATCAATAATTATTCTAAGTACTGGAACTACGGACAGAGTTGATATAACCACGGACAGAAGAATGGAACCACGGATGAAGACTAACCGCGGCTAGTAGTTTTGTGTAACCACTGATAATGTAATGAAACCACTGCTAGTCTTGTATAGTCGGTTTAGTATTATGTATTAGATAAATATGAAAAAGATATTTATCTTGTAGGTTACGTATTGTATTATGTAAAGAACTCCTTAGCCTATAAAATGAGGTCCTACGTTAGATTAGATATACGTATGTTTTATATCTAAGGTCGATACACTTCAAGGTTGTAAAACCCTAATACTGGTTAGAGTATTCGTGTTAGGAGTTAGAAATTCCAGGTATTAAAGAGTCGGTCACCTCAAGTATATGTAATCGTTAGAAAGCTCGTAGTCATAGTACTTTTATGTTAAGTAGTATTTAGTTTAGTAACACCGTGGAGGACGGACGGGTCTTTACCCACTGTATGCCTGATCCACAGCCCGTTGTGTGGCATTTTATTGTAAGACTATAAATACTCTCTACCTTCCAAGGTAGAGAGTTGGAGCTCATAATAAGAATTTTTTTTCTCTCACTAAAGTTCCCTAAACCTCTAACTTTCTCTCTCTAAAATTCCACTTATACGCCAACCTTGAGTTATGGTTTGATGTGTATGTGAAAACCAATATCTTACAATTGGTATCAAGAGCCAAGGTTAGATCATATCTTGCACATCTTTGGATTTCTAGTGGTTTTAGGTGGTTTTTGAGTTTGAAAAAGTTTAGTGGTTGATTTCTTGTGCTAAAGCTTGGATTTTGTTAGTACTTTTTTGTTTAGAATCATCACAAGTGTTTAGGTTTTCATTTGGTAAGCTTGATTCATCTTGGTTGGGTTGTTTTTGGATTGAAAAGTGATGTTTGTGAAGTTTTCTTGCTAGCGACTTGACCTACGTATTACTTTTCTTGCTAGCGACTTGCTTTACATTTTTGTAGCGAGTTGCAGTTTGTGGAGTTAGCGACTTAGACTTAGCGACTAACAGTACAAGTAGAGGATTCTCCACTACGGGTAGCGACTTGGTGTTAGCGACTGGTAAAGTAGCGAGTTGCTATTTAGCGACTTGATTCTTAGCGACTGTATCTTAGCGAATTACTGCCAAAATTTTGCTAGCGACTAGAGGCTTAGCGAGTTGCTATTTAGCGACTTGTCTTTTGTTTAGCGACTTGGGACTTTAGCGACTTGGTGGAATAGCGAATTAGTAGTTAGCGACTTGGTGCAATATTCTTCGACTTGGGTGATTTTTACGGTTTTCTCTTGATTTAGTAAAATCCGTGAAAGAATCTATTTCCCGGTTTAATCATAGAGTTATAAAATAACGTTTAATTTGTCATCATGTCTACCAACGTTTCTACAATCATCTCCACTGTTGTCGAGGATGTTCAAGCAGCTGGTTCAGATACTCGTCCACCCATGCTTGACAGAACTGACTACGACTCTTGAGCTCAACGAATCAGATTGTACTGTCTTGGAAAGGAAAATGGAGTCAACATTCTCAAATCTATTGATGAAGGACCATATCGGGTTGAGACAACTAGAGACTTAATTGATACAGCTGAAGATGGAACAATGATCTATGGAATTGACAGACCAAAGACATATGATGAGCTCGATGATAAGGAGAAAAAGAGATTCGATGCGATATCGGGCTTCTAACATGTATTCAAGGTCTTCCAAAAGATATCTACAAACCGATCAATCACAACACTGAAGCAAAGGCAGTGTGGGATAATGTCAAGATGCTTCTCTCAGGTTCTGAATTAACTATGGAAGACAGAGAATCACAACTCTATGATGAATTTGAACACTTCAAGATGAAACCAGATGAGAGTGTTTATGAGTACTATGTGAGATTCCACAAGCTTGTTAATGATATGAGGAACATCAGAATGACTATGCCTAACATTCAGCTGAACTCAAAATTTGTGAACAACATGAATCCCGAATGGCACAAGTTTGTCACTTCTGTGAAGCTCACTAAAGGATTGAAGAATACAAACTATGAGCAACTCTATGCCTTCCTTCTTCAGAATGAGAGACATGCCATGTTTGAAAAGAGGATTCTTGAACAATTCAAAACAAATCCAGGAGAGACAAGCTCATCAAATGATTCAACTGCCTTCTACTCAAACATTGGAATCACCACCAAAGCATCTCAAGTATACCCATGAGGTGGATAATCACAAACTCATTCATGATCCAAGATTCAAACAAGCTGATGCTGATGCAGCCGTGGGACACTTCATTTCTCAACTGGCCCTCATGGTTAAACAAAACTTGACACTCAGTCCACATACCAAGTCTTACACCAACATGAAATCAGAACTGCTTCCAATCTTCACAATCATGCTCTAGTCAGAGATGGGAAAGTCATGGTGCAGCCAGTTCAAGAAAGACAGTACGAACAAGGAAGAGGTGGAGTCGGTAGAGAATATGTGGCAAATCAGAATCGGGGAAGGAATGGAAATCAAGGTCAAGCTAAGCCGATCAAATGCTATAAATGTGGTGGTGAGGGACACATTGCAAGGAACTGCACATCTCCAAACGTCCACAGAATGCGGAGTACTTCAGGGATAAGATGCTACTAGTACAAGCTCAAGACAATGGAGCAGCTTTGAATGAAGAGGAGTTACTATTTCTTGCTGAAGGAAATGCCAAAACCTATGATGCTGATGTAGATGAACAGCCGATTCAAGAGATAGGTCACAATCATCAGAATGCCTTTCAAGTAGCTGATTGTGATGCATACGACTCTGATGTTGATGATGGACTATGCCCCAACAATTTCATGGCTAGCATTTCTCCAATGTTATCTCCTAAGATCTCTCTTCCACCACAAGCTGGTCTATCCAAAGACAAACTCATTTATGAGGTACTAAAACTATATGATGATGCTGATGTACAAAAGATGCATGACAAAGTACAATCAACTGAAACTTTTGAATCAAATATTGAAAACATGGTAATATCAATGTTGTCCCATATGATCAATATGTGAAACAAAGTGAAAGTGAAATTGTATCAAGTGATGCATCTTCTGCAGTCAACAATGACTATGTTTTTGATGAATACACTGCATGTGCCCCTGATGATGCTGTTATCTCGTATGAATGCCTATAAAGAACGTGTTGCTATTTATGAACAACGTGCAAAATTTGAGTTGACCACCTGTGAGCAGGAAATGGATGACCAAATGCGTACAACTATTAGAAAAAGTAGGTTTAGAGAAAAAGTATTAAAACAAGAGTTAAACTCCTTACAATAAAAACTTTCAAAACTCTAAGCAAAAACAAGAACTTCAAGAAAATGTAAAATGCTTAAGCAAGAATTCATGCTAAGGAATCAAAACTTTTGAATGATTTTTCTAATCTAAAAACCTTGAAAAATAAGCTTGAAAATAAGTTGTACGTACAAGGAAACACCATTCAGACTGCTCACATGATCACTAAGCATAGAGTCCTAGGCGATAAGCATAGCATTCCCCTTGTTGAGGAACCAAATCCAGAGGTCATTAAAAGGCTAGAAATGCTCATAAGGTTCTTTATGATGGCAAGGAAATCCTTAAACCTAGACAGAAACCTAGTTGCGCTGAGTGCACAGAGGAAGATAAGAAATCAGATGAAATCACTAGGGAAAAGTTAAACAAGAAACTAGCTGATCCAAAATGTAAAGAAAAGAAAGTAATCATCAAACCCCATGATTACAAAAAGGAAAATTGGATTGACTTAAACAAGTTTAAGCCTCAGACATTGTTAACTCCCGAACAAGTGTTCTGGAAAATGGATTTAGATAAGCAGAAAGCTGAAAATATTGTTGAAACCAACCCCCTCTTAGGAAAATGCCTAGAGCGACTGTGTATCCTCCTAATACACCAATGCATCTTGTTCCTAGAATAATTGCCACTAAAAGCAAGACCTTAATCAGTCAATATGTTATCTTTCAACTATTTGTTGATTTTGAGAAAACTTGCAAGAAAAGGATTACACCCACTGTATAACGAAGGAGAAACAGGTTTTGAGCAAACTAAAGAATGTTATTTAACTGAAGTCATGCCTTTCTTTAAACAACTAAAATATCACTTTGAGAGTCTTAAAAAGGGAATGAATTCAGACATTAAAGAAATGGAAAAGGAATTTGATGTTATGATAGTTGAGGTTAGTGATTATGAGCGAGCATTAAAATATAATGAGATTGAAAGGAAGAACTTGCATACACTGAATGAGAATATGATTTCTGAATGTATTGCTCAAGATGTGTTTTTCACTGCTACAAATTGTTCTATTAATGCTTCTCAATTTCATGAATTATCTGTTGCCCTGAAAGTCTCCCATGATCGTGTCATTGAGCTTGAAAAAACTAATTCTAACTTAACTGAGAAAATTGAACTGGATGATCACGACAATTTGGTTAAACATTTTTCTAAACTAGAGGCTGAGCATTTTAATTTACAACTAAAATATCAACATCTTAAAGAAAATGTCAAAACTTCAAATATCAAGACATCCTCAGATGCTCCAGAATTTGATGCAGTTTTTCAAATTAACAAACGTGATAAACAGATTCAAACTCATTGCAACACAATCAGAAAGTTGAAAGCCCAAATCTCTCAATTAAAGGGTCAAAAGAACAATATGACAGGCTCCCAAATGCCTCCTCCTTTAGATTCTCAGAATTCTCAAACTTTTCATCTTCAAAACTTAGTTAATGCCTTACAAAAGGAAAACGAGAGTTTTCTAGAAGAAAATGAAAAAGTTAAACGACATTTTAAAGAGTTATATGATTCAATAAAAGTCACTCGTGACCAAAACAATGAAAAAATAACATCTTTACAAAAGGAAATTGAGAATCTGAGAAGTCAGGGAAATGGGAAAGTACCACTTGTTTTTAATAAGAATGTTGTCTCGAAGTCACCCTTAGATTGCAAATACACTGTGACAGTTAAATATATTCTCCTCATCTTAGGAATAATGAACATGCTTTTCATGACTACTGTGCTCACCTTAAGGATAGTCTAGAATGTCTCCGTGAGATTGTCGAAGAGGATTTCATTAACAAACCTCTTTGATGTGAAATTAGGTTTGCTTGCCTCCAGGCCAAACGATCTCAAGAGTCGCTTGAATGTGTAATTGCAACATGTCCAAAATCCTTAGGTGAAAAAGGCAAAGCTGTGAAGCCTTGTTCTATGCCTAGTGCCAAGCAGGAAATCCGTTCTATGCCCAGTCTTAAGAAAGTAAACACTGATGTTCCTTCAAGTAGTTCGGATTCCAGATATGTTAGTGCTAAGAAGGTGAAATTTAGTGTGTCTGCAAATAGCTCAAATCACAGTCTTAAGAAAGTATACACTAATGTGCCTTCTAGTAGTTCAGATCCTTGCACATCAAGTTCAGGAATGCAAAATTAGATCAACCAACTAATGTTCCCATTCCCTCTACAGGAGTAATCAGTGACTTTAAAGCGAGCAGGTCAAAGTCTCAAGACAATACAAGGAATGATAGGACCTTGCAAGCTAAGAATGTGCATTGGAAGAGAGTAGAAGACCAATCTAGGAACTTTAAGCTTGTGTTGAATAAAACGAATCGTGTTGATTCTAGTATTAGCCTTAAGCGTACTGTAATTAATTCGATTTCTGATACTATTTGCAAACCTTGTAATGATGTTTGCTTGAATTCTGTTGCTAATCATGAATGTGGTGTGTGAGCTTTGTCTAATGTCAAATGCCCAGTTAAAATTGTTAAGGCTAATAATCGTGCAAAGAAGACAAAAGGCAAAAACGAAAGATTGTTAGAAAACAGTGGAAGCCCACAGGAAGAACATTTATAAAGATAGGTTATTATTGGATACCTTTTGGTCATAAGAATAATCAATTTTACTCTCAAACTGCTAAGACGATGCCCACTAGACAGTGGATGCCTACTGTTAGAATTATTCCCTTAAGAAGTGAACATACTTTGAATAGGTCAAATACAAACACCAGCATTGCATCTATTCCCAATGATTCCATTGCTTCTACTTCTGATATGGATGTTTCTATTTCTGATGTGGGTGTTCCAATTACTGTTACTAACCAAGTGGAACCCATTCTTGCATAGGGATCCCAATTATCCACTTATCCATTCTTGTATGTGTTCAACTGCAGATCGTTCAAATCGTTCTGTGGTACCTGGACTCAGGCTGTTCCAAGCATATGACTGGAGACCGGTCGCGGCTCATGAACTTCGTGAGCAAATTCATCGGGACAGTTAGATTCGGGAATGATCATTCCAGTGAAATTAAGGGTTATGGAGACTACGTTATTGGAAAAAGTGTTATCTCCAGGGTGTATTATGTGGAAGGTCTTGGTCATAACATGTTCTCTGTTGGTCAATTCTGCGATTCTGATCTAGAAGTAGCCTTCAGAAAACATACTCGTTTCGTTAGAGAACTTGACGGTAAGGAACTTTTAAGAGGCTCACGTGGCTCAAATCTATACACCATCTCTATCGAAGATATGATGAAGTCTTCTCCAATTTGCTTGTTGTCAAAGGCTTCAAAACCAAAGTCATGGTTATGGCATCGTCGTCTCAATCACTTGAACTCGGGCACCATCAATGATCTCTCAGAAAGGACTTAGTTGTAGGTTTACAGACGTATGAAAAGGATCATCTTGTTATGCCAATTAGCAAAAGTCAAGAATGCCCATAAAAAGCAAGAAGTATGTCCATAAACCCAAACCTACAAACTCAATCTCAGAAGTTCTTCATACAATTCACATGGACTTATGTGGACCCATGAGAGTGCAGATTATCTTTGGAAAGAAATATGTGTTAGTTGTGGTTGATGATTTCTCTAGATTCACCTTGGGAAGTTCTAAGGTCAAAGGATGAAACTCCAGATATCATCATCAAACTCATCAAACAGCTGCAGTTCGACTTAACAAAACAGTCAGAATCATCAGAACAGACAATGGAACTGAGTTTGTTAATAAACAACTCGGTGAGTTTTATGAAAGTATTGGAATTAGCCATCAAAGAAGTGTACCAAGAACTCCTCAACAGAACGGTGTAGTTGAAAGACGAAATCGAACTCTTGTAGAAGCCGCTAGATCAATGCTGATTTACTCAAAGGTTCCAATGTTTCTCTGGGCGGAAGCTATTGCCACTGCATGCTACACACAAAATCGTTCCCTGATTCACATTGTTCATGGAAAAACTCCATATGAACTTGTCCACAACAGAAAACCTAATCTCTCTTTCTGTGTGTTTGGTGCATTGTGTTATCCAACTAATGAGGGTCAAGACTTAGGCAAACTTAGAGCTAACGCAGACATTGGAATATTTGTAGGGTATGCACCAAACAAAAAGGGATACCGAATCTAAAACAAAGAGACCCGAAATATCATGGAAACAATTATGTTACGTTTGATGAGCTGACCGGTCAAATGGATCCTGGACAATCCAGTTCAGAACCCGCACTTCAAAACAGTCCCATTGGTTCATCCCTTGTTCCAAACTTTTCTCAAGAAACTCCATATGTACCTCCATCAAGAATGATTTAAAGAAATTATTTGATCCTATGTTTGATGAACTTTATGATCCAAGTACTAATGAGGTGTCAATTCCTACAACAGGGCTGTTCTCTGTGAATGAAGTCAATCCCTCAGTCTCAATATCATTAAGTCAGAAGCGCCTGTGCGATCCTTCAGTCTCATCAACAAATCATCATTCTTCAAATGTACATCATGGAACTGTTCTGGAATCAATGATGAAGTTAATCCCTTTGCTACTCCTGAAGATGCTCCGTTTGAAAACATATTTTCTCCTGAATCTTCATCAGAACCATCTTCTTCAGGAGACATCGACTCTGCTACTTCAGTCCCTCAACAACTACCACATGAACACCTCAGAAAATGGACTCACGATCATCCATTAGACAATGTTAGCCTTAATAGTTTTTATTAGAAGTGATGGTCATTCACATTTAGGAACTTTGTAACGTGTGTTAGATATCGTGCTAGAATAGTCAAAGGGCTCATGGATTGGGCTAAGCTAAATGGTTAGACGTTTAGTTAAGCTAGCCTTGTATAAGTTCATGTAACCCAATCCATGTCCAAGCCCACATACGGCCCATGGCCAAGCCTTAGGGCATCAAGTCCCTTGGACTATAAATACCCCTCAAATGGTCATTTGAGGGGTGTGCTTGAGTGTGTGTGTGTGTGTTTTTCCTTGAAGCAATATACAACTTATTGTTTTCATCTTTCTTTTCTCTACCTCTCTAAATATACATCAAGTCACCATATCTATCTTTAATCTCTCTTATTTACGCATAACAATTTGGGTTTAACGTGGTATTCTTGTGTTCATAACGTGGGTATTTGATAAGGTGTATATCTTTGGTCCTAACAATGGGTATCATGCCAACAATGGTTAGGAGTGTTTGTGTTTGTTTTGAAGGGTTACGCGTATAAGCTCACGTTTTACATATTTGAAAGGCTTAAAGCTTTCATTTTTCACACAAAAAATTCAAGATTCTTGTGGTTTAAGGTTTATTTGTGCTAAGTTTCAGTTTTGCAAAAAGTTCGTAGCTTACGTGTTTTTCTTCATTTTTAAGCTCGTATTTGGTTATTGGTCATTTCTTCTCATAACTTTTCTAAGCACTTTGGGTGAAAGGTAACATTTTTGTGTTATTCGAGTGTGTTTAAGGATATCTGTGCAAGCGAATTTGTTTGAATCGTTGGAAATTTTTACGAGTAAGTCAAAACCCTAGTTCTACTCGTAAGAAAGTCAACTACTCATAAGTTTTCTACTCGTAACTTTTGGTGAAGAATCTTCGAGCTATAACGGTTACTCAGTGCTTCCCTCACTGGGATAAGTGTGTGGAACACTTCGACTTGTGGATATCCCTTACGCTGTGACAGTGTAAAGGATTTTGGTTTTAACCTAAGTTTACGCATAAGCATAAACTCTTACGAGTAGAACTCTACGCATAAGATCACACTTACGCCTAAGGTTTTACGACTAAGTTTTTTGTCTACGCATAAGCCTAAGGTTACGCGTAAGATACTTTCTACGCCTAAGGAATCCTACGCCTAAGCTTCCTACGCATAAGAATCCTACGCCTAAGCTTCCTACGCATAAGATCCTACTCGTAACCATTTCCTACTCGTAACTTTCTGTTTCTACTCGTAACTTTCGTTTCTACCAAGCTCTTGGCGGAAAACTTGAGTAAAATTTAAATTTTGAGGAGACTAAACGTTCAATTTTACGCCGAGATTCAAATTTTGGTTTAATTGTGAAAATTTTGGTCAAAAATTCAAATTTTTGAGCCTAAATTCAAATTTTTCGGATCAAATTTGGCGTCAAAATTGTCATAACTCAAATTTTTCATACTGACTAATCTTAGAATTGATTTTTAAAGTGAATTTCAAATTTTGGCTTAAATTTTTTTTCAACTAAGAACCAAGGTTACTTTAGTACGACTTTCAGATAAACCTCAACCGAGCTTAATCTTCATCAACCACAACTCCTTTATCGTTGAATCGATCCTACATCAACTTTATCATATCATACCTTCATCAATGGCTACTCAACAAGACATTCATGCAGCCGGTGCCGAAACCGACCTCCTATGTTGGCAAAAGGTGGTTATCTTCAATGGACAAGTCGTATGCTTCGCTACATCAAGACCAAACCTAATGGCAAACTCATGATTAAATCCATTCAGGATGGACCCTTCAAGCCTCGACAAGTTAATGTCCCTGGAAATGCAGATGCAACACCTCCCATCCCACCATCCTCTCATCTTCAAATTGAATCAGATACACGAAGAGGATCAGAAGTAAGTCGATGCAGATGACATGGCAATTCATATTGTCCAACTGGGTTTACCAATAGACATCTTTGCAGTAGTAGATGCCAGAAACCGCTTTCGATATGTGGGATCGTGTTAGACGGCTATGTTATGGAACAGAAATTGGTAAACAAGACATGGAGAACAAGCTGCTAACCTAATGGGAGAAGTTTACATATACACCAGGAGAATCCATTGAATCATACTATGGAAGGTTTTGCACTTTGATGAATGAGCTTATCGTAAAACAAGTTGGCACCCGAACAATCGTTCAAAACATCAAGTTCTCGAATAATCTTCCGTAAGAATGGGGACGATATATCACTATTGTCAACCAAACAAAAAGACCTTCATCAGTGAACTTTGATCAACTGAATGATTTTCTGAAACAAAAACAAACCGCTGAAGTCAATGAAGTCAGGAAAGAAAGATTGGCAAAGAATCATGATCCATTGGCACTTATGGCAAATACTCAACCTTCAGTGAATACACAACAACAAGCTTCATCATCTTCCAACAACAACAACTTGCAGCAATACATTCCACAACCACAACAACAATTCTATCCGTGATCAACAATACCGTGAACTAGGAATCATCGATCCTGAAATGACCCAGAAGCGACCTTGCAACAGATATTTTCTTTATTGGATAAAGCTTTTTAACGCCGCCGATCGGTAAGAATCGGCGGTTCCGTATCGGGGTAATCAGCGGTCAACATGTTGGAAATCGATGGACGAATGTTGGGAATAGAGCAAATGGGTAATCAGAATGGGTATGTTGCAGCTCCAATCATTGGGAATCATGGAAATGTGAATCAGGGTAATCAGGTTAAGTGTTATAACTGTCAAGGAGTGGGTCACATGGCAAGGAATTGTCCTACTAAGCAGAAAAAGAAGGATTTTATTATCTTGAAAGCTATGCCGTAGCACAAAAGCAGAAAAGTCGGAATGCGGTTGAGTGCTGAGGAACATAACTTTTTCGCTATTATGGATGATTTGGAAGACCGAGAGGACATCAATGCAAACTGCGTCTACATGGCAAATCTTCAGGAGACTAAGTATGACATGACTCGACGCACCTCCGTCTATGACGCGAAATGCAGATATCTAAGGTACCAATCATTGATCCATGTTATAACAATGTCATATGTGATGCTTTACTCATGAGACGACGAGCATTCTGTGACATCAGCACCTACTTATGATACATACCTGGACAATCCGAGTTGTAGCAATACGAACTCCGAAACTCCATATGTGGATCCTAGTGGAGGCCGTGTGGCACAAAATACTGAGACTGATGAGGAAACACGTGCTTATGTTGAATCATTAATCAATCAATGTGGCATTGAAGTTGAGAAAGTTAGAACGGTCAATCGCGAAGTTAAGGCCACGAATGCTAAATTGACCGCTGAGCTTGAGAGTTACAAGGAGCACGCCAAAGCCTATGAATTTCATACAAACAAAATGTCAAAATTAGAAATTGGTTATCGAGATTCTGTTTTAAGAGAAAAAGATTTGCAACTCAAGTATGACACTTGATGTGAATCTGAATTTGAAAATCAAATCTTTAAACAAAGAAATTTCTGATCTAAATGACCAACTTTCTAAACAAAAGCACTAAGTTTTCGATCTTGAAAAAGAGAAGAAGAACAGTTGATTGATTTTGCAAAACGAGAAGATTCTCTTCTTGATGAAATTCTGGATAAAAATGAGAAAATTAAAGCTTTGGACAATTTTGTTTTACAACGGGTCATTCAGCTAAATCAAACAAGATGCTTTCTAACCAAGTAAATCCACGTTTTCATACTTCACATAAGATGGCACTTGGTAACGACCCTTCTTCGTTCCTCAAGAAAGCTCAGAAATCTCAGAATGTGTTGAACAATGGACAACCTTTGCATGAACCCATAATTGTTCGTGATTCTCTAGAAACGTTGGAACTATCTGAGGAGAGTAGATCAAAAATGAAACAAAAGAATCCGCATCTTAAAACCGATTGATTATATCAAATGGAACAAAATTAATGGAATTACTTTTGTTAATCAAAAAGAACAATCAACGTTTTCCACCACACCAAGTGTTTCAAATAAAGTGTCAACACCAGTTTCAAAACCGCCAAACGCCAGTTGTAGTTTCCACATCTCTTTCGAAAATCGAACAAATGTCTTCAAACAATCCTTTTAACACAAGTGATACTAGAAGCATTTTAGATGACGTTAAAACTAGAATTGGGTATCTTCAAGAGACAGTCAAGTCTAAAACCAATATTACAACTAACATCTGGTTTACTCGTCATGATGACTGAAACAAAGAGTTTTTAAAACCCAAATTGCCCCTCCGTAAATAATCGCCATCATGAGGGTAATTCATGTTGAACAAGCACTTTTGAAAGAAATGAGTGACTTTGTCAAGGACCATAAATCCCTAGTAAAGCAAGCTAATGAAAGTATTGAACACATCAAAGTTTTGGAAAAACTCAATGATTCTCTCTTCGAAGATGTTATGACTACCGATATCATGTCCATTATCTTACAAACATATTCTATTGAAGATCATGAAAGACTCTAGTCTGAGACCTCCAAAATTGTTTCAAAATATGAAAAAGCTCTTGAAAAACTTGAAAAAAGAAAACGTGTCCTATTTTAAACAACTTGATCGAAAATCTGAGGAATGCAAGTATGACAACCGTCGATGAGGTGCCTACAAGGACATTTAAGAGCAAAATGATCTTTTGAGAGTTCAGCTGGAAAGTCTAAAAGGAAAGGTTGTGGATACTAAGTTTGCAAAACCATTGACTGAGGAGAAAACAAATGTTCCCAAACCGGTTTCAAACCAAAATGTCTATTTCTCGTTTCCTCAAAAGTCAATGAGAAAATGATTTGTCAAAAACAGTCACTCCAATGCGACTTTGCCTATCAAAAAGAGAATTATCAAAACTTTTGAAAACCTGCTTTTTGAGAAAGAAAAAGTGTTTACACCTGGCATCTCTAGGAATAGTAAACGGAATGTGACCAAAAATCCAGTTAAAGAATATGTCGGTTCTAACAACATGGTCAAAAATCACTATCTACAAGAAGCTAGGAAAAAGGCACGACTCGAAAAAGACGGAATTTTAGGTGCAACATCTAGGGTGATGAATTCTACAAGATTTCAAGGCACCGCTAGTAGTAGTAAACCATTACCTAGGAACACTCTACAAAAGACTAGGGATTGGCTTGCATCTAAGAGTAGTTACGCAAAAGAAAATATTATGCCCTTAGAAAACAACACTAGGATTCTAAGTCTTTTCGAACAAGAATCAACTTCCAAAAGACCGTAGTGACAAAGTTAAAGCTGCAATTTTAAACAAGAATATTGAATTTGTCTGTACTACATGTAAAAAATGTATCTTTTCAGCTAATCATGATGCATGTGCCTTACAATATCTCAAGAAAGATAATTCTCGTGCAAAGGCACAATCCACTAAGACACCAAATAGAAACAAACCCGGTGACAAGATGAACATCAAAAGGAAACCTAATAGGTGGATCTCTTCAGGACGTAGTTTTTCTAAAAAAGAGTCTTCCGCTGCATCTGATAAGAAAACAACTCCTTGATCTTACCTTAGGTGGAAACCCACGGGAAAAGTTTTCAGCACAATAGGTCTTAGATGGATTCCCACAGAAAGATTTTGATACTTGCACCAACACAGATAATAGTGAAACTCATCATGTTAAGGAAGTCGAATCCACTACAACCGTTGATAGTGATCACCCTCGCCGTGAGGAAACATGTACTTCTAACACTGTTATTTGTGAAAACTCTTCTTCTTTGGTTGCAG
Source organism: Chrysanthemum makinoi (assembly GCA_910596185.1). NCBI lineage: Eukaryota > Viridiplantae > Streptophyta > Magnoliopsida > Asterales > Asteraceae > Chrysanthemum > Chrysanthemum makinoi. Next base: position 107,701,542 of record OU343217.1, read on the forward strand.
GTGATTCAAATATCTCTGAACCCAAACTCATCGAGGGTTCAATTCAAAAATCTTCTTCTATTTTATTTTCTATTTTTGATTTTCCATTTCTTTTATAAAACCAACAAAAGCAAAATATAAAAATATAAAACTTTCAAAAATACAAAAACAATATAAAATCAAAAATCCAAAAATATTCTTCTCACGACATGTCTCTCGTATATAATCGATATTCTGTAAATTTCTAGAAATGTCATTCAACAATGATACGGGTATGTACAGATGCTTGAGCGAGAGTTCTTTAAATGTTTTCTAAAACATACGTTTCTCAAATTTCTTCAAATAATGGCTTTCGTATACTTCAGTACGAAACCCGGACTTCAACATAATGGCTTCTGAACACATCAGTTCAGGACCCACGCTTCAAAGAAAGGAAAGTGCTTCTCAAAATCAAAGGTTTTAAATATTTTTTCAAGCACTATTCTTAAAACATAATGGCTTGTAAGTATTTCAGCTTGCAACCCGATCTTTAAAGAAAGGAAAGTGCTACGCAAAATCGATTTTCATAAATATCGAGCACTTATCCTAAAACAAATGAAGATAATTTTTTCTCTAATATCTTCAAAAGATTTTTGAAATCTTCTCCACATCTTGCGTACCATTGATTCGAAATTTTTCAAAAAGATTTTTCAAAACCTGTCACATTTGGTACCAAGATAACTCCCTCTAAACTCTTAATTGATTCTAAATTTTCTGTATGAAAAATATGCTTTCGTTAAGGGGGAGTATTAAACCAAAATTGTTCCAAAATTCATGCTAAATCAGTTTCTCTCCAAATGTTTTTCGAAAAACATATCTTTTAATCATTTTGTTTCAAAAACATCATGGATATGCTATTTTTGAGGGGGAGAAACGTGATTAAAATGTGATGAAAAAGTTTAATGATCGTTGTTTGAATCTCAAAATGAGCTCGACTCAGACGGAACCAATGAATTGACGGGAATCAAAGTCAGTAAATGTACCATCTCGAGAAACTTGTGATAGATATGCACCTTCATGGGTCTAACCTCCCTTTCAAGGAGTGTTTACAACTTCAAGTTAGTTATTAGAGCTAGTTGTCACCAAAAACCGACAATGGAACTCTTTAACTAGGCAACGTAACAGGTCTCGTGAGGAATTGTCTATCATGAGCCGATCAATTCAAAAGTGCAAACTCCTACCCTCTATGTGCAGATTTGTTAAAAACTCATAAGCACATGTGAGGGGGAGTGTTTCTGAAAATATAAAACTCGCGGAGTGTCTCAAACATGTTTTCTATCATAAACACTCGGTGAGATTTTCAAGAAAAATGGTTTTATGGCAACAATAGGACAGTCACGGAGTTATAAGGTGTCTAAGGATAGGAAATCCGTCCTATGATCCGCCAGAGTTGAGGGATCTACCCAAGGACATTACCCATAGTTAGTATTAGAAGTCCTCAGGTATGATTGAAAAAGGAGTAATGTGAGAAAGGAGAAAGAAGGGGTTGAAGAATTAAAAGAAATGTAATGAAAGGGTGAAAAGAAATAGCCCTCCATATTCAACCTTAGGGCGTAAACCCGGGTTCAATACATATGCTACTGGTTGTCACTAGATGACACTGGTATTGAAGACAAAGACGTCATGGACCAGTGACGCACTGCACTAAACCTTCTAGCCACTCAATTCCTCTTAAAAGGATTTGTTTCATTCTCACTGGGAACCCTACATAATCTATCGACTTTCTCTAGAGATTGTTGATATTGAAGAAGGAGACCCTCTCCCTAGTCCCCGCTCAGGAAAACCAAAATGCACTATTGAGTCTAGAGCCACGAGATTCATCAAAAGATCTCATAGGAACACATGACATGACATCGCTTGTTGTTCATCAATAAGGACACAAGTGATATATTCTAGAGTCCCACGCAGATCTTAGCAATGCCGAACATTTATGAGAGGTTTCACAATGTGATCCTTAGTGATTGAATGGAAATTCTGCCAGGGTCAACATCAAGCGTACCCGACCAGGTCACTTCGGTAACTCCCCGTGGATTACACTTAGTGTGTCTCAAACGGTCTACAGTCAGGGTGATGCTTTTCGACCGACTCATCTGAACTGTAGATGTATTTATGTATATCGCGTTATCTCACTTGTGGGACTCCAGTTCAGGAACGGCCTTTGTGAGATTAGAGATGTGTTTTCACACTATGCTGTTAACACCCTCAAAATTCAAACTTGTAAGTGCCGAAATCCGCTTATTACTAACTGTTTTTATGTTTTCTTCTTATGGAAGCTCTGGAGCGGATGGATCGTCGCAGTTCGCCACATGCTCATAACAACGACACATGAAAGTTCTCATCACAATCAAAGGCTACACAAAGTTTAAAGACTCGAGAACTACATCATTGGTAACCAAAAGTCAAATAGAAGTGTGAGCATGGTGGAAAAAGACGTGGAGATACCTAACCAACGAAGTTGACAACGGCAGACAACCACATTAACTGATCACAAAGCATGAAGGAACAAAGAATCAAGACTATTCTATATCTACACGCAAAGTTCTAGCTCAAGGAAAGTAAAGATCTTATCAAGTGGAGCATCATTTAAATGACCACCCCTTAGGGGGAGATTGTTAGCCTTAATAGTTTTTATTAGAAGTGATGGTCATTCACATTTAGGAACTTTGTAATGTGTGTTAGATATCGTGCTAGAATAGTCAAAGGGCTCATGGATTGGGCTAAGCTAAATGGTTAGACGTTTAGTTAAGCTAGCCTTGTATAAGTTCATGTAACCCAATCCATGTCCAAGCCCACATACGGCCCATGGCCAAGCCTTAGGGCATCAAGTCCTTGACTATAAATACCCTCAAATGGTCATTCAGGGGTGTGCTTGAAATCATGTGTGTGTGTTTTTCCTTTGAAGCAATATACAACTTATTGTTTTCATCTTTCTTTTCTCTACCTCTCTAAATACATCAAGTCACCATCTCTTATCTTAATCTTTCTCTTTATTTACGCATAACAGTTTGGGTTTAATGTGGTATTCTTGTGTTCATAACGTGGGTATTTGATAAGGTTGGTATATCTTTGGTCCTAACAGACAACATCATTGGAAATCCTTCTCGTCCAGTATCAACGCGGAAACAACTTGCAACCGATGCCTTGTGGTGCTTCTTCAACTCCGTACTCTCTAAGATCGAACCAAAAGATGTCAAAACCGCCATGAATGAAGATAGCTGGTTCAATGCCATGCAAGAAGAAATTCATGAGTTTGATCGACTTGATGTATGGGAGTTAATACCTGCTCCAGATTGTGCTATGATTATTGCTCTAAAATGGATCTTCAAAGTGAAACTTGATGAGCATGGTGATGTGTTGAAGAACAAGGCTCAATTAGTTGCTAAAGGATACCGTCAAGAGGAGGGTATAGACTTTGAAGAATCTTTTTCTCTGTTGCTTTCGAATCGAGGCAATTAGAATCTTTTTGGCTAATGCCGCAAGTAAGAACATGGTAGTCTATCAAATGGACGTGAAGACGACATTCCCAGCGGAGATCTTAAAGAAGTCGTCTATGTCAGTGAACCCGAAGGCTTTGTGAATCCAGAACATCCTACCCACGTTTATCATTTGAAGAAGGCTCTGTATGGCTTAAAGCAAGCTCCAAGGGCATGGTATGATACGCTATCAAAGTTTCTTCTATCTACCGGATTCAGCAAAGGAGCAGTTGATCCAACATTGTGCACCGAAAGTCAGTGCAAACATTTAATTCATGTTCAAATTTATGTTGATGATATCATTTTTGCCTCGGCTGACCCCAATGAGTGTGACCGTTTTTCAAATGAAATGAGTTCAAAATTTCAAATGTCAATGATGGGACAAATGTCATTTTTCTTGGGACTACAAATTTCACAAAGTCCCGGAGGCATTTTCATAAATCAATCTAAATATGCTACTGAGATCTTAAAGAAATTTGGATTTGATTCAAGTGACCCTGTTGACTCTCCCATGATTGATCGAACCAAACTAGATGAGGACCACTCAGGGATCTTGATTGACCAAACGAAATATCGTAGTATGATTGGATCCCTGATGTATCTCACTTCTAGTAGACCAGACATATTGTTCGATGGTTGCATATGTGCTAGATACCAGGCTAAGCCTACTAAAAAGCACCTTGAAGCGGTTAAACGGGTCTTTCGGTATCTTCAAGGAACCATCAATATGGGTCTTTGGTACCCGAAGGACACCGGTATGTCTCTAACAGCCTATGCAGATGCTGATCATGCAGGGTGTCAAGATACTCGTCGAAGTACTTCTGGAGGGGCTTAGTTTTTGGGTGATAAGCTTGTGAGCTGGTCTTCAAAGAAGCAAATGAGTACTTCTATTTCCTCTACAGAGGCTGAATACATAGCCATGTCATCTTGTTGTGCTCAAATCTTATGGATGAGATCTCAATTATCTGACTATGGCTTTGAATTCAACAAAATCCTCTGTACTGTGATAATAAAAGTGCTATTGCTCTCTCATGCAACAACGTTCAACACTCAAGAGCAAAGCATATAGACATTCGACATCATTTCATTAGGGAACAAGTGGAAAAAGGTGTGGTGGAACTCTATTTTGTAAGGTCTGAATACCAGTTAGCAGACATCTTCAACAAAGCTCTTCCAAGAGAACGTTTTGAGTTCATACTTCCACGACTAGGCTTGAAAAGCCTTCAACCTGAAACTCTCAAACGTCTTCAGGAGGAAGACGAGGAGTAAAAGGTTTCCTTCATCCATCTCTTGTAAATATTTATTCGAAAAACAAAATAGAAAATTATAAAACTTTCAAAATCCATAAAAATCTGAAAAATTCGAAAAAAAAATTTTTGTCAATTTGTCTTGTTTTTCTCAGTTTGATTATATCTACGGTCTTTGTGCTGTCATTCAAAGAATGACACGGGACTTTAGATGTTGTTCGAATTTAAAAAAAAATAAAAAATAAATAAAAAAAAAATGGGAGAAAGAGAAACGATGGTTTATTGTCATTTCAAGCAGTAACCCGCTTTTCAAAGAAAGAACAGAGCCATAATTTATCATGTTTTTAAAAATTCCATGCTCTGATTCTTTAAACATTTATCTGCTGAAAACTAACTGTTTTTGAAAAATAACTCGGAATCTATTTTTGATAATCATGTGGACTTATTTGTCAAAATATCTATCTCTCAAACAACAACCTATGTCATTGTTTGAGGGGGAGAATGATTTCAATTAAATTAAAAAGTTATTTGTCATTCAATTGTTTTCAAAAAGATATTCATGCATGTTTTATCAATGGATTTTAAAGTCTTAAAAACCGATCCTTATCAGTTAAAACGCTTTCATAATCAAGTCACAATTCTCCTTAAAAGCTTTCAAAATCCATGTAAATCTATAAGAGATCACAAATCTCAAATGATTTGATAATTGTGATCGGGGGAGAATGTGTGATTTAAATTGGATTTAAACTGATAATTCGGTAAATGGTTTTATAAGGATGTACAAGCTCTCCTTCCCACATGTGCCAAACGATTTCAAATTTTCCATGCACATGTTGAGGGGAGCATCTATCTTAAACCACAATGATTTGAAACGTGATCATTTATCTCAATGTGCAGGTTCCCTCTAGTATGTGCAAAACTCTTTTCAAACCTCGAGGCACATATTGAGGGGAGCATAACTTTGAAAACCTCATCCTTCCCCACAAAATGCTTAATCTTCTTGATTTGATTAGGGAAGTGATGTTGATATCTTTTAGAAAATGGAATTCAAAGAAGTTAATTCTTTCTCTTGCCTCCGTGTGCAAAACGATTTCAAACACTTGATGCACATGTTGAGGGGGAGCTCTTATTCTAAAAATATCAAAAACAATTCAGATACAAAATGCTTTGATAATATATCACAAGTATCTGGATTGATTTTTCAAATGGTTTTCAATTGGTTCCAAATAGCAGATGAACAATACCAAATAGACCAACCAACTTTACTTTATGTACGGTGATATAAGGATGATAAGGTTAGGTATTTGTTCCCATGATCCGCCAAAACCGGAGGGATCTACCCAGGGACTATCCACTAGTTAGTGTAGAGTTCTTGGGTATGATGATAAAAGGAGAAAAATGAGATATGGGAAGAGTGCGGACTGAGACAGAGTAAGCACTGGAATAAACCCAACAAGGTTCTTGCTATGAAGTCTCGGTAAGCACTGAAGGGGTTGAAGAATGAAAAAGAATTGAATGAGAAAAGGGTGAAAAGAAATGGCCCTCCATTTATTCAACTATAGGGCAGAAACCGGGTACAATTCATATGCTACTGATGGTAACATCGGTATTGAAGACAAGACATCATGGACTCAGTGACGCTCTGCACTACAACTTCCCAAACCACTCAAGTTCCTCTTAAAAGGGCTTGTTTCATTCTCACGGGGAACCGACATAATCTATCGACTTTCTCTTAGAGATTGTTGATATTGAAGAAGGAGACCCTCTCCCTAGTCTCCGGCACAGGAACCAAATATGCACATATTGAGTCTAGAGCCACGAGATCATCTATAAATCTCATTAGGACACTCTCATTGAAGACTCTCTGTTTCACACAATGTGGAAAGAGAGATTTTATCTTGAGTCCTACGCATTATCCTTGTGGTATTGCCAGAACATCAAAGTGATATGCTAACATACTCACAATGAAGATGGAAAGCCTTCTAGAGCCAACATCAAACAAGCTCCTGGTGGGTGGCATGTGAGATCTATCAAATAGATCAACCATGTGACAACTGAACAGAAACAATGGGGCGATTCAATCTTTTGAATCAATCCTTGTTCAGGTTATGGATTGACGGATACCTTTGATAAACCGGTCTTTGTGCTTTAAAACTCTTTTCATTAGCACGTCGACCGTGTACTAATTTTTCAAATCAAAAAGTGTTTTATGATTGATAATTGATTTTCATTAAAACCTTCGTTATATTGCAAAAACAATTTCTATTGAGCAATACACGCTTGTTTTTCAAATCTCTTTTCATCAATCAGTGGACTTAAATTCGCTGGTTCACTCACTCAGTGTTGTCTTCTTTGAGACGTTCCGGTTTGAGAACAACTAGAGCGTGCGAAACCTGTCAAGGAAATTCTTCGAATTATACGATCACAGCGATTTGTAATCTTGAACAACGGGGAACCGTGGGCCATGTACCTCAATTCATCGAAAGTGATCAAAGACACTTTCGTGCACTTTATTGCTAACTGCCTTATGCGTACACCCGACGTCTGCAATGATCGAATGGAGCGGTCAATCCATAGCCGCATGCTCACACAACATATTCATATCGAAAGAAATCATGATTGGTGCATCAATGACTCTGATATTCTAACTCCATGCTTGCTACGCTGCCAATATCATGAATCAACGAAAGCTTCCGCTACTCTGATGAGAAGATATCAAGATCCAGAATGTGAGCATGTCGGTCCGAAATTCACAACATCACATAATACCAACACCACAATGGAAGTATCAGAGATTTTCTATTAGTCGATGATCTCAAAAGCTGGCCCAACATTATTATCACGTGGATCAGGAAAAGACCTCCACTTGGATTAACCAAACATGCAATGAGTGGAATAAATGACTACGAGCTTCGGAGCAAAGTACTACATCAAGAATGCAAGACAAATTGTTAATGTAATATCTGATTGTATTCAATGTCATTTTAGTATATGTTTGAGGTGACCTCCCTTGGGGGGAGATTGTTAGGAATTAGAAATTCCAAGTATTAAAGAGTCGGTCACCTCAATTATATGTAATCGTTAGAAAGCTCGTAGTCATAGTACTTTTATGTTAAGTAGTATTTAGTTTAGTAACACCGTGGAGGACGGACGGTCTTTACCCACTGTATGCCCGATCCATAGCCCGTTGTGTGGCGTTTTATTGTAAGACTATAAATACTCTCTACCTTCCAAGGTAGAGAGTTGGAGCTCATAATAAGAATTTTCTTTCTCTCACTAAAGTTCCCTAAACCTCTAACTTTCTCTCTCTAGAATTCCACTTATACGCCAACCTTGTGTTATGGTTTGATGTGTATGTGAAAACCAATATCTTACAATTCGTATTAATAATAATATTGAGGTGTTGAATGTTCATTGTTATTCTTCTTAAGATTAAGTGTTAAATTCTGCGGGATACTTAATAAGTTGTTATTCAAGTCAGTTTCTATATTAGATCGTTTGCTCAACTGGGATCAACAAGTGGTATCAGAGCTTGTGATCTAGAAACTGTAATCAAGAAGAAGTCAAGTTAAGTTCTGTTCAACCAAGTCAAGATGTCTGACGAAATACACATGGTTACTGCTTCAAAGGTGCCCATGCTTAAGCATGGTGAGTACCAACCAAGAATGCGAATAAGGCAATATATTCGTATGATTGATTATGCTCTCTGGGATGTTGTGGAAAAAGGTGATACTCTTCCTAAGAAGGGTGAAGATGGAAAAGAAATCTCCATTGTTAGTGAGATCGACAAGGCTAAGAGAAAGATGGAGATTAAAGCTCATAGTATTCTCTCTATGGGAATACCTAATGAATATGCTTTGGACTTTGAACATTATGAGTCTGCTAAAGAGCTTATGGATGCTATAGAAACAAGGTTTGCTGGTAATGAAGCTACCAAGAAATCAAGGAAAAATATGCTCAAGCATCACTTGAAAACTTCACCGCTCTGAGTGGAGAAAAACTAGATGGCACCTGTAACAGACTTCAAAAGCTTATCAGTCAATTGAAGTGAGTGGACTACAAAGTTGCTCAAGAGGATATCAATCTAAAGTTAATCGAAGTTTATCACCGACGGGCTATGCATACCGTTGTGTGGAGGAACAAGGATGACTTTGAAAAGATGACTCTGGACAATCTCTACAACAACTTGAAGGTATATGAGTCCGAGAACAACATTGCTGGTACATCTTCATCTAGCCAAAACATTGCTTTTGTTTCCACTAATCACAGGAATTCACAAGATGTATCCACTACTGCCTATGGTATAACAACGGCTATTGCAAACAATACCACTGTTAGTGATAATGTCAGTGATGGTGCAATTTGTGCTTTCGGCTGATTTAACTAACAGTGTTACTGTTTTGAATCAAGATCTAGATCAAATTGATCCTGATGATCTTGAGGAGATTAATCTTCAATGGCAATGTTGACTCTTCAAGCAAGGAAGTTTCTGAGAAGGACTGGAAGACAGGTCAAGTATGATGGTAAAAGAAGAGCTGGGTTCGACAAAAGCAAGATGGAGTGCTTTAACTGCAAGAAGAAGGGTCACTTTGCAAGAGAATGTCGAGCACCTAAGAGGATTGAAGGCATCAAGAAGACCACTGAAGAGTTTGCTCCTTCTTCAGCATTGGTGGCTCAAGATGGTCTTGGTGATTATGACTGGAGTGATGAAATTGAAGAAGGACCCAATGCAGCTTTTCTTGCTAGTGAAGCTTCAAAAGAGCATAACTTTGCTCTAATGGCATATGCTTCATCTTCTGGTTCAGATTCTGAGGTATCTAATGATTCTACTTGTTCTTTTAAGTCATGTCATGATAACTTAGAATCTCAAAAAGCTATCACTGAGAGTTTAAGAAAAGAAGTAGAAAGACTGTCTATGGACAACCTAGGTTATAGAGTTTGTCTAGAAAGTGTGGAAGAGAAGCTAAAGTGCTGTATTAAATGTGAGTTTAAGTATGTAGATAAGATCAATATACTAGGTGGTGAAATTGATCTTAAAGATACAGAGATTAAGATGCTTAAAGATAAACTGGCAGAGGCAGAGAGTGTAAAACAAAAGGCCCTAGAAGAAAAAGAAAAACATGTTGTAAGGTTAGCTAAAACACAATTTGCTTCTGATATGGTTCATAAATCTATAGAGAGTCATTTAATGAAAAAGGGTTCTGGGATAGGATACAATAATATGCCCCCACCAACTCTTTTGCAACATGCTTCACCTGCAAAAGAGCTCTCATTTAGTAGTGAATTTAGCTTCAATAAACCTATAGGTGAGACTAGCAAGAATGAATCACCTAAGATAAGTACTGATAAATCATCTGATGCTCCCATCATTGAAGATTGGGAATCAGATTCTGAGGAAGATTGATCTGTATCAACACAGCTTGAGAAGATAGAACCTTTTAAGGAAGTTGATACTAAGCAAGCCAACCTTGTGCCTAGATTTGGAGCTCAAATTGCTAAGAAAGTAGTAGAGTACAAGGAAGTACCTAAGGAACAGTTAAAAAGATATATACCTAGGGGAAACCAGAGAAACTTCAATGGACTAATTTCAAATAGGTTAGGAGATGAGTTTCAATGTGTTAAAAAGGCTTGTTTTTCATGTGGTAGTTTTGAGCACTTACAGAGAAACTTTTATAAAAACAGACCACAAGTTTGGAATCATTGGAGGAGGGTAAATCACCAAAACTTTTCAAAGAAAACAAACCCTCATCCTAACAGAAACATGATTCTTAGAGCAGTGTTAATGAGGAATGGGAATACAAAATCAATTGTCACTGCTGCACCCAAATGGGTTCCAACCACTGCTAAGCAAAATGTAAACACTGCTAAGCAAACTGTAAACCCTGCTAAGCAAAATGTCACCAATGATACAAAAGAAGTTTTAAAAATTCCAAAGGTGATAACTGACACAGTGGTTGGAAACCATTTTTATACTATAAAGGCCTCAGCTAGTTGGCAATGGAAACCTAAGACCAAGGTTTTACATCATGTCAACTGTGCATCAATGGACCTAAAAAAATTTGATTATATTGATGACAGGGCAGACCAAGTCAGTATTGGCTTGGGTCTACAAAAGGAACTAATTTGTTTAATTTCATGTGCAGGGCAATCTACAAGATGAGCTAAAAGACAAAGGAGTTTTTGATAGTGGTTGCTCTGGGCACATGACTTGGGATGGGAGCAACCTAGAGGATTTTGAAGCTTTTAATGGAGGATATGTGGCTTTTGGTAATGATCCAAAGGGAGGAAAGATACTTGGCAGAGGCACAATCAGAACTGGGAATTTAGACTTTGAAAAGGTCTATCTGGTACAGGGACTTAAGTATAATCTATTTGTTTTCTCAAATGTGTGATAAGAAAAATTGGGTACTTTTTGGTGAAACTGAGTGTGTGGTGTTGTCACCTGAATTTAAGATGCCTGATGAGAAGTATATACAGCTTAGGGTTCCTAGGAAGGAAAATATATATTGTTTTGATCTTAAAGATGTAATTCCTAATAGGTCCTTAACTTGTTTGTTTGCTAAAGCATCTATGGATGAGTCTAAGTTATGGCATAGAATATTAGGTCACCTCAATTACAAAAAAATCAATAAACTGGTAAAAGGCAACTTAGTAAAAGGGTTACCTTCTAAGGTTTTTGAGTGTAAGGAACTGTGTGTGGCTTGTCAAAAAGGAAAACACCATAGAGCTTCTTGTAAGACCAAAACTGTCAACTCCATTACACAACCACTGTTTATGCTTCATATGGACTTATTTGGACCTACCTTTGTTAAAAGTTTGAACCATAAGCAGTATTGTCTAGTTATCATTGATGATTATAGTAGATTTTCTTGGGTATACTTTTTGGCAGCTAAGAATGAGACTAGTGAGATTCTCAAGAGTTTCATTACTAAGATAGAAAATCTAGTAAATCATAAGGTAAAGATAATCAGATGTGATAATGGAACTGAGTTTAAGAATGATGTGATGAATCAGTTTTGTGTAGTTAAGGGTATAGAAAGACAGTTTAGTGTTGCTAGAACACCACAACAAAATGGTGTAGCTGAAAGGAAAAATAGGACACTAATTGAGGCTGCTAGGACAATGTTGTCAGAGTCTAAGTTACCAACTACCTTTTGGGCTGAAGTTGTAGGCACTGCATGTTATGTGCAAAATAGAAGTAAGGTAGTGAAGCCTCATAACAAGACCCCCTATGAGCTGTTACAGGATAGGAAGCCAATGATTGCATTCCTAAAACCTTTTGGGTGTCCTGTTACTATCTTGAAAACCATAGACTACCTAGGCAAGTTTCAAGAGAAAGCTGATGATGGATACTTTTTAGGCTATTCTTCCAATAGTAAAACCTTTAGAGTATACAATAGGAGGACTAGAATTGTTGAAGAGAACTTACATGTTCAGTTTAGTGAAAAGACTCCTAGTGTTGAGACCAAAGGACCAGACTGGTTGTTTAACATTGTTATGCTAACCAAATCTATGAATTATGAGCCTATCATTGCAGGAACTTCCACTAATGTTAATGCAGGTACACAAAAGGATTCTGATGCAGAAACAGATTCTAAGGAAGCTGATTCTCCAAAGGAGTTCTATTTGGTTGAAAAGTAGCTGGTACTGTCTCACCCATCATTCAGAAGCAAGGTCCCACTAATGATGATGTATTGAATACTGGAGGCAATGTTGATCATCATCAAGATAAGGATGAGTTGTTGAAAGATAACTCAGTGTTGGTAGAAGAAATTGAAAAGAAGAAAAGGCATTCTGAAAGCACTGCTAAGCCAAACCAAAGCACGGACAGTTATAATGCAAGCACTGATAAGCCAACTTCTACCACTACCAGTATCAGTGAAACCACAGTTGTAAGTCTTGATGATAGTACTTTCTTTGGGCCAACTGCAAAGCCATTATTTGGTGAAGATGAGTATCCACATGATCCTAATATGCCTGCTTTGATTGAAATTGATACTCCTACTGATGATGAAGACATGGTTGATTTCTTCAATGCTGATTTAACTAATTTGGAACATGTCATTCATGAAAGTCCTGTTACCTCAACAAGGATTTATAAGATTCATCCTAAGGAACAAATACTTGGAAATTTGAACACCCCTGTTCAAACAAGAAGCAAGGTTCAGAATACAAAAACCTTTCCTGAACAAGGTTTCTTTGCAAGATCACTTCACAAAAGAAATAGTCATAAAGATCTGTAAAATTGCTTGTTTACATGTTTTCTGTCTCAAAAGGAGCCCAAGAGAGTTGAAGAAGCATTATCTGAAGAAGGTTGGGTAGAATCAATGCAAGAGGAGCTTCTTCAGTTCAAACTTCAAGAGGTTTGGACATTGGTTGATCTTCCAAATGGTAAGAGGGCAATTGGGACAAAATGGGTGTTCAGAAACAAAAGAGATGAAAGAGGTATTGTTGTGAGGAACAAGTCAAGGTTGGTTGCTCAAGGATATACACAAACTGAAGGCTTGGATTATGATGAAGTGTTTCCTCTAGTTGCAAGAATTGAGGCTATTAGATTGTTTTTAGCTTATGCTTCATTCAAGAATTTTGTTGTGTATTAGATGGATGTTAAAAGTGCATTTTTGTATGCCATAATTGATGAGGAGGTTTATGTTTGTCAACCTCCTGGTTTTGAAGATCCTGATCATCCTGACAAGGTTTACAGGGTGAGAAAGGCTATGTATGGGTTGCATCAAGCTCCAAGGGCATGGTATGAATTCCTGTCTACTTATTTAATGGACAATGACTTCAAAAGAGGGTTAATTGATAAGACTTTGTTCATTAGGAAGCACAAGGATGATATTTTACTGGTTCAAGTTTATGTAGATGACATCATCTTTGGCTCAACCAATAAGGAGCTATGCAAAGATTTTGAGAAGCTTATGCATGATAAGTTTCAGATGAGTTCTATAGGAGAACTCACTTTCTTTTTGGGGTTGCAGGTTCTAAAAAGGACTTATGGTATCTTTATTAGTCAAGACAAGTATTTAGCAGATGTTTTGAAAAAGTTTGGGTTTCAGGATGTGAAGAGTGCTAGTACACCTATGGAGACTCAGAAACCACGCTACGATGATGGAAGTCCCAAAGTTGATCAGAAGTTGTTCAGGTCCATGATTGGATCTTTGATGTATCTCACTGCATCTAGGCCAGATATTATGTTCTCAGTATGTGTGTGTGTGCAAGATTTCAAGTCACACCCAATACATCACACATAAATGCTGTTAAGAGCATATTTAGATACCTTAAAGGTCATCCTAAACTGGGCCTTTGGTACTCTAAGGATTCTCCTTTTGATTTGGTGGCCTACATAGATAGTGACTATGCTGGTGCTAGTTTGGATAGGAAGTCTACAACTGGAGGTTGTCAATTTTTGGGAAGCAGACTTATTTCATGGCAGTGTAAAAACCAAACTATTGTGGCTAATTCTACAACTGAAGCTGAATATGTGGCTGCTGCTAGTTGTTGTGGTCAAGTTCTTTGGATTCAGAATCAATTGCTAGATTTTGGGTACAATTTTATGCATACTAAGATTTACATTGATAATAACAGTACAATTTGCATTATTAAAAATACTGTTTTACATTCTAGAACTAAACATATTGAGATAAGGCATCATTTTATTAGAGATTGTAATGAGAAAATGCTGATTCAAATGGTAAAATCCATACGATTTCAATGTTGTTGATCTTCTCACTAAAGCTTTTGATGTGGGAGGTTTCAGTACCTTGTTGTTAGTATTGGAATGATTAATCTCTAAATCTCAACTTGTTTTTTAAAAGTTTGTATAAGACTTGGACTGTTATTATGTGATCTTAGTATTGCTATTTTTGTTTCTAACCACTGATAGTTTTGTTCAAACCACTGGTTGTTGCTCTGTGTTTCCACTAACCATTTTGCAGATACAAGAAAGTTAATTACAGAAGCAAAAGAAGTACTGAAGTTAAATTGTTCATTCATTCAAGAAGCAGTTTACAGCTTACAATTAACTTCATATGCTACTTCACTACCAGTTCTATGCAAGAGTTCCTAAACCTATCCTAGCTCATATCTTTTATTCCAACTTCTGGATATGCATGACCATGATATGCATGACCAGTACGACGAGCTAAGGATCAAAATGGGAAGGATGGATTGATGAAAACGAAGATGATGAAGATGAATACAGCAAATGGGTTTGTGATATGAGAAGACTTCTGTTGACCCATCTCCCCGTTCCACCATAAAGCATCACTCCATCTTCCTTTTACCCTTTCCCTTTACGATATGAGATGAAGCACCAAAACCTGGTGCAGAAAGACCAAGAACCACCTCTCTGTTCTTTGGAAGTGGTGGATTTTTGGCTCGTGGCCTTGGTTGAGGGTGAGAGGATGAAGGTTTAGCTTTTCGCTTCCTCTTGAACCAACCTACTGAAGGTTGGCTCCAAACGCTCAGTGGAATCATCTGATCCTCTTGATGACTCACTAGGATCAACCACACTATCGTCTTCAGATGATGGAAGAAAAGGGGATTTTCTTGGTCTTGGTTCTTGTGGAGGAAGATACAGCCGCCATGGGTTTGAATCATCACTTGATGATGATGATGATGTGGATGAAGAGGTTGATAGATCAATGACCTCTGGTTTATTCCAACTGGGATTCCACATGGTTCTTGATTGTGGATTTTTGTGGAATTAGGGTTTTGATTTTAATTGGTGTGTGCGTTATATGAGATTTGGGTTCTTTTTATAAGCAGAGATATGGCTTATGTAAGTAAATGAGGGGCAGGTTAAATGTGGTTGAGGAGTTAATGAGTTCATTGGGCTTTGGACTAATATTAATACTGGAAGTTGACCATATTGACTTATCTTTGCTAAACCATGGATAGGTCATTTGGAACCACTTCTAGCTTTTTCTAACCACAGATAACAACAACTCTCTTTTCTGTGTTTGGTTTGTATTTGTGTCTTGCAGGTATGAAGGATTCTTGTACATTGGAGCTATTGATGTAGTTAGCTGCTAGTGTTTGTTAAAAAAAAGGTTGTGTAATCCTTCATATTTTTGTGAGATCTCTCTTATTTTGACACAGATTTGCTTGTTGTATCTGATAGAAACTAAGAACGTGATGAAGATAGTTTCTTGATCGTTTATGAGCCTTAGGGTTTAACAATAACATATACATACGCAGCGGAATAACAAAGAACAATTATGTTATTGACACAAGGTTTTTATTCACTAACACTAACTAATCATAGACGTTTATAGGAACACGTCTACTAACTAAACTAATAACCTAGGCGTTTACAAGACTATACGCCTAGGACACACACACACCTTTACTAATCGACTACATATTGGAAGACTTAATTAAAACCTACACCTATGTCCTCTTTATATACTAGAGAATAAGGACTAATAAATAAAACTTCTTTTGCAAGCAAGTCCTTCCATCTTTTTGTAGGTTTCCTTCTTGTCATATTAAGTCCCTCTTGTTTCATTCTTTTTGTCTTATCTACTCAAACGTATAATTCCCAACAATCTTCCCCTAGTTGATAATGACAAAACCATTCTTGAACGAACTTTCCTAGACGAAGTAGAGAAATTGAGATCAGGATCTCACCATGAATGAAACAAGTATGTCTTCCTTTGTCTTCCCCTTAATCCATGCCATGTCACTCAAACATCTCTTCCCCTTTTTGTTATTATCCAAATAGGGAACGTATGCAAATAATGATCTTGACCACCACGAACCAATATCATACTTCTAATCTAAGACTTCCAATGCTTCAAATCGCCCACCATTACGCACCATAAGAAAAATGGATTTGATGAAGAAGTATAATTTCCCAAACTTGTGTCTTAAATCTTGTACCATCCACGGAACTCCATACTTATAAGAATCACCAAATATAAATAGACCGCAATCCCTTGACAAGAATCCTCAACTAGTATGAGACACTGAGCACTACAATGTAACTCCTTCAAGTGATAGCCAATGTGTGCATAGAGCATTATAAGAAAAATCACACATTGCTAGATTCATCAAGCTATATGATAAGAACACAAACTAAGTAATTCCACTTCACCTTCAAATAAGTGATAAATAATCCTCTTCGTAATCAATTCTTCAATAAATCTCCAAAACGAGCTTTTAAATCCTTTTAAGAACAAATCACCAAACTCCTTGTGTGTGTGAACAATAACATGTGTGTGTGTCGTCCAAAAACCATAACAATTAATATGCTCAACTTCCCCTTAAATTGAAATCCATATGAAAAACACTACTTTAAATTTAGAGCGCAGTACTTTCAATAATAACTTGTACTTTGAGAAGGAGTAGTATTTTCATCCAATCAGCATTACTTTCAAACATGGGCAAACAGTACTTTCAATAAAATCTGCAGTACCTTGAAGCAGTACTTTGCAACAGTACTTTCATCTAAACGTGCAACACTTTCATAAGGAGACCAGCAGTACTTTGAAGCATAAGCAATACTTTAAAAAATCATACTTTCATCAATAATCAGCATACTTTGAATTCAAGCTACTTTCATATCTTAACAACGATACTTTAAAATCAAGCAATACTTTCGACATAACAGTAGTACTTTAAGCAGTACTTTCACATAATAGCTCAGATCGAAGATCCCTTCGGTGGAAAATTAGATGAGTATATAGAGAACATCCACCTAAAATTTCGTTACGATCCGACGGTTAACGAAAAAGTTATGATCGTTACAAAACAGTGTTGTAGTAACCATACGAATTTTCTGCAGCAGACTTCGACACTGAATAACTTTTGATTGCGAACTTTAATTCACAATCCCTCTGGTGAAAAGTTAGATGGATATACTGAGATGCCCCTGAAAAAATGTTAGCTCGATCCAACGGTTCAATAAAAAGTTATGCCCTCTTGAAAACAGCCCTGCAGAAAGTTGGGAATTTTGTAAAAAATCGATTTTCTTCCTTCTTTTTCGCCAAGAAACCTTGTGAATCCCTAGGTAAAGAGCTCCCTAAGCTCTGATACCAATTGATAGAAACTAAGAACGTGATGAAGATAGTTTCTTGATCGTTTATGAGCCTTAGGGTTTAACAATAACATATACATACGCAGCGGAATAACAAAGAACAATTATATTATTAAAACAAGGTTTTTATTTACTAACACTAACTAATCTTAGACGTTTATAGGAACACGTCTACTAACTAAACTAATAACCTAGGCGTTTACAAGACTATACGCCTAGGACACACACACCTTTACTAATCGACTACATATTGGAAGACTTAATTAAAACCTACACCTATGTCCTCTTTATATACTAGAGGATAAGGACTAATAAATAAAACTTCTTTTGCAAGCAAGTCCTTCCATCTTTTTGTAGGTTTCCTTCTTGTCATATTAAGTCCCTCTTGTTTCATTCTTTTTGTCTTATCAACTCAAACGTATAATTCCCAACAGTATCTCTTGGTCAACTGATTGAAGTGAAACATTGTATCCACTGATAGTGTGTTTCAAACCGCGGATAGCAGTTCTGAAACCTCTGATAGCATACTGCTTATTTTTGGATACTACAGGGGCTGTTTGGTAACTTTGGTAAAAGTATATTTATCTCCCCCAAATCACGGATGGATCATTCAATTGGTCTTCTAATCACTTCAAATTGGTGCTCTACTTTAACCCTAATCACTTTCCTTTGCATAATTCACATAACCCACGTCTTTCCAATTATCAAAAACAATGGCGACCCAGTACTCCACCACACATAACCTTGTTGCTAATCTTGTCAAGAATGCTAGATCTGAAGGTTTTCATCAAATGATTGATTTCCTTCTTCACAGTTCTATTCACTATGCCTTAACCGTTACTCCAACCATTCTTCAAGCCTACATACATCAGTTCTGGAGGAATGCTAACCTTGAAGAGGTTGATGGAATTGAAGTGTTTAGCACTGTTGTGGATGGGAATGCTATTTCCATTACTGAGGAGATCATTAGAGAGGTTTTAAAATTTGATGATGCTGATGGTATTGATAATCTTTCATGTCTTTGCGATTGTTGCTGGTTTAGAAAGATTAGGCTATACACACAGGGGTGCTAAGGTACAATTTTTTAATAGTTTGTTTTCACCATAATGGAAGTTTTTGATTCACACATTGTTGATGTGTATAAGTAATAAGACCACAGGGTTTAATGATTTTCCTTCCAAAATTGCTACTGCTATTATTTGTTTGTCTGATGGAAGGAAGTTTAATTGGTCTAGGATGATTTATGAGGGGTTAGTACAGAACATTAGGAAGAAGGGTAAATACTATTTATATCCTAAGTTTGTTCAACTAATTGTGGAAAGTCAAATAGCAGAACCTGTTGAGCATTCTAGGGAGTATGAAGTACTGTTGGGAATTATGTGAAGTATGAATCATGCTGATATTACTACTGATGGATTCTGCTGAAGTGTAGCTGGATTCTGCTGAAGACATGATTATGCTGAAGTTATATTAGTCATAGTTTGTTTCTGCGGAAATAGTATTCCGTATATT
This sequence comes from Chrysanthemum makinoi, assembly GCA_910596185.1. Lineage (NCBI taxonomy): Eukaryota > Viridiplantae > Streptophyta > Magnoliopsida > Asterales > Asteraceae > Chrysanthemum > Chrysanthemum makinoi. Next base: position 107,720,834 of record OU343217.1, read on the forward strand.
CTAGAATTAGTTAGGATATACATGAGCTTTATTAGGAAGTGATTGTGTATATCTTATTTAGTTTCATAGTTATACGTTTCTTAGAAAAGAAGTTAGGGTTCCTTGTCTATAAAAGGAACACAATAGAATGTATTATGTACGTGTGCTTAATCAATTTATTTAATATAACGATCCATAGTGGATCAAAGAGTTCTTAGTTATCTGTGTTTTATACTTGTATTTATATTCCGCTAAAGAATACAAGTTGTAGAGATTTTCTTTTAGTTTGTTTGTGATTACACAAGCGATACTAACGATCTATGAAGCTCAAGATCTATCAAGGTCTTATAGTTTTCAACAAGTGGTATCAGAGCCTCGTGAGAGTCTCTACGATACTAAGGACATGTTTTTCTAAACACCCATACAACCAAAACCAAACTCATCATGCCTGGTTCAGACGTTGATGTTGAACTCACCAACAACCAAAACTCCACCCATCTGCAACAACTAAGTCTCTCTAATAGCAATGCTAAGTTTCCTTACCTGAAAAGGGAAGAGTATGATCTTTGGGCGATGAAGATGAAAAACTGGATCTCCAACATTGATTGGAATCTATGGGAGATAGTATTGAAGGGAAACAGTTTGAAGAAAACTATTGTAGATGCTGCTGGAACGATGACTTATGTTCCTCCCAAAACTGCTAAAGAGTTACTGGCGGTTCAGAGAGAAACCAAGGTTAAAACCATTCCTCTTCAAGCTATTCCTGAGGATCACTTGAGTGATTTTCACTTCATGCAAGATGCCAAGGACATATGGTTAGCAATTAAGGCTAAGTTCGGTGGGAATGAGGAGTATAGGAGAATGAGAAAGTCCATGCTTAGACAACAGTTTCAAGACTTTCAAATCACTGAAGAGGAAGGAATTCATAAGGGCTATGACAAGTTTCACAAGATTTTAAGTCAGTTAAATCACTGCAGGCAAAGCCGATAATGATGATTTGTAATTCTAAGTTTTTGAGGTCTTTACCTCAATCCTGGCTACAAGTGAGCATTGCTTTAAAAGCAAAAGGTGGTTTGGATATGCTTACTTTTGATGAGTCAGTATAACAAACTTAAAGCTCTTGAACATGATGTAAGAAGTCCTTATAGATCATCATCTCTGCCAGTCACACAGCATTCGTTGGAGCTTCTACCCCTAAGATGAGTCATGGTCCAAGTCTAACTTACTCATCATCATCTTACACTACCACTCCATCAAGTTCTCAATCTGGAGGTATAATGGAAGATGTGCTTGGATCCTTCTTTGCGATTATGATCCTCGCCAGGAACTGGCCTATGAGGATTTAGATCAGGGTGGATCCACCGGAGATGGAAGAGATAAAGCTGAAGTGGCAGGTGGCTATGCTGTCCATGGATATCAAGAATTTTGAGCGCAAAGCTGGCAGAAGGTTTGGCTTCCAAGGAAGAGATCCAGAGAGGTTTGACAAAAGGAAGGTCAAGTGCTTCACATGTCAACAGATGGGTCACTTCTACAGAGAGTGCAAAGATAGGAAAGCTGGTGATGAGACGAGATACTCTACTTATCGCAGAATCGAGAGGAGTCCGGAACTTCAAAGGGATCAGCAGCTTTGGTCACTCTTGACAGCAATGTGGACTGGAAGCATCATGAGCAGGATAATGATGGTCCTCATAATGTTGGTTTGATTGCAAGCTGTACTTCAGAGGATAGGCATGATCAAATTTCCTTGATGGGCATCTCTCAGGTACAAAACTGTTTGTTTGGTTGTAGTGAGCGTTATAATGAACTCAAAGAAGCTTATGATATTTTGAAACCTAAATATAATGAATGCTTTGTAGAAGTGGAAGCTTATAAACAGGCTTTAAAAACACAAGAAAGAAAAAAGGTTTGGTTTCAGAAGAATCAAATAGCTTATGATGAGAAAATAAGTGTGTTAGAAAGAGATCTTACTAATGCTAAAAATGAGTTAAAATATTTTGAGAAGTTAAGAGCAGATGTAGTGTCAGAAAATATAGAGCTGAAGGTGAAACTAGATGAGGAAATTGCTAGGCATAATGAATGGTTGTTAAATGGTAATAAGTTAGCTAGTCACATATATGCTAGTCAAACTCCAAATACTTCTATAGGATTAGGCTTTAAGAAGTATGTAAGGTTAGAAGCTAGGGATGACACACGCAAATCTACACCAGTAGGCCTAGCTAATTTTGTGAAAGAAGGTGCTCTACATGCTGTACGTGGACCTATTAGAGGTGAGCACATGCCCATTGACCTTTCCATTTCTGTTGACTTTGATGGATCACATCATCTCTATGGCAAAAAGTCAAATGACTTGCTAGACCCTGATACTTCTTCTAATGACTTTGTCTCTTGTGTTAACAGTGACAAGTCCTCCGAGCAAGGGTCTACAGAGTGTGATTCAAATGACAAGTCGACCTTCCCAAGTCTACACCGCCTGCACCCAAGACTACCAATAAGCATGTCGAGTTGCTTTGCCAAGGAATCCTCTTACAAGACAGTTGCCTCTGAAGACTTGCCTTTTAATTCTTTGCATAATAATACTATTAAAAACAATTCTTTTCATGGTTTTGGTTTGAATACTTCTGCTTGTAATAGAACATCTTTTGGTTTGAATAAATCTTCTAAACAGAAGACATGTTTTGTGTGTAGAAGTAAATTTCATTTAATTAAGGATTGTGATTTTCATGAGCAAAGGATGGATAGGTGTGGTGATTCTAGGACATCTAGACCAATGTGGACCAATGTTAATGCTATACCACCTTATGTTCCACAAGCAACTTATACTAATTCTCCTTTTCCTTGGAGAAGACCAGTTGCAAGACCATATGTACAACCAACAAGTTCATATTTTAATAATGGTCATTGGCCTGGATATGTTGAATCTATGACTGATGGGAAAGGGAACTGGGATACTGCTGTCAAGTCCTCAGCAGGTTGTTCTTGGAATAAAAAGGGACCTAAATTTCAATGGAAACCCAAGAACAATAGTGGATCCTATACATCAGCATGGCATAATTCATATGATCCACAAGGCAGGTTCAAGTCAGCAATGACTTGAGCCTCCATAGTGTACTAATATTTTGTATATTTTTGTTGTTGTAGAATCATCCTCTTAAGCATAAAGATGTTGGCATTGTTTATAGTGGTTGTTCAAGAAGTATGTCTGGAAACAGGGATATGATGCATAACTTTGTATCAATTAAAGGAGGAGGCAATGTAACCTTTGGAGGAAGTGATGGAAGGATTACTGGGAAAGGGACCATCAAAACACCTCAACTGGACTTTGAGAATGTATATTATGTCGAACTCCAACACTTCAACTTGTTCTCAGTCTCACAAATTTGTGACACCAAGAACAAAGTACTCTTCACGGAGGATGAATGTCTTGTGCTGTCTAAAGACTTCAAACTCCCAGAAGACACTTCAATTCTGCTGAAAGTTCCTCGGAATCACAATCTTTATACATTCAACTTAACTGATGTTAACCCAGAAGGTGATTTAACTTGTTTTGTGGCTAAAGCATCCTTGGATGAGTCTACCAAATGGCATAGGAGTATGGCCCATGTCAACTTCAAGACCATAAACAAGCTCTCTAAACTGGGTCTTGTTGAAGGTCTTCCTTCCAAAGTCTTCACAAATGATCATAATTGTGTTGCATGCAACAAGGAAAGCAACACTGAGCCTCATACAAAGTTGTTACTGCTGTGAGCATTATTTACGAACCTCTTCGTTGCTTCATATGGATCTTTTTGGTCCAACTCAAGTTAGAAGCATTGATCAAAAGTATTTTTGTCTGGTTATCACTGATGGATATAGCAGATTTTGTTGGGTATTCTTTCTAAGGACCAAAGATGAAACATCTCCAGTGCTGAAAGAGTTCATTACCCTTATTGAGAATCAGTTGAACAAAAAGGTTAAAGGAATTCGGTGTGATAATGGGACCGAGTTCAAGAATGCTATACTTATAGAACTCTGTAGGTCTAAAGGAATCAAAAGGGACTATAGCACTCCAAGAACCCCACAACAAAATGGGGTGGCAGAAAGAAAAAATAGGACCTTAATAGAGGCGCAAGATCAATGCTGGCAGACTCTAAGCTACCCACCATGTTTTGGACAGAAGCTGTTGGCACAACTTGTTATGTACTGAATAGGGTATCGATTACTAGACCACACTTCAAAACACCATATGAACTTCTCTATGGGAAAGTTCTTGCTATTCATTACCTTAAACCTTTTGGATGTCAAGTGACCATTCTGAATACAAGTGATCCATTGGGCAAATTTGATGAGAAAGCTGATGATGGGTATATTGTAGGATATTCTGCTCATAGAAAGGCGTACAGAGTTTACAATTTATCTGCCAAGAAGATTGAGGAGACATTGAACCTGAGGTTTCTAGAAGACAAGCCTAATGTTCAAGGACAGGGTCATGTTTGGTCTTTTGACCTTGATTACTTAACTGATTATTTAGGTTATTCTAGACATATGGCTAATCAAAATGCAAGTACTCAAGAGTCTTCAACTAACAGTGCAGATACCCTGGATGCTGATTCTGACAGTAAGTTTGAAGATGATGAACAACCCACTGTAGTGCCTTCTTTCTCCCCTAACAATTTTACAGGTGACACTTCCAAAGTTACTTCTGATGAGAGTGAAGACGAGTCCAATTATGCAGAGGATCTTGCTAGGCTGAAGAAACAAGAGTATGCAGCTAATCTAGATGCTGAGAGGAATGCTGAGGAGAATGCAAGTGAAACATTAAGTGGAAACATCAATTCTACTGAACGTGATCCGGTTTCTCCTATCATCACCAATTCTGCTGAAGGCTATGCTGTTTCTACTCCCATTTCTACTAGAGTGTCCACAGACTTTGGAGATCCTTATACTCATTTTCCAAGACCCTCAGATCTTGGTCATCATCAACCTAAAGCTGGAATCTTCACCTCACCTTCTTATGACACTGATTTTGAACCTACTGTGACTAATCTTGATTCTTCCATTGAAGTCAACACCACTGCTACAAAAAGGATTCACAATACTCATCCACAGTCCAATATTATTGGTGATCCTAATGCACCTGTTAGAACAAGGGGTACTGTGGCAAGTTCTAAATATGGTCAAGTGGCTTTTATCTCTTATGTCTCAAATCAGCAAAGGGACAATCACACAAACTATGAACATTGTCTGTTTGCTTGTTTTCTTTCTCAAGTGGAACCAACCAGTGTTACTCAGGCTCTTGAAGACTCAAGTTGGCTTGAGGCAATGCAAGAAGAGATGCAACAATTTCAAAATCAGCAAGTTTGGATATTGGTACCACTACCTGATGGCAAGTATGCAATTGGGACTAAATGGATTCTAAAGAATAAGAGAGATGCAAGGGGTGTTGTAATTAAAAACAAAGCAAGATTGGTTGCTCAAGGTTATAGACAAGAGGAGGGGACTGATTATGATGAAGTGTTTGCACCTGTGGCAAGAGTTGAGGCCATACGGATTTTCTTGGCTTATGCATCCTATATGGGTTTTATGGTATATCAAATGGATGTTAAAGGAGCCTTCCTGTATGGTGAAATAGAAGAGGAGGTTTATGTCACTCAACCTAAAGGATTTGAAGATCCTGATCATCCTACTCATGTTTACAAGGTTGTCAAAGCTCTCTATGGACTACATCAGGCACCACGAGCTTGGTATGCTAGGCTTTCATCATTTCTGCTGAAGCATGGATATCGAAGAGGTGCTATTGATAAAACACTTTTCCTGAAGAAGAATTCCACAGATATTATTCTTGTGCAAGTGTATGTGGATGACATTATTTTGGATCCACAAAGGAAGCTTGGTGCAGGGAGTTTGAGGAGCTTATGAAGGGAGAGTTTCAGATGAGTGCCATGGGAGAAATGACTTCTTTTTGGGTCTCCAAGTTCAGCAGAAACCTGATGGTATCTTTATAAGTCAGGACAAATATGTGAGGGACATATTGAAGAAGTTTGGAATGGAGAGTGTAAGGACTGCCACTACACCTTATGAAGCTCCAAAGTCAAAGATCAACACTGAAGTAGATCCACCAGTGAATGTACATCTCTATAGATCTATGATTGGTTCTTTGATGTATTTAACAGCTTCAAGGCCTGATATTACTTTTGCTGTGAGTGTTTGTTCTCGACATCAAGTTACTCCACTTACTTCTCATCTCAATGCTGTTAAGAAGATCTTTAAGTACCTCAAAGGCCAACCTCATTTAGGCCTTTGGTACCCAAAAGAATCTCCATTTAAGCTGGAAGCATATAGTGATAGTGACTATGCTGGTGCAAATCTGGATAGGAGGTCCACCACTGGAGGTTGCCAATTCCTTGGAAAGAGATTGATTTCTTGGCAATGCAAGAAACAGACTATTATGGCTACCTCATCTACTGAAGCGTAGTACGTTGCTCTGCAAATTGCTGTGGACAAATTCTTTGGATACAAAATCAATTGTTGGATTATGGGTATAACTTCATGAACACAACAATTTTTATTGATAATCAAAGTACCATATGCATTGTTAAAAATCCAATTTTTCACAGTCGAACAAAACATATTGAAATCAGGCACCACTTTATAAGAGATGCATATGACAAACATTTGATAAAAGTGGTTAAAATTCACACTGATGATAATGTGGCAGATTTGTTAACAAAAGCTTTTGATGGACCAAGGTTTCAACACCTTGTGGTCCATATTGGTATGCTTAACCCTTAACTGCAAAGTTTAAGGGGAGGCATAGGCCTTAGGGGAGGCATATGCCTCAGGGGAGGATTTGTGTACACTTTGCATGTTTTTATGTAAATTTGTTTGATTTTTGTGTATACTTTTTGTTTGCTGTTCACTAACACTAACCAGCTTATGTAATGATAGTTTGTTTCTTTGTTGGTTTGTGTGTTTCTCTGTGTTTGTTCTATTTTGCAGATTGGTTATTCAAGTTGGAATTTACCATCGTTGTTATTTTGGAATATGGTCAAGAAAGCTCTAAAGATTGTTTATACTAAATTCAAAGTGCTGAATTGGCTCAACAGATTGAAGCTGAGTCTATTTCTAAATTGCCTCCTAAGAGACAAAAAGAATTAGATGCAATGGTTAATCAGATACCTGCTGAACACTGGGATGTTCACACTCAGCAAGCTATTTCTAATCCTTCACTTGCTCAGAGTATTTTGGGAGCAGATTTTAATAGTGATGATTTTATGGCTCAAATGATGGCTCTTGTACAACAAAAGAAGAAAGAAGCTATGGCAAAAAGGAAAGCTATTCAAACTCAAAAGAACATGACTAAGAAAATGAGAGCACAATCTGCAGCTCCAACAAAAGATTATATGAGGAAAGTAGTGAAATATCATAGTTGCTCTCTTTATAACTCTGGTATGACTATGAAGCAGGTTAAGGCTTTACCTGATGCTGAGTTAATCAGTCATTATAATAAGATTATGAAGTTTACTTCATCTAGTCCTGATTCTGCATCTAGTTTGAAAAGAATTGCTGATGCTTCAGATGCTCCTAAATCCAAAAGACCAAGGATAGTTGAAATTGTAGATTCTTTTGAGACTCATGTTTCAAAGTCAAGTACTTCTGTTGTTGCTTCTGAAGTATCTACTGCAGCTATTCCTTCAGTATCTACTGAAGCTATTCCTTCAGTTGCTCAAGTTCAATCAGCTGAACCTTATGTTGCTTCATCTGGATTATCATCTTCTGAAACAGTTCCTACAGTTGCTTCTATTGACAAAGATGGAAAAGATTTGAGTTGTCAAGCTGAATTACGCGCTAAAGCTAAAAAGGCCAGAGCGTAGAGAAGATGTATGTCTTACGTGGTGTTGTTCCAATGAGAATGATTCTATTTCTTCCACACATATTAAAGATGTTTCTGAAGAACCTATACCATCTTCAGACATTTATCTACCAGGTAAGAGGAAGAAAAGAATGGCTAGAAAACGATCTGGTTCTTTTTGGAGATCTGTCAAATCTGTTGAGACACATACATCTAAGGTTAAGGAATCTTCAAGGGTTGGTTCTTTGGATCTCAAAGCTGCTGAATCAACATTTATTAAAGAGGGATCTTCTGATGTTTTGGTTAATTGGTCATTGCAAAAGGATGAACTTAATGTGATTCACCGTTTGGATCAAACGATCATGGAATTTAACTTTTTGAAGGAGATCTTGCATCTGGTGGACAGGGCAGATTTGGTTACGCTATATAACCTTGTCAATAAGTATTACCATTCTAATGCACCAAAGGGTTCTGGTTTATATTTATTGGGTGATCTTCATGTTTTGTTTGATTCAATATCTCCCAATGGTAAAGGATACTTTATTTGGAAGAACTCTCACTTATGGCAGGTTACATCTTGGAGATTTTATCCTCTGCCTCGTATGCATGTGGTTGAGACGAAGGGTGGTATTACGGTCTGCATGTTTGCTAAGAGGACTTATCCATTATCTGTGAAGCTTATGGAAAGAATGCTTATCCAGAAGTTGGAAGTTCCTCCGGATCCTGTTGGCAATGATCTTTTGCATGCTGAACAATGTGTCGGTGTTATTAAGACTCAGCTTATGACACATAGAAGTTCATCTTGATTCTGGTAATTTGTATGGTTTGTAATTTTTGTTTCTTTGTTTTCTTCTTAGTTAAAAAAAAACAAAAAAAAACAAAAAAACTATGTATATGTTTTGTTTTTACTAACTTTTATTGCAGGTTTGTTGTATATTATTGCTGGTTATTAACTCACCAGATATACATTATGTATGTCAAAGAGTTGGCTAGTCCAAAGGGTACAGCTTTGGTAAAGACACATCAAATTTGTTGATAGCTGTAATGGTTTGCTCAAAATCATAGGGTTTGCAACCACCCATGCTTAATTGTTGAGTGTTGTATGGTCATCAATTCACCATGGTTTATTCCTATTTGGAATCCAAGAATTGACTAGCCCACATGTATATGGCTTGTGGTAAAGAATTGACTAGTCCTGAGCAAACGGCTACAGGTAAAGACATTTCAAATCCGTTCATGGTTGCTGATTTGCTAATAAATCAGATGGTTATCGGTGTACCATAGTTTACGAACTTAAACATTTGGCTACTCCAGTAGTGATGGCTATTGGTAAAGAGACATCAAATCCATTATTTTCAATAATTCACCTCTCACAGGAGTTAACACACCTGGATGTGATGAGAATAGTTTGAAACTACTATGTTTTGATGTACATGTTGTCATTTGTTGCTGCAAAGATATGGAGTTTCAGAGTTTCTTCATCAACGAGATGATTTTGTTTTGATTCTTTGCTGATGATGTTCGAGTACAATCCTCTAGTGCTGCAAGGTTAGAGATCTATCAAGAAACTGGAACTTAACCAAGTCAAATTCCAGTTTAGGGGAGGATTGTTGGGAATTATGTGAAGTATGAATCATGCTGATATTACTACTGATGGATTCTGCTGAAGTGTAGCTGGATTCTGCTGAAGACATGATTATGTTGAAGTTATATTAGTCGTAGTTTGTTTCTGCGGAAATAGTATTCCGTATATTCTAGAATTAGTTAGGATATACATGAGCTTTATTAGGAAGTGATTGTGTATATCTTATTTAGTTTCATAGTTATACGTTTCTTAGAAAAGAAGTTAGGGTTCCTTGTCTATAAAAGGAACACAATAGAATGTATTATGTACGTGTGCTTAATCAATTTATTTAATATAACGATCCATAGAGGATCAAAGAGTTCTTAGTTATCTGTGTTTTATACTTGTATTTATATTCCGCTAAAGAATACAAGTTGTAGAGATTTTCTTTTAGTTTGTTTGTGATTACACAAGCGATACTAACGATCTACGAAGCTCAAGATCTATCAAGGTCTTATAGTTTTCAACAAGTACATCATATGCTTCCTAAGGTTTTTGCACATATGAGGAATCAGCCACAGAATGTACAAATTAGAAATGTTCCTTTATTTCCCCATATGCTTACTTTGCCTGCTGATCCTGAGTTTGATGAAGATCTTGAATCTCAACCTTTAGTCACTGAACCCACTGCTAGTACATCTGAACCCACTGCTAGTACACCTCAAACCACTGACAGTACCCTTGCAACCACTGTTAGTGCAACTCAACCTACGTCTAGTCAAACTCAAACCACTGTTACACCAATTGTATGGACTAGGAGATCAAGGGCACCAAGCTACCTCAGGCTGGTGTTAGTGGTGTTGATCATGAGGTTGTCACATGGAGTGGAGGTGACATGATTGGAAGGGCTTCCACCACTGATTCATGCTTAGATGCCGATCGGATAGTGGTAACATAATTAAGACCCAACCTTTGGCAACTCCTAATGTGGAGAGTTGCTTGGAACTTAACACAGGTGGAGGAATCCCTAGCCAACTGGCTACTAAAGGGTGCATAGATGATCGGGCAAGGTCTGGTGCTATGTTTACTTTATCCAAGGATTCACCTCTCGAGCGGTTTACACACTCGAAGTGATGAGGATAGATCGGAACATGAAACTGAATTGGACGGATCCGAGTTAGTACATGATGACTTTTCCAATGAACCACCTCTCGGACCAGTTCACACAGTTCGAAGTGGGGAGGATATTCTTGAACGCTTTAATGAATTGACGGCTAAATGTATCAAATTGGAGGAGATATAGATCTTGAGAGTTTGTTGTTTTTCAAGGGAAAGATATTCAAAGGCTGAAGCACAGGGTATTGGTTTTGGAAAAGATGTGAAGGCCTGTGGTTGCTGCTTTAAGGCAACTAAGGAGAAAGAAAAAGAAGGTGGACTCCTCTCCAACTCTGACTGTGGAGAATGTATCCATACAGAGGGAGGAGTGATGGCATGAATTCAGGGGAGGCTGTAGATTTATCTATGGAAGAAGATGTTGGTAGTGGAGATCAAGAATTTTTGGTATCTGATAAAGCTGGGAATGAGGTTGTTCTTGAAAATTTGAAGACTGTGGTAGAAGATGAAGTGATGCGAGAACACAACCATCGCTAGTGTACTGCAACCATGGATAGTTTTCTTGAAACCACTGCTGCAGGTCAGAAATGGCTATTGTACCCACTGTTGTTCTAACTACTTCCACCATTGTTACAACCATCTATGTATCACCACCTAAATCTAAAGAAGTTGAAAAAGAAGCTGCAAGTACATTGGTTAATCTAAGTAAAACCTCAGCTAGTTGCACATCCATCATTGCACCTGTTTCATCTATTAAATCTACTGCAACCAAACCCAAAAGAAAAAGTTTAGTTATTGGTGAACCTTTAAGAAAGAAGGTGACTCAATCAGTTGTTGGAAAAGGTAAAGGAGTTGCAGAACCAGAGTTGAAGTTTAAAAGTAAAGCAGAACAGGATGCTTATGATGAAGGGTATGTAAGACAGATGTTAGCTGAAGAACAAGCAGCTTTAGAGAAAAGGAAGCAAGAAGAAGAGGAAGCTAGTCAGAAATGGTTAGCTACATGGTATGAATCACAAAATTATCTTCAAGCTTCTCAACAAATTAATGATGAGTATACTGCACAAGAATGGGCATTGTTGGATGATGAGGAAAAAGCTAGACTTTTGGGTGAATGGGCAAGGAAGGTCAGTAAAGAAAGGAAACAAGTTATTAGAAAGAAACCTCCTACCATTGCACAGATGAGGAATGTATTGATGAAGATTATTAAGAATTCAGGAATACATATTTTTGATAATCTTAGTAAGTGTTCATTTGAAAGAATTCATGAGATTTATTTGAGATGTATGAAGATTAATAATGATGATTTCTTTCCAATGAATTCTGAAAAAGAAAAGGAGTGGATTCTAAGCACACAAAAGAGAAAATCTGAGGTTCAGGAGACATCTGATTCTAAAATATTGAAATTAGTTGAAGATGGTAATCAAATTATTTCTTATAAGTTTGAGCTTAATGGAAGTGAAGGATGTTGGAAAATTCAAAGACTCAACAATGAAGTTTATGAGTATAATAAATTTTCAAAGATGCTTCAGTATTGTGATAGAGATGATTTGATGAATCTTTGGATACTTTATAAGAATAAGTTTGGTGAAGAACATCCAAATGATTATCATGAGAGGCTGGTTTATTATCATTTGAAGATTTTATTTGAACCTACTCATGATGAACCTGAATGGAAAGGACTCTACAATGGTCATGTTACAAGATGGTTTTTATATCAAACTTGTGGAGTTCATGTTTTAACTGTTTCGGAGAAGTTATTCATATGCTTGTAGAAGGTGATTATCTCAAGAATAAGTATCCAGGAATTATTGCTCAAATGATGAAGCTCGGTATTATCAAGATGTTATTACCCTATGATGGTCAAGCTTACAATTTGTTGCTGAAATATGAGAACATTCTTAAATCTAGTAAGTGTTTGGCTACATCCTCCAATTCAGATGTTTTGAGCTTAAAGGAAACTTGAGAATTCTATTTGAATATATCAAGTTTAGGGGAGGATTGTTGGGTTTTTGGTTCCTTGGATCAAGAATTATTCTAAGTACTGGAACTACGGACAGAGTTGATATAACCACGGACAGAAGAATGGAACCACGGAAGAACACTAACCGCGACTAGTATTTTTGTGTAACCACTGATAATGTAATGAAACCACTGCTAGTCTTGTATAGTCGGTTTAGTATTATGTATTAGATAAATATGGAAAAGATATTTATCTTGTAGGTTACGTATTGTATTATGTAAAGGACTCCTTAGCCTATAAAAGGAGGTCCTAGGTTAGATTAGATATACGTATGTTTTATATCTAAGGTCGATACACTTCAAGGTTATAAAACCCTAATACTGGTTAGAGTATTCGTATTAATAATAATATTGAGGTGTTGAATGTTCATTGTTATTCTTCTTAAGATTAAGTGTAAAATTCCGCGTGATACTTAATAAGTTGTTATTCAAGTCAGTTTCTATATTAGATCGTTTGCTCAACTGGGATCAACACTAGGCTAGATACCGAGTTCCATTACAATGGAGGAACAACTACCCAACACTACACAACACCTAACCCAAAGGAGACCCACTCTTTATTAAAACATCATCAAGGATATCAATATCCTTGGATACAACCTATCTCTATTTGTACATCAATGCACCTCATCGATTATACACCCTTGGCATCTTTCACTAATGCCTTTGACACGGACGTTAAGCACCTTTCACTAATGCCATCGTCTTGACTCTTTTGGCATCCTTCACTAATGCCTTTGACACGGTCGCTAAGCACCTTTCACTAATGTCATCTTCTTGACTCTTTCGGCATCCTTCACTAATGCCTTTGACACGACATTTCTATGGAGGAAGAAAAAACTATCAAAAAGAGAACCTCAGTAATCTTGATGATGACGAAGCATGGCAACTCATGGACTTGAGCTTGCTCGACTTTAAGAGGTGGTGATCTCGCCTTTAAGAGGAACCTAGAGAATCACATAAAAATAAACACAAACTACATAGAGAGATCCTTAGGATCTGAGGTTAGAAGGTTTACAATACTTGGAGAAAGTATGTGTAGGAATGACCACCCAAAATAAAGAAATGACTCGCTATTTATAGAAGAAAATAGTCTACTGTTCCACGGATCCCTTGCTTGAGGGATCCGTCCAGTGTAAACTGGGGGAACCGTGGGACTCTCCTCTTTGCCCATGGGTTTTAGCTCATGGGTCATGGGTTATGGGTCATGGGTCCAAGACTTTGGACCGTGGGTATCCAAGTAGATACAATGTATCTAGTATGTGCAATGCATCTAGTCCATACGTCATGGGTTAAATTCATGGATCATGGATAATACCCATTCATGACTTGTGCATGATGTCATACAATGGGTTATCGGTTGTGCTCCATGGGTATGGGTCATTGACTTTGGGTTATACCCAACTATATTCAATGTATTTGGTCAATGGGTCAAATACTTAAACTTCTACCCATTATAATACATACTAATTATGTATATATATATAACCAATATGTAAACAATAGTTGTTGTACATATGTATTACTAAATCATAAAATTACTATTACTTATTTAGTGTTTTATATGAAAACGTAAGTGTGTTAGTAAACTATTGGCACAAACCATTTACGTGTTTTATTTGTTTCATTAAAATGATTTTACGTTTGTTATCGACAAAACATTAGAAGATTGTAAAATATAAATAAACATTTTTACGGCTTATTTGTATTAACAATCTCCCCCTTTTTGTTGATGACAAACCATAAGATTATTTTAAGGAAAAACTAAAATTCGTAAAAGTTTGAATTGGAGTTTATACTCTCTTCTCCCCCTTTTTGTCGAAAAAAAAAGAGCGTCAAAAAGAGACTAACACCTTATTTTAAGAAAAACATGTAAAAATAAGGAAAATAAAAGTATAGAGAGCAAGTGACGGGAAGTGTTCTCGTCTCAGATCCCCCTTGAGGAGTCCATCCCTTTGTGAGGGCGTCAAGTAAGAAGAAATACTAAACTAGTGCATTGCAACTATGTTTGCAAATGTTTTCGTCTTTGTGACGAATATGCTCCCCTTTGATGATTGCAGCTTTGAAAGGGGACGTCATGTAACATAATCCTAATGTGAAATATATTGCAAATGATTTTGCAATGTATTGATTTGACACGAAGCTCCCCTAGCTTAGGGTGTCAAAGTCTTCATATGTATATTGAAAATCTACAAAACAAAGGTTAGAAAACAAGTATACAATGCATAATTTCCTTCAAATAAGACTTGAGTTAGTAGTAAACAAGTCTTCTGTTGCACGGATCCCACAGTTCCCTCTTTGGAGGGATCCGTCTAGGCAAAACGTAGGGATCCGTCTGTCTGAAATCTTAAGACAGCAATGGTGATGTAACAAATGATGTTAACATCAAAGTGACATATGTATTAAAGCACCAAACATATACTAAAAACAACATGACATATAACATGTAACTTCATTCAATAAAACTACGAGAAATGATCTACAAATCTCTAAAACTAAGAGAATGATTTAAACATGAAATGTGATTCCTAAACAATCTAAGTTAAGCTTAATACTAGGATACCACTTGAATCCTTAAGCTCACGGTTGTTTAGGTTTGTTGACCTCATCGAAACGTTCGAGGAGGTGATAAAACATGAAACGTTTCTCTTCACGTAGTTCATGTATCAAGCCTTCAACGTGTTGACAATGATAACAATCCATGCATGGCTCGTTAATGGTGGTGGTATGGCTTGATGTGGAGGATCAAGTGAAGAGGGTTAAGGATCCTTAAACGAAGGAGGCACATTCAATGATGGCTCAACAAAGGATGATGGTGAAGGTAGAGAGGTGTCAACTTCCATGTGGTCCGGTGGTTGACTTTGATGATTCCTCATAATCCAAAATGGACCATTTGAGGAAAATGGAGAAAAGGATACCTGTGCAAGTGTTGATTCAACACCTTGGTTTTGTTGCACAATCTTCTCTATTGAAGAGTGTGTCAGCAATGGTGGAGGATGAGATGGCCTAGGAGGTAAGTCCTCTAAGTTGTAGAGATGTGGAGATGATTGTGAGGTTCTAAATGATATGGCTCTAGGCACCAATGATGATGATTGGGTGGAAATGGGTGTGTTTGGTTTAGTTGGAATTGTGGTGTTTGGTGATGATTTTTTTGTGGGAACAATCCTCTTGGAGATTAGTTTGATTGGTTGAGTTGGTGGAGGAGAAATCCTAGCATTTTTGGATTTAACGGGAGATGATTCGGTTGAGGAAATTTCGTGTACAACACGAGCAAGTTTCTTGGGTGGTCCTTGGGTGGATGAGTTAGCACTAGGAGCTTTTCTCATGATGACTAAAAAAAGGTTTCTAGAAGCTGAGAATTAAGTTGTGGTTGATGACGAAGAAGTTCTAACAAGATGACTTATACAGTAAAGGATTTTGGAAGTGCATTAAAGATTTAAGCCACTAAGATCCTTAGAAATGTGATGATTTGCATGTACAAGGGTCAACTATAGATTTGCACTGATCTGTGAGTTTAATTAAGACAAGATGGAGTGTTCAAGTTAGCAAGGAGAGCTTGAAATGATTGTTTTAGGTAGGATTTGCGGAATCTGTCAGTCGGTTCCCATGGTTCCCTCCAATGAGGGATCCGTCTAGGCTAATCCTAGGGATCCGGCTATCAGCAGTCAAGAATGGAGGAAAATGATGTTGGTAGAGGCTAATACCTATACATCTTGAGTGTCTCAGTCTTCTTAAGTGTTTTAAATGAGGTGTGCAACATATAGGATTTCACATACACATCATAACATAAACACAAGAGGCGTACACAATGGTTTTAGAGACAGGAAGTTAGAGGTTTGGGAACTTTAGTGAGAGAAAGAAAAATCTTATTATGAGCTCCAACTCTCTACCTTGGGAGGTAGAGAGTATTTATAGTCATTACATAAAACGCCACCTGACGGGCGTGGATCAGGCATACAGTGGGTAAAGACCCGTCCGTCCTCCACGGTGTTACTTAACTAAATACTACATAACATTAAATAACTACGACTACGAGCTTTCTAACGAATACATATACTTGAGGTGACCAACACTTTAACTACTGGATTTTCCAAATCCTAACAATCTCTCCCTAAGGGAGGTCACCTCAAACATACATTAAAATTACATAGAATACAAACAGATATTTCATTGATATAGTTCTTGAATTCTTGTCATGTTGTTTGTTCTGTAGCTCGTAGTCTTTGATTCTTCATTTTTTCATGTTTGGATAATCTGTGTGGAGGTCTTTAACTGATCCACGTGATACTGAGTTTTTGAGTCATCTTTTGAGATCATCCGCCACATTAATCTCTTACTCATCCTTTGTGGTGTTGGTATTACGTGATGTTGTGACATTTGGACCGACATGCTCACATTCTGGTTCATGATATATTCTTATCAGAGTAGCGGAAGCTTTAGTTGATTCATGATATTGGCGCAGCCAGAAAGGGTAAGCATGGAGTGAAAACATCAGAGTCATTGATGCACTAATCATGATTTCTTTAGAACTGAATGTATTGTGTGAGCATGCGGCTATGGATTGACCGCTTCATTCGATCACAAAACGCCTCGGTGTACCTACATAAAACAGTTAGCAATAAAGCGCACAAGAGTGTCTTTGATCACTTTTGTTGAATTGAGGTACACGGCCCATGGTTCCTCATTGATCAAGTACAAGTACGCCTTGTGATCGTATAATTCAAGAATTTCCTTGACAGGGTTTCGCACTGCTCTAGCCGTTCTCAAACAGAACGTCTCAAAGAAGACAACACGGAGTGAGTGAACCAAATAAATGAGATTCAATGATTTGATGAAAAGAGATTTTAAAAACAATCGTGTACTGCTCAATAAAAATTGTTTTGCAATACAACGAAGGTTTTAATGAAAATCAATTATCAATCGTAAACACCTTTTATTTTGAGAAATAAGTACACAGTCGATGTGCAAAAGAAAAGAGTTTTTGAGCACAACGACCGGTTTTACAAAGGTATCCGTCAATCCATAACCTGAACCAGGATTGATTCAAAAGATTGAATCGCTCCATTGTTTCTGTTCAGTTGTCACATGGTTGATCTATTGGATAGATCTCACATGCCACCTATCAGGAGCTTGTTTGATGTTGGCTCCAGAAGGCTTTCCATCTTCATTGTGAATATGTATGCATATCACTCAGATGTTCTGGCAATACCGCAAGGATAATGCGAATGACTCATAAAATATAATCTCTCTTTCCACATTGTGTGAAACAGAGAGTCTTCATTGAAAGTGTCCTAAAGAGATTTATATGATGATCTCGTGGCTCTAGACTCAATTGTGCATATTTGGTTCCTATTCCGGAGACTAGGGAGAGGGTCTCCTTCTTCAATATCAACAATCTCTAAGAGAAAGTTGATAGATTATGTCGGTTCCCCGTGAGAATGAAACAAGTCCTTTTAAGAGGAATTTGAGTGGTTTGGAAAGTTGAAGTGCAATGCGACACTGGGTCCATGACGTCTTGTCTTCAATACCGATGTTACCTTGGTAACCACTAGTAGTATATGAATTGAACCCGGTTTCTGCCCTAAGGTTGAATTATTGGAGGGCTATTTCTTTTCACCCTTTTTCACATTCAATTCTTTTTCATTCTTCAACCCCTTTAGTGCTTACCTAGACTTCATAACTAGAACCTTGTTGGGTTTATTCCAGTACTAGCTCAGTCTCAGTCCGCACTCTTCCCATATCTCACTTTTCTCCTTTTATCATCAACCTAAGGACTTCTACACTAACTAGTGGATTGTCCCTGGATAGATCCCTCCGGTTCTGGCGGATCATGGGACCTCAACCTAACCTTATCATCCTTATATCACCATACATAAAGTAAAGGTGGTCGGTCTTTTTGGTATTGTTCATCTGCCATTGGAACCAATTGAAAACCATTTGAAAATCAATCAAGATACTTGTGATATAGAATCAAAGCATTTTGTATCTTAATTGTTTTGATATTTTAGAAATGTTCCCCCTCAACATATGCATAAAAATTCAGAAATTGTTTAGCACATGGAGGCAAGAGATCTTTGAAATCGTTAGATTAAGAATGAAAGGTCCAATCTTTTGATTAACATTTTCTAAAATGATCATCATCACTTCCCAATCAATTTGAGTAGATAAAACATTTTGAGGAAGGATGAGGTTTTCAAAAGTTTGCTCCCCCTCAATATGTGCCTCGAAGTTTGAAAGAGTTTTGCAAATATTAGAAGGAACTTGCACTTAAAGACAATTCAATCACGTTTCAATAATTTGAGGTTTAAAGTAGATGCTCCCCCTCAACATGTGCATGGAAAATTTGAAATCGTTTGTCACATGCAGGGAGGAAAACATGCTAAACACTAATGAAACCATTTATCGAATTATCAGTTTAAATCCAATTTAAATCACAAATTCTCCCCGATCACAATTATCAAATCATTTGAGATTTGTGATCTCTGTAGATTTAAATTGATTTTGAAAGCTTTTAAGGAGAATTGTGACTTGATTATGAAAACGTTTTAACTGATAAGGATTGGATTTTGAGACTTTAAACTCCATTGATTAAACATGCATAATTATCTTTTGAAAACATAATAAGAACCAAGGTATTGAACCAATTGTGTAAAATATTGTAAAACATTTAGAGTAGACCTTGCTCATTTAAGTGCTAATTGTTTGAAAAGAACACTTTTTGATTTAATTGAAAAATCATTCTCCCCCTCAATCAATGACGAAAGTTGTTGATTGATGGATTGAGATTTTGACACTTGATAAGTTCTTTTGATTTTCAAAAATAGAGTCCGAAGTGTTTTCAAAACAATTGAGTTTTCATAAGATTGCATATATTTTTCAGAGGAATCTTTAGAAGGAAAAATATTTGAGATTAAACATTTGTCTTGTTAATGACAAACATTTATTTTTAGAATCAGAGCATTAGGTATGAAACAAGAGATAAAGCATGGCTCTTGTTCTTTCTTTGAAAAAGCGGGTTACTGCCTGAAATGACAATAAACCATTTTTTTACTTTCTCCCAATTTTTTTTTTTATAAAAAAAAGGATATATGTACATTCGAACAACATCTAAAGACCCGTGTCACTCTTTGACTGACAGCACAAAGACCGTAGATATATATCGAATCAAGAAAGATATGACAAAAAGACAATATTTTTGAGATTTTTCGAGTTTTTCAGATTTTTATGGATTTTATGAAAGATTTTATATTTTTCTATTTGATTTTTGTTGGTTTTGTAATTTTGTATTTTGATTTTTGAATAAATATATACAACGAGATGGATGAAGAAAGACCTTTACTCCTCGTCTTCCTCCTGAAGACGTTTGAGTGTTTCTGGTTGAAGGCTTTTCAAACCAAGTCGTGGAAGAAGAAACTCAAAACATTCTCTTAGAAGAGCTCTGGTGAAGATGTCTGCTAACTGGTATTCTGACTTCACAAAATAGAGTTCCACCACACAGTTTTCCACTTGCTCCCGGATGAAATGATGTCGAATATCGATGTGCTTTGCTCTTGAATGTTGAACGTTGTTGCATGAGAGAGCAATAGCACTTTTATTATCACAAAGAGTAGGATTTTGTTGAATTCAAAGCCATAGATAATTGGGATCTCATCCAAAGGATTTGAGCACAACAAGATGACATGGCTATGTATTCAGCCTCTGTAGATGAAATAGAAGTACTCATTTGCTTCTTTGAAGACCAACTCACAAGCTTATCACCCAAAAATCGAGCACCCCCGACGTACTTCGACGTGTATCTTGACATCCCCGCATGATCGGCATCTGCATAGGCTATTAGTGACATACCGGTGTCCTTCAGGTACCATAGTCCCATATTGATGGTTCCTTAGAGATACCGAAAGACCCGTTTAACCGCTTCAAGGTGCTTTTAGTAGGCTTAGCCTGATATCTAGCACACATGCACACGCTAACAAGATGTCCGTGGTTCTAGTGTGAGGTACATCGTGATCCAATCATACTTTGATATTTCGTTTGATCTACCATGATCCCTGAGTGGTCCTCATCCAGCTTAGTACATTCAATCTTGGGAGTGTCAACGGTCTCACATGAATCAAATCCAAATTTCTTTAAAATCTCATTTGCATATTTAGATTGATTTATAAAAATGCCTCAGGGACTTTGTGAAACTTGTAATCCCAAGAAAAATGACATTTGTCCCATCATTGACATTTGAAATTTGGAACCCATTTCATTTGAAAACTGATCACATTCATTGGGGTCAGTCGAGGCAAAGATAATATCAACAACATAAATTTGAACGTGAATTAAATGTTTCCCTGACTTCCTGGCGAACAATGTCGGATCAACTACTCCTTTGATAGAAGAAACTTTGATAGCGTATCATACCATGCCCTTGGAGCTTGCTTTAAACCGTAAAGAGCCTTCTTCAAACGATAGACGTGAGTAGGATGCTCTGGATTCACAAAGCCTTCAGGTTGGCTGACGTAAACGACTTCTTTAAGATCTCCGTTAAGAAACGCCGTCTTTACATCCATTTGATAGACTGCCATGTTCTTACTTGCAGCATTACCCAAGAAGATTCTGATTGCCTTGATACGAGCAACAGGAGCAAATGATTCTTCAAAGTCAATACCCTCCTCTTGACGATATCCTTTAGCCACTAACCTAGCCTTATTTTTCAACACATCAACATGCTCATCAAGCTTCACTTTGAAGATCCACCTTAGAGCAATGATCATAGCACAGTCTGGAGCAGGTACTAATTCCCATACATCTAATCGATCAAACTCATTAATTTCTTCTTGCATGGCATTGAACCAAATTGTCTTCATTCATAGCTGTTTTAGCGTCTTTAGGTTCGATCTTAGAGAGTACGGAGTTGAAGAAGCACCATAAGGCATCAGTAGCAAGTTGTTTACGAGTGGATACTGGACGAGAAAGGTTTCCAATGATGTTGTCCAATGGGTGATCATGTGTCCATTTTCTAAGGTGTTCATGTGGTTGTTGTTGTGGAACTAAAGTAGCAGAGTCGATGTCTCCTGATGAAGATGGTTCAGATGATGATTCAGGAGCAAATATGTTTTCAAATGGAGCATCTTCGGGAGTTGCAAAGGGATTAACTTCATCATTGATGCCAGAAACAATTACATGATGTACATTCGATGATTGATGATTTGTTGATGAGATAGAGTGATCAGCAGCATGCGCTTCTTGACTTAATGATATTGAGACTGAAGGGTTGACTTCATTCACAGGGATAGGAGCAGCCTCTGTTGATGGAATTGACATATCATCAGCATTTTGTTCATAGTTTTCATCAAACATTGGATCAAACAATTCTTTAAATCATCTTCTGATGGAGGTACATAAGGAGTTGCTGGAGTGGGATTAGAAATAAGAGTAGAACTGATAGGACTACTTGATCAAAATTGAGTTGCGGGTCCAGAACTGGTTTGTCCTGGAGCCATTCGACCGGTCAGCTCATCGAACGTAACATGAATTGTTTCCATGATATTTCGGGTTCTCTTGTTGTAGATTCTATAACCCTTCTTTCTTGGTGCATAACTAACAAAAACTCCAATATCTGCCTTTGCTCTTAATTTACCTAAGTCTTGACCGTCATTCGTTGGATAGCACAAGGCACCAAACACACGAAGGTAGGAGAGATCAGGTTTTCGTTTATGAACAAGTTCATATGGAGTTTTTCCATGAGAGGTGTGTATAAGGGAACGATTTTGGGTGTAGCAAGCAGTGGCAATGGCTTCAGCCCATATAAACATTGGAACCATTGAATAAATTAGCATTGTTCTTGCGGCTTCCACAAGAGTTCGATTTCGTCTTTCAACTACACCGTTCTGTTGAGGAGTTCGTGGAACACTTCTTTGATGACTGATTCCAACACTTTCATAAAACTGAATTAAGTCTTTGTTAACAAAATATGTGCCATTGTCTGTTCGAACAATTCTGACTGTATTGTTGAGTCGAACCTGAAGCTGTATGATTAGTTTGATGATGACATATGGAGTTTCATCCTTTGTCCTCAAAAACTTTACCCAAGTAAATCGAGAGTAGTCATCAACAACTACTAGAATGTATTTCTTCCCATTTATCGTTTGCACTCTCATTGGTCCGCACAGATCCATATGAAGGGTATGAAGAACTTCTATTACTGAATTTGTGGGTTTTGTTTTGTGGGCATATTTCATGCTTTTACCCAATTGGCAAGCTGAACAAAGATGATCTTTTTCATATTTTAATCTGGGTAAGCCTCTGACAAGATCCTTTCTGGAAAGGTTATTAATGGTGCCGAAGTTCAAGTGATTGAGACGACGATGCCATAACCATGACTTTGTTTTAGAAGCCTTTGACAGCAAGCAGATTGGAGAAGACTTCATCATGTCTTCGATAGAGATGGTGTATAGGTTAGAACCATGTGTACCTCTCAATAATTCCACACCATCAAGTTCTCTAACAAAGCAAGTATGTTTTCTAAAGGCCACCTCTAGATCGGAATCACATAATTGACCAACAGAGAACAAATTATGACCAAGACCTTCCACATAATATACCCTGGATATTACACTTTTGCCAACTACATAATCACCATAACCCATAATTGCTCCAAAATAGTCATTCCCGAATCTAACAGTCCCAATGAATTTACTCACGAAGTTCATGAGCCGCGACCGGTCTCCATCATATGCTTGGAACGACTGAGTCCAAGTACCACAGTAACGATTTGAACGATCTGCAGCTTGAACACGACAAGAATGGATAACTGAATAATTGGGATCCCCATGCAAGAATGGGTTCCACTTGGTTAGTAACAGTGATTGGAACACCCACATCGAAATAGAAACACCCGTATTAGAAATAGAAGCAATGGAATCATTAGGAATAGATGCAGTGCTGGTGTCTGTATTTGACCTATTCAAATTATGTTCACTTCTTAAAGGAATAGTTCTACTAGTAGGCATCTATTTTCTAGTGGGCATTGTCTTAGCAGATTGAGGGCAGAACTGGTTGACCTTATGGCCAAAAGGTATCCATTGATAACCTATCTTACTAAATGTTCTTCCTATGGGTTTCCACTGTTTTCTAACTTTCTTTCGTTTTTGCCTTTTAGCCTTCTTAGCTTGATTTTTAACATTAACAGTTTTAACTGGGCATTTGACAGCATTAGACAAATCATTCATACCACATTCAAGATTAGTAACAGAAACCACGAAATCATCATTACATGTTTTGCCAAAAGTAGTAGAATTCGCATTAATTACAGTACGCTTAGAGCTAACACTAGAATCAACACGATTCATTTTATTCAAATTCTTCCTACGGTGATCTTCTACTTTCTTCCAATGCACATTCTTAGCTTGCGAGGTCCTATCATTCCTTGTATTGCCTTGATTCTTTGACCTGCTCGCTTTAATGTCACCGATTACTCCTGTAGAGGGAATGGGAATATTAGTTGGTTTTGCTACTTTTTCCTTTCCTTTTTTGATGTCCGATGTGAGCTATTTGAAGGCACATCGAGGTTCACTTTTTTATAATGGAGGTGTTGGGATCTGAACTACTTGAAGGCATACTAAAGTTCACATTCAAAACATTGGGCATTGAATGACTTGCATACTTGGCACTAGGCATAGAACAGGGTATCAAGGGATTGACTTGCTCACCTAGGGATTTAGGGCATATTGTAATTAAGCATTCTAGAAGTTCTTGAGATCGTTTGGCATATAAGCATGCATGGCCAATTGCATTATCAAGTGGTTTCTCTAACTTATCCTCTTCTACAATCTCACGGAGACATTCTTGGTTGTCCTTAAGGTATGAGAAATATGTTTGAATAGCAAGTTTGTTATTTCTAAGATGAGGAGGAACATATTTCACAGACAAAGCATATTTATTACAAACATGCACCTTTGAAGCACCATTCTGCCCATTGGTCATTGGCATTTTCCCTTTTACCTGACTCTTCAGATTCTCAATTTCCTTTTGCAATGAAGTTATTTTTTCATTATTTTTGTTGCGAGTGACTTTTATTGACTCAAATAACTCATTGAAATGACGTTTAACCTTTTCATTTTCTTCTATAACACTCTCATTTTCCTTTTGTAAGGCATTAACCAAGTTTTGAAGATGAAGGTTTTGAGAATTCCGAGAATCTAAAGGAGGAGGCATTTGGGAGCCAGTCACATTGTTCATTTCACCCTTTAATTGAGAAATTTGAGCTTTCAACTTTCTGATCGTGTTACAGTGAGCTTGAATCTGTTCATCACGTTTGTTTATTTCAAACACTGCATCAAACTCTGGAACATCTGAGGATATCTTGATGTTTGAGGTTTTAACATTTTCTTTGAGATGTTGATATTTTAGTTGTAAATCAAAATGTTCAACTTCTTGTTTTGAAAAATGTTTTACCAAATTATCGTGATCATCCTGTTCAATTTTCTCACTTAGTTTAGAGTTTTTGATTTCAAGCTCAATGACACGATCATGGGAGACTTTCAGAGTAACAGATAATTCATGAAATTGAGAAGCATTAATGGAACAATTTGTAGCAGTGTAAAACACATCTTGAGCAATACATTCAGAAATAAGATTCTCATTCAGGGTATGCAAGTTCTTCCTCTCAATCTCATTATATTTTAGTTCTCGCTCATAGTCACTAACCTCAACAATCATCGCATCAAATTCCTTTTCCATTTCTTTAATATCTAAGTCCATCCCCTTTTTAAGACTCTCAAATTGACCTTTTAATTGTTTAAAGAAAGGCATGACCTCAGTTAAATAGCATTCTTTAGTTTGCTCAAAACCCCTTTCCCTTTCAGTTATCCCAGTGGGTGTGATCCTTTTCTTACAAGTTTTCTCAAAATCAACAAATAATTGAAAGATAACATATTGACTGATTAAGGTCTTGCTTTTAGTGGCAATAGTTCTAGGAACTAGATGCATTGGTGTATTTGGAGGATACACAGTCGCTGAAGGCATTTTCCTAAGGGGAGGGTTTGTAACAACAAGATTCTCGCTTTTGCTTATCTAAATCCTTTTTCCAGAACACTTGTTCGGGAGTTAACAACGTTTGAGGCTTCAACTTGTTTAAGGAAATCCAGATTTCCTTCTTGTAATCATGGGGTTTGATCGTTATGTTATTGTTTTTAAACTCAGGATCTTCTAGCTTCTTATTCATTTTCTCCCTAGATGCATCATCTAATTTTCTATCTTCCTCAGTGCACTCAACGCAACTAGGTTTCTGTCTAGGTTTAAGAATCTCATTTCCATCATAGATCACCTTATTAGCAGCTCTAGCCTTTTTAATGACCTCTGGATTTAGTTCCACAACAAGGAGAATGCTATGCTTATCGCTTAAAACTCTATGCTTAGTGATCAAGTGAGACATCTGAATGGTATTCCCTTGTACGTACAACTTATTTTCAAGCTTGTTTTTAATAGTTTTTAGATTGGGAAAATCATTCAAAAGTTTTGACTCCTTAGCATTGAATTCTTGCTTAAGCATTTTAACATTTTCTTGAAGTTCCTGTTTTTGCTTAGTAGTTTTAGAAAGCTTTTCTTGTAAGGAGTTTAACTCTTGTTTTAAGACTTCTTCTCTAAAGTTACTTTTTCTAATAATTGTACGCATTTGGTCATCCATCTCCTGCTCACGGGTGGTTAATTCAAACTTAGCTCGTTATTCATAAATAGCAACACGTTCTTTATAGGCATTAAGTTCAGAGATAACAGAATCATCAGGGGCACATGCAGTGTATTCGTCAAAAGCATAGTCATCATTGACTGCATAAGATACATCACTTGGTACAATCTCACTTTCACTTTGTTTCACATATTGATCATATGGGACAATATTGATATTACCCATATTTTCAATATCTGACTCAATAATTACAGTTGATTGTACTTTGTCATGTATCTTTTGCTCATCAACTTCATCGTATAGTTTTAGTACCTCGTAAATGATTTTGTCTTTGGATGGACCAGCTTGTGGTGATGAAGAGACTTTAGGAGGGACCATTGGAGAAATGCTAGCCATGAAAATGGTTTGTGCAATAGGTTCATCATCAACGTCAGAGTCGTATGCATCACAATCAGCGACTTGAAAGGCATTATGATGATTGTGGCCCATCTCCTGAATTGGCTGCTCATCCACATCTGCATCATATGTCTTAGCATTTCCCTCAGCAAGAAACAACAACTCCTCTTCATTCAAAGCTGCACCATTATCCTGAGCTTGCACAAGCAACATCTTATCCTTGAAGTACTCTGCCATTTTGGCGATGTGCAGTTCCTTGCAATATGTCCCTCACCTCCACAGTTGTAGCACTTGATAGGTTTTGCTTGTCCCTGATTTCCATTCCTTCCCCTATTCAGATTTCCCACATATCCTCTACCGACTCCACCTCTTCCTTGTTCATACTGCCTTTCTTGAACTGGTTGTACCATAATCTTCCCATCTCTGACAGTGGCTTGATTGTGTGGATTTGATGCTATTCTGAGGTTGTTGTTGGTGTGTGGGAGAGAGTTCATGTTTTGACTAATCATGAGAGCCAGTTGATTAATGAATTTTCCCACGGTACGCATCAGCATCGCTTGTTTGAACATAAGATCGGGAATGAGTTTGTGATTACCATTACCCATGGGTATAACTTGAGATGCTTTGGTGGTAATTCCAATGTTTAAGTAGAAGGTAGTTGAATCATTTGATGAGCTTGTCTCTCCCTGGTTGCTTTTGAACTGATTAAGAATCCTTTTTTCAAACATAGCATGTCTCTCATTCTAAAGAAGGTAGGCATAGATTTGCTCATAGTTTGTATTCTTCAATCCTTTGGTTAGCTTCACAGAGGTGACAAACTTGTGCCATTCGGGATTCATGTTGTTCACAAACTTTGAGTTCAGCTGAATGTTTGGCATAGTCATTCTGATGTTCCTCATGTCATTAACAAGCTTGTGGAATCTCACGTAATACTCATAGACACTCTCATCTGGTTTCATCTTGAAGTGCTCAAATTCATCATAGAGTTGTGATTCTCTGTCTTCCATAGTTAATTCAGAACCAGAAAGAAGCATCTTGACATTATCCCACACAACCTTGGCTTCGGTGTTGTGATTGATAAGCTTGTAGATATCTTTTGGAAGACCTTGAAGTATGATGTTAGAAGCCCTCATATCAGCATCGAATCTCTTTTTCTCCTTATCAATAAGCTCATCATATGTCTTTGGTCTGTCTATTCCATAGATCATTGTTCCATCTGCAGGTGTATCAATTAAGTCTCTTGTAATCTCAATCTGATAAGGTCCTTCATCAATCGATTTGAGAATGTTGACCCCATTTTCCTTTCCAAGACAGATACCGATTCTTTGAGCCCAAGAGTCGTAGTCAGTTCTGTCAAGCATGGGTGGACGAGTATTCGAACCACTGCTTGAACATCCTTGGCCACAGTGGAGATGATTGTAGGTACGTTGGTAGACATGTTTAAAGATTACACGGGATTTTATAACTCAATGATTAAACCGGGAAATAGATTCTTTCACGGGATTTTACTAAATCAAGAGAAAACCATATTACACACAAAAGTCAACCAAGTCGCTAAGAATCCTTGAATCAAGTCGCTAAGCACTAAGTTGCTAAGTAATAACAAAACAAGTCGCTAAGTTCCAAATCGCTAAGAATTTTGACAGCAAGTTGCTATGCACCAAGTCGCTAAGATGTCAAGTTGCTAAATAGAAACTCGCTAAGGTCCAAATCGCTAACACCAAGTCGCTAAGAAACTTAAAGAACAAGTCGCTATCAAAATTGAAAGCAAGTCGCTACCTTACCAAGTCGCTACCCGTAGTGGAGAATCCACTACGTGTATGCGTTTGTCGGCTTGTCTAAAGAGACAAGTCGCTAGGACCAAGTCGCTACGAAAAACTCACTACAACTCGCTACCTTTTACTGAAGCAAGTTGCTAGCATGAAAATCACTCCGAGAGCCAAGTCGCTACCAAGAAAAACTTTAAAAACACACTTTTCAATCCAAAACAAGCTCAACCACAGTGATTCTAGCTTACCAAATCAAAACCCAAGCACATATAATGATCCTAAACACAAAAGTACACCCAAAATTCAAACTTTGACACAAGAAATGAACCAAATGATGCAAAAACCACTAAACTTTTTCAAACTCAAAAACCATCTAAAAACCACTAGAAATCCAAGGATATGAAAGAGATGATCTAACCATGGCTCTTGATACCATTTGTAACATATTGGATTTCACATACACATCATAACATAAACACAAGAGGCGTACACAATGGTTTTAGAGAGAGAAAGTTAGAGGTTTGGGAACTTTAGTGAGAGAAAGAAAAATCTTATTATGAGCTCCAACTCTCTACCTTGGGATGTAGAGAGTTTTTATAGTCATTACATAAAACGCCACCTGACGGGCTGTGGATCAGGCATACAGTGGGTAAAGACCCGTCCGTCCTCCACGGTGTTACTTAACTAAATACTACATAACATTAAATAACTACGACTACGAGCTTTCTAACGAATACATATACTTGAGGTGACCGACACTTTAACTACTGGATTTTCCAAATCCTAACAAGGTGTGACTTAAATGATCAAGGGTACGTAATAAGTGGTGGTAGCTAATGATTGCCTTTTATAGAAGGAAAATGGGACTTTTTATGACCACCAATGGATGATCAAGGATGACACTAGGAATTTTAGTAGTGTCAAGTAATGTTAAATGATCCTAAAAAATCAGATGGCAACTTGGAATAAAATTTGAAAATTCTTTAAAAATTATGAGAATTAAAAAACTAGTTTTTTACCCATTTTGAGTTAGATATGACTAAAATCAATTTGCTAAAATTGAGGGATTCACAAAACTAGATGTGTTGACATGTGATAGATGATGTGTGAGTATAAGAGTAGAAGGATGATGAGTTTTGGTGATATGATAATTTAAAAGGCACTTTGAGTGTGATCCTAAAATGAGCTATGAGAGAGTGTGAAGCTTACTAAGCTTGAAAAAGACTCAAGTGGTCCTAAGGCCTTATGTTTAGCTAGTGTGAGGTGATCTAGTGAGCTGTTTTGATGTGTGGGATTCTGCATTGTACATCTATCACCACGGATCTCACGGCTCCCTAAAAGGAGGGATCCGTCTAGTATATCTTTAGGGATCTAGCAACTGCAGATCAGAAGCATCACAGAAAAGAATGCAGATTTTGCACTATACTATGTATACCAATTTCTATTGGTCTCTACCCTAAAGTAACAACAAAACAAGCAAAACATCTAATAAACTATATCATAAATAAGAGCAGCAATGATAATATCCAAACAACCAAACTAAAGAATTTGACAAACAAAAGCATTCATTGTAAAATGATAAACAAGATGTCTAAAAGCAACCATAATCCTAATGTCTCTTTTGTCAATCTTTTCTCTTCCTCTTTCCTGACTTCACGACGTAGTTAGTTAGGCATTGAATCATACCCTTCAATTGTTTGAATTCTTCGGTCTCGTTCGGAAGAGTTGGAAGTTGTTCAAAGTAGGTTATGGGGTCCAAGTCGACGTTGACAGCGGGGTTGACATTTACTTCCTCTTCGTTCGAGGAGTCCGGGAGAGCCTTAGGTTTTCTTCGATTGACCATGAACCATTTAGAGGGTTGTTTGGTAAGTGGTACCATGACTTGATCGGAAAGGAAATGATCATCGTTGATTAGAGATGGTTGCATTGCACTAACATACTTACAGAGTCATGTTAGGAGCATACCATAGGGAAGTACCATGTTGGCAACTTTGTATACCTCGGCCATTCTCTTCACCATGTATTAGGCGAGATTAAATGGCCTTTGGTGAATGAGGCAATATATCATTTGGATAAGACATGCATTTGGATGGCCTTTGTTTCTGACCAAACTAATGACATTTTCCCCAAGAATTTCTTCCCACTTTCTATAGATGGGATACATTTCGAAGAGTTCCATTTGAAAGGGATCACGGTGAATAAGCTCTTGTTGCGGTTGAAGCGAGATTGGCCGGCTCTAATTTGGAAAATGGTGTCTCGAACAATTGCGGGGTCATCAAGAGGAGTACGGTAGATTGGTTTGGAATCAAGTCCAAAGGATTGAGTGGATATTGCCCAATCTTGGGAGTACATACAAATTCCTTCCCAAGGAATTCGAAGGATTTGAGCAAATGTGTTGAGGGGTAGAGTGAAGTTTTGTTTATTGATGATAAAAGCGATTGAAATGCTATCATCACTATTTCGAATGATCCTAACGCTTTTGTAAAATTCAAAGATGAAAACCGGAAAAATTTGTTCATCAATATCAAGGAGACAATCAAAGTTGATTGCCGAGAAGACTTGACGAATGTCGGTATTTTCAAGGAAACATTCCTTGACCACACGACCTTCGTGGATAAGTCATTTTTCAAGTCTTTTGAAGACTTTACGATCGGTTTTTGACAACCCCTCTTTTCGATAGTATTTAGTGAGGTAGTGAATGGTATCATGGTGGTCTTGTTGGGTAGCTTTAGGCATGGTTGGTCCTAGAAAAACAAATATTCCAATTAGGTAAAAAACATTTAGATGGGTTTATGGTTTTGATTTGTATTAACAATGTTGTAAGCACAATGTAATCTTAGTTATGTGAAAACCTTTTCTAGTGATCAATTTTGCAAAACCTAATTTTATCAATTGATTAAGAAAAATTGAAAACTATAAACCCTAGGGTGAGGATGATGAAGATTAGAACTGTTAGGTCACCATATTAGTAAAACAAGCATCAATATGTAGAAATAAAGAAGAGATGATCGGATGAACACTTAACCAAACTCACGCGTATGAGTGTAAAGAAAGATTATGCGTAGGTGAAATAGATAAGTGAACAACCAACCCTCAAGTAACGGTTTACAAGAGGTATTTATAGGAGGGAACTAGGGCAACACACCAAGTTCCCATCCTTTACTTATTGGGCTTTGGATAGGCTCATGGGCTTTCTACATGAGCCTAACCTTGATTACTAACATAAAAGCCATAATTAAGCTAACTATTACATATTAATGACTAACACTTGAATTCTAGTTTAGGAGTGATTCAAACAATCTCCCCCTAAGTGTTAGTGATTGATGATATAAACGTTGTAGGTGCTGATGTAATAGTAGCTTTGACGTCTTCTAACATTCTTCTTTCTTGTGAGAAGAAGTGCCTTGATTTGAACAATCTCCCCAGTGTAGAGAAATTGTTTCCTTTGAACTATTCTGCTTTGACGTCATCATTATCTTTGTTCTTTGATCTTTGTTCTTTATGATGGAAGTGATAGTATGTTGTTGCTGTCTGCATCAGGTCCGCTTCGTTGCTCCAGTGTCTCCACTTCTTTCTCCAACATGCTCACACGCTCTTTAACGTTGGATTTCAGTATTGATGTAGTTCTCTTAGTCTTTAAACTTTGTAGATTCTTTGACTTTGAAGAAGAATCATTCCGAATTTGTGTTGTCTTTTGTGAGAACTTTAATTAGTGTTATTGATGGCATTAGCATGTGGAGAATATGCACGATCTTTTCCACCCGCAAGCATCCATAAGAAGAAAACATAAAACATGGGTTAGAAATAATCCAGCGCTTACAAGTTTAAACTTCGAGAGTGTTAACAAAGATAGTGTGAAAACACAACTCTAATTCTCACAAAGGCCGTTCCTAAACTAGAGTCCCACAAGTGAGATAACGCGATGTACCGAAGTACACCTACAGTTCAGATGAGTCGCGGAGGTACACCGAAGCATCACCCTACGACGTAGACCGCTTTGAGACACACTAAGCGTAATCCACGGGAGCTACCGGAAGTGACCCGCTGTCGTGGTTGTTTGATGTTGACCCGGCAGAGTTTCCATTCAATCACTGAGGATCACATGTGTGATCCTCTCATAAATGTTCTCGACAGATTGCTAAGATCTGTGTAGGACTCGATATTGTATCACTTGCGTCCTTGTTGTTGAACGACAAGTGGTGAAATGTCAAGTGTACCTAAGAGATCTTTTGATGAATCTCGTGGCTCTAGACTCAATAGTGCGCTTTGGTTTTCCTGAGTGGAGACTAGGGAGAGGGTCTCCTTGCTTCAATACCAGCAATCTCTAAGATAAAGCCAATAGTTTACGTAGGGTTCCCTGTGAGAATGAAACAAGCTTCTGTTGAGAGAAACTTGAGTGGCTAAGAAGGTTTAGTGCATGCGTCCACCGGGTCCATGACGACTTAGATCTTCAATACCGGTGTCATCAAGTGACAACCAATAGCATATGAATTGAACCCTTATGCGCCCTAAGTTGAATAATCTGGAGGGCTGTTTCTTTTCACCCTTTTCTTTGCATTTCTTTTTAATTCTTCAACTCCTTCTTTCTCCGATTCTCATTTTCTCCTTTTTATAATCATACCTAAGGACTTCTAATTCTAATTATTGGTGGTGTCCTTGGGTAGATCCCTCCGGCTCTGGCGGATCATAGGACGGTTATTCCTAACCTTAGTCGCCTTATAACTCCATGACTAACCTATGTTGCCATAAAACCATTTTCATGAAAAATCTCTCAAAGTGGTTATGAGTAAAAACATTTAATGCCACTATTGAGAGTTTAAGACTTTGCATAAATACTCCCCCTCCATACGTCCTTAAGTATTTTTACAGAAATCTGCACGGTGAGAGAAGAGCGCACACTTTTGAATTGATCAACTCAAGATAGACAATTCCCCGCGAGACACGGTTAAGTTGCATAGTTAAAGAGATACATTGTCAGCTTTTAGGTGAAAACTAGCTCTAATAACCACCTTGAAGGTGTGGAAAAACCTCGAAGGGTCGTCAAACCCGTCAAAGTTCATGTCAACCAAGAGTTTCTCGAATGGTACATTCTACTTGGACTAGTCCTTTGCGAGACACCTTCACATCACTAGTGAACTAGCTTGAAATTATTACCCGTCCCGGACAAGTTTTTTCGAGTTACTAACATTTAAGATCTCGTCAATTCATTAGTTAAGTCTGTAGCACAATGATTCATTTGCAACTTCACAACATATTTCTTATCACATAATTTTTCTCCCCCTCAAAAAGGACATATAAATGTTGTTTTTGATGAAATTTGATGTCGAATATGTCCATTTCGAGTTTTGCGGGAAGATTACCATGAAGAACAATTAATGAACAAAGTTTAATCAAATATTCCCCCTCAACAAGTAATATTAACTTTTGAGGTTTTGAAAAGCATAAGGGGAAGTACTTGTTCTTTTGAGCAAAACTCAAAAGTAAGAAGCTTTCGCTCCTTTTATAAGGATTGTGGCACTGAAGTGTACCACAGAGTCCTTTGATTACAAGTAAGGGTTGTACACTGTAATGTGTTCACAAGCCATGGTCATATATAAATCACACAACCAAGTAATGATAATGAAACAAATCAAGGGTTACCAGGAGAATCCGGTAGTCCAGCAATAACTCCAGGAATACGTTCTGGGCGTTGATAGCCTATGAGAGAAATGTTGGGACGACCACCTACGAAACTCTCCAACGTTCTAAACTGGTCCCTTCTGAACAACCTTTCATCAATCCGTGTGATGATTCTCTTTACATCCCTCTTCTCCTTCGAATTCCATCTCTTCGGTGACCCAATACCTTGTTGTATCTCCTTTAACCGATAAGCTAAACCATCCCTGACTTTCTTCAGTGTATGATCCCCAAACTTATGAAGCTCGTTGCACGCCATTAAGCAATTTAGGTGTAGTTCACTACGATAGACTACTCCAAATGGTTTGCTGATTAGGGTGTACTGAGGAAGGTGGTTTATGTCGGCAAGGTCAAGCTGTGGTTTTGTGAGGTTAACACGTGTCTGATACGATTCCACGGCAAGCTGAATGTCTTCTACACGTTCTTGGATGACTATGCTTCAGATGTAGATGAGTAAGGATTTGATGTATTCGCGTTGGATAAGAGTGGAGAAGTGTCTCATTCGTCCTTGCACCTTAGCGAGATACATATCTTCAATGTCATTCAGCGAAAGTCTCGAAAAATCCGCTTCTCAGAATTCATAGTCCTCTTCGTCTTGTCTTTTTACCACAATATTTTTGAGAAATGTGTAGTCCCATTTAGATGCAAGAGCGACATGCCTAATAGCAACGATCTGTTTATCACTATACACTTCGTGTTTTGACTTTAGAACCTGGCAGCTTTTGTAGTAGATTCTTCGGCGTTCCGGCCAATGGTGAGTCCCATACATTGCGTCAATGTCATACTTTTCCACGGTGTTGGCAAACATGTGAGTAGCGTTTTCTTCGATGGCTATGCAGTTGGAATAAATTGCTACCGGGAACGGAAGTGTAAGTCATGTGGCGTATTTCTTTGACACATCGCTACCGTGTAGAAGATATTCCAGGTCATTGTTGAAGAAGTAGCGGAATGGAATCTTAGGTTGATCTGGTTGGCCAATTGTAGGTAGAGGTCTGGTCCAGTTTGTGTAGTATGGAGCCTTGTCTTTTCTGGTGAAGTCAATGTTTGCTTTAGGGTTGAGCCAATCGATGTTGTTAGACATGGCTCGTGCTATGTTTTCAAGATGGTATTCCACTTCAATAGCACTTTCAGAGCTGTTTTTGAGCAGTTGAAAAGCCTCATTCTTGATGCGTCTCAACTCTGCTTTAGTCATCTTCTTCACCCGAAACTTTTCTTGAAGTAACTTAGCATGCTCCAATGTTCGACCATCTACCATTTCTTGACCTTCAGGTAGTGACGGAGTAGCATCAACAAGTGTAGAAAACCAGTCGTATTCAGCGGTGTCATCTTCGTCTAGCCATGACACAACATTGGTCTTTGTCTTCTTCTTCTTCTTTGGATTTGATGAGGATCCTGGTTTCTTTGTTGTGGCGGGAGAGGTGGGTTGTTGTTGGGGCTCAGGGATCTCTTCATCGTCACCACCAGTGTACTCGAAGTGATCACCGGTTTTCTCTGTAGATGGTGGTAACTCAGAGTCCTGAGGTTTTTCAGTAGCAGCAGAACTTGGTGGAGATCTTCTTTCAGTTGGAGTCCTTTGGGTAGTGGTGGCATGGAGGATGATTCACCAGTATTCTTTGGGCGTTTAGGCTCCTTATCCTTATCCTTATCCTCATCCTTATCGTCATCGTCTCTTGGATTCCTAGGCCTTGCAGCTTCTACTCTGCATGTTGTTTTGAGTTGGTATTCCAGCAATGCTTCAAACAGTTTACCTTTGTCAGAAGTAAATTTTGCAGATCGTTTTTACATTTGCGTTACCAGCCTAGAAACCAATTCAGCATCAGAGAACACTATAGGATCAGTTGGGTTGATTGTTACGGTTAGAGGTGTTGATCTTATAGTTTGCTTGGCCAATTGCATGAGATTCGGATAGAGTTGTCTGTTGAACATCTCTTT
Source organism: Chrysanthemum makinoi (assembly GCA_910596185.1). Lineage (NCBI taxonomy): Eukaryota > Viridiplantae > Streptophyta > Magnoliopsida > Asterales > Asteraceae > Chrysanthemum > Chrysanthemum makinoi. Next base: position 107,756,782 of record OU343217.1, read on the forward strand.
TGTCACGCCAGGAACAGTGTCGAGAAGGAATTTGTGAGTATATCCCTTAACCATCTCGTTCATTTCCCTTTGGACATCACGTTGCATAAACTTCTGGTTATATTCCCTTTCACTTGACATCTTGTCTATCTTTTCATGTAGAAGATTGATATTGTCAGCAAGTTGATTCAGCTTTTTGTTGAGCACGTCTTTCTTCCGGACTTGCTTGACAGCTTTGACAATCTTTTTTTAGCCCGGGATATCCAAGAGTCGGTAGGTTTCTTCACTGACTTAGATGTGGATCTGGTTGTGCCTTTGGATGGTGGTGGTGAAGAGTGAGAAGACGAGTCTGATGATGATGAGACATGAGGAGACTCGTGGTCTTTGGCTGCTCGAAGTTTGTTCCTGGAACGTGTTGGGTTGTCTAGAAGAAAGTCATCATAATCAACTTCGTCATCTTTTCCAGACTTAGCCATTTCTTCAAAATTAAGCCCTTCTTCATCTGCTTGAGCTTGACCTTCTTTATCTGTTTTTTCTTTAGCTGCAACCTCAGCATCTTCATCAAGAATCTTCTCAGACTTCTCCTTCTCTGGTTCCTCAAATTCATAAGTGATAGAGTCCTCCAGTTGCCTTTGTTGTTGTTCGTGGGTGGTGGTACCAGTTCCCTTATCGGGTTGATTAACCGCATCGGAAACTGGTGTAGATAGTGCAGCACCACTTGACCCTCCGGGGCCACGAGTTTATTCCTTTATGAACTCTTTGGCAATGTGTTGGAGTATGATATTCTTCACCTTTTTCTTGTAGTCTTTATCCAGTGGCTCTTCTTCCGAGCTTTCCTCTTCTTGCTCAAGCACTAGAGTTTTCCCTTTGCCTTTATCAGCTTTTGGACTAGGAGGTTTTGCAACTGTTTGAGTGACATCGATTGGAGTTTCAGAGTAGAGGACCTCTTCGTCCGTTTCAGTATCTTCGGAGTCCTCGTCCGTAAGCTTTTGTTGCGGTTCAGGTTTGGGAATAGGAATGGCTTCTTTTGAGGAAATTTTCCTTTTGTGAACATGAGTCCTTTTGGGATACTTCCTCGTACTCTCAGTGCTTGTAATGCTTCCCACCGCCTCTCGTTTTCCTAGTAGGTGTACCAAAGGACTTTTCATCAAGGAAACCTACTTTGCCTTCTTCAATGCTACTGATATCGTTTGTACGAGTACAGTTGTTTGATATCATCAGTAATAAGATAATCTGGCAGCACTGCACCTTTGTTTCTTTGTTGTAGAGTCCTTAAATCTAACAGTGAGTGTGGGCTCATACAACACGGAGTGTTGTTTGGGGTCATCAAGTCTCAATGGAATATCAGGATTATACCCTAGAGCTCTTTGGATCAACAGTTTGGTGTATTCGATATATGGGATCTTGGTGCCAAGCTTTTTAAGGTAAGTCATCATGTCGTCCCATATCAGAGCTTCAACTTCTATGTCTTTCTTGTTGACCAAAGCCCAAAATATTTGTAGTTCCATGAGCTTGGGATGCTCATGACCACTATCACGTCCAGAAACGGATTTCACAATCATAATGTAGAGGGTTCTCCATGGCTGGGGAATGTTCTTGAGATCAACAGATGAATGCTTAGGGATTACCCCGGTAGCTTCATCATAGCCGATGTCGACCATGAACCGGAGAATGACCTCTTCAGTTAGAGTGGCATTGTATTCATTAGGTTTGATGACAGGAATGAGAAGAATAGCCCTCAAATCTGCTGGTGTGATGATGACTTGTTTGTTGTTAAGCGTCACTGTCACAGCATTTTGACCTTTGACCTTTTGCATTGTATGCCTGAATTGGTGAATGTAGATCTCCGGTACAGTAGCAGAGTTAGTGAGCATGTTCTGATAGGGGTGAGTCTTCAGAATATCCACTGCAATCTCACATGAAGACTCAGAGCAAGAGAAGGTATCAAAGTCAACTCTGAGGATGTTCTTTCCGATCTTCATTAGGTAACGATGAGGGAAGATATCTTCAACAGTGAGAACATTTGGTGCTTCCACATTTTGCATTTGAGCGTCCATGTCGTGATCTAAAAGATATTTAGCCAAAAGAACCAACATATCGAAAGACATTTCTGTTAATACAAATATCGTCATTAAACGTTATTTATATTTTTGATCTTTGCCTGATATGTCGATGATTGTTAACGAGTCCAAAAGTCACTTGTTAGTCCATTTATAGTCCAAAGCTTATAAGCTTGTCAAGTTTATTAACTTTGAGTTTCAAAGTCCAAGCTTTCTCACTTATTTTTCACAACTATATTAAACATCATTCAAGCTTATTAGTGACATTTATGATTAGTACCATCTTGATATGACTCTAATCATTATGTATGATAGTAGTTTGTAGAATGTGTTAGGTTCTTAAAACCAAACACTACTTAAGCATTTGCATATTTCTATTAATAGTAATACAACATTTGACATCATGTATTACATCATGGAAATCATTGGAAGATTCCATTAGATATTTTGTGAAGATTTGTACTCTTCATATCTTGCACAATCTTACTTAGATAGAGTTGACTTTAGGCAAGATTTGATATCTTGACTGTCGATCATGGGGCGGTACCATTTTGGTACACGGGCGGAACCCTTTTAAGGGTCCATGGTCCGTGGACGCCTCATCCAATTTGGCTATAAATAGCAATGCCAAGCCAAGTAGTTTTTCATCCCTTTCTAACATACTCATACATATCTTCTCTCTAACCTTTCTAACTCAGTTTCATATCATATTAGTGATCTCTTTGTAGCAAAGAAGATCAAGTCATATTCAAGCTTCAACGAGAAGTTGGAAGTCTTGTTTGTTTAGTGTTGTATGATCTAGTGTTGATCCATACTTCATTGTTGTATCAAACCATCATAATCTTGTGAGTGTGAGTGGTTAGTATTTTAGTCCTCAAAATACATTGTGTGTGGGAGTAGTTGTACCCTTGGAAAGAACTCGACATCTAGCTTAGTGTCGGAAATAGTGTAGGCGAAGTGTAAAGGTTTTCTCCGCCGGTGAAAGGAGCTTGTTGACTAGTGAAGTTAAACTCTCGAGTGTGAGACTCGAGGAGTGGAGTAGGGCAAGGAAAAAGAGTCCTTGTAGGCCGAACCACTATAAACAACTTGTTGTGGTTTGATCATTTCTTTCCTTATTTACTTATTACATATTGCTTGCATATTTCATTAACATACTTAAGATCAATATCAATTGATCTTTCAATAAGTTTCAAAACAAAGATTTTAATCGGTAAACTATTCAACCCCCTTCTAGTTTTCTACAATTGGTACCAGAGCCTCGTTGCTCAAGAATTTCTAAAATAACTTGTATTTTATAAACTTGAAACGATCCATGGATTCTCAAAACTTTAAAGAAGGGCAATCTATGCAAAGACCACCACTCTTTGAAACCAATGGATTTATCTATTGGAAAACCGTTTTGAAACATATGTAAAATCAAAAGATATAGATCTTTGGTTAATTATTGTTAAAGGAGATTTTAGTTCTACAACAAAGGATATTTCCGTTGATGAACAAAAGAAATTAGTTGCTAAAAATAATGAAGCTAAAATGATGCTTTATAATGCTTTACCTAGAAAAGAATATGAAAGAATTTTATGTGTGAAACCGCCAAAGATATTTGGGAATCTTTAATTGTTACACATCAAGGTAATTCACAAGTCAAGGATAACAAAATTGATCTTCTTGTTCAACAATATGAACAATTTGTTATCCCTGAAGATGAAACCATTGATTGTGGCTTTGCTCGCTTTAACACTATCATTACATCACTTAAAGCACTTGATGAATCTTTTCGTAGTAAGAACTTTGTCGGGAAATTTCTTAGAGCACTCCATCCAAAATGGAGAGCTAAAGTGACCGCCATTGAAGAATCAAAAGATCTCTCAATAATGTCACTAGACGAGCTAATTGGCAACCTCAAAGTTCATGAAATGGTAATGGAGAAAGATTCGGAGATCATCAAAGGAAGAAAGGAGAAGATCAAATCCGTTGCTCTTAAAGCAAAGGCGGAATCAAGCGATGATGGTGAATCTTGTTCCGATAGTGAAGATGAGGAGTATGCCATGGCCGTTAGAGATTTCAAGAAGTTCTTTAGAAGAAGAGGAAAGTTTGTAAGACAACCTCGAGAAGAAAAGAAGCCATTCAGAAAAGATCGGGATGATAAGAAGAGTAAAGGTGAAAGAAAGTGTTTTAGATGTGGTGATGCAAGTCATCTCATAGAGAATGTCCCAAGCTCCCTAAAAGCAAAACTCAACGAGCTTTTGTAAGTGGTGCTTGGAGTGATAGTGAAGACGATGAAGAATCAAGCAAGGAAGAGATCGCTCTAATGGCACATGAGTCAAATGAGGTACTTTCCGACTCTTCTTATTCTTCTATAGATGATGACACCTTGCAAAAACAATATAATCAATTGTGTGAGCTAAGTCTAAAAATCATAACTAAAAATAAATTTCTAAAAACCAAAAAGGAGTTTTTGGAAAATGAGGTATATGAGTTAAAAGAAAAAGCAAAACGACTTGAAAAGGGAAAAGCAAATGACGATGATTGTAAATCATGTCAAGAGCTTAATCTTGAAATAGAAAACCTAAAGCTCACACAAGAAGTTTTAATAGAAAATAATTCTAAGTTTAAAAGGTTTAACAAAACCATCGCTATTGCCGATGAAATAGTTAAAATCCATAAAACACCATGAGACATGAATGGGCTAGGTTTTAATGAAGTATTAATTCCAAAGAGTCAAAACAAAACGGCGAAAAGGACTAACATTCTCAAAATTGCTGCTGCATAAGACGGACGCACGGAACCAAAATAAGGGTTCCGTCCGTTGTGCAAAATGGTACCGTGGTACTTCAGCAGAATGTAATGTTCGCAATACGTACCGTACTAAATTTGTTAAAGTAACAAAGAAAACCAATGATAATGTTAAACTAAAACCAGCCATTATATCGGGAGTAGGACTTGTTAAAAATGAATTTAGATCAAAAACTACTCAACAACGATATAAAACTTCTTTTGCCAAACTTTCCTAAGAGCAACAACAACGTTCAACCTAACTACCAACACAACGGTTGGAATCAAAACTTTCCTAGACCATATCAAACTCCGGATTACATGCCATGGAACCCTTACCCATCATTTCCATACATGAATCAAATAAATGGTATGTTTAACCCAAACGGACCCATGAGATATTGGGGACCAAATGTTTGAGTTATTCGCTTCTTAGGTATGCTTGAAAGTTGGATTGGAACCTGATGAATGGATTAAAGATAGTGGATGCTCACCCACACATGACGGGCAACAAAAGTCTCTTCTCATCATACCAAGAGTATGACGGAGGTAATGTCACTTTCGGTAGCAATCTCAAAAGCAAAATCATTGGCAAAGGTACGATTGCTCATAACTCTCTAACTATTGAAAATGTTGCTCATGTGGATAGGTTAGGATTTAATCTACTTAGTATTAGCCAACTATGTTATAAAAAGTATAAAGTACTATTTGATGAAAATGGTAGTAAAATACTAAAAGATGGTATCACCATAGCTAAAGGAGTTAGGAAAAATAACATATACGTCATGAAAATAGATAAAACATATAATGACAAACTTTGCCTAACAACATTAGACGATAGCTCATCTCTTTGGCATAGACGCTTAGGTCACGCTAATATGAGACTTATACAAAACCTATCTTCAAAAGAGTTGGTTAGAAATTTACCAAAACTAAAATATGACCAACACTTTTGTGACGCTTGCAAAATTGGTAAACAAACACATAGTAGTCACAAATCTAAAAATATGGTGTCCACATCTAAATGTCTAGAATTATTACATATGGACTTATTTGGACCATCCGCTATAAGAAGCTATGGAGGCAACTTATACACTTTGGTCATAGTAGATGATTACTCAAGGTTTACTTGGACGTTATTTTTGAAAACCAAAATGAAGCTTTTGATAAATTTGAAATACTTAGCAAGAAAATTCAAAATCTTCTAGGTGTCAAATTCGTGTCGATCCGAACGGATCATGGTCGTGAATTTGACAACGAAACTCAATTTGGAAACTTTTGTGATACAAATGGTATAACACATAACTTTTCCGCCCACCTAACACCTCAATCAAATAAAGTAGTAGAACGTAAAAATAGAACAATTCAAGAAATGAGTAGAACAATGCTTAATGAACAAAACATTCCTCAAAAGTTTTGGTGTAACGCCGTTGACACTTCTACATATATTTTAAATAGAGTCCTAATACGCCCTTTCCTAAACAAAACACCATATGAACTTTATAAAGGTAAAAAGCCAACATTAGGATATTTTAAAGTCTTTGGTTGTAAATGTTTTATTCTTAATACTAAGGATTATCTCACCAAGTTTGACCCAAAGTCTTATGAAGGTGTATTTCTTGGTTACTCTCAAACTAGTAAAGCTTACATTGTCCTTAATAAAGAAACAATGATAGTCGAGGAATCGTTGAACATAACATTTGACGAAAGTCCACCTCCCTCTAAGACATCACCTTTGGTAGATGATGACTTAGTTGAAAGTCAAATAATAGAAAGTCAAATTAATAATAACAAGGAAGATGAACCATCAAATAAGGAAATTGTCAACATCAAAGAATCTAAAAGTCATCCATTAGAAAAGGTCATAGGACAACTTAATCAAAGAACCTTAAGGTCACAAGCTCAAAATCAAAGTAATCATTTTTGTTTTGTATCCACCATTGAACCAAAACCCATAAATGAAGCAATAAAAGATGAATCATGGGTAATTGCCATGCAAGAAGAATTAAATCAATTCGTTAGAAATGATGTTTGGAAACTAGTTCCAAAACCCAAAGATCAAACTATAATTGGAACAAAATGGGTCTTTCAAAACAAAATGGACGAAAATGGTGTAGTATCTAGAAACAAAGCTAGGCTTGTTGCACAAGGTTATAATCAACAAGAAGGAATTGACTATGATGAAACTTATGCACCGTTAGCTAGACTTGAATCTATTAGAATATTACTTGCTTATGCATGTGCTTATGACTTTAAATTATTTCAAATGGATGTTAAAAGTGCTTTCCTTAATGGGTTTATTAACGAAGAAGTGTATGTTGCTCAACCTCCGGGTTTCACCGACTTTGAGAAACCACATCATGTCTTCAAACTCAAGAAAGCATTATATGGCCTTAAACAAGCACCTAAAGCTTGGTACGACCGTCTTAAGACTTTTCTTGTTGATAACAAATATACTATGGGATTAGTAGATAATACTCTTTTTACTAAGAAAAAAGGAATCACAAATTATTATTGTTCAAATATACGTTGATGACATTATATTCGGATCAACTTGTCAAGAACTATGTAATGATTTCTCTAAAATCATGCATGACGAGTTTGAAATGAGTATGATGGGTGAGTTAAACTTCTTTCTAGGACTTCAAATTAAACAACTAGAAGATGGTATTTTCTTTAACCAATCTAAATATATAAAAGACATGCTTAAGAAATTTGGTCTTGAAGATTCCAAACCAACTAAAACACCCATGTCCTCGGACACTAAACTCACCAAGGACGTAGAAGGTGAATCCGTAGATAACACTAAATATAGAGGAATGATCGGTAGCCTACTCTATCTTACGGCTAGTAGACCCGACATTATGTTTAGTGTTTGTCTATGTGCTCGCTTTCAAGAAAACCCAAAGGCATCACACTTAGAAGCATTAAAAAGGATTTTAGATATATTAAGGAAACAACATGTTTAGGATTATGGTATCCCAAAGGAACGGGTATTGAAACCATAGTGTATGCCGACTTGGATCATGCCGGTGATTATGTCGATAGAAAAAGTACAAGTGGTATTTGCACTTTTGTTGGACATTGTCTCACCTCATGGTTTGCAAAGAAGCAAACGGCTTTAGCCATCTCTACTACGGAAGCCGAATACGTCTCAGCCGGAAAAGCATGTCAACAAGCTCTTTGGATGAAGCAAGCTCTCGTAGACTACGAAATTCATCTCAACGACATTGTGATACTTTGCGACAACAAGGGAGCCATCGATCAAAGAAAAATCCCGCTCAACATGCTCGTACAAAGCACATTGAAATCCGTCATCACTTTCTTAGCGACAATGTTCAAAAAGGAAACATTTCAATCGAGAAAGTATCCTCCGAAGACAACATTGCCGACATCTTTACTAAACCTCTTAAACGAGAACCTTTTAATCTTCTTAGACTTGGTTTAGGGTTAATGGAACCAAACATGTAGGATAAACATAGCCAAAAACATTAGAATAGTCAAACCAAAACAATTTTGCCTTGTATCGCTCTTGTAGCCACGCACCAACGACAACACGGACGGAACCAAAATTTGGTGCCGCTCGTCCGTGGTGTCTACGTAAGCAAACCGCTATATACATAACATCCTCTTCCTCAAAACCCACTTTACCAAAACGTGTAAACTTAAACCAAGCTCATTATTGTCATCTTCCCACTCACTAATCCCTGAAGATAACATCATTGTAAGTATCCTAACTACATTTCATCTCTTAATTCGGAGTCTAGGATTCTTATTTATGCACAAAACTATCACAAATCATTACATGGGGTTTTATGTATGCTTTTATACCAAATATGAATTCAATTGGCAAATTGCATAACTAGTCATTCAAATTAGGTACTACATTATCATATTGCATAAACAAATCATGTTTCCCACTAATTGATAGATAATAAATATAAGGCCTCATTCAAACAACCAAACACCCCATGTCAAAAGTTTTGAAAAGCTTCTCACTTGTAGGAAAACATTTTTCATTGCTAATACAAATAGAAACGTTAGAATTTTCATCACTTGCATGCTCTTGAATACTAAAGGTATTGCATAACTAATATGCACTCCTGGGTATATTCAAATGTAGCCACATTGAATTAGGAGCATTTGGGTTATCTCATGGTATTTACCAAACACCCCACTAAAACCATTTTGTGCATAAAATGAGTCGAGATAACCGCAACTCCAAATTGTTTTCATATAGGCACACACTAGAATCAAAAACGTTAAAATTTATTTTCATTTTTTTTAACATATTAATTCTTGTCCCTAGGAATAACCATGGTAGCCGCAAGATTCTATGATCACAAAGACACCCTTAACTACATTCCCAAACACCACAAAACCAAAGGACTTACCAAGGAACAAGTAGAAATATTTAAGGGTCTAGAATCAAGGTATTTCCATGAGGGTAGAACCATTCACTCATCCTTCCTTGAAAATACCAATCTTCGTGAAGAACTAGCCGCCATTCAATTCGATTGTCTTCTTGACATCGATGAACCAATTTGTCCTAGGTTTGTGTTAGAATTCTATGCTAGTGTGACCGGCTTTAGTGATGAAGACGATGATGAATTTTGTCTTAGGTTTAGAATCAACCAAAATGACTACACCATCACCTTAAGCAACTTTGCTCAAGTGTTAGGAATTCCCAACCGAGGAACTTGTGTCTACACGGATAAGTGGTCACTCATGGCTCTTGATGCAATCAATGACCGCTTCTTCCCTACATAACCCGTTTGGCCGATAAGGATGTCATCCGTGAACACCTTTTAACCCAAAAAGTGATACAACCCGAGTTACCCGAAAGGGAAAAGAGGTAAACCGAGATCCATATGGAATGGAGCTAAATGAACTTAAGCCCTAATTTAAGAAATGGGAGGAGCTACTTAGAGCCAACGTCATTAGCACCATAGGGAATAGGGATCACATAAACGCTTGTCTTTGCCACATGCTCTACAACTTGTCCACCGGACAACCATTCAACTTAGCCTACTACATAGCTAGGAGAATGATTGATATTCCAACTCAAGGATCCGTTGCTCTTCCATACGGGATGCTTCTCACCCGTCTCTATAGAAACTTGGCCCAATTCCACCAACCCTAAAAGGGATGCACCTTCACTATGAACTCATCCCTCACATCTTTGTACCTTTGAGTGATGCTCGAGTTGCTAAGACTAAAGGCAAGAGAGCTAAACCTCCAACTCCTTCATCATCATCATCAAATAGCTCCGAGGATGGTCTTCCAAGCTCTCATCTTCCACCTCATGAGTATTACGAATCTCTTCCCGAGATTGAGAATGAATCGGCAGAATTCAAGCAAACTAAGGGAATGTTCAAGTGCCTTGGTAGGATGATGAACAAGATTTACAAGAAATTGAACAAATAAGGGTACTTTAAGGAGTGTTTGGAACAATGCATTATCGTTAATGTTTGATACTATTTAGTTGCTTTTATTATGTAGGATGATAATATAACTTGAAACAATGGTGTATGCTAACAATCTCATGCTGGGGATAGCACAAATAGGCTATCAAATTTTACCCATTTTCACTATATTGTGAAAATCAATAAGCCTTGCTCAAAATCTATGCTCCACTATGTTTACATATGTGTTATTTACTTTTCCTAACTAGAAATGTTTAGTATAACATGTTTTGAGAAAAATTTCAGGTTTCTGAAATTTGCCCACACCTAAAAATGAACTCTCACCAATTTTCAGCACTGACGGATCCGACGGCACCATAATTTTGGTACCGCCCTTTATATAGTTTGGTACCGCCATACATAAAGTGGACGACGGCACCCTTTTTTGGGTACCGTCCGTATATGTTTTTGGTGCCGTGGATCCTCCGGTAATTTTCGAATTTCGACTCTTTCGTAATTCCAAATTATCTTCCATCACTTATAAATCAATCTTAACTAGTTTATACTGGTATTAGAACTAGTATTATTTACTAAGGTATATAAGAAATCCATTTCCCACCAAAATTCAAAATTTTGAAAAATCCACCCAAGGAGCCCTTTGGCATAAAGGAAGGAACCAAAATTTTGGTACCTTCAAATCCGTGGGTAATCTGAATATTAGAAAATTCCACTCACTAGAACACATTTATTGCATATCTTTTCCTCTTCACTCCATCTTCTTTGTATGGATTGACTTGGGTCATATGACTAGCATTCAACCCACTTCCAAATCATTAGGAACCTCATCTCTTCAATGGTTCAACATCAAATCAAACCATTTCTCAACAATTTCTTATCTCTATAAATTGAAAGGTTTTACCATGATCATCCTCACACCCTCTTCATTCTCACTACCATCTAGCAAATCAAAACCCAAGTTAAAAATGACTAAATCATCACCAAAACCTTGCAAGAAAACCGCTAGAATGAGCGTAAGGCCTTGTTGTTTTGTTCATCTTAGCTCATCATCCGAATCTTCACCACTTACCATCTCATCTCCCATTAGAGATGATACACATCTTACCTTAGCTACACCCACTTCATCACACATTGTGATCACCACTCCACCAACAAAACACCTACTTCACCTCCACCGGCACCCATCCAAACATCCAAAACATCCTCACCACCTTCACCAAGGTCTCCCACTCTCACTCCCATGGAGTTATTTTCAACTCCACCAACATCACCAAATCCTTTCCTAGAGGACTTGGAAGACTTGCCTCCTAGGCCAAGTCATCCACCACCATTGCCATCCTTGGCACCATTGAGCAAATCGCCATGAGTCACCTCGGTCATCAATTGACCCAAACGCCCCATTAGGGCCAAGACCTCTCCTTTTCCACCCCATTCACAAGGACATTCATGGTCCTTTATACGGGGATCATCCACTTCCATCATCAATGTCTCCTCATATTGAGGACATTCCGGAGAGCATGTGGGATGACAATCCCACTAGAGAGGAGATTCAAGCTGAACTCCACAACCTCCACCAATTTAAAGGCATGGTGGATTCTCACTTAAGTGAGACAATGCAAATGCAAAGTGCTTTGCTTGCATCCATCATGACCACTCCAAACATCCCCAACACCACCAACACATCCACCATTCCACCACCACAACCTCCGCAAACTTTCTACCCTCCAAGGCATGGTTGCTCAACTTGTGAGCAACCGGGTCAAACCGTGGAACGGACCCGGATTATGGTCCATGACTTCCACGAAGAAATGAGGTTCATCCTCAACCACATTCTTGAGCGCCTCAACGCTCTTTCCCATCCACCATCACTTTAGGATGGTTTTAGAATAGTCTTTATTTTTTTTTTAGGATAATTTTCATTTTCTTGTACTTAAAACACATCATTGTGTTCTCTTTTCATGATCTTGATTCATGAAAAATTTTAACTAATGAATGTTGTTTATCATATTGTTGGTGTCATTACATAGTGCTTGGAAATGCTTGTGAATGATCATTATTACTAACATTTTTTTTAGCTTTATTTTCACAATCCATGTATCTTCCCATAAAAGCACCCAATTTAGGGGAGCTTTGAACAAGGGAGATAATAGCTCTGCTCATTACATTCAAAGCCTCTTCTTTTGTTGAGACAAAAAGGGAGAGAAAATATAGAACTTGAAATTATTCTTATTTGACTTTTCTCAAAAGGTCAAATCGCATACTTTGACTTTCTGAAAAAGTCAACATCATGCATCAACTAGTGAATTCTTTGACTTTCATAAAAGTCAAATTTCATACACTTGCATTATCATTTTCTTTTCAAGTTCTAAAACTAATATTTTTATAACTCTTGTACAAACTTTGTCTCTTTTATAAAAATAAAATTTATATTTTGTCCTCAACAAAAAGGGGGAGATTGTTAATACAAATATCGTCATTAAACGTTATTTATATTTTTGATCTTTGCCTAAGTTTTGTTAACGACAAAAGTAAATTTAATTTATAAAAGCTTAAAGCTTGTCAAGTTTATTAGATATTAAAACAAGCTTTCTCAAACAATATATTCATCATTCAAGCATTTACATTTATGATTAGTAACATCTTGATATGACTCTAATCATTATGTATGATAGTAGTTTGTAGAATGTGTTAGGTTCTTAAAACCAAACACTACTTAAGCATTTGCATATTTCTATTAATAGTAATACAACATTTGACATCATGTATTACATCATGGAGATCATTGGAAGATTCCATTAGATATTTTGTGAAGATTTGTACTCTTCATATCTTGCACAATCTTACTTAGATAGAGTTGACTTTAGGCAAGATTTGATATCTTGACGGCCGATCGGTTACCATTTTGGTACACGCGGAACCTTTTAAGGGGTCCGCGGTCCGTGGACGCCTCTGTCCAATTGGCTATAAATAGCTATGCCAAGCCAAGTAGTTTCTCATCCCTTTCTAACATACTCTCATACATATCTTCTCTCTAACCTTTCTAACTCAGCTTCATATCATATTAGTGATCTCTTTTGTAGCAAAGAAGATCAAGTCATATTCAAGCTTCAACGAGAAGTTGGAAGTCTTGTTTGTTTAGTGTTGTATGATCTAGTGTTGATCCATACTTCATTGTTGTATCAAACCATCATAATCTTGTGAGTGTGAGTGGTTAGTATTTTAGTCCTCAAAATACATTGTGTGTGGGAGTAGTTGTACCCTTGGAAAGAACTCGACATCTAGCTTAGTGTCGAAATAGTGTAAGCGAAGTGTAAAGGTTTTCTCCACCGGTGAAAGGAGCTTGTTGACTAGTGAAGTTAAACTCTCGAGTGTGAGACTCGGGAGTGGAGTAGGGCAAGGAAAAGAGTCCTTGTAGGCCGAACCACTATAAACAACTTGTTGTGGTTTGATCATCTCTTTCCTTATTTACTTATTACATATTGCTTGCATATTTCATTAACATACTTAAGATCAATATCAATTGATCTTTCAATAAGTTTCAAAACAAAGATTTTAATCGGTAAACTATTCAACCCCCCTTCTAGTTTTCTACAATTTCGTTAGTCAACAGATGATTTTATTGTTTATTGAATGTGATATGTCGATGATTGTTACGAGTCCAAAGTCACTTGTTAGTCCAATAGTCCAAAGACGTCGTGATAAGTTTCGTGAGTTGATTAACTTTGAGTTTCAAAGTCCAAGTTTTCACTTATTTTTCACAACTTATTAAACATTTAAGCTTATTAGTGACATTTTGGTTTCGTATGCTATAATTTATTAATTTACAAGTTTGCACGCGTAACAATTTCATGATTTTGTTAAAACTAGCTTAGAAGCGTAGGTTTTGCAAGCTTATGCGTAAACAGGAGTGGTTATACGCTGCAAGCATAAAGCTTATGCGAGGGATCTAGACTTACGCTGAAGAAATATTACACGAAGGAAAAGAGGGCCTTAGGCTTAAAAGCTTACGCTGCAGCGTTATGTGGAACCTTACCGTGCAAAGAGTGAACCTTATGCGCAGAGTTACTGTTTTTGCGCATATCCTTCACAGGATACGCGTAGTCCCCATTGTAGAACCTTACGCGTAAGATTTCTCTTACGCATAACATTCTACCCGTAAGGTGATCCTTATGCGAAGATGTTCAAGTAACCTTTATTCTGAATTTTCACGCGTATAAATCCTGAAATAAGTTCATCATAACACCAATATTAACACATACATTCAATCCTTTTCAGTTCTAAACATGGATTCACAATTAAATAGTTACGCATAAAGTGACTTATGCGTAAAACTTAAACCCTAATAATTCAAGAATTACGACTAAGAATTCTAGCCATAAGATTGACACCAAACTTTTTCTGGGATGTCTAAGAAGCCTAGTGAGTTGTTTTATCCAAGTTTTAACATCAAGACCTAAGGGAATCAAAAATACCCAAATGCTAAGAACATAAACCCTAATTATCAATTTTAACATAATTGGTGTTTTTGGGTAAGTTCTAAGCCTAGATAAGATCAATTCAACATGTAAACAATATCACACAACTATCGTTTTAACCAGAAGCACTCACATTCGAAAACACCCAAAATTACGCATAAACCCTAATTCGTAAAATCATTCAATTCGTGTTTCTGGGTGAGTTTTACTGATAGAAATGGTTTTATTGTGATTAAATAAACGTTTTGACACATCCATTTTAACCAAAAATACTCAAACTTGATTATATGTTCATACGCTTATGCGTAGAACACAAAATCACTCCTAGATTAACATCTAGCCGGTGGTTTTCAAAACGATTCAAAACCTATGCTTAGATAATTACAATGAACGTTTTTTCACTTACAAATTGATGATCAAATGTCCGGTTTTGAAGATTGATTCTTAGCCGTAGGTTTGGGTAGTTGGGAAATAAATGAGTGAAGTTAATGTGGTTTGAAAAATTTAGTGAAGTATTTTGTTAAAAATACTTTGAGTTTTTGACACATTCAGTCCTTCCACCTTAACCATTTACATTCAACGCCCATAACTTCCATTTTGGTTACCAAACGAGAGATATTTGGAAAGAAACTTGACGACACTCCCCCTTGACTTAAGAAATAATGAAATTTTAAAAATTTCAGTCCGGGGAGTGTCAGTAAACCAGAAATGTGACCACCATCATCAAAGAAACAACCGGGATGAGGTAACATGCGAGTACAAGGTTTTATGAAACTGAAAAAATATTTACTTTCTCCACCCTCAACACTTGACCGAGAAAAATATTGAATTTTGAAAGAGTAAAGTGTTGACGGAAGATTTGTACTTGCCATGTTAAAAAAATAGATAGAAGAATATTTTTGTTGTTTTATGAGATTTTATATTTTTGTATTTTGTTTTTGAAAAATATTTACAAAAGAGGTTTTGGTGTTTGACTGGTTTTTAAGAATGTTTTAAAAGTTCATCCAGTTCCTCTGGAGTCAAACACCGCATACCAATCCGGTGGACCAACTCATTAAACCTAGCAGGAGCTAAGGCTTTGGTGAGGAGATCTGCCAGTTGGTATTCAGTACCCACAAAGTATAATTCAACAAGACCTGCTCCACGTGCTCTTGATGAAATGATATCGAAGATCGATGTGCTTTGATTTCGAATATTGAACAGAGTTGCACGAGATCGCAATAGCACTCCGATTGTCGCGATTACATCGGGATTACTCAAATACATAACCATAGTCTTTAAGTTGTGTTCTCATCCAAATGACTTGAGAACAACACGGCATGGCTACATATTCGCCGGTTGAGGGGTGATGTACAATCCTGCATCTTCGCTTGCCATGACACCGCTTTATCACCAAGAAATTTTAATGCTCCTGAAGTACTTTTTCGAGAGTCTAAGCAGCCTGCGTGATCAGCGTCTGAAAAAGCTATTAGTTCAAAACCAGAATCCTTCATATACCATATCCCCAAGTTAATGGTTCCCTTGATATATCGAAGGATTCTTTTAGCCTCGGAAAGGTGGGTTTCAGTTGGTCTCGACTGATAACGGGAGCAAAGATATACGGCAAAAACAATATCAAGCCTACTAGCTGTTAGATACATGAGAGACCCAATGATACTTCGGTATTTGGTAGGGTCCACCAATTTCCCATGTAAATCAGCGTCTAGTTTCTTGGTATGTACCATTGGTGTGGCATAGGTGTCACAGGTTTGCATTCCAAATTTGTTTAAAAGTTCAAGGGCATATTTGGACTGACTCAAGAAAATACCACAGGGTGATTGATGAACTTGCAGTCCTAGAAAGAACGTAAGTTCACCCATCGTGGACATTTCAAAATGTTTTTTCATTAGTTTTGAAAAAGCGTTTGAGTATTTTAAATGTGTTGACCGAAAAATGATGTCATCCACATAAGTTTGAACAATTAAAATGTGTGCCCCGTGATATTGTATGAAAAGTGTAGGGTCGACCGAACCTTTAGAGAAATTATTAGCAAGGAGAAAGGTTGATAGCTTATCGTACCATGCCCGAGGAGCTTGTTTGAGTCCGTAGAGAGCTTTGTTCAGCTTGTAGACATGGTTCGGGAACTCTGGATCAACGAATCCTTCTGGCTGGCTGACATAAACCGCTTTTCAGTTTACCATTCAGAAAAGCAGTTTTGACATCCATCTGAAAAACCGTTATGTTCATATGAGCCGCGAATGCGAGAAATATCCGAACAGCCTCAAGACGAGCAACCGGAACGAATGATTCTTCAAAGTCAATACCCTCTTCCTGTCTATAACCCTTAGCCACCAGACGTGGCTTATTTCTGATTACGGCTCCTTCAGTATCTAATTTGTTTTTCTAAATCCACTTTAGACCAATGACGAAGACCCCTGTTGGTCTTTCAACCAATTCCCATACTTCAAGACATTTAAAATGATTGAGTTCTTCTTGCATGGATTCAATCCAGTTGTGTTTGGTCATTGCGTCTTTAATGTTTTTAGGTTCAGATTGGCAAACAGTGAGTGCATAAATGCAATGTTCACCGTCTGTGTGAAGACGTTGTCTCATTACGACTAGTTGATTCGGGTTACCAATAATATTCTCAAGAAGATGGTCTTTCGTCCAACGATGTGTGGAAGGTTGATGTTGATATACATTCTGCAGATTGGGAGGATTCAAATGGTTTGTAGATGATTCCGCAACATCAGATGTGGCAGTTTCATTAGTAAACGGGTTAAAAAAACGCATTTGGATCAAAATCTGCAGGTGGGGGTACTTCATTGTACAAAACATCATCAGCTGGTTCAGCGTCGTTGGAAGCAGTTTGTTCAACTGTTGTTGTAGAGTCAACTGGTGGTGCTTCTTCAACAGAGTTGTTGTAGCGTGTGTATCGGTGTTGGAATATGATCAGGTTGAGCAGCGGAAACATTGGATACACCTGGAGCACGTGTATCAATATCATCACTAAACAGAGGAGCAAACAACAGTTCCACTTGTTGACAAGTAAGTTAGGGGCTTGGTTCAGCTGATGATGTGGTTTGAGGGAAGTTTAAATGGTTGTGACCGAGTTCCAAGCTGTTATGCTCAGAAGCCATCTCTGTAAGCTCATCGAAATTTGCATGAATCGTTTTCATAACCTGCTTTGTACGACGATTCCAGATCCGGTAACCTTTAGAATTCTCACAATATCCAATAAAGACTCCAATGTCAGCTTTGGCTTTGATCTTTCCAAAGTCATCACGATCATTATTCGGATAGCAAAGGGATCCAAATACATGAAAGTGTTTGAGATTCGGTTTTCGGTTGTGGATAAGCTCAAAAGGTGTTTTGTTGTGGCGTTTTGTAATCATAGAGCGATTCTGAGTGTAGCATGCAGTTGAGACAGCTTCAGCCCATAAGTAATCTGGAAGTTTAGCATTGATTAACATCGTTTTGGCAGCTTCCACTAACGTACGGTTTCGTCTTTCAACAACTCCGTTTTGTTCTGGGGTACGTGCAATAGATGTTTCATGCTCAATTCCCACTTTCTCATAATATTCACGAAGAGTTTTATTCACAAATTCAGTTCCTTTGTCTATTCGAATTTGTCTGACGGTGTTCCGGAGCTAAACTTGAATTTTCATGAGAAAGGTGATGATCATCTGTGGAGCTTGATCTTTACTTCGAAGAAAATAAACCCAAGTCCATCTGGAGTAATCATCTACAATTACTAAGATGTAGTGTTTGCCATTGATCGTCTGCACGCGCATCGGGCCACACAAATCCATGTGAAGAAGATGAAGCACATGTCGAGAGCTGTGTTCCACCTTTGAAGGAAAATGAGCACGAGTGCTTTTCCTTGTTCACAAGCTGAACATAGGTGATCTTTAGAATACCGGAATCTCGGGAGACCTTCAAAAAGTTTGTATCGAGCAAGGTTGGTTATGGTTTGAAAGTTTAAATGTGAGAGACGCCTGTGCCATAGCCAAGATTTTGTAGATGTTGCCTTTGAAAGGAGACAGATGGGAGATGAAGCAATCATGTCTTGCATTGAGATTGTGTATAGACTTGAGTTGCGGGTGCCAGACATAAGATCATTTCCTTGTAGATCACGAATGAAACAAGTTTTCTCCTTAAAAGCAACTTCCAAATCTCCATCACGAACCGACCTACTGAGAAGAGGTTGTGACCGAGACCTTCCACATAATAAACCCTGCTAATTTCGATGTTACCATTGATGTAATCTCCATAGCCCATGATAGCTGCGAAGTGATCATTCCCGAATCTGATAGTGCCAATGAACTTTGCAACAAAGTTTGATAACAGTTTGAGATTGCCTGTCATGTGTCGGGAACATCCGCTATCAACAATCCAAAGGATGATCTGTATCACCTGCATTACACACAGATGACACAGATGGAATAGAAGTAGATGTGGAACCCGAAGAGTTAGAGGGTTCCGAAGCAGTTATAGTAGAAACACACATATCAATGATTTTGGGTATCCATGTAAATGCTAGTG
Organism: Chrysanthemum makinoi; assembly: GCA_910596185.1. Taxonomy (NCBI): domain Eukaryota; kingdom Viridiplantae; phylum Streptophyta; class Magnoliopsida; order Asterales; family Asteraceae; genus Chrysanthemum; species Chrysanthemum makinoi. Next base: position 107,776,015 of record OU343217.1, read on the forward strand.
TATTATGTAACCATTTCTGCCATCTCCAACTAGTCTTTTCATGAGTCTTAGTGAATGAACTAGGTGGTACTACATTCCTTGGAGGTGAGAATGGAGCTATTGGAACATCAATGTTTTTCTTTGAATCTAAAGAGGGCGGTTTACCAAGCACAGACTTAGAAGCTTTAGTGGGCCTAGAGGTATTCCATTTCTTAGGATTCCGTAAACGAGACAAGATAGTTTTAGCAACACGTTTATCATGATAATCAGAAAGCATACTTTTACGACATATAACACAAGAAGCTTCAGAATTAACATCAAAAGTACTTAAAGGTTCAGCATTCGTTACATCACTTTTTCCATTACATTTGTCGGACGCAATATCTAAAGTGGGTGCAACTTGAGTTTTATTCAAAGTCCTAGGGTGTTCTTCTACTTCACCATTCTTTATTGTTCTTTTCCTGACGCGTTGCAACTTCCTATTCATCCTTGTATTGCTCCTAGGCTGTGAAGTGCAGGCGTTGGGAAAAGAGGCAACTAGTCCTGTTTCAGTAGAGGGAAGAACATTAGTTTCTTGTGATTTGTGAGTTGATTTTCTAGATTCATTTTTAATCTGTGTAGATGTTGATACTACAGTGTTACTATTCCTATCTTGCTTAAGTTTCACCAACTCTGCTTTCAGATCATGTATAGTGTGTAACAAATTAAGATTTTCTGTACGAGTGAGACCATCTCGTCGTAAGACATCTTTCATGTATGCAAGATGATCATCAAGATCTTTTGATGCTTTAGCACGAGTCTTTTTGAGTGAATTAGATATGACACTATGTGCATTTTTTATTTTTGAAAGTTCTTGTTCATATTTTAGATTTGACACTTCAAAGACGCGTTTTCATCATCCAGTTGCTCAGGCTTTGAATTAAAGGTTTTTGCTTGCAACTGAGCGATTTTGTTTTGCCAAGCGAGTTCACGAATATGACAATCTTTTTGACACCATTGAAGACGACATTTTGCATTTGAAAGCTCGTTTGTCACTCGTTCATTTTCAACTTTTAAAGACTTGATTTGTGACACAAAATTAGTATTCTCAACAATTGCAACAGAATCAACAGGGATATAATCAAATGCATATTCAACAGAATATAATAACACCACATTATGGATATCAGCACAGATAACATCTTCCAAGAGTCGATCAACATCTTTTCTTAACTTTTTCTTTTTGCGTTTAGTAATTGAAATGGATGTTTCTGTTTTCTCGAAAACTGTTTTCATCAGTCCAAGTTCCTTATGAAATTCCCTTTCCCAATACAATGCACAATTTTTCAAAATTTTAACATGGGGTAAAATTCTTTTCTGAAAAATATCTCTTTGTGCTCGCGCCTGAGGCGATTGAAAATGTTCAAATTTTATTTCAGAATGAAAATCAATCTCACGTTCTAAAAGTTTGATGTCCGAAGTGAAAATGTCAAAATATCTAAGAATTTGACGATTTTCAGGTATTGATTTTACTTCACTGAGTGAAGGTAAAGGACCATTAATTTGTGCAGAATTGGGTTGGGGACCAACATTATAAGACTAAGACATAGGTGTGATAACCCAAGGTGTGTTAGAAGTATCCTTTTGTGTGACGAAAGTGACAGCTTTAGAATAGTTAAATGGTTTGTTATAAATAACATTTTCTAATTTTGATCGACTCTCGTCTTATGCATCGATTTCCTCTTGAAGATTATATTCAACAACACTCATAATAGAATCATCAATTCTATGTTATGCACTGTAAACTTCAGGATTTGGTTTGAATGCTCTATTAGAAAACTTAGGTTTATAATCAGCAAGATTCGGTCCATATCCATTTGGATTTGGTTTGAAAGTAAACTTTTGAATCGTTGTGATTGATTCACCATGTTTATAAACAACATTTCGAAACTCTTTGATTTTGTTTTGTAAGTCGACAATTTCCTCAAGATAGGCATCTATTCGTTTCGTTGAATGCTTTTTGTATTCAGAGAACTGTTTTTGACAAGTTAACAACTCAGCCTTGGCTTTTTGATTTTCCAAAGTAAGAGCGTTAATTTGTTGTTTTTGATCATGTTTCAGTTGTTCTATTTGAGACAACAAAGCATTCTTGGATGCGGCTAGATCACGTATCTGTCGTTCTAATGATTTTTCGTTTTGGTGTGATTTAGCAAAAGCGACTTCAAACCTTGTTCACGTTTTTCTTGAGTTTTAAAAAAATTGAGTTGTCGTTTTAAGCATTCAATATCCCTAGTTAACAGTGCATTTTTACTGTGTAATTGCTGATTCAGTGCACAACATTCTTCCATTCGGGATTGTTGGTCTTTAATTAAGAGGTCAACATCTGGATTAGGCAAAGGTTCAGCATGTTCAACGTGAGTCACAACATGATCACTGTTTAGATCCTCAAGTATGATCACGGAGTCAATTTGATTATCAAAGGTAACCATGAGGTCATCTTGATCGTCAAATGTAACTACGGGATCTAGTTGAGAATCGTCAGAATGAGATGTGGACGGCTCATGTTGAACATTCTGAGCCTCGTCGGATTCAGATGTTGGCTGAGATATTAGATCAGTGATGAATATGGTTTGTTTGGGTACCTGAGACAAGCCATCAGTGTCATACACTTGGCCTGTGTCACTCATGTGGAGTTCTTGCATATTAGCCATCAACATAATTGCTGCATTAGCCTGAAAGTCCTCCATATCATCATCTGAGTCTGCATCTTCCATAAAGCTATGTTCTTTGTTTGTGAGGGTTCCACCAGCTTCATCCTTAAGAGCCAAAAGTAAAGCCTCCTTGTGATAAGCACTGCCTCTAGTCCTCGGCTTTGGTCATGCATTAGCCAGGTGACCCTTCTCATTACAGTTGTAGCAACGAAGACCATTCATCCCATTCTGAGCATTCCCATGTTCAATCACTTGAGCTCTCTGTTGTTGTGGAGCACCCATGTTATTCCTTCCCATAGCATTAAACCCTTGACCACCGCCCATCTGACGAACAATACCACGATTCTTAACTTCAACACGTCCATTGTTTACAACAGCTTGATTCCTTGTGTTTGATGAGGAACGGATGCGATTGTTGGATTTGTTTGTATAACGACCGAAGGCTTTAGAAATTATAACAAATCCTTGTTGCAATGCATCAAAGGCATCGGAGTCCTCATTAGCTTCACTGTAAAGTGCTTGATCATTGTTGTTGTTGTATGGAACCAATTCAAGTAGACGTAAACTAACTAAGGATGAGTGAACATACCTCTACGCTCTTGATATGGTTTATGGAGACCATAAAACCGAAATATTTCATGAGCTTTTAAAGTAATCCGTTGTACTTAGAATAAGTAGGTTGCGATTACTTTTAGGTTCTTCCTTGAGAGTTGACTTCATTATTCTTTGAATAGAAATGAAGACTTTGGAGAGATCCTAGCATGAAGATTTCTTGAAAAGAAAATGTTAGAATAATCTATCATTATCCAACATAAAAGAAGCAATTTGTTTTAAAATATTTCCTTCTTTGTAGTTTTCAAACATACACGGATCGTATCAAGTTCTTAACGTACAACATACTCTAAGAAACTTGGTAACGAAGCTCTGATGCCAATTGTAGAAAACTAAAAGGGGGGGGGGGGTTGAATAGTTTTACCAATTAAAACTTCGTTTTAAATTATTTAGATCGACTTATGTTAATCTATTTAAATGTGTATGTTGGATGTTGATAGATAGATATGGAGCTGTGTAATGCAAAGGTAAAGAGTAAGAAACACAAAACCACGACACGAGTGTTTATAGTGGTTCGGCTACAAGGACACCTTCCTTGCCCTACTCCACTCCCCGAGTCACGTACTTGAGAGTTCGTAATCACTACACGACACCAACTCCTTGTGGCGGAGAAGCCTTCACAACGTCGCCTACTCTTTTTATGGTACAAGGCTAGACACCGATTTCTTCCACAAGGTAGAACCACACCTATCACAACGTCGCCTACCCTTTATCCGGTACTAGGCTAGATACCGAGTTCCATTACAATGGAGGAACTACTACCCAACACTACACAACACCTAACCCAAAGGAGACCCACTCCTTATTACAACATCATCAAGGATATCAATATCCTTGGATACAACCTATCTCTATTAGTACATCGATTATACACCCTTGGCATCTTTCACTAATGCCTTTGACACGGACGTTAAGCACCTTTCACTAATGCCATCGTCTTGACTCTTTTGGCATCCTTCACTAATGCCTTTGACACGGACGTTAATCACCTTTCACTAATGCCATCGTTTTGACTCTTTCGGCATCCTTCACTAATGCCTTTGACACGACACTTCTATGGAGGAAGAAAGAACTATCAACAAGAGAACCTCGGTAATCTTGATGATGACAAAGCATAGCAACTCATGGACTTGAGCTTGCTCGACTTCAAGAGGTGGTGATCACGCCTTTAAGAGGAACCTAGAGAATCACACAAAAACAAACACAAACTACATAGAGAGATCCTTAGGATCTGAGGTTAGAAGGTTTACAATACTAGGAGAAAGTATGTGTAGGAATGACCACCCAAAATGAAGAAATGACTCACTATTGATAGAAGAAAATAGTCTATTGTTCTATGCATCCCACAGATCCCTTGCTTGAGGGATCCGTCCAGTGTAAAATGGGGGAACCGTGGGACGCTCCTCTTTACCCATGGGTTTTGAGTCATGGGTTATGGGTCATGGGTCCTAGACTTTGGACCATGGGTATCCAAGTAGATACAATGTATCTAGTATGTGCAATGCATCTAATCTATGGGTCATGGGTTAAATCCATGGATCATAGATAATACCCATTCATGACTTGTGCACGATGTCATGTAATGGGTTATGGGTTGTGCTCCATGGGTATGGGTCATGGACTTTGGGTTATACCCAACTATATTCAATGTATTTGGTCAATGGGTCAAATACTTAAACTTCTACCCATTATATTACCCATTATAATACATATTAATTATGTATATATCTACCCAATATGTAAACACTAGTTGTTGTACATATGTATTACTAAATCATAAAATCAATATTACTTGTTTAGTGTTTTATATGAAAACGTAAGTGTGTTAGTAAACTATTGGCTCAAACCATTTACGTGTTTTATTTGTTTCATTAACTCGACAAAACAATAGAAGATCGTAAAATATAAATAAACATTTTTACGGCTTATTTGTATTAACATGCTCCTTAAAATGACATAAGCCTTATATTTTATAGGCATTTGGTTTAGGATAAACAAACCCGGGCTGGAAATAAAGAAAAGAAAAACTCGTTTTTAACCCTCTAAACTTTACGGATCATTCTCGTGACCTTGTGACATGATAATTAACTCCTTTAAAGTCTTTTCCTAGTAGCTTTTAGCTCACAATGCTTATATTTTGAAAAGGGCACAAAATGGTAAGTTTGAAAATCTTAGCGAGGTACCATGTTCATGACTAATTAAAAACGAGGTCATGAGAGTTTTGAAGAACGTTCTTGGTGTTTTAGAAACTTAGTTATACCCTCTTTAAGATGGCATTAGTCGTTTATTTTATAGATCCTTGGTTAAGGAGAAATTAATTTATGAAAAGGGTTGCTTGGCTTGTTTTTGCGACAAAAGAAAGAAAAAGAGAAAAGGATCTGTTTGGTTTTATGGCGATACGCCAAAAAGAAAGTAGAATTAAAGCGAGGCATTGGAAGGTTTTGACAACATTCTTGTTGTTTCAAAATATTTGGTTGGTGCTTAATAAGATGGCCAAAAGGTTTGAATTATAGCGTGTTCCTTACGGGTCAAAATAATTATCAAAATAGCGGGTTTGTTTGTTTAGCGATAAGAAAGAAAGTAAAGAAAATAAACTCGATTCCTTTCAATAACTTGGGACTTGGTTTTAATGCCCTTTTAACATGTTTATGAGTGTCTCTAGACCACTACTTGATTAGCTAGCTCGTCTATATAATAGGAAAAACACAATAATTAAATTAAAGGGGTGTTTGGTTTTCATAAAAATATATGACGGCTGTTACGTTTTGGACAAAATTAGCCTTCGTTTTGCGTTTTCCAGACCCGTGCTCCCGAGTTTATGAAGAAAACATCGTTTCGGACAACTTTCGTGTTTTAACTTTTTGATGAAACGGACGAGAAGTGCCTCAAAAATATACATCAGTTCGTTATTAGTAAGCTTTTACACAGATTCAGATTTTCAGTTTTGTAGATTTATTTTGAGCATAACTTTTGACTCGATAGCCCATTTTGGGCGATTTAAAAGGCCATGGTTTTGGTTTCATCTTTTCTAATCATTTTATAAGTGCTAATTAAAAGTATTAAAGATGTTTTGAAAGAGTTGAGAGACTTACAAACTGTTGGTGCTAGATCAAAAGGAGACACGCCAAATGGGACTTTAAAACTTTCCGAGGCTTCCTAGCTTTGAACTTAAGCTTCTATTCTTATCTCCAAGGCTTGTGTAGCAGAATGTGGGAGTGTGAGAGTGTGTTGTAGGCTAACAAGTGAGGGATGGAGTGAAATGAAGGAGCGGGGGGGCGTATTTATAGGCAAAGGGGTTAGGGACACGGTGAGGTGTCTACTTGGGAGTTGTAAAATTCCTTGTGGATTGTAAGAGAAATTGCTATTTTTTTCATTTGCAAGCCATGTGATTCAAATGGTTATAAGGAAAATACCATGTGTTCGATTTTATAGCCACAAGGTTTAAGTTTGGTTCGAATGGTTTGAAATAAGGCTAAGTATCGCAATTTTTGGCCAAAGGAAGAAGAAGAGGAGTTGATGTGGCTTAATTTGAGCCTAGAGAGGGTTTAGTTATGGTTTAGTTGGTTTGTAACTAGATTTAAGTTAGTTTATTTAGGTTTATGAAAAGTATAGACTTTAGTTCCATGCATTAAGTACTTGTACCACAAGCACTAAGGACTTTTACATTAGACTTGTAATTTATAAGAAAGTTAATTTTAAGGGCTTTGTGCATTATAGGTTTGTATCACGTGCTTTAAGATAGGTACATTGAGGTTTATAATATGATTTATATAAGTATTAAGCTTTTATGCATTAAAGACTTGTACATGTGCTTGAAAGACTTGTACCTTAGTATTTTGAAAATATATCATGCACATAAAATCATAGAGTTGTATATTAGGGCTTGTAACGGAAATTAAAGTATAGCTAGGTTCCGTGCATGAATGACTTGTACTCTAGGTATAAAATGTTGTACTTTAGTATTTATGATTTAGTTTCGTAAAATCATAGTTATAATAAATTAGGGTTTCGTGTAAATTCTAATAAATGGCTAACGTTTAGTTTGAAAGTTTAATAATCGTACGTTAAAGAAATAATGTAAAGGGGTAAATAAAAGTTGAAAACTTTTGTTACTTGACATATAAAGATGTTTATAGACATGAGGACGTTGGTGTCGGTCCGCGTGTGAGCCCGTTTATTGAGAATGTGAGTTACGTCACATGAATGGGTAGTTGTGATCAAATAAGCTGATAATGAAAAAAAATTATACATAGAAAATAGATAAGAATATTAATACAAGTGGAAATTTTCCGGTTGTTACAAGATTTTTTTTCTCACAAAAATATGATATCAAGAACATTTGTAATTTGTCACTACACAAGTTTCAAGTGTATACACACCTTTTGAAAGTTTTATGTTAATTATTTTCCGTATCATAATTAACAGACTCCAAATCTAGCATGCTATAGACCAAGGAATCTAGCTTATGACAAAAGATGCATAATTCTGATTACTCATAGCTTCATCTACTAACATTATTCTTTTAAACAAATCACTACCTTAAACTACATATGTTATAGGAGGATCCCAACATATATTTGTGTAAGTCCTACACTTGCAACATGTTATTTGTATTCATTTGTGATTATACTAGCAAGGTACCCGCGCAATGCGGCGGCGGGTACCTTATGACTAAATTTGTGGCGAGCAAATATTTTTCATTTATAAGTTTTTTTTCTAACTATAACATTAGTAAGCAACGTTTTTTTATTGTTTAAAATGACTACATGATTTATATAAGCTTTAAGTCTATGAAAAACGTATTATACATTTATAGTGAAAAAACATTGACCATGGCTTGTTATTTCTTATTAAAGAAATGTTTTTTGTCCTAATTTTTTCAAGATTTTTTTAATTAGAAAGTCCTAAACCTACAAAAAAAATATGTGAAACAGAAAATTCGAGTAGACATGCTCAATCTGAAACCACAAAAAATGATCATTAATAAACGAAACCAAGTTTATAGTTTTTAACATTCAGACACCCTAATAGAAAGCCTAACCTAAATCAACAACCACGAACCCAAGGGATGCAAAGAGTTAAGAAAAGTTTGTAATCGTAGTTACTTATTGCGATGCTACTTATTGTAATATTTTATTAAATAATTTAAGAGATAGAAACAATTAACATTAATCCATTGACGTTTTTCTTCTACACTTTTAAGGAAATGAGTACAATTTTAATATTAGCTTAACATTATTGTACAAATAGCATGTATAATTGTACATCTCAAGATAGCCAAGTACATGTGCCTAGTGGCAGTCGTTTATTGTGCTTATAATTTTCTGCTTGCGATGATATTTGTTATGGGCTGCTTTATCTTGAATCCTAGTCTAAAATTTGCGTGTGCAAGTTTTTTTTCTCTTATTTATTATTTTAGTGGGAATGATCGAGATAAATAAATCGAAACATGATATATAAAATATCTTTGTGTGTAGTTAGGTACGAATGGCCTAGCGGCAACCGGTGTATAGTTTTTAAAAAGATTTGGAAATAATTTTCTTTGAACAAAATGTATTTGTAAACATTAAGGACTCCTTTTCAAAGAACTATTCTAAAGGCATAGTTGCATAGCAACAAGATGTATAGTTTTTCAATTTCTATCATTAATATACACGAATGTTACAAGTTAATAGCCGTTCAGTATTCAATTTTTTTAGCAAATTAATAAAATGACGGTTACAAGTTTAATGGGTTACTTTTATTTGTGAGTATAATGCAAGTAATTCATTTAAAACATCATCACCAACAAAATATTGAACGCATATTTAAAGATGAATATTTGAAAAGAAAACTCAATCTTAAAATTCATGAACTCACGGTTTAAATTCACGCTTGTCACAAACGTGGTACATTACACAAATAACTTAGCCCAAAATTAACAACAAAATTTATCATCCAATTGAGCCTAAAAGTAAACCTAATCCAAAGATGCAAGGCTAATTACCAAACTTGGCCCACAACCTCAATTCCTAAACCTAAGGAGGAAAGCTTCTTACCCTAATATCACTCACACATAAACCACGCCTACACACAAATGCAGTCAACATTCATATCACCTCATCCTTTTTCTTCTTATCTTTCGTTATAAATGAAACACAAGCCAAAATCACCCTTTTATTACTTTTTAATACCGAAGCTAAAACAAGAAAAAATCACGGACCTTTTGAATCTTGTTGTTGTTGATGGTTTCGGATTAAAGAACCATGAAATCGTATTTCGTCTTTGTTGTATTTCGAACCTAGGTAGGTGCTAAAGGGTTGTTAGGGTGTAAAGGGTTTGGAGGGGTTGAAGGGTGTGGGAGATGGTTGAACAAGAGTTAAGAGGCAGTGAGACCTAATCCAACCGAACCACGACACACTTCTTATTTATTATTCATGAATCTGTTGCAAGGAGATCGACTTCAAGATCTTGTATAACAAGGTCTCGGGTAGGCGGTGTTTGTTTTAGGTTTTAGGAAAAGAGTTAAGGGCATGTTTTTATAGTGGCAGGATTGTAGAAGTCTAATGCTGATTTTGTGCAGCTGTTATAAGTCTGGTGGGCTGTTACGGAAACAATAAATTGGGTTGTTACAATAAATTTTTGTTACGATTTTTGAATGGGTGTTTGTTGAAAGGGGCTGTTACCATGGAGTGGTGACTGTTAAATGGGTTGACTATGGCTTGATAGTGTATACATTTATAGTGAATCATACATATACATTTATAGTCATTTATAGTGAATCATTAGTATACATTTATGTATACATTTATATCCACTAAACTGTGTGAAAAACGTATCATACATTGATACTGAAACAACATTGACCATGACTCTTTATTTCCTATTGTAGAAATGTTTTTTTGTCTTAATTTGTTTAATACTTCCTTAATTAGAAAGTCCTAAACCCTTTATAAAGTAGTATAGATATATGTAATCACATTAATCTCTTATCATTATATGATTATCACAACTTATTATGTGATTATAATCATATAGAATCAATGTGTAAATCATTTAACACATCAAAATATGTCCAATGTAAATAATGAACAATAGCTCACTTTGGATGACAATCACACCATTCAAGTTAGTTAGATAAACTAGAGTAAAGATCAAATGAAAAATAAGATTAAAATGAGAAGAAACCACAACCGCACATTTCAGATGCATCTACAAACATAGATGCATCTCCCCTTAATTTTCTCACCCTCATTTGAAATATGTGGCTCTAACTATTTCTCATTCTTCTCATTTCAAATTTTCTTCTCAATGGATCTCTTCCCACATAAACTAACGTAATTTGTTTGTCATCTATATGTTTTTTTTTCTCTTAACATTTCACAATGTCCTACAGGGTTATGTTCACCATTTAGTCATTTATTAAATAGTGACAAACCATTGGATTATTAGCGATATGAGTTATAACAAGTCTTGACAATTATTCATCTTTCTAGAATAAAAAGTAGTTTGATTATTCGTAACAATATTCACAGCATCCAAACTTTCAATACTTGGTACAAATTCGAGCAACTCTCATGTTGCAAAATTCGTTTAATAGTGTCAAACAACATCGCACCAAACAACCTTAAATGTGCACTACACAATATTTTACTCTAAATAATACCAAAAAAAAGCATTGAACATCGCACAAAACATCACATAATTATGCATTAAAACAACCCAAAATTCAACACAAGAAAACTGCTGTAGTAAAATACCAACTGCAATCAAATGATTCTTTCGTTAGAAGTCAAGTTTAATATGTTAGTTAATAATTGCAAAAAAAATTGGGTGCAAAACTCATTTGTTACTACGCAAATAACGCATTTTTCACGAGTGCGCAGCTGTGACAACAAATATTTTGGATTCGAAATAACACCAAAAATTTTGTATTCCTCAAGAATGGGTTTAATCTCAACATTTAGTAATGAAACCAGTACTAGTTAGACAAACCAATATCATGACGAGATTTCAGCCAACATGATTTAAACATTCTATAGTTCTATCATAATATAATAATATTGAATTTCCGCTATAACAAATATCACAAACAGTATGTCTATCTCTATTCTTTACACAAGATTTTACAATATAACTATATCTTTCCGTAAGATCATACCATCTAAACAAAATCAAAAATATTGAGCAGATAATTGTTTTACATGATAGTGTCAACATAATTACTCATAAGTTTCATTTCATATTGTTTGACACAAATTAAGGCAGAATGTGACATGACACCTGTTTCAATTAATTCTTCGTGTTATAATTACTTAATATGCATTAGAACTATATAAAGCAAGTTGGATTCACATACAAACTTGAAATCAAGCAAAGTTATTTCTGTTACTACGTAGATATTAGAAGGACCGCAAAGGCACAAACCATTCACATATTTTCTCACTAACATGTTTGGTGTGTGGGAATGGGAATCAAGGAATCCAATACTGATGTTTGTTTAGTCTTAAATAGTTATTGGAAATGGAAATTATATGCAAATAAATGATTGTACTAGAAGGGATTTAGTCGTAAAATAGATGTATTTTACAAAATTTACCGTTTTTGTACGTGTTTTTTTTTAAGTTGTAGAATAGTAATATACTTTTTTAAGTGTCTCGTTTTGATACGTGTATTTTTTTTAAGTTGTAGAATAGCAATCTACTTTCAATAAGTGTTTCAATTTGGTACGTCATACTTTTCATAAATGTTCCAATTTGGTACGCCATTAACGTACCAAATTAGAACACTTATAAAAAGCACATTATTATTATACAACTTAAAAATAATACACGTACCAAAATAATATATTTAAAAAAGTATATAGCTATTTAACGGCCAAAACCCGTACTCAAGGAGGTGGGGTTTGATACTATATGATTCCCCGGGGCCAATGTCTATTATCAATCCGATACTAATTACTATTCTGAGTATCAAACTAAACGGCGCCAATCACATGTCATTTATTGATAATCATCAATCCAATTAAATCACATAAATAACGAGTGATGGAAAACATTTAGTTTTCTTTGACAAAACAGTAGCCTTCTTTTTCTTTGACAATATATAATAAAATATATATTATTTTTTTTCCTTGCTTCTAAGAAACCATAACAGTCGCATGTAATTGTCAACATTAACTTTCAATAGATACTTAGACAAAAAACAAAAACCAAAGTTGTTTAGGTTGCGTTTAGTTGAGGGAAAACACTTTTGTTTTCCACAAAATATTTTGTGGAAAACAAGAAAAACAGAGATCGCATTCAAATCAACGTTTTCCAACAAAATATTTTGCAAAACACAAATCCCCTATTTCCTAACTTAACAAGGAAAACTACAAAACAAATTTTATTTGTTTTCCTTGTTTTCCTTTGTAACTCTCAACCCTCCCTCCATTGCTTCAAAACAGAAAATAGAAACATCAACTAAACGCGTTTTCTATATTTTCAAGTGTTTTGTGGAGATTAATTATCCTTCCAAATTTTTACAAAACTAGAGATAGAAAATAAGAGAATTTGTTCTCCAACTAAACGCACCCTTAGTATTTCCAGAAACATTTTACCAAGACATGTGCGAAAACATACTTATTTTGCTATTTCTAATTAAAAAGAAAAGAAATAATAAAAAAAATAATAATAAAAATCCTCTAATAACAACAACACATAGTCTGTCTTAAGAATGTTATATATTAAGTGTATTGCTACAAGAGACAAACACGATAATAACAAGATAAAGATAAAGTGTAGAAAATAGTACCGTAAACCATTTGATTGTTTAGACCCGAAAAACACGAACAAAAAAAATGTCGAGGCTTGTGTATCTCACAGTTTCCTTAAGACAGATTTGTCCTCTCCATGGTGCTTGAGAATCATGAATGTCTATCTATCATGATACAATGTCAGCGGATAACCTCGTTATCACAAACAAGTTATCAAGGTGAACTAATATGTATATTCCCTCAATTACGAATGAATACACACAATAAAGCAAGATAAACAAAATGAGAGGATATAAATAATGTTTTTTGGTGTAGTAGAAATGAGAATATAGCTATCAATTTATAGTGAAAGGAGATTAAGAAAAAGCGGTGATATAATTAATCATATTAATGGCTCATTAACATAAAAATTAATCTGATCGTTACATTTTTTAATTTTTTTTGAGTAAAAATGTCTTCCACCCGTTAAAATAAAAATTGATTTTAAAGAATAAGCCCCAACCACTTCACTAACAACCCCCATTCCGATCATTACATTTGACCATACATTAGCTTCCATGTTAATACATATTATTGTACTCTGTATTTGATGACCATTAATTGTCATTCAAACAAAATTTTCCAACAGTTCAAAGTCATTTAATGGACTCCACAAGGTTTAAACTTTAAGTGGCACTCTATCGAATATTACTTGCTATATGCACCTATAGTAAACTATATGTACCTTTTCTTATACATATCTATTTATGTATATCGTAGCCTCAAAATTTAAAAAATACTTGCAGAAAGTGATTGGTAAATATCAAGAAAAAAAGGTCATTCACTTGATCTTTCCAATTTATTATGCATCATGAAACTAGTAAGTTTAAATCAGGTCTCCCACAAAAAGAGGGAAGATATCTGCTTTAAGATAACAAACAAATCTGAATTTACTTATCCCATCACACTTCCAACACTTCAATGAACCCAAAAGAAACCAAAGAAGTATTTATTAAGCTATTTAAAAACAATTTCATGCTATTTCTTCTCTATACCAAACTTTCTCCAAGAACTGCCTAATTCATGCCTTATATATACACCCAAAACACCATTAACTTCTCACCACCAAACTTTAAGCTCCTCAAGGTGAAGCAGCAGCATTCCTCAAAATTATCCATGTCGACAACTAGGCGTCTTCCAACTCCAGGAAAAGCAACTGTGTTGGCACTTGGTAAGGCTTTTCCGAGCCAACTTATTCCACAAGATTGCTTGGTCGAAGGGTTTTTCCGTGATACCAATTGTGCCGATTCTGCCATGAAAGAGAAGTTGGCACGCTTGTGTAAGAAAATTTTACTAATTAACTAAATGCACTTGTATATGCTGGTCACATTTATTCCTCTTCACGTACATGACTTTTAAAGATCTAAATCTACATATATCATTGTTTGCATGTGTATAACATTCAATTTATATACAGATATATTTTTTGCCAACTTTTGTAGTACCTTTATATAATTAAATTTCCATTGTTTTCTTGCATTGGTAGGTAAAACAACTACTGTGAAAACCAGATACACGGTAATGTCGAAGGAAATCCTTGACAAATATCCAGAACTAGCACGAGAAGGCTCAGCAACTATCTCTCAAAGGCTCACTATAGCAAATCAAGCTGTAACGGAGATGGCAAAAGAAGCTAGTTTAGCATGTTTCAAGCAATGGGGAAGGCCTGCTGAAGACATCACTCATGTAGTCTATGTTTCCTCTAGTGAAATCCGGCTCCCAGGAGGTGATCTTTTCCTTGCTAGCGAGCTTGGACTAAGAAACGATGTTAATCGTGTAATGCTTTACTTTTTGGGATGCTATGGAGGTGTTACAGGCCTTCGAATTGCTAAAGACATCGCAGAAAACAACCCTGGAAGCCGAGTTTTGTTGACGACATCTGAGACCACCATTTTAGGGTTTAGACCACCAAACAAGTCCCGTCCATATGATTTGGTTGGTGCTGCACTTTTTGGAGATGGTGCTGCAGCTGCAATTATTGGAGCAGACCCAATCAGTGTTGAGTCCCCCTTCATGGAATTGAGCTATGCAGTTCAGCAGTTCCTCCCAGGGACTCAAAATGTGATTGATGGGAGGCTTACAGAGGAGGGTATCAACTTCAAGCTTGGACGGGACTTGCCACAAAAGATCGATGATAACATTGAAGCCTTTTGCAAGAAGTTGATGGAGAAAGCCGATAACTTGGAGGACTTTAACGATCTATTTTGGGCAGTACACCCTGGTGGTCCAGCGATACTGAACAGATTAGAGACTACCTTGAAGTTGAAAGGGGAGAAGTTGGATTGTAGTAGGAGGGCTTTGATGGATTTTGGGAATGTGAGTAGTAACACTATAATTTACGTGATGGAGTATATGAGGGATGAGTTGATGAACAAAGAGAAATCAGAAGAATGGGGGCTTGCTTTGGCTTTTGGCCCTGGGATAACTTTTGAAGGCATTCTTCTTCGTAACCTCAATTAAAGTCGAAAAGGAGAGACAACTCTATTTTAGGATTCAAGTATTACCAGCTAATAGTTCTTATTAGAATGTTTCGTGTTTAAATTCTGCCATGTTTCGTGACAGGGTAGGATTCAAATATTTCCTTTCAAGTGAAATTCCTATATGTTGCAAAAAACACTAATATCCGAGTTTTAATTTTCGAAAGCTTTGTTCAAGTATCTTTATGGAAATTCAATCAAATGTTGTGCTCATGATTAGGATAACTAAGCACTGTATGAATATTGATATTCAGATGAATCAAGTCAGGATTCATTAACAGTTAAATATTGACTAGCAGGGTACCCGCGCGTTGCAGCGGCGGGTACCCTGAAATAAAATTTTCCGGTGAATCATGTATTTTTGTTTATTATGTTCTTTTTGACAATAAATTTACGGATATCAAGAATTTTGTTTAGCCCGTGCCCGTTTGGGCTCGAGCCCGTTTAGCCCATGCTCGTTCGGGCTCTACCCCGTTTGGACCGTACCCGTTCGGGCTCGGACTCATTTGGCCCCGTTGCCAGTTCGGGCTTGAATAGGGGTGTTGATCGGTTCGGTTATCGGTTTGTTCGGTTCGGTTAATTCGGTTAAATATTTTTTTTAGGTCAACCCGAGAACCGAACCGAACCAAATTCAAATTCGGTTTTCGGTTCGGTTCGGTTGAATTCTAATTTGGTTCGGTTTTCGGGTTGACCCGAATAACCCGAATTTCACTATTTATTAAGAAAAAATTAATAATAAAATAAATATTTAGCAAAAAAATATATTTTAAGCATAAAAAGTGTTTTATTATATTATGATAACCTTTTAATAGTATTTATTGATATATAAATATACATAAAAATATATAAATCTATATATAAATATATAAAAAATATACATATTTATATGAATTCGGTTTGGTTTTCGGTTCAAACTGCCAAACCCATAACCAACCCGAGAACCGAATTAGTAGTTCGGTTCGGTTCGGTTTTAGCAAATTCGGTTCGGTTATTTTCGGTTCGGTTCGGTTTCGGTTTTCGGTTTATTCGGTCTTTTGGTTTTTTCGCTCACCCCTAGGCTTGAATATTTGTATAATATGCTTTATTATTTGTATATTTGACATTTAATGCAGAAATTGTGTTTAAATTGGTTGTACAATATGCTTGATAATTTGTATTTCTTGTGTAAGGGGTGTTTTAATAACTGCATTGATTATATTTATTGACCAGTTAATTAGTTGACTATATTAAATATTTTGACCACATTAATATTGCTTTGTATTTTGTACATTAAACTTTAAGACTTGTAAGTCGAAAATTAAGATTGATGAGAAAGATTATTAATAGTGCATTGTGTATTGTATAATAGGCTTTGTATTTTGTAAGTTTTAATTTTAAAAACATGAGAAAAGAAATTCATTCGTGTGTTATAAGTAGTATAGATATTCAGATGAATCAAGTCAGGATTCAAGATAAACAAACTGGATTCTAATATTTTAACACAAGCCTTTTATGTGATAAATGTTACGATTTCACAGGTTTGCAAAGCAGATAAGGTTTTTTTTTTTTTTTTTTTTTTTTTTGGCTCAAGTCGATCTATTATCAACGCAAGTACAAATAAGTGATCTTGAAAAGTTGAAATATATTGTGAGCAAAGCTTGAGCTTGTAAGCGCTTGGCTGGTGCTCTCCGAGCAAAAACAGGTGAATTGATTTCAACACAATTACAGAAACTTCAAAAGTTATCTATAAGTTATAAATGACTAGCAGGGTACCCACGCGATGCGGCGGTGGGTACCCTTTAATTAAAATTTCCGGAAAACATAATTTTCTTATTATACGTTTTTTATGATATCAACTATACGTATGATAGAAAATTTTATAACAACATAATTGTAAGCAATTGAAACTATCTCATATGAAAATATTAGACTAGCAGGCGCAATATAATGCCAACATAAAACCCGTAATTGATGATGGCAAATCAAGGTGGTTAATATCAACTTATGTGGCAATTAGATATGACATGACGTGATAAGTTTAATTATCTATATATATAATAGGAGCGGGTGTCCTATTATTATATTTCCCGCCTCTTAAAATACTGATTCTTTTGCACTAAGTGGGTCGGGTCGCTGTCGGTCCATTTTCTGTCGGAAGCCCATATTCATATTCATGACTATCAGGTTTTGCCGTCTTTCTTCTACACTTTAACCGACCTCTGTCTATAACCGACTTGCTATCCACCGCCCTCTTCTGCCAACTAGGTTTGTTGTTTTGCGTTTGCTTACGTATGCGTCGTTTGTATACGTTATTAGTGGTTTTTTTTAGCTGTTATTGTTTTGATGTTATGATCATGCCTTCTGGTACCTTTTTTCTGTGTTTCCGTTTTTCCTGGGGTTGTGCTATCGTATTTAAGATGTGTGAAAACCCTGCTCTTCCTTATCTAGGCCTGTTATGGGTTCACCTTTCTCTTTTGTTCTTTATTCGATTGTGTTGTTATAAGTATGAGGACCAAATAAAGGGCGTGTCCGAATAGTAGGTTTGTTGGGTTGTTTGATGTGCTGGATGATCGGTATCTTAACCCTGTTGATGATCATTTGCTGTTAGCTGATTCTTCGACATTAGGTAGTCGTGTATCGCAGTCCCAGCAGTCACATAGTGTGGGTTTGCCATATGTTGATTCGGGTCTGCTGCATAATGTTTCTCTTCGGGATGTTGTTACACCGCCTCCATTTGCTCAACGAAACGAGTGCCTTCAGGTTTTACAGAATGGTGCGCTTGGGATGGCTGTGTCCTCGCCTCATGCTACGACCTGCATTGCTCCTGATTCAGGTTTGTTATCCGAGAATTCTCAGGTTCGGAAGTTACCAGCCATGTTGTCTACAGGTATACTTCGTTTCAGATAACGAGGATACAAAAAAAATACCGCTAAAATAAATTTACCGTCCTATGAATGTGTGTATGTGTATCTCCATTTACTTTTGTCTTTTCGGCATTTTTCTTATGTTGTCCCAGGTTGTCTATCGCCGGTACGGTCGGTGCTTTTCCAATCATCCCCTGCTCAGTCTTCGCTTTCGCCCTTTTCGGCGGTCACATCAGCGCCTGCTTTGCACCCGTCGTCGTCCGGATCTATCGCCTCGGGGCTTAATTCCGCTGTGCTGGATTTTGCGGCGGGTGTTGTTCGTCAGAGCCAACATACCATTTCCTCTGTAAGGCTCCAGTTATTGGGGAATGAGGTTTTGCAGAACTGGCACGTGGTTCAGCCACACAGAAATGTGAGGTCATCTGCGGGTATAGTCATCAGAGAATCCGAATTTCCGTTGCGGTGTGGCCGGCCGCGCTCGCATACGCCGGCCACCACGGACTTTAAAGGAAAGGGGAAAGCTAAGCTTGATTATGGGTCCGACGCGGATGTCTAGCTTGCTTGCAAACGATCGTTTATGGGTGTCGAATCATCGCGTGTTTATGCAGCAGGTTAGTCTCACGTTTCTTCATGTGTGCGGTTTGTGTATGCCATTAGCGATTGCTCTTTTCTGCTTATCATATGTTATACGGTTTAGGTATTTTTATCTCATGTTTAGAGCGTCTTTCTAGATGAAGCTGTTATGGATTTTGAAACAACGGTTGCACCTGTTGATACCAACATGTTGGACCATTTCTCGGATGCTGTTGACCCTGATCCTTGCAGGTCGTTTTCTTCGCCATTTTCTCACAACCGGTCTCAACCAGCAATCTCTTCATATGATATGGGTATATTGTTACATGGTTATCTTTATGTTCGTATTGTTTTTTCGGATTCCTGTCTTGGATATTAATACATTGCGTGTCACTTATGCCAACGTTGCAGGTCCACATGCGGGTGCAGCTGCTGCGCAGTCAGCTGGCGGTTTTGCAGTCTTTGAATGTTCATCTCAACGGCGGAGATGCAATCAAGGTTTGTCCTATAATTACACTGAATGGTTTTGTCGTATGTGATCCCTCTCTTTTTGGTTGTTTGCTTACTCATGTCATGCGTGTCTTCTCATACACTGACTCGCGTTTTTGTGATTCTGTTTTTTGGGTGGGCCGTATTATCCATTTGCTAAAGTCACACCGCCTTTGTTAAAACATGGCTGATCAGTGTCACATGCACTGACTCGCGTGAGATAGACTTACTATCAATGAATTTCACTTAGATTTTCTAATATGTGGTAGCCATTACAAAGGTTTGTGATGTGAGTTTATGAATTCAGGGTACATCAGATCTGCTGTAAATATGGCCCAATTCTTCTCATAATTGTTTCAAATTTCTGACCATTATCTTCGATGTATTGCAGCCCTCCCTGTATACACACCGGCTTTCTCTGAACATCAGCAACAGGAGCCACTGTTGGGTGCACAGCCACGTTCGGCAGCAGAAGGTGCTATATTTGTATATGTGTGCGTTTAAGGCTGTTAAATGTTTTAGAGGTTATTTTAAATGGTATCATCTCAACATGTTCGCTGATATGCTCTTGGCTAACTGTCATGCTAATGCTTCTATTACAATATGAATGGTAGATACACCATCAGATATGTGGCATACAGAAATGCTAATATGGAGCAACCAAAGTTAGGTTTAAGAGCAACTATCAATCGCTAACTGAATCTGCTGCATGTGTTCATAAACCGACAATATCATGACTCTTTTTTAAGCTTAGGATGTTTGTTTCCGTGCTGACTCCTGTTACTTGATATTATACGCATCATGCTGAAGGTGTTGGAGAACATCCCGTACATACATATGCGACGTCTGATGCTAGGCAACATCGCCCGCCATCTGGTCCACACAGGAAGCCAACCACACGATGTGGTATGCTTATACCTATCTGTTTTTACACCCTCTTGCAACTTTCGTTCATTATCTTATCTGATCAGTGTGTGTGTTTTAATTGGCTCGTGTGCTTTTCCAGCTCGCGGCAGGAAGCCCCTTCCGTTTACAGCATGCGAAGCCGATTCGCTCACCCACTTCGCTATGCGTACACAAGGTACTGCCATGTTTTTTAAGTGTCGCCTCATTTTTAAACCCACTACCTAACGTTTCTGTCTGTTTTACTAGGGCCTCCCATGCAGTATAAATCGTTTGGCAGTTGTAGCTACAGATGCGGTCATTGTCAGGTGCTGTTTTGGCTTGAGGAACGCATTGTCAGTTGTTCTACGAAGGCAAGGCCCGTGTATCATCGTTGCTGTCTTGGTGGTCGCGTGATATTATATATGCATTCTCAGTATCCTCCCTATATCACGGACCTTTTTTCAGACCGGCGCTTTATGGACAATATCAGGGCATACAATCAGATGTTCACCATGACATCTTTAGGTGCTACTGTTGACGAGTCTGTTAATAATGGTCGTGGCCTGTACGTGTTCAAAGTTTCGGGCCAGATATATCATTGGCTTGGGGGTTTGTGTCCGTCGGAGTATAAGACGCCAAGGTTCTTGCAGCTGTATATTTACGACACACCCAACGAGGTGCAAAATAGATTGAGCCATTTCACGGGTGAGGCTCGAAGAGAATTGGATCCGCAGATAGTTGATGGGTTGATCCATTTCCTGGATGCACATAATGCGTTGGTTCAGCTTTTTAGGACGGCCTGAGATAAAATGTTGGCCCACGATATTCCCGAGTTTAAGGTTCGTGTTTTTGGCGTTCTTTGTAGGAATCAATACGAGCTTCCTACATCGGATTCAATTGGGGCAATTGTTTATGATGGTGGTCCAGAAATGGGAACCGACTTTGATGTTGTTGTTGAAAAACGCCCGGGAGATCCTCAGCGCATTAATAAACTGCACCCATGTTACATGGCTTTTCAGTTCCCTTTGTTGTTTGTTTACGGAGAACAGGGTTCTCATCAACCTTAAACTAATTAATGTTACGGCAGACATCACAGAGGCTGAAAAGAATATGTCTATGAATGCTTATTATGCTTACCAGCTCCACGATCGGTACGGCCGTTACAGTTTACTCACTCGCGGTGGAAGATTGTTCCAGCAATACGTTGTTACCGCCTACTATAGCGTAGAATAGTACCGTACTGATTTTCTAAGGCACCATCAGGATGATATTAGAGGAGAGTATCTGTCGGGTTTATATGATGCTATAACGAGGGGTGATCGAGATGGTTCGGATGTCGGTTCCAGGATTATTCTGTCGGCCTCATTTACAGGGGGGCCTCGGTATATGTATAGTCATTACCTCGATGCGCTTGCGATCTGTCGAGATCATGGAAACCCTTCATTTTTTGTAACTTTCACATGCAATGTCAAATGGCCGGAGATCGTAGGCTATATGGAAGCATTTCCTCATCTAAATGTTGGCGACAGAACAGATGTTGTAACTCGTGTGTTTGAACGGAAGATTCATTTGCTGAATAAATATGTTCGAGATCGCGAGCCCTTTGGGGAGATTTCTGCAGGTCGGTTAACCCTACCCTTTCACGTTATCAATTGCACGTTTAAACTATATTCTATTGTTACATGTTTCGTTACTTATTTATACACACGCACATGTACATATGTTGTTTCATGCTACGCTACTTACGTTTATATTGAGTAGCATACATATAACTGTTGTTCTTATTCTTATTCGCAGTCCTATATACAGTTGAATTTCAGAAGCGTGGCTTACCACACTGCCATTTACTTTTATGGATTAAAGACTATGATAAGGTTAAGAGAGACTGTGATGTTGATCAATACATATGTGTTGAGTTGCCTAATCGCGCAACCCAACTAGAGGCATACAGAGTCATTTCTGAATTGATGGTCCATGGTCCATGTGGCGCTAGGTTTCCTAACGCTCCGTGCGCAAGACCTAACAGCGGTTGTAAAAAGCACTTTCCTAAAGATTACTGCTCAAGTACTTACGTGGACAAGAGCGGCTATGTGCACTATAGACGCAGAGACACGGGTGCTACTATGGTCAGACAGGGTGTTTATCTAGATAATTCTAATGTTGTACCATATAATCTTGAATTATGCTTGGTGTTCTACGCACATATCAACGTTGAGTATTGCGGGTGGACGATGCTTATTAAGTATTTGTTTAAGTATATTTCAAAAGGGACTGATAGAATCATTGCCCGTGTTGCCAGGCCGATTAGAGAACCACGGGGAGCATCCAGTTCAGACCCTCAACATGGAACATCATCGCGCAATCAAAGTATCTGTGTGGACGAGATTAAAAATTTCATAGATGCGCGGTTCAAAGGTCCCCATGAGGCTTGTTGGAGGATTTTCAATTTTGATATTCTTCATAGACAGCCCGCCGTTCAGATACTGGCCGTTCATTTGGAAAATATGCAGCGAGTGACATTTAAAGCCGGCCAGCGGCTTCAGGCCATTATTAACGATCCTCACTATAGGAAAACAACCTTGACTGAATGGTTGGAATTCAATAAGCATTTCAGTTTTGGCCGCCACCTGACATATCTAAACTTCCCAAAGGAGTTTGTGTGGAAGAAAACTGAACGCGAATGGACACCAAGAGTAAACAAGCAGCTCCCGTCTATTGGAAGGTTGACGTACATACACCCGAGTTTAGGGGACCTTTACTACCAAAGGATGTTGCTTTTCCATCAAAAAGGATGTCAGTCATTTCCGGGCATACGTACAGTTAATGGTTGCGTATATCCTACAAATAGAGCAGCCTGTGAGGTGTTGGGTTTGCTGGGTGATGACCGCGAATGGCTAACCGCATTAGAAGAAGCAGCCATGGCGGCGACGTCAGAAGAGCTTCGCACGTTATTTGTTCAGTTGCTCATTTTCTGTGACGTGGCAGACTCGGAGGTTTTATGGAACACTTTCTAGGAACAGATGTCGCATGATATTCCCCTCAGGTTGTCGCAAATATTATCTATTCCAATAAAGCACATGAATGAGCCTGAGCTGCGAGGTGGTGTTCTTTATGAACTTGAAGCGGGTTTAGGTTTTTATGGTAAGTCACTGGTGGATTTTAGCCTTCTGATGCCGCCTCAGGGGCTGTTAGATATGTTGGAAAACCGTTTAGTTATGGAAGAAAAGTGTTACGACAGATCGGAGTTAGCAGCAGAAAGAGATGTGTTGGTTCCACAGTTGAACACTGAGCAAAGACAAATATTTGATATAATCGTTAATGCAACTGTGAAAAAAAGGCATGAACTAGTATTCGTGTATGGCCATGGCGGCACCGGGAAGACTTTTTTATGGAAAGCAATAATATGTACACTGCGGGCTGAGGAACATTGTTTTAGCGGTCGCTTCTTCGGGTATAAAATCGTTACTATTGCCATCTGGAAGGACAGCCCATTCGAGGTTCAAGTTACCATTTGAGCTCACTGACCATTCAACGTGTAATGTTCACAAGAAAACGCAAATAGCGGAACTGCTAAGGCGGACAGATCTTATCATATGGGATGAATCTCCTATGAACAATCGTAGATGTTTTGAAGCTTTAGATAGGACGATGCGCGACGTACTAGATGGCCCTGATACTATCTTCGGCGGAAAACCGGTTCTTTTAGGTGGTGACTTTAGGCAGACACTTCCCGTGAAAAAAAAGGGTTTCAAGAACGATATCATTGCATCTTCCATTTCCGAATCGTATTTATGGGAGTCCTTCAAACTATTTTTTCTCACACAGAATATGTGTCTTAAACGTTCGGATTTAGACGATCAAGGGTATATGGAAGTGGAATGTTTTTCGAAATGGCTATTGGCTATAGGAGATGGTGACATTGGGACAACAGACTTTCAAGATCCAGAAAATGCATCGTGGGTGGACATACCTGAAAATTACTGTATAAGGGATTTGGATGAAGCACAGATGGAGCTAGTGAGGTTCATATATGATGATGATACTTTGCAGAGACCCACGGCCGAAAAATTGCAAAAAAAGCGATAGTATGTCCAAAGAATGAGACAGTTGTTTCTATAAATGCTAGAGTTTTGCAGATGATGCATGGAGACACAACCATTTATACGAGCCATGATGAAGCTGTGCCGCATGGAGATGATGGTGGTGCTGCAGAACTGCTCTACCCTACAGATTACCTGAACACGCTTTCATTCCCGGGTTTGCCACCTGACAAGCTACATCTCAAGGTTGGGACACCAATTATGTCATTGCGAAACCTAAACCTTGCTGGTGGACTTTGTAACGGTACTAGGATGATAGTTACACAGCTGCTGACTAAAATCATAGAAGCGAAAATAATTACTGGAACAAGGATTGCTCAAAAAGTATTTCTTCCAAGAATAATGCTCACAAGTAAAATGAGAAACTCCCCTTCTTATTTAAACGCAAGCAGTTTCCAGTTAAAATTTGTTACGCGATGACGAGTAATAAGAGCCAGGGCCAGTCGTTGAAACGAATAGGTGTTTACCTCCCAGATCCTATATTTGGACATGGCCAGTTGTACGTTGCACTTTCGAGGGCAACATCTTCGGAAGGGCTGAAGATACTGATCAACCAATGCGACAACCACACACCAAACAGTACAAAAAATATTGTTTATAAAGATTTCCTCACAAAAATTAAGGGTGCCCAGGTTCTTTTCGATTTCGCACATTTTTTCGTCATCTATAGACCGTTATCATTTAATTTAGTCGCGTTTGTTGAGATTAAAAATGAACTGCTTTTTTTTCTCATATTTCTTGCCCACCTATTTTCATGCTGTTTCCCATAATCCATACTTCACCTCAGGCCCCAAACAAATGGCCCACCTTTTGTCTAACCATCCGACTCTAGGTTTGTACCGCTTCTGCACATTCTCAGACCATCTACATCCTCACATTTTTTGCTTTAGATATGCATAGTTTTTCTCGCTGATTCTTATGATTGGGCAACATGCATCTTAGCTTATCACATTACTTACGCACACCATTATTTGTCGCACCTAAAATAGTATATGTCACAAACTGAATATATTGCTGTTACCATTATTTATCACACATGCTATCCATGCGTCTAAACAACATATACACATACTCTGGCCGATATACTCACAAATATATATATATGAATATGATCCATTTCTACGTTTTATTATGTCTGCACACACTAAATACCTCATACCACCGACTCCAACACTTCTTGATGTTTCTTGACCTTATTGTAGCTGCCACGTAAATGAATGTCCTGTCTTCTATAATGTTGACCCTACATTGTGCGTATGCGGCCGCTCATCAGATGGACATATATATATTGATTGGTTTATACATATATGATTGTATACTTATTATAGCATAAACAGACACTTATTTTGCGCACCGGATTTTGGCACTGCTATAATAAATGCGTACACTACTTTCTTGAGCATGTTACCTGTATGCAGGCTGATGTCAATCGTTTCTGATGTAATTTCACCTCAAATGGAAAAAGGGAAAGCTGCGATTATAGAATTAGATGTTGTTAGTCTTGCGGATATCAAACCAACCACATTGAATAAAGCCATCGAAGTTAAAGTGTATCGCAAATGGATCTCCAAAACTATCCCAGACCTGACCCCAACGAGATATTTTTGCATCCTGCTGGATAGACAGGTTCGAGTCGTTAAACCCGGATACACACCCAAACTTTTTAACACTGTTATAATTGCGCATCCATGTATGGCATTCTTACAATGTGTTAGGAATTAGAAATTCCATAAGTAAAGAGTCGGTCACCCCAAATGTTATCTAGCATAAGTTAGCTCGTAAACATATCGTTTGTTACGTTATTTAGTAGTTAGTTTGTAGCATAGAATAGTTTAGTGTAACACCATAGAGGAAGGACGGGTCTTTACCCACTGTATCCCTGATCTACAGGCCGTCAGGAGGTCGTTTAGTTTGTAACCTATAAATACCCTCTACCTCCCAAGGTAGAGGGTTGGATGTTCATTTGGAATCTAACCTTCAATGAGTTTCTCTTTCTAGAATATCCCACTTTCTCTCTCTAAAACCATCTAATCATACGCCTTATTTGTGATTGATTGTGTGTTTGTGAAATCCAATATGTTACAAATGGTATCAAGAGCCATGGTTTGATCATCTCTCTTACATATCCTTGGATTTCTAGTGTTTTTAGATGGTTTTTGAGTTTGAAAAAGTTTAGTGGTTTTTGCATCATTTGGATCATTTCTAGTGTTAATGTTAGAATTTTGGGTGTACTTTTGTGTTAAGAATCATTGTAAGTGCTTGGGTTTTGATTTGGAAAGCTTGAATCACTGTGGTTGAGCTTGTTTTGGATTGAAAATTGTGTTTTTGAAGTTTTTCTTGCTAGCGACTTGGCTCTCGTAGTGTTTTTCATCGTGGCGACTTACTTCAGTAAAAGTTAGCGAGTTACAGTGTTAGTTGTTAGCAACTTGAGCCTAGCGACTTGTCTATTGAGACAAGACGACAAATAGTACAAGTTAGTGGATTCTCCACTACGGCTAGCGACTTGGTGAGGTTAGCGACTTGCTTCAGAAATTGTTAGCGAGTTGTAGTGTAAATTGTTAGCGACTTGATACTAGCGACTTGGATCTTAGCGAGTTTTTCTTTAGCAACTTAACTGTGTCTAGCGACTTGGTGCTTAGCGACTTGTTGTCATAATTCTTAGCGACTTGGTGCTTAACGACTTGTCTTCTAATTCGTAGCGACTTGGTGTTATGGTTCTTGGCCAGTTGTTTTGTTAGCGACTTGTCTATATAGCAATTTGGTAAATTGATGCAAGTTACTCATATCTAATATCCATCAACACAATGTCTTACATCACTGACCCTTTAATCTCCAAAGTGCTTGAACTTTATGATACCTCACAGAACAATGAAACTGGTTGCTATTCTGAATGTTCTACCTTGATTGATTCAGAAATTTATGATCAACACACTTCACAATCTGAGTCAAAATCTAATGAGTCACACTTGGTTTTGACAAATGATGCAAGGCAAATGGAATGCAACATTGAGTCCTTTCAACTACTTCATCAAGACCTCACACATCATTTATCCACAACTAGGCATCGAACATGCAGGCTCTCTTCGTCAAGGACTTATCCACATTGACAAGAACTGTGTTGCTGAACTTAGAACAACTGAAGCTTCAAATTACCAAAAAGAAGGTATTAATGGAAGACTAGAATGATGCACTTCAAGTAATCTACAACCAATTTCAGCCATTTATCAATGGGGAATATTCCGCAGACTTTGATCAACATGTGACTGGAATTTCATTCAAGAAACATACTGGAATAGAAATTCATGAGTACATCAACACATTTATTCAACTTATGGATAATGTGGAAATGTACATTAGGGAAGTTGTTCAAGAGAATGTTCAGTTGAATGTGTTGAATGGGTGTCAGATAAAATCAAATGAAAGTTGTGCTAAATCGGGTAATGGACCGGTTGAAAGAATGGATGATGCTGAATGCAGATATCGATACAACAAAGGATGATGAAACCGACATCTGAATACAAAGGCTCAGTGTCGAGTCGAAATGCTTGAATCGATTGCATTTCAACCTCCTGTTATGCATGAGGAGATTACAGATTCCATCCCAAAGAAATGATCCGGAGTTATGTAATGAGGTACCCTTAACTGATCAACATAATGCATCCACTAATGTGCCTGGTCATTTTTATCCTAACTCTGATCACGATATTGATAAATGTTTCTTGGTTAAGCCTGAATCTAAAATCTTCAAAACAAATGACATGGTTGAAAAAGGGGTTTATGATGAACTTTCAAACAAATACTCAATTCTTGAAAAACATTGCATTTCCTTGGAAATTGCAATACAACAAAGAGAAGAAAGTTTTTTTACTACAAACACCAAACATAAATCCGGAATTCCCAGAATTTCAAGAATTTTTTGAAATTAACCACTTAAAAACCCAGATTCAGGACAAAGATTCAACAATATGCAATCTGAAATTAGAACTCTCAGATCTACATAAGAAATTTAATATAGGGATGAACAATCTTAACCATGAAGTAAGTGATACACTTAAATCTAGGAATGATGAATTGGCTCTGTGTGTGTCCAACCTATTGAGAGAAAATGAGTCCTTAAGAAAGAAATTATTAGAAAAGAATTCAAAGTTGATAGATCAAACTAATTCCCTCTTGGCTGACATTGATGTCCTCAAAGCCCAAATTCAGGATAAGAGCTTCACTATTGTTGCCTTAAAAAATGAGCTTAGAAAATCTATTGGAAATAGGGTAAACACTAAGTTTGCAAAACCATCAACCTTGGGAATGCCAATTGTTCAGAACAACTCAAAACATACTGTAGTTAGGCAGCCCAATGCTTTTAGAACTGAAAGATTTAAACCATCAAAATCTAAGCTTGCCTCCCAAGTTGATGCGAATACTGTTTTGACAAAACTAGTCAGTTCACTATTTCATTCCGATATGATGAATAACAAACCCCTGGTAAATGTTCAAAGTTCTAAGATCAGGAATACTAGGAGTTCATCTAGTTCTCATATGAAGCATCAAATGGCTGATCAATCCCCTAAGAAACCAAGTAATTACAAAAGGACCAATATTCAAAAGAGTGAAGTGTCTACATCCAAAGCTACTAGCAGCTGTTACAAATGGATTCCCACTGGCAGATTATTTAATTTTACAGGATCCAAACGGACTTACATACCTAGATCTTGCCTTAAGTGGATGCCCACAGGAAAACTCTTCAAGAATATTGAACCTAAAGGGATCTCTATTAATGGCGCGCCTATATCAAACTGTGCAACATCCAATAGTGAGATTACTCATGTCACTAACTCATCTATTTTCAATACTACATGTGCTTCTAGTGCAATGTGTCCTCAGTCTTTTTCAGGTACAATGCTCAATTCAATCAGGAACATCATGACTTGGTTTTCATCATAAATGAATATTGCTCACTCAGGAATTGTAGCTTGCCATAATTGATGTACCTCGTACTTTGACTCCTATTCGACTTGAATCAGGACTCGCTCTTATAAATCTGTGTACAAATCAGTTTATAAAAAAAATATTTAATTAATCATTTTTTTTAAAATCATTTTTTACAAATCTTTCTTTCTAATATCAAAAATCATTTTTTTAATTCATAATTTAAATCGTTTCCCACAAACTAATAAAAGATATATCTCTTGTTATCGATAACATCTACGGTCCTAGAAATGTCATTCAATAATGACACGGGATCATAGATGAAGTTCGAACAAAAGATATACTCTTGTTTTATAACGGGTGGGTTAAATTCAATCAATGTTCATTGGTGACATTGATTGAGGTGGAGAATTTTACAAGTTATCTCGTTTTTCTCTGCACCATTATTGGATATGTATTGTGCTCAGATGCATGTCTTTGTCTTGTCCTGTTTCATGGTGTCCTCTATGTTAGTTTGCTTATCTTATTATGTTATCTGTGTTAAGTTTGCTTATCTTATATGTTATCTGTGTCAGTTTGCAATCTGATAAGTTAATGTACTGAAAGTGTCTATAATACATAATATGATAGATAGCAACTTACCTTTAACAGAGTTAGCGACTTGGCAAGTACAATGTGGGTTAGCGACTTGGCAAGTAAAGTCTTAGCGACTTGTTAATTTACTTTGCTAGCGAGTTGCTAGACGTTCTCACAAGTACAAGGACTGAAAGTGACAACTTGGTATTCTTGTAAAAATTTGTTCCTATACCCTAGCGACTTACCATTTAGTTTTCATAATTTCAAAAATCAAAAGTTTGTCTTGTGCTATTTCACTCTCGTGACGATTTTTCATTGCAACCTGATTGTGGTATATGTTACATCTTGCCTTTTCCGTTCTTTACATGTGATGTATATATGCATATCCTAACACATATCCTTTAACAGATTCCATTCGTGATGTTTGATCAATCTTCATCCCACTCGCTTAGGTTTGTTAAAGGATTCATCTATTGAAACAAATGTTACATGTATTAATGGGTTTAGTGCAGATTGGGGTTCACTTGGATTGAAGTAGTTTATGTTGTTATGTGTTGTAAAGAGTGTTTAAGTGACTCGCTATTATGTTTGTATATGGGTTGCTTTGTTTGTGTTTCTGTTATTTTTTATTGTTATGGGTTGCGTCTAAGTGAGATTGCAGTTTTGAAATGGTTGTATTTGTTGATTTGAGCGTGGTGTTAGACGCTAGGTATGAAATGTTCTTGGTAGCGACTTAACTGTGTTCTTCGTAGCGAGTTGGTATGTTTGATATGAAATGTTCTTGGTAGCGACTTACCTGTGTTCTTCGTAGCGAGTTGGTTTTCTTGTTATGACAATGTTCTTTTTTAGCGACTTACTTTGTTAATGAGTAGCGACTTAGCATTGTTACTGTTGATAGCGACTTGTCTTTACAAGTTAGCAACTTAGTAAATCACGTAGCAACTTGGCCTTGTTATTTTTGATAGCGACTTGTCTTTACAAGTTAGCAACTTAGTAACTTTGAATGTAGCGACTTGGCCTTGTCATTTTTGATAGCGACTTATCTTTACAAGTTAGCGACTTGTTGGTTCAATTTTCAAGTGGCGACTTGTTTTATTAAATTATTTAAGGCGACTTGCTATAATAATCTCATGCTAGCGACTTGGTTCAGGATTTCCTGTAGCGATTTGTATTAACAAATTGCTCTTTGCGACTTGCTATAACATTTTTGGTCTAAGCAATTTGTATCTGGTTTCTCTTGTAGCAACTTGATATGACAACTTGTCTTAGCAACCTGGTATAACAGTTCAATAATAGCACCTTGTCTTATGAAACTATTTCATAGCAACTTTGTTCTTAACTAATTTAATTCAAAAACAACTTGTCTCTCGAAAACTGTCTCAAAAGGAGTTGTTACCTTGAAATCTTACTAATGCTTTTTGATCTATTTTCTAAACATTTCAATCTGTTTATGGGAACACTGTCAAATTTGCTACGTGTTGTGTCTTTGTCATGAGATTGCATTCTATAGTGCTTAACTAACCACATCTTAACTAACATGCTCTCAATCATTGTTGTTGTATGTGTGTATGTTTAGATCTTCAATGGCAAACACAACCTCATCTGAGAACCTTACTACCTCTGCTCCACCCAAAGTTCTTACTGACAACGAAATCTTTCCTGAAGATAAATGGGTAGAGATAGGAAAAAGTAACTTTTATGTAGATATGGAAAAGTTGCAACAAAATCCAATACTTAAAGTGTCAATTGATATCCTCAAAAACACAAATTTCTTCAGTGCCCTAACCAAGCAATGCACAATTCCCACCATCTACCTACAACAATTTTGGAACATCATTGAATGGGACAAAATCAAGGCTCATTATACCAACAAGCTGGATGATAAGGAATTTGAAATCACATCTGACATTCTCAGCAAGGCCCTAGGAATCACACCATGTGACGCCACTATACGATATGCCCCTCCACCTAGTGCTGAAGGGCTAATAGTCTTTCTGATTGGTTTGGGTTATCAAGTTGGCATATCAAGGGCTTCAGATATCATCACTGGACACATGTATCAACCCTGGAGAGCCATAACTACCATTCTCAACTTATGCTTATCTGGCAAAACCTCAGGGTTCGATAAAGTAAGGATAAGTCTGGAGGCCCCAAGCCACCACCGCCTCTTTCACCTCCAACTGGTGGAGCTGGTACTTCTGGAAATGATGGACCTTCTGGAACAACCACTACACCTCCATCACAACCACCTTCATTACCACCAAAACCTTCAAATCAACCCGGTTCATCCAGTGATCAAGGAACTCATAAGAAATCTGCAGCTTGGACCACCGTTGATTCAAGATTCACACCAACATCTTCTACTATCCCAGAAACTCAAGTACTTCATGAAGAATCGTATGTCTTGGCAGAGTCTGAATCCGATGACGATGATGCATCCACCAAGCATATCCCCAAGCCATCTGAAGATGATTGGTTTGATGCATACGTGTCAGGTGAACGCTCTAACCCATCTTGAGTTGTACCTTCAAAAGACATAATTCAAAGCGGCTCATGAAGAGAGACCTCAAACTCCAGAACCTTCATGGTTCATCCCAGTCCGACATGATGATTCCTGACAACAACTGGGCCTCAACAATCACTACAAACTATGAGGCCCCAGCTGAAGACTCACTTCTTCACATCACAGGAGATATGGGCAGCTTTATGAAGTAGTTTTGTGAACATAAGGGAATCTCGTCCGTCACTCCAAAGGATCTTGAAGGACAAGCATTTGAAATTGTCAAAGTCTTTCACTCAGATGCCAATCAGCTTCAATACCGATGGAAGAATGTCATAAGATGCCGAGTGATCAAGTCGTGAGCGGATTAGCCGTTTCAATGTGAACATGCCTCTTCCTCTCAGTGGTGAACCTGGACAAATGACCATTCAGTCCGAGTTCTTCTTCAACCATGACCTGGACTATCTATGTGCTCGTACATCTGAAAGAAGACCAGCTTTGTCAATTTCAAAGATGAAAGCTGCTACCTACACAGATCCAGGTCTTGAGCAGATGGTACCTGATCAATTCTGGTCTGACAAAGAACATGTGTATGACATCGAGGCTTCATATGGCATTTCTCATTGGTGGTTCAAAAAGAAGAAATTCTACATTGAGAGACATGGAGCTGATAAAAGACGCAAAGCTGTTAGATCCAAGCTGCGAATTCTAAGTGTTGTCAGTGTAGAGATCTTCCCAATATATGGCTATGATTACCTTAAGAAGATCGTTCTTCGAAGAGCAGACCAGAAAGATCATGTGACAGAAGAAAATGACTTCAAACATCTGCTGCCAAATGACTTTGAAGACCTCTATCTTTTGAACCTCTAAGGACATCTTGACCATCTACCTATCCGTGAGAAGAAGGCTCTCTCTGCTGCTGTCAACCTTTGGATCAGGGGCTTAGTCATTCGAAAAAGGGTTGAGGATTTTCAGCTAGGAATGGAAAGCTACCAGACTAGGGTCAACCTTACAAGGCCATGATGGGAAGCCTCAGGACATGAATTTCATCATGACTATAGAGTTCTTGACACCCCCAGAGCCATCCTCTTCACCGACAGATACGGGACACGCATGTTAATGAGACTTTGCGAGCTCTACAAATTCAGTGATGGAACTCTCAAGATGGTCGAAGAAGAATTAAACTCTAGAGTGAGAGAAATCAAAGTTGATCTGAAGCCGTGGAACAAAACAAAATTCTGGTCTGAGGAGGATTTGAAGTGGTGTGAAGATTTCATTGCTGCGATCGGGCGAAGACTTAAGACTCGAATGATTTTCCGCAGCCTTGAAAGTTTTGTGGGTGGTAGACTTCGTGAAGGTCATTACAAACTACTTCAACGAACTGAATGAAGACATCTTCCGGAAGTAGTTTCTGTCTTGAATTTTTGATGTGTAAAATGTGGTGTATGTACTATAAACAACTATAATGTGTGTAATAGTGTGAGGTTATGTATTGTGGTTTCCCTTTTTATCTAAAAAGGGAACTTCAGTGTTGTCTACTTCAGTTCAATATAAAACCGGACACATTTTTCTCCAAAAAGTTTTGTTTCATACATATTTAAATCACTTGAGATCCAAAATCTCAAAGGATTTGAAATTTTTGATCGGGGGAGAAAATGTGATATAAATATGCAATCTGATAAAAGGTGACCAACTTGTCTCAAAGTGCATACTGCTCTCCCATATGTGCTAAACATTTTTGTATCTCGAAGCACATATTGAGGGGGAGCATTTCAAAAGAAAATAAACTATCAAGGTACAAAGGTTTCAATGTTTTATCATATGTACCTTGATTGAGTTTTAAAGGTTTTCTCTATGGCATAATGTGATCGTGGAAGTACTTTAAAGATCTCCTGCCTCTATGTGATAAAATGATTTCAAATATCCTATGCACATATTGAGGGGGAGAATTTACCAAGAAAATCAAATGGCTTTTTCTATGAAAATTGTGATCAAAAAAAATATTTCAAAGTCCTCTTGCCTCCATGTGCTAAACAATTTCTAAATCTGCACATGTTGAGGGGGAGGTTTTTCTAAATGATCAAAACAATTAAGGTACAAAATGCTTTGATTTTATATCACAAGTACCTTGATTGATTTTTCCAAATGATTCTTCAATTGTTTTCAAAAAGGAATGAACTGTACCAAAAGACCGACCATTTTACTTTAAGTATGGAGTTATAAGGACGGTGAGGTTAGGTATTAGTTCCCACGATCCGCCAGAACCGGAGGGATCTACCCAGGGACAATCCACTAGATAGTGTAGAGTCCTTAGGTATGATGAAAAAAGGAGAAAAATGAGAAATGGGAAGAGTGCCGACTGAGACAGAGCTAGTACTGGAACAAACCCAACAAGGTTCTAGTAATGAAGTCTCGGTAGCAATCGAAGGGTTGAAGAATGAAATAGAAATGAATATGAAAAGGGTGAAAAGAAATAGCCCTCCAATAATTCAACCTTAGGGCAGAAACCGGGTTCAATACATATGCTACTGGTGTTTACTAAGGTAACACTGGTATTGAAGACAAGACGTCATGGACCCAGTGACGCACTGCACCTAACTTCCAAAGCTACTCAAGTTCCTCTTAAAAGGGCTTGTTTCATTCTCACGGGGAACCTACATAATCTATCGACTTTCTCTTAGAGATTGTTGATATTGAAGAAGGAAACCCTCTCCCTAGTCTCCGACATAGGAACCAAATGTGCACTATTGAATCTAGAGCCACGAGATCATCAAATAAATCTCTTTAGGAGACTATCATTGAAGACTCTCTGTTTCACACAATGTGGAAAGAGAGATTATATCTTATGAGTCCTACGCATTATCCTTGTGGTATTGCCCGAACATCTGAGTGATATGTAAACATATTCACAATGAAGATGGAAAGCCTTCTGGAGCCAACATCAAACAAGCTCCTGGTGGGTGGCATGTGAGATCTATCCAATAGATCAACCATGTGACAACTGAACAGAAACAATGCGGCGATTCAATCTTTAGAATAATCCTGGTTCAGGTTATGGATTTACGGATACAGTTGAAAAACCGGTCGTTGGGCTTAAAAACTCTTTACTTTAGCACATCGACTGTGTACTAATATTTCAAAATAAAAGGTGTGTATGATTGATAATTGATTTTCATTAAAACCTTCGTTGTATTGCAAAACCAATTTCTATTGAGCGGTACACGATTGTTTTTCAAATCTCTTTTCATCAATCAGTGAATCTCAATTCGCTGGTTCACTCACTCCGTGTTGTCTTCTTTGAGACGTTCCGGTTTGAGAACAGCTAGAGCAGCTGCGAAACCCTGTCAAGGAAATTCTTCGAAATTATACCTGATCACAGGCAGTACTTGTACTGATCAACGGGGAACCGTGGGCAGTGTACCTTAATTCAACGAAAGTGATCAAAGACACTTTCGTATGTTTTATTGCTAACTGTTGTTTGCAGGTACATTTCGACGATTGCAGCTGATCAGAATTGAGGAGTCAATCCAAAGCCGCATGCTCACAACATCCTCACTTAATTGAAGAAATCATGACTTGTACTTATCTACATAACCTGGCTCTGATATTTCTATATTATGCTTCTGCTACGCTGCTGCAAATATCATGAACCACTAAAAGCTACTGCTACTCTGATGAGAAGAAATTATGATCCAAAATGTGAGCATGTCGGTCCAAGTGTCACAACATCATATGCTGGCAACACAACAATGGGTGATGCCGAGATTAACTGTGGCTGATGATCTCTATTATAGCTCAAAGGTCGTCAATGTGGATCAGCTCTATAACCTCCATAAAATATACATTGTAGTTGAACAATGATGAAATCACCACGGAAGCACATAGTTTGAATATTTTGAAGATTTGATGTCTACGAGCTCAAGAACAAATTCAAGAATAGAATGCTAGGATGCAAAATGTAAATCATGGGGTGACCTCCCTTAGGGGGAGATTGTTAGGAATTAGAAATTCCATAATTAAAGAGTCGCTCACCCCAAATGTTATCTAGCATAAGTTAGCTCGTAAACATATCGTTTGTTACGTTATTTAGTAGTTAGTTTGTAGCATAGAATAGTTTAGTGTAACACCGTAGAGGAAGGACGGGTCTTTACCCACTGTATCCCTGATCCACAGGCCATCAGGAGGTCATTTAGTTTGTAACCTATAAATACCCTCTACCTCCCAAGGTAGAGGGTTGGATGTTTATTTGGAATCTAACCTTCCATGAGTTTCTCTTTCTAGAAGATCCCACTTTCTCTCTCTAAAACCATCTAATCATACGCCTTATTTGTGATTGATTGTGTGTTTGTGAAATCCAATATGTTACACAATGACAGGGCCGCGTTATTCAAGCCAATATTGAATTGAAAGATGTTGAAAAGTATAATGCCTTCAGGTCAATTCGGTGTACCGAATAGTTGGTTTCGGATCTCAAAATACTGAACGGTGGCAGCAAACTGTCAGTAATAACTACACTCTTTTATTTGGAAAATTGACACAGATTACTACCATCCCTGATCAGCGGTTTCCGGAACACTATTTTGAGTTCGTTGCTTTCAATGAGTTGGGAAGAAAGGTTGATACGAAGGATCCAACATTAACAGGTGCGTCGTATTTTAACACACCCTTTATGCATCAGCATTTTTTTTCTAACTCACAACCACGTTCCTAGATTGCATTGGGTATGTACGTACTCTAGGAAAGGTCAAGGGAGCGGGGGATGCTACTACAAGCAGAACACGTAGAATGAAATTAGAGCTCCAGAACCTCAAGTAAGTAAACACATACCTGTATGGCATACACATTTATGCCCATTTGTAACTGGCAATGTCTTTTTCATCATAGAGGCCAGAGTGTGCCACTAACTTTGTGGAACGAGCTCGCAACGGATTTCCCAGTACAGACGTACACGCAGTTACAACAGCCGGTTGTCCTAGCAGCAAGTTCCTGCTATGTTAAACGATACGTAGGTATATAAAATCCACCATACGGTCTTACAGGTTCATGCATTTCTGTTTTTGTGACCCATCCATATCCTCTTAGCTACGGGCGCCTTACAAATTTCATCGACTCCCACCACACACGTTTACCTTAATCCCAATGTGCCAGAGACAGCACAACGCACAGGTACAATGAGTTGTTGGGGACAACACCCCTGTTAGAGTATCAACCGTATACAGAAGACACAGCTGACTCTGAGGTAGCAAGCACAAAGTGGACCTGAAAACATTGCTAGCGGTTAATCCAGAGACGCACAAGGTAACGACAGTATTATTCTAAAATCTAAAGCAAATACCATTGCCACTCATCGTTTACTGCATAATGCAGGGTGTACGCTTTACTGTCGAAGCTACATTAGCGAGGATTGATACAACGGCTACATGGTATTTTAACAAGTGCGGTGTGTGTGGCAGGGGTTTAGACGATAAGAACCCGCATTGGCAATGCCATGAGTATGGCACTCAGCCAGTTCCGGATTACAGGTACATCCTAAACCCAAGTTAGGTAGAATAGAATTATAGTTTGAGTAATGTGACCTGTCTCGCATATGCATAACAAGTTTTATAAAAACAAACCCATACATTACTACTAACTTCTTGAGTAACCTATATTCAAACACAAACAGAAACTTAATAAGCAGATATACAAAGTTAAAAATGCTTGCTTGGATCGGTCCGAATTCATAACTCACGATGCAAGTTCAGATGAAACAACCAATTTGAAGGCCCTTGCAGCCCAGATAAATGGTTTTCTGAGTTTTTTTTCATCCTAAAAAAACTTTCGCGGGTTAACAAGATTGCAATTTTCATTTCTCAAAACTTTTTATATCAAACTGAAATGAATAAAACCCTGGCCTGAAAGTACCGGGTCAGTAAAAACTATGTCGGTTCATTCAAACCAGCTGCTCAACAGTCACCAATTTTAAACCCGCACCCGCCAAATACTAACCTTTTATTGGTTTTTCCCATTCACGAGTACTTAAACTATTAACTGTAAGTACTATTTACAGTTCCCACCAATTTTTATAGAAACCAGAAATTAACTAAAAACCTAATTCAAAATCGGCGAAAACACTTTTTATCAACTGTTGGTCTTCTTGCACGATTTAATAATTACACCTTAATGAGGCGTCGTTTAATAAAAGAAAGTATAGCTGATGTAGTGGCGTGTGTTAAAGACTGCGCAACCTGCATAAGCAGATTACACTATGAGTGCGCCCTAATTACAACCTCTATAACAGTTTGTATGTACGCTTAAACTTACGAAAACGGGATTCACCTCTTATCAAATATGTAAGGTATCTAAAACTAAAATAAACCTACCCTGTCGTAACACGACTCGCAAGAACAGAAATCAGCCCCTAAAACAGCCTTTAACACAGATCGAATCTCTGAGTCAAACAGCCTTCTAAAACACACAACACACGATAGACGTGTGTGCATTACAGTAACCGAATATGCGTACGTGCATACTCACTTTCCAACACATAAATCTTATTATTGTTTGCGTAATGGAACACACTCGCGTGGTTTATAAACAAGTGCTAGCTACCTCTAATACGAATTCCCACCAAAAACATATTCAGAAAGTTAAATATAAAGATGCTATTTTTTCAGCAACAATTAGTTACAGCACTCAACACCCGCACTGCATAGGTTTAAAAACCAACCCATTATAGGGAACACATGAGCCGCTGCTAAACACATATCATGTGCTTTTTCTGACTTAAACATTCGTAGGTACTGTTTCAAAGTTATACTTGAAGATTCAGGTGGCACAATTACAGCAAGCTGCTTTAGTCCAGAAACAGATAAATGGGTTATCGGTTGCGTGGATTTACTAAAGGAAGTAGAAAATAAAAGTCCAAGAATAATACCTGACAAGCTAAGGCAATTGGAAAATACACGGCGGCTATTTACAATTCACTTCGGATCTAAAAGCAAGAAAAATTTCCCAAAGTTTGTCCTGGACAGTGCACCGGTGATACCTCCATTAGCCCTTCCGGCACCTCCTATAAACGCACCCGATGAAGAATCGTTGGCGGTCACGTCACCCAGTATGCAAGATATGTATGCAACAGAAATTTCCCAACAGTTAACAACTCCACCACCAATGACACCCGTGCCACTTGACAAAGATGATACGGCGACCGACAAAGGGCCATCGACAGCCAAAAGAGAGCTCTTTGCAACATCGGACTCAGAGACCGTTGCAGCCAACACCGAAAAGGTGAAAACAGACTAACAACCGGCCTAAACAATGGCCCATCCAGTCTAAGATAGAGCAATGCATGTATAATATGTGTAATATTAGCTTTGCCTGCTTCAGTAGTTACATATAATGAGTACGCAAACTTTTGTAATGTATATTAATAGGTACGCTGGCACGTTTATGGTCTAAAGTAAGCGATCGGTATTTGTGTCGTCTAAACTATTCAGTGCCACCAACAATCACAACTTATTTATGCCACCCGCAACTACTATTGGCAGTTATTCAACCGACACAGATGATAACAAGCACAAATGATCACTCCTTAAAATACAACGCGCCAACGCACCATTCACAGCTTTGCTACACAATATGTACCAACAGTATTGGTAGGCAGCTACATATGATGGACAGAAATGGCTGCACTACACAAATTTAAAAACGCGGTTCGACTTTAAATGATACGTTTTAACAACCACGAATTGACTGACCACACCAGTCCAACGATTTTAGAAACTACCATCCACCAATTCCCACAATGGGTAACAAAACAATCATCTTTGCTCATGCTCTGCACGGCGCAACACTTAAAAACAAATGACATATGAAACAAACACAACATTTGTATATACACATCAATAACCACAATTCAACAATCTGTACACAAATTAAAGGTACGAAAATCAAAAACATAACAACACATAAACAAACAACACTATGGAAATAACTAAAACCTTGCAACTTTCATACCAGAACATACGATTTAACTTTACAATACCAGTATGTACAGACACATGTACAGTCCTATACTTATACTAACCAGAACTTGCATCTTGGACATGCCAACATGCTTACACAACTATTAGCTGTTGTGTTACTACCGTACGACTAAACTATATGCTTATACAAGCAGTTAACCAAAGCCCAAAACATGATTACACACCACAACATAGACCCATAAGTATCCAAAAGACGACCATACCCAACCGGTACCAAAAGATAACATACTTATAACATCCTAATAGCAGACTAAGGCTGAAGTGAGGTTCCGAGAAAGTCAAGCATCAGGTCGGCAGCACGCGCAGCATCCACACCCTCGCGGTTTGCAGTATGAACACGCTGTTGATCCACTGCAACCGAGAGCCTCATGACCGCGAGCAGATGTGCGGTAGATGGCGTTGCCGGATGGCGCTCCGCGTCATCTAGAAAAGCTCTGACCTGCCTAATCCTCTCCCTTGCCTCTGACGCGCGTCTCCTAGCACGCCTCTCATACCATAAATTGGCAAGCCTATACCTCTCGACAAACACATAATTTTTCCTTGACACGTTATCAGAGTGGGCAACCTGAGCAAGCCTCTGAGAGATGGGAAATCCATCAGCCATTGTAGCAGCAGACTTAGTTGAGAAGATATTGACACCGCCAAATTGGAACAAAGATAAGATCACTAATGGAGAGACGAAACTTTTGACTGAGATAATGATTATCACGAATGTATATGAGATATATACAATTTCATTAACGCATGCATTGAGCCCCCAAATCCCCATAGCAAGTTGTGACGGGGAAGGTATGCTCATGATTGCTAATGGCTAAGAAAGCTGTCATATATGAAAAAAAGGGGCAACAAGACTATACAATACCCTCATAAACTAACATTACACCTATTATTCAAAAAAAATTATTAGGACCCCTATTTCAACTTATCACAAATATCCCCAAATATTGATTTCCAAAAAGACATAGGTGAAAAACAT
This sequence comes from Chrysanthemum makinoi, assembly GCA_910596185.1. Classification (NCBI taxonomy): domain Eukaryota; kingdom Viridiplantae; phylum Streptophyta; class Magnoliopsida; order Asterales; family Asteraceae; genus Chrysanthemum; species Chrysanthemum makinoi. Next base: position 107,817,440 of record OU343217.1, read on the forward strand.
TGCACAAAACTTTAAATTATATTAATACATACTAGCTTCATGACCCGCCCAATGGGCGGGTTCGCTTCATTATATTACTTGACGAAGTTTAATTGAACATAATTAAACAGTGAATAATGACATATATCTAAGACACAAAAATTGGAAACAAAAAGAAAGTGCTCATATATTGTTAATATTATGACCAATTTGGTACATCTTGGTAACAGTTATAAAAGCAATCATGCAATATTAACCATGATCCTATGGTAATGTTTAATCATGATCTTTTGTTGCGACATCTTCTTAAGCAAAGGATATGGTGTTCTTTATAACTTGCATCAACATCGATGTATTTCACATCAAACCTTGGAAGCTACAGAAGAAACATATTTGTTAGTGAATGTTAAAGACAATAAAAATGTAAGTATTGATGAATAAAAGATGCAGGTGGCGATAATGATCCATTTACATATGAATGGATTGATTTATGCTTCATGTGTCCCTTAAGCATGCCTAAATAAAGGAATAGGTTTTGCGCAAAATGTCCCTTAACATGAATAAAGCAAACTGGCAATTAAATTTATTTTCATTCAGCAACCGTAGATTTGTTTCAACCGATTGCATGAATTTAGGCTATAAAAAAATAGAACACCAATGTCAATGAAACCTAAAACTAAAACTGAAAAAAATCAAAAGAGAAAAAAATTTAAACATTATCACATTAATAAACGTAAGGATAATGAGTAGCTACTAATAATGTAGAGTGTTTGACAAAAATATGTGATGTATCAAACTATTCGATTGATTTAGAAAATAACTTATTATTTACATTATTTGTATAAAAAATAGTTCTTGGAATATCAGTTAAAACGTTAATCGTTTACACCAAAAAACGAAAACAGGAAGTGTTGACAAACTTACTTGACGATCATCAGCATCAACGCTCTTCATTTAAGTAAGTAGACATAAATAATAATAAATATTCTGACACCAGCTTACTTCTTACTATTGTGCAGAAGTCCTTTTAGTCTCTTAACTTTTATAAAGCCCCAAATAAAAAACTTGGTTTAGGCCTCTTAAAATCTTGAGTTGATCCTACATAGGCGTACATTGCATTTAGAAATATTAAGATATACCTATGAAAAAAATGAACCATATTATCAAACCTTTGGTGTGCAACAAAGAAACATCACCTCTATCTCCACGTAGCTTCATATTCAATATCAAAAGGTGATGAAATATAAACCTGTTGGAATATACAAAAGTTCAGAGTATAATAACAATCCAAAAACATCGGCAAATACTAAACTCTAAAACTAAATTGTGAATATCTTTACCATTCTCTTATCCAATAATACTTCATCGGAGGTGTCCATCTCGCACTCCTTAGCAAAATTGATCAAACAATATATCATGAGTAGCCAATAAAAATCCTTTAAGAACATATATATAGGAGGCTAGTAGCAAATGCAGGTCATGAGTCCAAGCACACAAATCTTATATTTGAATATATAATACATTACACTATTGACTGTTGATAACAATATTGTTGCTTTGATTTTGTTTCTATTTGTTTTAACTTTCTTTCAAGTATTCATTTTGTAGTGTAGATAAATTATTAAATGTTACCATCTGTCATGTTACCAAATCCACAATCAGATACAAAAACAAAACTAAAGAAGTGTCAAGTCTTCATTAAATTTCCTAAATCCTAACTGGAACAACAACATAAATTCATTCCCTTAGTAAGGCCAACGGTACCTTTGCAGCTGAAAGTTCTTTAGTTGATTGCTCTCCTACATTCTCCTGCTTGCGTCTTCAAGGCACAACATCTGCAGCCCTATTCAAATATCTTTAGTGAAGTGCCTCTTATCCAATCCTCTTAAACAATGATATTATTTTCACCAAAGTACTCAAGCATGCTACTTATCAAAATACTATTCATACGAAATAAGTAGTTCAACACTACAACTGTATGGTGTGATTTCATTTTTGTTCAAGAACTAATGTTTACTATAAGACTATTTTTTGCAATAATATCTAGCATGCTACTTATTCATACGAAATTCTTTTTTTTTTGTATGAGCTTGTTCTGGCTAAACCTGGCGCAACAATAACAAACCTTATAGCAAACCACACCATACAGTTGCAGCATCGATCTATGACGCGTAACTAAATAACCCTTATGGTAAAAAAATAGAGCAAAATTGAACATGCCCAACCTTATTGCAAATGAACAGACAGCGGCGGGAAAAACCTTCTAGACCAAACCGAAATAATCATCACCCAAGATTTAGGGTATAAAATCACAAAACACCTGCAATGAATCATGATCGATAAGTCAAAATCAGTTTACATATTAAAAGGTATAACCGATAAGTGGTTAATTTGTTAAGAATCAAATATACCTAGTGGGAAGGCATGAAATTATTTCCACACTCTTGCAAACAAATACAAATACAATAACACTTATAAATCAAAACTATAACGAAACAATAACATACCTGATGGGGTATCATCATTCATTTCCCGGTTGATTAGTCGGTCAATAGCCCTAATACATGAACAACACCAAGAAAACGATTTAATTCCACACAAAAAAGTAGATCTAAAATAGGGTGAATATGTTTTTTGAATTAGAATAGGCGTTTTGATATTGGGAGGGTTTTGAGTTGGAAATACCGAGTGAAAAGGGGAGGATTGACATGTTGAACTAGCATTGAAGAATAATTTTAATTGCAGATCCGAATGAGTAGGGATTTTGTTATGTTTCTATGATAAGGTGAGAGATGGGTAATTGTTTACAATGAATACCAATTTGGAAATAAGAAATTGTACAACATAACGTGTATTGCCTCAGTGGTTGAGGTGCTTGTCTTTTAACCTTGAAACCTAAGTTCGAACCTCACAGTCTACCTATTTTTTTCTTGTGTAATTGGATCATGTGCCAAGTCATCATTTCCACATCATCATATTATGCTCCATGTAATCATTTATGTGCCCAGTAAGCATCAGTGACGTGTCATACTTAGTCCCATATATATGTATAGATTTCATGATTTTTTTGTCCTATAAAAATAACATTATCACAAAAATACTAAACGCGCACAGATACATGAACGATTATTACGTTATCAGATCATCGGCCGATGTTCATGTTCAAATCAAATTTATCACAACTAATCGACGAAAAAAGACCGCAAAAGAAAAACAAAATTTCGTGTGCACATGAATTCACGTTTTGTTAGCAACGCACAATTTTCCAAACAAACATCAACGACATATACCAAAAATTGGAGAGTTGTATCTATAAGGTGGCCCAATATTAAAAAGAAAAAAAAATGGAAAAAAAAACTACAGGATCAAGTAAACACTAAAATACTCCAAACAAACATTGACGATTTATCCCAAAATTTAGTTTTGCTGTCGGACATATAAACTGCAAAAAACACGTCCAGAAAATCACGATAATAGTCACACACAAAAAATACTCGATTCTATTTAAGGAGAGCGAAAACAAAATTCGTTCCTTTTTTTTATAGCTGAAAAAAGGATGCGACGCGGACGTAAGTACTACGCAAACTCAGGCAAAACTATTAGTAATAAGTCTACATCTCATAATATGTGCACATGATAACCCAATATTAAGAAAATAAATATTCGAACCAAAAACCATAAAATCAAGTAAAAACTAAAATACCTAAATGATAGATAGTACAAATGTTTTATCTACTCCACCTGTTAGATTGACATATGGTTATCCATATCTATCCTCCCCAAGACCATTTTTTGGACTACATATATCTCCAACACTATATTATACCAACACACATCCACAAACATAGATTAAAACATCCATCTCACAGTACTTCTAATGTCCAAAAAAGAAGCCGGTGAAGACTCCTCCAAAAACAAAAACTCTACCGAGCATGACTATGAATATGAATTGTTGTTAGAAATAGATAATGCAGCTCTTAGAGAACAAATAGAAATAGAAACAGCGGACAAAGCACAAACGGAAATTGAAGAAGCCGAAAAAGAAAGACTCGTGCTTCAAGATGAAGAAGTGTTAAGAGAGATGGAAGAAACCGCCCGAAAAGAGGCTGCAGAAGCAGACGAGAAAAAACTTCAAGATAGAGAGTACGATATGCTACATGCGAACTGGAATGAAAATGAGTGGCCCATTTCGTGTTCATCTATCTATGATGACAGTTACGACTCTAACAATTCTCAAACTTGAGATCATCCGGATTATCTTTAATAATATAGTTATAAGTCCTTCTTTATACATCGTACTTTTGCTTCTTATATAGTGTAATCTTTTCTCCATGTAATAAATAATAAATGTAAAATAATTCATCTAATCTTCAGTCCCAAACAAAAATAATGCACTTCACTTGCGAGAACATCAAATAGATAGGATGCATACGATGACATAAACAAATACATTTGGAGCTGCTAACAGAAGTCGGCCATTAAAAAACAAGGAAAGAAAAAAACGCAACACCAAAATAGACTCTATATTTTGCGTCCGTTAGGCTCTGGTAAGCAAGTATCTACAGAAACCGTATCCAGTGCTATTTATAACACCGTCGTCTCCCTGTAACTCACTCCCATCAAAACTCACATCCTAACCTGTATATAATACAACCAACCCTACTCAGCAGACTAGAATACCATCAACAATACATTCGAGAACCAACAACATCACCCATTGCTCACAACAAACACGAGGCTACTGCAACACTCCAAGCATCCCAATAATTGAAAAACATACAAGAACCAGGACCAATAAACATGCCTTAACCGAACACAAACATCGGATACAAAATAGAAATGCAAACCAACACTCGCGACACACAATAAAACGAGTACAACAAACAAGCAAACCATAATAATTCCTAATACGGATACAAACAAAAGCATCAAAGCGCCCTGATACTGTTAATGTGGCCTGCCGCTACACGGAGCGCGATGTGAGCCTCGCGTACCATTGCTTGAAATGTTGCCTGTTTTGACCGCTCCCGTGCTTGAACCTGTCTTAGATATGTGACAGAAGTGGTAGCAACAATGCCAGGACCCTCTCGAAGAACCTCCTGAATAAGGTCCTCTAGATACGTGATACGAGCTCCAATCTTAAAACAACGTGCGCGCACCATCGCCTCCCAATCACGCGCCGCGATAACCTCTCTTTCAAAAAACAAGCACATTTGATCCTGTAAATCATCGCTATCACAGGCAAAACCAAGCTCCTAAGCAATCCGTGTGTGCCATGCCTATAACAAACAGCGTATCACACAACAAACAAGCACAACCTGATAGACAAGCAAACCTACATTTATCCACACAAAAAAAAGATGCATGATATCCTCCACTAACAGCAGTATCCAGAAGACGACAATGCATACACTCCAACAGTCAACCCCACTACAAATAAAGGCGTACATTCCACAAAAAAAAAACGACAACAGTAACTGTAAAAGAAAAAAAACCATATGTGCTGCAGGCACACCAGGTGTGACAAAATATGCTTTCAAAAACTTTATCAGCTTGCTTTTTTCAAATGAATCAGCAAGAAGGAAAAAAAGAACTAATGCTCTGTCATACATGTACAAGATCCCTGTTAGTTGGCTTTAGAAATTTAAGAATCACCTAATCTACTAGAAATATATCGGATCCTAAATATTTCAGACCACAAATAAAACAACGTACACAGAATGATAAGGAACAAGCTCCGTAAACCAAGCACCTCTCTGGCTTTAAATCCTTTAAAAGGAACCAACCGATTTTATAATAAGCAAAAGAAAAACTGGGCAACTACATTGCTCACCTATATGTAATCCCAGAAAACCGCTAACCTAAGGTAAAGATAAAATAAGCATTAACAAACGGAGTGTCGAAACAGGCTGATGGGACCACATGGGGGCTTTTAAAGACTAACTAACCAAACCTGATAAACAAAGTGAGGCAGCTAAAAAACCAAAAGGGAATGTAAATTCAGCTAATCATATCAAAGTAGCAACTTTTAATCTATAACCACTTAAATAAGCACCATCACAAATAACATGACAATTAAAAAGACCGGCAAGCAGCAGTAACTAAAACAGCCACTCACGCGTGTTAGCAGGCCAGATAACCAATTAAAGTGACTACCAAAAACCTATTTACACTCGAACAATCACATTCTATAATGTAACCTAAGTAAACAGCCAATAAACAAACGATAACATTATGTCATAACCGGAAAAATAAATAAATGCAAGGCCTTATTCGGGCCAGCTAAAGCTGCGCTGGTGCACACAACATTTGCAAACCAGTCACACCAATGAGGTATGTACAGTCACACACACACGCATAAACTGCATCACGTATCAAAACACCATAGCCTAATTCGCAGTACTTGGTATACAACCACAAACTTACGCGTCATTCTATACAGACATAGAATCGCTTTGTTAAAACAAATCACAGACCGACAACACAAACCTACAAACAGTAACCATTTGTCACACCAGCGCAATGACAGAGCAGCATTAATAAGATTTGTACAGCAATAACAAAACACAAAGCAATCTGAAACCTGTACACAAACATTCTATTATATTTCGATTAAAAATACCATAGCTACAACATTGTTTGGGTAACATAATATGGGTGGTATAAACAGCAAAACTGCAGCCTGCTATAGGCTACATCCAACCCTTACATCCAACCCTTAACTACGCATAAACATGTGAGATACCTAAAACCCCAAAGAAACTACAGAACCACTACCAATTACGACTATCATAAACAAGTTTTACAAAAGATTACGACTAGCATAAACAAGTTTCACAAAAGAGCGACAGAACCTTCCCCACCCAGACTAACCATTAGATGACTGCTCAGTGACCTCCATGAAACCGACCTTGTCTTCCTTGGTCGCTATCCCAGAATGCTGCCCGTCGATAAGAGTATCAACTGCAGCCAACGATTCTCGGTCCACACGCTGAAGCTCAACAAGTCCATGTAAACAATCAACCGCATCACTATCGAAAGACCCAAACCACTGAGCCTCTATGATCGTCCTCCGGCGCTTCTCGATCTTCCCAACCAGCTGCTGTCGCTCCACCTCCATTCGCAGCAAAAACGCACGATCTTCAGCGATCTCGGTTCTAAACAAATGCTTAAAGGCTGACGGAAGATTTTCGGATCCACTGGCAGCCTTGATCTCATCTATATTAGGCATTGCACTCATCTTTGCCTGATTATAGTAACTAGGTGTTAAACAACGAAAAGAAACTATGAGTACCGTTTTAATCCCTAAATAATTAGGTTAAAAAACTCACCAAAAGAAACACAAAAAGTATACAGGCCCACCTCTTTTAAAAAAACTCTTTTAAAAACCACTTAAAAAAAACAAAACAAAATCTTAGGAAATACTCGGATTTCGTCAAAAAAGAAACCCAAAATATATAGATAATCAGACACCATTATTACAAACCGGTATAAAAAAAGCCAAACCACCCCGAAACTAGATCTAGGTTTATATATCACCAGACACCATTGTTACAAACCGACATAACCTAAATATGATTACAGATACAAAATGTTAACCGAAGATACAATAAAAAAATTATCCACGTGAACTAATAAGAACAACCACTCCAAATTGTTTTTTGTAGCAACAGAAAAAAACCTTAAAGAAAAGCCCAGCTAAGACCCGCCGCAACGCGGCGGGCTGCCCCATCCTTGTTTTATACTATATGGCATAAAAACATTTGGCTTAAGACGCTATTAGATTTGGCAAGTGTGAAAAAATAAAAACATTTGATAATAAAAACATAAAACCCCAACATATAGTTCATAATGCCATAAGCCCATAATCCCAAAATCATTTCAAATGACGTAATGACTGCACCCTAATTTTTATCAAATATAATCACACATTCATAAATATATAAGACATTTTTCATCATGTGTAAAATTTCAAAGTCAACTTTGCTCTCACCATCATTGCACATTGTCACAATTCTCAAATTCCGGTCATTTCTTAAATTATATATTCATCATATTAGTTCATGCATGATTTTTCATTTCACGATAAACGCATAATTTCATATTAAATAAACGTTATCGCGTAATTAATTATTTTGAACATTCGATCCGATACTTCCAAAGATTATTCCGATATATTTTTATACTCATATTAAGATGATAAAAATATTATTATTAGTTTACCCGGTGTTTTAAATTTATTTCGTATATAAATTGTTATATTTACATAATTACGACGGTTTTCTTAAATATTACACGATAATTATTATTTCACTCAAATTTTGAAAGAAAGGTATTTTTATAAATTTTATGACTTCAATATGTTTTATTTTGAACCGTTAAAATTTATTTCTAGTTGACGCTATTTTACAAGCCTAAATGTACACTTAATTACTTAATTATACTTACAAGAACACATTTACTTACAAATTTACTTGCACATTTACTTACACATTATAAAAAAAACTAGACAAGATCCATGATTGGTGGATCTTGTCTTGCAAACAAATACATGTATTAACCAACTCTTACTTACACATACACTTGACAATAATTCAAAGCAATCAAAATTTTCTTCTTTCCTCTTTCTTTTTCTCAAAAATCCGGTCACACACACACAAGGAAGAAGAGAACCAAAAACTTTTCAAGATCAAGTGTTAAACAATCTAGATCACACTCTTTATAAGGTTTTGAAATAAAAACCTAGGGTGTTTAGGTATAATCCTTGGTTCTAATCACCTCATCATATCACTTGTAAGCATCTCATGTTTATTTTTACCTTATATTTTCATTTCATACTCATCTCATCATTTTTGAGCAATAACATGCAAGACTTGTGTTAGTTATACCATTTTTACTTTGATTTTTAGAGTTTATATATATATGGTCATCCTATAATTATCCCCTTGATATACTTTGGTCTTGATGATGTTTAGGAACCCATGACACCCTAAGAAGGTGTATGGTAGGATTAGATTAGCTTTGGAGTTGATTTGATGGGATTAGAATAGGTTTTGTCCGAGAAAAACTATTTTTGATACGTATAAAATATAATCTGTCCTTGTTTTGAGTTTCTGGAAAATCCGACTATAGCCACGACTTTTTGGCCTTGATATTTAGAAAATATACTTTAAAACGAATCCGTGGCCGCTTGAACGGATTAAAACGGAGTTATAACGAAGTCGGGGTGAATTTTTAAAGTTTGACGACGAAATATATGTTTTTCAGAAAATTCAGCAACATGTTTTTGTTTTATTCAAGTCAAAAACGAGCCTTAAGCTTCACAAATTATTTCGACTTGTCAAAAATATATTAGTATACTTTGATACGAAGCTAAGGACGTATAATACGTAGAAAACGGATTTGAAACGACTAAGATATACACGTTTTCATAAACTTGCCGTAACTATTATTTTTAGAAAAACTATATTATTTTTACGAGATAAGTGTTACGGTAACTAAAATCACCATATTTAACCCCTATTATCTTTATGTTCGAGACCTTTTTGACGAAAACACATGAACTGAAACTTCTAGATTTCGATACAAACTTTCCAAAACAGTCGAGTTCGTTCTCTAACGATCGACGTACACTATTTTACGACTAATTTTCCGGAGCCATTTTTGTTAATTTCATGAAAATTCCGACGACATTGTTTTGCTTACGATAAAAGTGATAATTTCATCAAAAATCATTATAAAACCATTGTAGGATGACATTTTGACGTAAAAACTTGTAAAGTGATTTTTGAATGGTCAAGACGTCAAAAGAGTATTTTTTCGACGATAAGTATTATTTTCAAAACTCGCAAATGGTATAAATAATATACGAAATGCATGCATAACATTACATTGCAACTCATTACATATCATATCATTCGTAATAGGTCCCGGTTAACGCATCACATTATACCTCGGTGTACTCACTTTTGTCGTCACATCTATTCATCAAGTGAGTATTCACAGACTCCCCTTTTTAAATGCTTTAAATTGTTTTGGGGTGGAATGCATGATTTATACTTGAACTAAACTATCTATGTTTATTGAACTTATTGAACATTTTATGCTAGTGAGTAATCACATCCCCTTTTACCGCTTTTACTATACTTTTGGGGCTAATGCATGAACCATATTTGCACTAAATTGATTATTACTTCTATGAACTCTCTAGACTAGAACTTGTGAACTCGAATCGATCCTTGAACTTAATTACGAACTTATGACTTGTTTAAACTTATTGAACCAGACGTGTATGACCTTGTCCCAAAGTCTCCCATGTTCGGAGCATCACTAAAAGTCTCGCCTTATTGGTGGAGCGGTCTCAATAATCTCGCTAGGTGGTCGAGTGACAAAGGAGTCTCCCTTGTCGGAGCAAAGGCAAAGTCTCCCATGTTCGGAGCATCACTATAAAGTCTCGCTTTATTGGTGGAGCGGTCTCAATAAATCTCGCCTAGGTGGTCGAGTGACAAAGGAGTCTCCCTTGTCGAGCAAAGGCAAAGTCTCCCATGTTCGAGCATCACTATAAAGTCTCGCTTATTGGTGGAGCGGTCTCAATAAATCTCCCTAGGTGGCCGAAAGTGACAAAGGAGTCTCCCATGTTCGGAGCATCAACTTAAATTATTATATACTTGGTACTAAATTGTGAACTATTTTGACCACTTGATACGCTATATTTTGTGCAATGGGTTGTGTACACACAGACAATGGTTGCAAGTTTTGTATGGGCAGAACTTGGAACTGAGTGGATATACAATGCCTTTGCTTTGGGAACTATTATGACCGCCTACACTTGACTACTTGACGCACTATATTTTTGTGCAATGGGTTGTGTACACACAGGTTGCAAGTTTTGTATGGGCGAATTGGAACCGAGTGGATACACAATGCCTTTGCTTTGAGAACTATTTTTCATTGACCGAAAGCTTTGAATATTTCTTACGAGTTTTCTTATTTTTGTTAAACGTGTTTACTCACCAACTATTTTCATAGTTGACCCGTTTTTCTCTCATGCATTTCAGTGATCGTTAGTAAGCTTTTCTACCAAGTCTTGCATAAAGAAGTTGTCACTTGTCGCTACAAGTCGTTATGTAATAAAACTCAATATTTTGGAATCTAAACTTTGTAATATATTTGCCGATGACGGCTAAACCGGGTATTGTAATAGTGTATGTTCCCTTCCGTTACACGTGTTTCAGCCCTACGAGGGTGTGACAGATCGGTATCAGAGCCAAAGGTTATAGAGAATGCCGATTTTTCAAAAATAAAAAATCACACTATAACCGAATAAAATTTTTTTTTATAAATTATTTTATTAAACATTGAACACCATTCGAGTCAATTAGTCCTATCGTTGCATTGTTACTCATAAATTATACATAGCATGATCAACTATGTCTAATTTATGAAGAACCATGCAATGATAAGAGTGGTAGTTTTAAATCATGTTTAGTCGAAGTCTTTTGAGTCCGTCACCGTTGCATTGGTCGGGTGGGTATGCATGGTATGTTTTACGTTCACGCCTACATTACCGCATTCTCGTTCATATCTTCTCTTTTCCATCTTTCGACTTGTTAGACATAGCATGTCTCTGCCTCGCCATGTTTCGATCACTATAACACATTACCACCGCTCGCACCTCATCTCCGACTTCGTCAATGTCGTTTACTCAACCCGGATGTTTGGTCCATTTGAAGATCATGGCCGCAAGAAACACGCCGAGGTAATCGTCCAAACTCCTGGCATTGACAATGAAGGCCCACAAGATCGTAACATTGAAGTTCCCCCGCACGTGGTCGAGCATTCTATCCGGTACCGGAGGAAGCCCGCAACGCTTAACGGTACATTCTTTCAACAACTACCTTATTTTTGTACCGACATGATTTTGAGTGCATAACGCCCTTCCAATCTTTACCACGTTCAATTTACATTAATTTGAGACCTATTGATATCGACCTTATTTGTTATATATTTTGTTGATTGGATTTGATGTGTAAGCAATCGAATATCGGCGAATCTTTCAAAAGACCTCATTCAAGGATGTGGCATCCTACCTTTCTAACAACTTGTTTCCTAGCTTGATCTAGTGACTTGTTTGATGAGTTGCGAAAATCAAGCTAAGAGACAAGTTTACTCAAGTCGGTTTAGTTTAATCTCATGACATTTCTTGTTTGATGAGTTGTGAGATTAGATTATAATCAACAACCTAAAGGTCTTTTGAGAGCTACGTTCGATATTGGGTAAGTTTACCCTATCAAATCTAATCACGGTCACGTACTTAGTTGAATGGGGAACCCATGACGATGGGCATTGATATGATCATTTAGACTGTTCGTACGAGCGTGAACTTTTAGAACTCTTGTCGAGGTTCGACCATAGTATTTAATCAATCATGAGGACGTGATTGACATGGGAAGAATGTCACAATTCTCAAATTCCGGTCATTTCTTAAATTATATATTCATCATATTAGTTCATGCATGATTTTCATTTCACGATAAACATAATTTCATATTAAATAAACGCTTATCGCAATTAATTATTTTGAACATTCGATCCCATATTTCCAAAGATTATTCGATATATTTTTATACTCATATTAAGATGATAAAAATATTATTAGTTTACCCGTGTTTTAAATTTACGTATATAAATTGTTATATTTACATAATTACTTACGGTTTCTTAAATATTACACTATAATTATTATTTCACTCAAATTTTGAAAGAAAGGTATTTTTATAAATTTTATGACTTCAATATGTTTTATTTTGAACCGTTAAAATTTATTTCTAGTTGACGCTATTTTACAAGCCTAAATGTACACTTAATTACTTAATTATACTTACAAGAACACATTTACTTACAAATTTACTTGCACATTTACTTACACATTATAAAACTAGACAAGATCCATGATTGGTGGATCTTGTCTTGCAAACAAATACATGTATTAACCAACTCTTACTTACACATACACTTGACAATAATTCAAAGCAATCAAAATTTTCTTCTTTCCTCTTTCTTTTTCTCAAAAATCCGGTCACACACACACAAGGAAGAAGAGAACCAAAAACTTTTCAAGATCAAGTGTTAAACAATCTAGATCACACTCTTTATAAGGTTTTGAAATAAAAACCTAGGGTGTTTAGGTATAATCCTTGGTTCTAATCACCTCATCATATCACTTGTAAGCATCTCATGTTTATTTTTACCTTATATTTTCATTTCATACTCATCTCATCATTTTTGAGCAATAACATGCAAGACTTGTGTTAGTTATACCATTTTTACTTTGATTTTTAGAGTTTATATATATATGGTCATCCTATAATTATCCCCTTGATATACTTTGGTCTTGATGATGTTTAGGAACCCATGACACCCTAAGAAGGTGTATGGTAGGATTAGATTAGCTTTGGAGTTGATTTGATGGGATTAGAATGTTTGTCAGAAAAACTATTTTTGATAATATAAAATATAATCTGTCCTTGTTTTGAGTTTCTGGAAAATCCGACTATAGCCACGACTTTTTGGCCTTGATATTTAGAAACTATACTTTAAAACGAATCCGTGGCCGCTTGAACGATTAAAAACGGAGTTATAACGAAGTCGTGGTGAATTTTTAAAGTTTGACGACGAAATATATGTTTTTCAGAAAATTCAGCAAACATGTTTTGTTTTATTCAAGTCAAAAACGAGCCTTAAGCTTCACAAATTATTTCGACTTGTCAAAAATATATTAGTATACTTTGATACGAAGCTAAGGACGAATAATACGTAGAAAACGGATTTGAAACGACTAAGATATACACGCTTTCATAAACTTGCCGTAACTATTATTTTTAGAAAAACTATATTATTTTTACGATAAGTGTTACGGTAACTAAAATCACCATATTTAACCCCTATTATCTTTATGTTCGAGACCTTTTGACGAAAACACATGAACTGAAACTTCTAGATTTCGATACAAACTTTCCAAAATGTCGAAGTTGTTCTCTAACGATCGACGACACTATTTTACTACTAATTTTCCTGAGCCATTTTTGTTAATTTCATGAAAATTCACGCACATTGTTTTGCTAATTTAAAAGTGATAATTTCACTATAAATCATTATAAAACCATTGTAGGATGACATTTTGACGAAAATAATTGTAAAGTGATTTTTGAATGGTCAAGACGTCAAAAGAGTATTTTTTCGACGATAAGTATTATTTTCAAAACTCACAAATGGTATAAATAATATAATGAAATGCATGCATAACATTACATTGCAACTCATTACATATCATATCATTCGTAATAGGTCCCTAAGTAACGATCACATTATACCTCGTGTACCTCACTTTTGTCGTCACATCTATTCATCAAGTGAGTATTCACACTCCTTTTAAATGCTTTAAATTGTTTTGGGGTGGAATGCATGATTTATACTTGAACTAAACTATCTATGTTTATTGAACTTATTGAACATTTTATGCTAGTGAGTAATCACATCCCCTTTTTACCGTTTTACTATACTTTTGGGGCGAAATGCATGAACCATATTTGAACTAAATTGATTATTACTTCTATGAACTCTCTAGACTAGAACTTGTGAACTCGAATCGATCCTTGAACTTAATTACGAACTTATGACTTGTTTAAACTTATTGAACCGTACGTGTTATGACCTTGTCCCAAAGTCTCCCATGTTCGGAGCATCACTAAAAGTCTCGCCTTATTGGTGTGGAGCGGTCTCATAAATCTCCTAGGTGGTCGAGTGACAAAGGAGTCTCCCTTGTTGGAGCAAAGGCAAAGTCTCCCATGTTCTGAGCATCACTATAAAGTCTCTCGCCTTATTGGTGGAGCGGTCTCAATAAATCTCATTTAGGTGGTCGAGTGACAAAGGAGTCTCCTTGTTGAGCAAAGGCAAAGTCTCCCATGTTCGAGCATCACTATAAAGTCTCGCTTTATTGGTGGAGCTGTCTCAATAAATCTCTAGGTGGTCGGAGTGACAAAGGAGTCTCCCATGTTCGGAGCATCAACTTAAATTATTATATACTTGGTACTAAATTGTGAACTATTTTTGACTTGATACGCTATATTTTGTGCAATGGGTTGTGTACACACAAAGTTGCAAGTTTTGTATGGGCGAACTTGAACCTGAGTGGATATACAATGCCTTTGCTTTGGGAACTATTATGACCGCCACACTTGACTACTTGAGCACTATATTTTTGTGCAATGGGTTGTGTACATAACAGTTGCAAGTTTTGTATATGAATTTGAACTGAGTGGATACACAATGCCTTTGCTTTGAGAACTATTTTTCATTGACCGAAAGCTTTGAATATTTCTACGAAGTTTTCTTATTTTTATTAAACGTGTTTACTCACCAACTATTTTCATAGTTGACCCGTTTTTCTCTCATGCATTTCGGGTGATCGTTAGTAAGCTTTTTCTATCAAGTCTTGCATAAAGAAGTTTTCACTTGTCGCTACAAGTCGTATGTAATAAAACTCAATATTTTGAAATCTAAACTTTGTAATATATTTGCCGATGACGCTAAACCGTATTGTAATAGTGTACTCTTTCTTTTAAATATTAACGTTGGTATGTTCTATTATCTTGTGCTTATGTTCCTTCCTACACCTCGTTTCTCTTCCCACAGGGTGAGACACGGTAGGTAGCATGTTTTTAACACATTGATCCTCTTACTTTCCATCATCAGCCACTCTTCCCGTCACCATATGAATCTTTCACTATAATCTTTCCTCATCTAATGTGCATACACCATTCATCTACATCCGATATCTACCTTTTCTATTTTTGTTTTCCAGTCAAATGACAATCTATGTGAAAGAATAAGAAAGGTTGATTGCGCCAGGAGTTTATGACTTTTTTCTTATAGGAAAATGAAAAAGAAAATATATATTTCTGTAAACAAATGAAAGATATAAGCAAATAAATTTGTTTGATTATTTTTTTATAAGATTCGGATTAAGAAAGAAGCTTTGGCTCTCACATAATCAATAACAAAAGTTTAGCCCATGAATTAAGTTTAATATCGGCCCATCCCTAACATATCCAGCCCATCAATGCTAAATCAGGAAAACCTAAATATGCAATCCCTAAAATCACTCACAAACCAACCCTAATCAAAATTTAATTTGTATTTTACCAGTGTGAAAAATCCCTTTTACCCAAAAAATAATCAAAATTTAACGCAACCTCCCTCTTTGTTTTACATTCACGTTGCAGCCAAAATCATTTTTCATTCATTTATGATACTCAAATAATAAACATAAAACACTTCTATCATTTTTTGTTTACTTCTCAGCTACACGATCTAAAGGTTCGTCCCTTTCATTCAACCAAAACGATTCACACACAATCATAGACCGTGACTGTTCTTGGTTTTATTTGTTCATGAAGGCTTCAAGATCTTTAAGTAGGTCTCGGCTAAGGATATGCAGGGTATTCTAAGAGTATCTTGCACTAATAGTGAATGCAACAAAACAATTTTAACTGGAGGTTTGACTAATCGATGTGAAAAGTGAACATACACAAATAGTAATGACACGATATGGGCTATTTGGGTTAATTCATAAGATTTCTGTCTTATGTCCTAATTGTACCGAGTACACCAAGTTTTCTCGGTGCAATACTCATTATCATGGTCTCGATATGCAAAAAGTGTCAAGTTCTAAAGTATACTACAAACCACCGGCACACACTCATTTGTAGTGGGGTTTATGTATAATAGTGAAAACAAATAGGCTTATTTTATTCCTCACAATTTGAATATAAGGGTAAATGTGCGCTTAGTCCTACACCAAATTAGTTCGGTTATGAAAAATATGTCTAAAAGTTTAAAATTAAAGCATATTTTTCCAAATAAACTAGCAAGAATAATAAGTGGTTATCATTTCTATTTTCCTCCCCCAAGATTCGAGCGGTTGTCATTCTTTGTTCTAAATAGTTTAATGATAACTCATGTGTTCTCTAAAGCAACGTACGATTGTTGTTCCCATGCATCTTAATCATACCAAATCCAAAACTAAGCTTCCTAAATTGACCCTTGTTTAGGTCACTATGCCTCCTGATATTCTAGCATACGTGAACTTGGTCTTCAAGGTGTTTTATTTGTGGGCATATATGGTCATGATGCATGACATTGCTTTAGCGATTTGAATAACCAGTGAAATAAACATCATTCACACTGCTCGTGTCGACATAACGGTACTTCAATTTTTGGAAAATTATAGTGTATGTGTTTTTGCTTTTAGTAAGGACGAGTACGGTGCTTTTAAATGTCCACATATGTATCATTGAAGTTTGTATGTTTTGAATTATCAAAACAACATACTTAGGGCTGATGATTATCGCACAGGGATGTGATTAATGTACAGTAATCTACCGTACTTCTTCTAATTAAATATATTATGTTGTCTGGTGTTTTTGGTTTTAATTTGTACATTACATGCCTAGTTGGATGGTTTGCTGACGGCTTGTCCATTTTTCTTTCATTTGTGGGTTAGACAGGCAGTTGCCTATATAGTTAGCATAATTAATCTTTGTGGTACTCGTCACGGCTTATATACATTGATTCATATACTTCCGTAATAACATAACGTTTTCCCTTGTAGTTTAGCTATAACTTTTCAAATAGATCACCATAAGACTTAATGTTAACCCCAAAGTATAGTCTAGTGATCTCAAACCTCCTCAGAAAAATACTCTAGGTGATGAGTTTACTCACACGCTTTGATTATTCAAATGAAGAGGAAGATGAGACGGTTACGTGGTATGATTGGATATTCTAACAACTCTAATGCCATGTTAGAATGATAAAACCCCAGCCGTAGGCGATATATTTCATTCATACGATATTTATAGAGACGAATACATAGAAACCTTAATTAATGGACCCAAACCTATAGCCCGGGCTTAGGGGAGGCAGTGGACCAATAAGCTAGTTGTCCCAACTAAGACAGGAGCTAGCCTTTTATCTTAAAGGCTATTGATTTCCACCTTGGCCAACTAATCTATTTTATCATCGAATAGTAATTCATAATTCTAATTGCTAGCATAGTCATAGATAAATTTCTTGCGTTAAAAATAAATAAATAAATAAATAAAAAAGTTCTAATGATGGGCTTGAGATTCTCAAGTGGAAGTCTTAATGCTGTCACCGGGTTAGAGTTTGGATCTTACGGAAATCCACATTATTGGCTTTCTTATGAGTTCCATCTTTATTGTGAGCTGTATTATTTATTTTTTTACCATTTGAGGGTACGCCAAACAAGGCAGTAGTGTAAGGTCATGGCGAGTTGGCGACGTTTGAAAAAACCCGAGGAGTTGGCTAGTGTGATGGGTCATTCCCATAAAAGATAATGTTAAAATCAAGTGAGACTACTCACATATCCCCTAGTTATGGTTAAAGCATTTTTACTACATTAGGAATTTAATGGATTCAGTAAGAAGAAAAATAAAAATAAGAAGAATGAGAAATGTTTTCAGCCACATATTTCAAATGTGAAGAGAAGTAATGGGAGATGCATCTTTTTACAAGATCCTAAATGCACTGCGGTTATTTCCCATCCTTCTCATTTTACTTTTATTTCTTATTTGATCCTTACTCATTTATACCGTACATTCTACTCGTGATATATTTTTGGGCATGTTTATTCTAGCTTATCGTGATATCTCCATGAATTGTTTTATCATATATCCCCCTTTTTACCGGCAAAACCAATTTTCTGAAATACATTATTATAAAAAATGCTGACAAGAAAAAAACAAGACGAATATAATAATTTTTGCTTACTAGAATATAGATTTCAATAAACATGAAGAGTAGCACTGATATTGATTTGAGATTTGGCCTGTCCCGTAAAAGATTTTTCATATATTAAATTAAATTAATAAGGGACCCATAAATCGACGGGATCAGATTCCAAATTGCTAAAGTTTTTGCTTAATGTTTGGATTATGAAAATTGTTATTAGCTTGACCCACTTGAAGGAAACCATTTGTATTTTACTTTTGCTTCAGTTTATATATATGTCGACAAAATTTTACATAATTTATATCAAGTTGTACGTATTCGTTCATCACTTTAATCTTTTTGAAAAGAACGTGCTTAAGTAGATTCTCAAGAAATGCGAAGAAAAAAGGAAGTTGTCAACCAATAAATTGATTTTCTGTTATCGAAAATTATGTTCAAACTTGGCCACTGCGCTAAATTATTTGTCTACCGAACTTGTTAAAAAGCTATCTATTAATGGATTTTAAAAGGGACAAATCGTCGAGAAAATCAATAAACTTGCATTTTTTTCAAAAGCAACAAACTTTTAATTTTTCTATTAAAATTTTTAATCATTTTATTGTAGGTATCATTATCATTTAATAAAGAATAAATTACATAAATCGTTTATGTTGCCCCGCTGATAAAAATGGCTGCCTTTATTGGACTCTGCCTCAGATCAATTAGACCTTGATGCTTGAGATCTGCGCACTAAGAAAACAGAAAACACCGTTAGGCTTATCGTGAGATTGCCTCCCACGATTATCCTCCGGCGTGAGAGTAAGTAATCGGTTTTTAGGGTTTAGTGGAGAGTTGGGTTTTTATGATCGTACCTTTAATGAGGGCCGAGATGCCCTTTATATACACACGAAATCCTTGTTGGTTTCAGTGTTCCACAACTTTCGCGTATCCCGCCTAAGTCGGTCGGTTGACATATCCCATAAATAAGAGATATCCGATATCAAGATCATAATAACTTCGGTTTGGGCCTTTCGTAAGCCCAAACCGTTATCAGAAAGCAGCCCACTCGCATCGGGCCCGAAAGTTAGTAGAAGGCCCATTGGTCTATGACCACGCGGATTATATCGTCATCATGTCCCCAGCCTAGTATGCTAGGTGGAACCCGCGGATGTTGCTAATAATCATATCAAATATATTCCTCAAGCTTTAGGGAAGCTTCAAAGTTTTCCGCTGAGAAGATACAAAGTGGATCCGCCTAATTAGGTCAAATATATCCTTCGTAAAACGCGGAAAAGTGGGTGGAGGGTGTGCCACGCCAGATCTCCTATCCACACGTTTAGAGATAGGGGTCACATGTCAATCATCGCATGGATGTGGAACCCTATATAAACTTCCGCCTCCCTTCCACTGTATATCATAGGAAAAAGCATTTCCACCATTGTTAAAAAAGAAGCTCGAAATATCAACCAAGAAACCCACAAACTTTTAAAGGTAATGAAGGCGCGGCGCATTCGAAATCTCATCATGGTTCTTGGATTAACTGACTTCTCATCCGATATAACCGAGGCCAACTTGAGTTCACTTCGAGTATTATATCAATATCCTCAAGGCCGCATCCAGAGTTCCGGCCAAGCACGCTGCCGAGCATGGATTTCCCCTGAAGGGAGTGGTATACACACGCTTTTGAATTTGCAAATCAACGTGTGCCTATTCCTTATTCTGTGAGACGTTCTAAATTACTATCGCCACATATCCCAACTGCGACCGTGATAGGCGCAAAGAAAAATAACAAACTTCGAGGTGAATTGCCGTTTGTTGGCGATTAACCCCACCATCTATCTTCTTCCGCTTTACCACAATACGCGGGTCAAAAGGGGCGGTTTCTTTTGCTAAGCCGCCAGACGGCCGCAGCGGTTATAATCGAGAAATTAGACGCCGCTTAGGAACTGGAGAGAGAAATTTTTCGGTTGATGAGGAGTTGTTCTCCGGGCTTCGCTTCTATACCCAAAGTTCGCGAACCGAAGGATGAGCGCTCACCCCTCGAACGCATAACTCGGATGATGCAGAACGATAAACGCCAATCGTATTCCCATCAATTCCTATCCGAGGAATTTTGGTGCACATGGGCATCACGCAACTATTTCGATAGTCCCGACGAGGTTTCAACCTCCCTAGACGCGAATGACCGGGTGGTGCTCGCCCTTCCTTTGCTTTATTAGTGTGAGCATTTCTTTTTGCCTTTGTATTTTATATAACTCTTATTTTTGTTTGTTTCTTGCTACGCAGAGATGGATTTGTTCGTTATTCGCCAGCAAGACCCCGCCAGTCACCGCGCTCGAGAAGGAGAAGTCCTCATTTTGATGCTACCGCCGGGCACCATGGAGATGGATCCGAGGAATTGATGAGTGGCTCCCCGTTGTGCGGGAGGCGCACCGCATAGCCGCGTACCGTGGTACACCCCCTCGGTGGAGCCACGCCACGCACGATCGGAGAGGCGGGGTCCCTGTAGGTTTCAGGAGGCGCAAAGGGGTAAAGAGCAAGAGGGCGCCTGGTGGTGATGGCGCAGCCCATCCAGAGAAAAACGCCATGTCATTCGCGGACGTGGAGTCGCCATCGACAATGCATCCCCCCCGCGTAACCTAGACCGCACTCCCCCAAGTAAGTATTATCGCCGAAGCACTTATCACATTCCCTGTTTATGTTATGAAATAATCATTAATTCTCTTTACGGCAAAGGTTGAAGCCGTTGGGGTTACCGCTGAGCGTTCGAGGGGGCCACCCGAGGCGAGTCCCTTTTGCCGACTCTTCTGAGCCAAAGAACCGAGGCGCCGAGCCGTTGGCATCTGGGGATGTGCCAATGGACCGCCTGAGCTTGGTTGGGCTGCCGCGCACTGTGCTATATTGGTTGGCGCTAAGGTCAAGGTATTCAGGGGAGAGTAGCCAGAGAGCGGGATAAGCAAATTGCGCTGCTGGAGGCGCGGCTGGCCAGAGCACTTCTCTCGGTTGGAGGAGTTTCATGCAACCGTGGAAGGCTTGCTGAAGAAGCAGGAGATGAAGCTACGCAGCTCAAAGATCGAATCACGATGAAGAGCTATACCTCACCGTGGTTTCCACGATTGCTGAGCGCAGGTAGCTCATCAGCCATGGTTTGCGCCTTGCTTCCCTCAACACTTTGGAATCTCGAGAGGTGAAGGAGACCTTCGGTAAAGCCGTTCGTGCGCTCTGGCGCAAGTGCTACGGAGGCCATAGAAGAGCTTCATGAGCGGCCTTTTGATGGCCTGCCGCGACAAAAGCCTGCGGGTATAATGAGCGTGCCTATGATGATCTGATCGCTGCGATGGAGAAGATGAAGCTGTTGGAGCTTCCTCGCATTGCCCGATTGGAGCGCGACCGTGATTATCCCATAGGTTTGATTATGGAGGGTTAACCTTGGCCCGACACTTTGTCGATGATGCAGAAGCGCGTACCTAACTACTTTTTGAAGCTCGATGTCACACATTAAGTGCCTATCTTTGCTCGCCCACGCGATATCCGGAACCCCTATTGCTTGAGAAGGAAATCCCTTTGAAAGCATCCTTAGAAGCCCATGCCATGAGGCTTGCAAAGAAGAAGGGCGTGAAGGGAAAGGCCATTCTTTGTGGTCTTGGCGCAAATGCATCTCCCCGAGATCCGACGGGGTATTCAGTTAGTGTGGCAACAAAAGGTATCGCGCCAGATTCGACTGTTGAAGAGACTTAAAGAGGTCGGGGACGCCACGCATCAGGTTGAGAGCTCACATCTTAGGCGTTATAATAGTATATAGGCTATAACATCTTTGTAGATGTCCTTCTGTATGAACTTGTGGTCCATAATGAAATTTCCCTTTTTTTTGTTGAAGGTGTGTTGATCCATATGTTTTATCGAATGTGGTTACGATTATAATGTTTGTACTTAGTTATCTGTGTTTGCATAAAAAACGTCCACGTTGTCTAAGAATCAAATGGTTATATAAATGCGAATAGTATATGAAGTCCATAATCGTGTATGAAAATCATGATTTAATGTACTTGAAACATAATTTCTAAGTACTTGTATCATAATCGTATGGTGTGATATGCGCCGCATCAAATATCATATCAAGGAGTCAAGAGTCTTGATTCCTAGTTTGTTAAACGCGCACAATGTGCATTGTTGCGCATCCGTCGTGGGGTGCACATTGAACTTATTCCAACGTCTTGAGAATAAGGTGTTTAACAAGGATGCATGATCCGATGTTGATGGGTTTGTAACCCTCTTACTCAACGAGTTATTTAGTAGGTTTACTCATCCTTTTACCATCGTAGGTTTTAGTAAGTGCATGCACGCCATGTAGGCAAAAGATAATATAATAACAATGTTGAGACATAAATAATATGTAAATAACAAAGTAAAATGTGTCGCGGAGTTAGCTAGAAACCGCGACGTTTTATTAATACTTGCAAGTTTTTGTAAAAAGAAAAAATACATTTGCCTAAGTAAAACAGAATGTAAATACACGGATACTTATTGAGCACTTTACTAAAGTGTGGGGGTGTCCGCATCCGGGTCGTAGCCTTTTCTAAAGATAACATCGTTGAGATTGAAAATGTTCCTGCGCGTTGTAGCTCACGACCATCCATGTCACACACAATGCCCGCCTTTCCTAATGCTTCAATGACCTCATAGGTCCTTCCCACTTCGTCCAAGTTTTCTCAGTATCTTCTCGCATAAATCGCATCATTGGCGCGATATACAAAGTCACCGGTCAATGAGGTGCTTCAACTTTAGCATCGTAGTATCCTTTCATTTTGACTTAGCTCGCGCCTCACATATAGTGCAGTTTCGCGCTTTTCTTCCAACAGGTCCAAGTCTATACGCGTTCATCGCTCATTGGTTGTGACATTAACTTCGGTAGTATGTAATAGTTGGCATCCCAATTTCGGTGGTATGACGGCTTCTCCCATAGACAAGAGAAAGAGAGTGTCTCCCGTGCAATTTTGATTGTCGCGTCGCGAGCTCTATAAAATGCGATAATTCCTCCACTGATTCGTCCCGAACCGTCAAGTTTTCTCACACAAGCTAGCCACTTGTGAATGGCTAACCGTAAGAAACTTAAAAGCAGTCGGACACAAAATGCAATGAAGATCGAGGAATATAGTGGATTCCTGTGTCGTTAAGTCCCACGGAGACTCAATGGTGTATCAAAACTTATCAGATGATAGAATGATCACTAAGGATAGTGATCAGTAAGGATTTGGATTGATAACTACACTATCTGATTGATTGGAATGTATTTGGACAACGAATTGATAAGCACAACAATCGATGAAACAAACGTAAACGTACGCTTAAAAACTACGAACGTACAAAATTAAAAATTGAGATCTAAGAAATAAAAGACCTACAAATATGAAAATGACATTTTTGAAAACCTAAAAATAAAAGAAAATTATTAGAAAAAGAAAATTATTTTTATAACTATTTATTTAATTATTATTAATTAAAAACTATTTTAAACTATTTAATAATAACCTAAAATAAAAGAAAATATGAAATAAGGCTAGAAAAATAAAATTATGATTCAGAAAAAATCTAAAATATTATAAACTTATTTTAAAACTAAAAATATATTTTTTTTACACTTTTTATCTATTTATTACTAATTAATTACTATTTAAAATACACTTAAATACAAGAAATTACAAAATTAACCTGGAAAAATAAAATTTTAACTTAGAAAAATCTAGAATATTATAAAACTAATTTTATAACTGAAAAGATATTTTTTATGCTTTTTTAATTATTTATTACTAATTATTTAATACTTTTGACTATTTAAAATTCTAATAAATACTAAACAGATTAGGAAAATTATGAAACTTTTTCTAAAAATAACTTAAGGTGACATAAAACTAAGAAAAATATAAAAACTAGATTTTCTTAATAATAAGCTGAAAAGAAAAATCAAAAAAGCTAATTAATATTAAATAAACGCTATCACTATATTTAAAATGATGTTTTTGTGGATTTTCTTTTTGAAAACTATTATACTACTGATAATAAGAAAATTTAATAAACACAAAAATTTTACAAACTAAAAATAAGCTGTTTGATAAGCTTATGAGCTTAACAGATTTGCTTATGAGCTTATTTTGGAGAAATAAGCTCAAACAAGCTCACAAGCTGAAACAAAAGCTAAAATAGGATGCTAATAAGCTAGAGCAACTCAAATGAAGCTAGAAGACACAAAGAAGCAAACTGATAAGCTAGAATAAGCAGATAAGCACTTATGACTCTTGTGTTGAAGACAGAAATGGGACAAAGTGAAGGCTTATTGCAGCCCTACCAAACAAGCTTCAAAATAAAAACTTAAGCTTGGGACTTCAAGATGGCTAGGTCAGCTTCCCAAAGAACCAAGAATCACAAGCTATGACCAACTAATAAGCTCTGTGTGAGCTTATCAAGTTGACTACCTGCGTAAGTGGCACCATTATCGCACAAGGGTCCAAAAGAAACTAGAAAATAAGCACTTTATAAGCTGATTAAAAATGAACTAGTATTTTTCTAATTAAGTTAAGCAACTAAACTTTAATACCCCAAAAGATTTTAAGCTAAAACTCAATATTAAACACACACTAAAATTGTCTATTTAATTCAAAAACGACCAAATGCAAATTTGACTTTTTAAGAAAACCAATTGAGTTGACTAATATGAACTTGTGATCAATACTACTTACTAAATATGTTGTAATAAGCTAAGATAAGATAAAATTAAGCTAGGTTAACAGATTTTAAGCTACTATGATGAATTTGATAATCTAACTTCTAACAGTTAACTAACAAGTGATATTTAAAGATGATTTTGACTTTTCACTAAATGACCACTGGTTTTTCTTGTTGATTTGAGATATTAGATACTAAAGTGGCACAGAACAAGCAATAATACTGTCTTAAACACTCTTTAGCACAGTTAACAAACTAAAACCAAACACTACTTATTGAGACTGATTTGAAGATTTTCAAAGCAAATGAGTAATTTAGACCATGCTACTTATTACAAACCTTATAATATCATTTATTAGAACTAAATAAGCATCAAACAACAGTCATAACAACATAAAACTCACTAATGATCTTTATGATATTTAAACTGTTAAAATGAAATTTTTATAAACTACAAATTAAAAGGAACAAGTGACTCGCTTTATTGATTAATTGTACTTAACTATGACTAATAAACATAAAAACACCAAGATTCAAACTAATTAACAACTTAACAAAGGAAATTCCAAAATGGATTAAAAAGGCTTACAACTTGGATTCTATCACAAAATGAGAACTGAGGACTTTTAAACACTTCCTAAAGCTTCCCAATAAGCTCTATACCAAGGCCATCCAATATAAACCCCGCTCCAAAGATTCTTGTATCTTTCACTATGGATTTTTTATTTTTCAACTATTTATTTGTATTTTTGGTGATTTTTGCTTTTTGCTTCTAAACCGACTTTTAATGTTTCTAAAAGCTTGAATAAGCTTTATAGGAGCTTACATGTGCTCATTCAGTCCTTGAAAACATCCAAAAACAACATTGGAACATACATGAGATTTTTGAATTAGGAAAAGTTGCATAAACTGAAAACTTGACTTAAAGCTGAAATTGATGGTTACAAAAGTTTTATTGTACAAGGAAAAATTGAAATACAAAGCTTTAAAGATAAAACATACACTGAAAATCAAAATTAAACTAAAACGACATTGAAATTTAAAAATTACACTAGATATCACTCATCCTTGCTTCTCTTCCCTTTATAATCAACTTTTTGGACTTCTTGTCGACCTCTGATAGAATCCCACTCATTTCCGACCATTGATTGGCCAAAATCATCATATTCATCCAAGTGTCATTTTGGCCAAAAGTCTCTTAAGGTTTGAGCGGTGTTTTAGTCAATAAATGAAGTTTGGGTGTTAGTGGAAGTAGAGGGGACAAGGTAAGGTAGTATACAAGTGGTGTGTTGAAAAAGATGAAATACCGACTCGGTTTTGGATTTCGTGCATTGAGAGGGAGATGAATGTGGTCGGTTTATTTTGGCGCTGTTTGACTTCTTTGACCGAGGAGTTAGTTATACTAACGGGGTTCACAATGGATATGGCAGGGGCCAAAATGGATATTGGCCCGCTCAAGGTCAAGAGCTCAAGTTGGGTTTGGGCTAAGGATTGGATTGGGCTTGTGTTTGATATTAGAAGGTGTCCGTTTGGTTTGATAGATATTACAAGGACCATATTTGCAATTTCTGAAACTTTGAGGACTGAACTTGACACTTTTCCAAAGATATCAAAAGGACCAAACTTGACAAAATTTGATAGTACAAGGACCACTTTTGCATAAAATTCCATTTTTGGATATCCAAGGACTAATTTTGACATTTTTCAAAGTTTAGGGACCTTTTCTGCCATTTGACCAAAGAATTATTCAAGGACCATTTTTAACAACTTAGAATATTTCAGGGACCTTGAATGATATTTTTCTTGATTTTGATATACCAGGGACTAGATTTGACAACTTTTGAAACTTGGGGGACTAAAACTGCCAATTTTGCAAACTTGATATGCTTTTTCATCCGATTTTGATATTTTTGCATTTAAAACACATAAAACACTATTTTGGGATATTTTCATCATTTTGATGCATTATTGAGTGTTTTCAGATGATTTTGTAGTTTAGATTGTACAAAAATGATGAGTATTTAGACACTCATCAATCCCCACACTAAGATATTGCTAGTCCCTAGCAATGATTTAGATCTTTAATGGATTTTAAAACTCTTTACCAAAAGCCATCACTTCTGGAGTAGCCAATTGTTTTGGTTCAAGTAAGAACCTTGGTACAACGATAACCAAATGATTTTGAGCAAATCATAAGTCAGAACGGATTTGATTTGTCTTTACCGTAAGCCGCTTTCTTTCGACTAGCCAACTCTTAGATAAATTATAAGTATTATCTTTGGTGAGCTGAATACCAATTATGGTTTTTCCACTGCCTTTACCACAAGCCATAAACTTGCGGGCTAGCCAACTCTTCACTTTTTAGGATATGGTGAGTTGAATACCATACAATTTTGGGCAAATTGCAAGCCATAAACGGATTTGAGAAATCTTTACCAAGAGCCGTTTGCTCCTGGATTAGCCAATCCTTTTGTTTATTAGACATGGTGGACTGATAACCATATGCTGAGTAAGTGTAAAACACTTACTCCAATTTTTTTTTTTTGGACCAAAAACGGGGGAATTGGGTAGATAATACATGATAAAATTCGCGAGAATTCCCCCCCACACTTAGAAATGAATATTGCCCTCAATATTCAAAGTACCAGTTATGCCGAAAACAAAGAACGTAAAAGGGAAATACAACGGCCATTTTTATTTTTGATATATACAATTTTTTTTTTAGAAGAAAACTTATATACAACAGGGCAACTCCCCACACTAGGGTGGTAGAATAGGGTAAGAAGACAGAAACATAGGTGAAAACCCATATGGTGTGTGCTACTGTTTTTGATTATCGAGTCGCTAGCTTGACTCGATCCCCGCATTCATTGGTTCATGGGGAAAGTTTGTAGATCCGGGACAACCACGGAGGAATGTCCTCTCCAAAATAATGCTTCAACCGATGACCATTCACTTTAAAATTTGGACCATCGGGCTGAGATAACTCAATGGTACCATAAGGATAAACCTTAGCAATAGTGAATGGACCAGACCAACGGGACTTGAGCTTTCCCGAGAATATCTTCAATCTTGAATTGAAAAGAAGGACTCGATCACCAACGTTGAAAACGCGGTTCTTGATTTTAGAGTCATGAATCTTCTTTGTCTTTTGTTTGTAGATCAAAGAGTTCTCGTATGCTTGATCACGGAGTTCATTTAGTTCATTCATTTGAACTTTTCTATGATCACCACTGTCTCAATATCGAAGTTGGCATGTTTCAAGGCCCAGTATGCCTTGTGCTCAAGCTCAATCGGAAGATGACATGCCTTTCCGTACACTAGCTTGTATGGAGTACACCGATGGGTGTTTTATAAGTCGCACGAAGGCCCGTGCGCCATCCGTTTATCCGACCGTGATGCACGATTTTCGCCTACGTCCCTTTCAAGAATTCTTTTAATACCACGGTTGGAGACTTCCACCTGCCCACTTGTTTGGGGTGGTATGCACGAGACGTGGGTTACACCATACTTTTGCATGACTCTTTCAAATTGGTCATTGCGTGAAATGTGTACCACGATCACTGATTATAGCCCTCGGAGTTCCAAACCTAGCAAAAAGAGATTTCAAGAACTTCACAACAACTCGGGCATCATTGGTAGGTAAAGCTTTTGCTTCAACCCATTTTGACAAATAGTCAATAGCCACGAGTATGTATTTGTTTCCTCGAGAAGATGGAAATGGCCCCATAAAGTCAATGCCCCATGATGTCAAATATCTCACAAACTTGAATGGCGTTTTGCGGCATTTCATTTCTTTGAGAGATATTTCCGTGACGCTGACAAGCGCCACAGTGTTTTGACAAAGTCGTGGGCATCCTTATAAATAGTAGGCCAATAAAACCCGAATCAAACACCTTTTGGCGTGTAGTTAGGACTATGATGGCCCCGTGGGTCCAGATGGCAAGCTTTGAGAATTTCCATAGCTTCCTGTCCATAAACACACCGCCGGATGACTTGATCCGCACAGATTTTGAATAAGTAGGGGTCGTCCCAGAAATAATGTTTAACATCTTTGAAGAATTTGTTCTTCTGTTGGGTCGACATCCCTTTCACTATGAAGTTACCCGCATGGTAATTTGGGAAGTCAGCAAACCATGGGGTAGAAGAGTTTCCACGAAAAGAAACCGCATTGAGTGTCTCGAGAGGAAATGTTTCATTTATTTCCTTTTTCTAGAAAACATCTTGGTGAGGGTTTTCTAATCGACAGATGATCGCAGCTAGATTCTCAACTCCTTTTTTATCACGTATGATGATATCAAATTCTTGCAGGAGGAGAATCCAACGGAGCAATCTCGGCTTTGCATCTTGTTTTGCAAAGAGATATTTGAGAGTCGAGTGATCCGTATACACCACACATTTGGTCAAGATTAAGTATGGCCGAAACTTCTCAAACGCATACACCACGGCTAATAGCTCTTTTTCTGTGGTGGTGTAATGAGTTTGAGCTTCAGCCATAGTCTTACTTGCGTAGTGGATAGGCTGAAAATGCTTGTTTCTGCGTGTTCCTAAGATGCACCGATAGCAAAATCTCTTGCATCGCACATGAGCTCAAAAGGCAAATCCCAATCGGGAGCAACGAGAATGGGTGCTTCAGTAAGCTTTTTCTTCAATGTTTCAAAAGCTTCGATGCACTCAGGTGAGAAGATAAAAGGAGCATCCTTTTCAAGAAGATGGGTCATAGGCCGGCGATTTTAGAAAAATCTTGTATGAATCTACGATAGAAACCGGCATGACCTAAAAACTCCTAATACCTTTGACGGTAGTAGGATGAGGTAATTTAGCAATAACATCGACTTTTGCTCTATCTACCTCAATCCCGCTTTTGGAAATCTTATGGCCAAGGACTATGCCTTCTTTGACCATAAAGTGGCTCTTCTCCCAATTTAGACAAAGATTGGTGTCTTCACACCTTTGAAGCATTTTTCTAAATGGGAGAGACATGTTTGAAAAGAATCCCCAATGACCGAGAAGTCATCCATAAACACCTCCATTGTTTCCCGGATCATGTCGTGGAATATGGCCATCATACATCGTTGGAACGTGCCATGAGCATTACATAAGCCAAAAGGCATACGTTTGTAGGCAAAAGTTCCGTATGGGCAGGTGAATGTAGTCTTCTTGATCCCGTGGATCAATGGGGATCTGAAAATAACCCGAGAAACCATCAAGGAAACAATAGTATTCATTCCCTGCTAATCTCTCAAGCATTTGGTCCATGAAGGGTAGAGGAAAATGGTCTTTACGAGTGGCGCCATTCAACTTACGATAATCAATGCAAACACGCCATCCCGTTACCAATCGAGTTGGAATTAACTCGTTTTCTTCATTTGTGACAACAGTTATGCCACCCTTTTTAGGAACACAATGAATTGGGCTAACCCAAGGACTATCTCGAGATCGGGTAAATTAATCCTCGCATCAAGAAGTTTGATAACCTCCTGTTTGATAACATCATGGATTTTGGATTTACTCTTCTCTGATGTTGAACTGCTGGTTTGAAGTCATCCTCCATTAAGATTTTGTGAGTACAAAATTCAAGGTTGATACCCTTAATGTCGGAGAGTTTCCAAGCAATTGCTTGCTTGTGTGACTTCAAGATCTTTATGAGAGCAGCTTTTCATCTTTACTCAAATCTCGAGCAATAATGACGGGTAATTTATCATCACCCTCAAGAAATGCATACTCGAGATGAGGTGGTAAGTCCTTAAGTTCGACTTTAGGAAATTCTTCAGTTTTCAACCTGACTTGACTTCCTTGTTATGAAGCTCGACGGGAGGGAGAGGAGGAGAAGTGTCCTGATTTAACAACTTCTCAAGAAGAATATCTCCCTCCAGATTAATCTCATCAGGAATTGAATCACTAGTGTGAGGGGTTGATGATGGATCATCATTAAGCAACTTCTCAATGAGAAGTATATCCCCCTCAATGTCAATTGGAGCGTGATCAATTTCCCATGGAACATAATCACTAGCCAAGTATGCTTCAATCTCTTCCAAGATGAAGTCTCTTCCTTCAAAAGGAGTGATAGAAGGAGTGGAATTGGCTATGATAGGTTGAGAAGATGTGGTGGGATCCCCACTCATAGAATTATGAGAATAACCAAGAACTTCTTGAGAGTACTCTTCAGAACAACATCAATGATATCTATTCGGTTAACCGAATCAATCATAGTTTGCGAGTACCTCAAGTTTGATCAAGGTTCAAGGTGACAGCTTCATTACCAACACGTAATGTGATTTCTTGCTCAAATACATCAATGAGAGCTTGGCCCGCTCTCGTGAATCCTCGACCAACAATGAGAGGAACCCGCTGATCGCATCGAAATCAACAACCACGGTCACCGGAAAATGGAACTTTCCTACTTTCAAAATACGCCTCCGGCAATGCCAAGTGGACGGGATATTGTACGATCTGCAAGCTCAAGAGTCATGCATGTAGGAGTGAGTTCCGGAAGAGAAAGTTTCTTCCATAATGAATAAGGCATCAGATTGATGCTTGCACCAAGATCTGCTAAGGCAAAGCATTCAACCATTCCCGGAAATACACAAGGTAAGAGAAATTTTCCAGGATCTCCAAGCTTTTCGGAAGCTTCTTCGGGATAACCGCAGAGCATTCTCGTCAGAGGAGTTTTAGTCATTTCAAACAGCTTTTCCTTGTTGCTTAACATGTGTTTGAGAGTTGATGCAAACTTGGGCATCAAGATGATAGCATCCGCAAAACTTATGTCAAAATGTAATTCTTGGAAAATTTGAAAAAATTTGTCCATTTGATGACTTGCTTTTTCGCGGAGCTTTTGCTCATTCAAACGTGATGGGTAAGGAATAGAAGTTTTGGATTTGGGGTTTTCAACAGGAGCTACAGGAGGTTCAAAAACAACTCCTGGATTTGATTTGGGTTTCGGGACAACTTGAGGTTGGACTACCGAAGGTGGACGGCGTACTTCGTGGGCTTGTAAAATGCACCTTGTCCGTTGTATCCTTGGTAACTTGACTCATTGCTCCTAGTGGAGGAGGCATTGGAGTCGAAGGTCCATTGTGTGTCTTAGGTTCACTTTCTACTACCTTAGGGAGAGAAGAAGAAGAGGTAGTAGGAATAGCGGGTCCATCATATGAAACACCACTTCTGGTTGTGATCGCTTTAGCATCGCCCCTCGGGTTAGCGATCGTGTTGCTCGGAAGTTTTCCTGAGCCCGAGGGTTGATCATTTAAAGACTTCTTTAGATCGAATCTGACCGACCAACAACCTGTTCATTTCATCTTGGGATTTCATGAATTGTTTCAATAGCTCATCAGATGATGGTCCAGTTGGAACAATGGCTTGAGTTTGATTAGGAAAATTCGGGCCTCTATTGTTAGGAATAGGGCCTTGATGTTGAAAATTTCCTTGATTAGGATTCATATTCCCATGAAATTGATTCCCTCGATTGAAATTGTTTTGATTAAGGTTTCCTTGATGTTGGAAACCTTGATTTGGTCCGGAATAGAAATTACCTTGGTTTTGATAACCTTGGTTCATTCTAGGTTGGTTTTGATTCCGGTTTTGCATGTTATGATTCCGGTTAAAACCGGTGGTGCCCTGATTAGTGTTAGCACGGTAGTGTGGTTCATTTTGAGGTCGGTATTGATTACCTCCCTGATGTGAAGTACCGGCTAGAGCATTGGCTTCAAATGGACTACCATCGGTGGCGATAGTTGTAGTATGCATGAGGGCCACCACAAGTAACACAACTCTCAACTTTCTTCACTTCACCATGCGATGGTGTCTGTGTGAAGGTGACTTTCTTTTGGTTAGCAAGAACCAAAGCTTGAACAATATCCGTGAGTTTGTCAATCTTAGCATCGGTGCTAGATATACTCACGGGAGATGAAGAAGAAGGTCCAAAGATTAGACTGAGACTGGTATGTCTTTGCTCGGAAAGGGCGGACCTGGGACTTGTTCTCAATGATTTGCAAGGCTTCTTTGGTGGTCTTGCTCAAGAAATTACTCGCGGAGGCATTCAAAGAGTCTTGATTGGTCTCGTTCAGACCATTGTAGAAAGTATCCATTTGCATTAACTCGGTAAAACCATGATGCGGACACTTGCGAAACAACTCTTTGTAACGATCCCATGCCTCCCCGAATGATTCATCAAATCTCTGAGAAAATTTCATTATCTCATTCTTAAGACTTGTAGTTCGGGATGGAGGATAGAATTCGTTAACAAACTTGGTAACTAGATCCTCCCATGTCTCAATGGAACGAGGGGTTGTTTCTCAAGCCAATTCCGGGCTTGTCCCTCTAGAGAGAATGGGAACGGAAGAAGCTTGATAGCTTCATGTGGGACATTCTTGTATTTGATGGTAGATGCAATCTTGTTAAACCATCGAATGTGTGCATGAGGATCATCCCGCCCAAAACCATAGAATTGGCTTTGGGTTACCAGATTAAGCAACCCGGTTTTGAGCTCAAAGGTATCGCCACGATGGTGGGACAACAATAGCAGCTCCGTAACCCTCGATGGGTGCTTGGAGAAGCTCATTCATGGGCTTATCTTCGCCATTACAGTGGTGGTGGTGGTAGACGCTCACCACGGCTGAAGGAGTAACGCCCTCTACGCCTACGAGGAATATTTGCAAGCTCGAAAGTGGACTTGTAGAATGGAAGAACGAAAAGGCATGCACTAAGTATAAAAATCACAAAACAAATGCGAGTCAAAACGACAAGTGAACTTAACCAATAATCACAAATGAAATGGCTTCTTTGAAAAAGGTACACCAAATCACAAGGACACAAAGGCAAGTTTTAAATTTGTTGTTCGGGAACTTATTATGGTCACACCCCAGCTTGGTAGGTGTACCGCCTTGATTTGCGGTGGTTGATTTTTATGTATATATTAAGTACCACTAAAAAGACGTAGGTATGGATTTGTGCTGATGGGTTGAAAAACTTTTGGACAATATTTTTGGTATCGTCTCGTTTAACCAAATCGTATCTCTTTAAGAATCACCTCAAAGAAAATACAAGATAGAAAACGTTACGATTGTTTTGTTGTTTTATATTTTTTTTGGGTTTGTTAACACTTTAGGAAAAGTGTTAATGAACTTTTTGATTTATGATAACTTTACAAAAAAACTTTTTACAAAAGATGGTATAAGTGCAAGAATGGGTCTGAAAAAGGTTTAACACACGCTAAAGCCTCGCAACGGCCGTAAAATTTGATTCGTCTAAACCGTCAAGTTATCACACACAAGCTAGCCACTTGTGAATGGCTAACCGTAAGAAACTTAAAACAGCTTCAAACAAAATGCAATGAAGATCAGAGGAATATAGTGGATTCCAGTGTCGTTAAGTCCCACGGAGACTCAATGGTGTATCAAAACTTATCAGATGATAGAATGATCACTAAGGATAGTGATCAGTAAGGATTTGGATTGATAACTACACTACTGATTGATTGGAATGTATTTGGACAATGAATTGATAAGCACAACAATCGATGAAACAACGTAAAACGACGCTTAAAAACTACGAACGCATAAAATTAAAAATTGACATCTAAGAAATAAAAGACCTACAAATATGAAAATGACATTTTTGAAAACCTAAAAATAAAAGAAAATTATTAGAAAAAGAAAATTATTTTATAACTATTTATTTAATTATTATTAATTAAAAACTATTTTAAACTATTTAATAATAACCTAAAATAAAAGAAAATATGAAATAAGGCTAGAAAAATAAAATTATGATTCAGAAAAATCTAAAATATTATAAACTTATTTTAAAACTAAAAATATATTTTTTACACTTTTTATCTATTTATTACTAATTAATTACTATTTAAAATACACTTAAATACAAGAAATTACAAAATTAACCTGGAAAAATAAAATTTTAACTTAGAAAAATCTAGAATATTATAAAACTAATTTTAAAACTGAAAAGATATTTTTATGCTTTTTAATTATTTATTACTAATTATTTAATACTTTTGACTATTTAAAATTCTAATAAATACTAAACAGATTAGGAAAATTATGAAACTTTTTCTAAAAATAACTTAAGGTGACAGAAAACTAAGAAAAATATAAAAACTAGATTTGCTTAATAATAAGCTGAAAAGAAAAATCAAAAAGCTAATTAATATTAAATAAACGCTATCACTATATTTAAAATGATGTTTTTGTGGATTTTCTTTTTGAAAACTATTATACTACTGATAATAAGAAAATTTAATAAACACAAAAATTTTACAAACTAAAAATAAGCTGTTTGATAAGCTTATGAGCTTAACAGATTTGCTTATGAGCTTATTTTGGAGAAATAAGCTCAAACAAGCTCACAAACTGAAACAAAAGCTAAAATAAGATGCTAATAAGCTAGAGCAACTCAAATGAAGCTAGAAGACACAAAGAAGCAAACTAATAAGCTAGAATAAGCAGATAAGCACTTATGACTCTTGTGTTGAAAGACAGAAATGGGACAAAGTGAAGGCTTATTGCAGCCCTACCAAACAAGCTTCAAAATAAAAACTTAAGCTTGGGACTTCAAGATGGCTAGGTCAGCTTCCCAAAGAACCAAGAATCACAAGCTATGACCAACTAATAAGCTCTGTGTGAGCTTATCAAGTTGGACTACCCAACTGCGGGGCACCATTATCGACAAGGGTCCAAAAGAAACTAGAAAATAAGCACTTTATAAGCTGATTAAAATGAACTAGTATTTTTCTAATTAAGTTAAGCAACTAAACTTTAATACCCCAAAAGATTTTAAGCTAAAACTCAATATTAAACACACACTAAAATTGTCTATTTAATTCAAAAACGACCAAATGCAAATTTGACTTTTTAAGAAAACCAATTGAGTTGACTAATATGAACTTGTGATCAATACTACTTACTAAATATGTTGTAATAAGCTAAGATAAGATAAAATTAAGCTAGGTTAACAGATTTTAAGCTACTATGATGAATTTGATAATCTAACTTCTAACAGTTAACTAACAAGTGATATTTAAAGATGATTTTGACTTTTTCACTAAATGACCACAGGTTTTTCTTGTTGATTTGAGATATTAGATACTAAAGTGACACTGAACAAGCACACACTGTCTTAAACAACTCTTTAGCACAGTTAACAAACTAAAACCAAACACTACTTATTGAAACTGATTTGAAGATTTTCAAAGCAAATGAGTAATTTAGACCATGCTACTTATTACAAACCTTATAATATCATTTATTAGAACTAAATAAGCATCAAACAACACCATAACAACATAAAAATCACTAATGATCTTTATGATATTTAAACTGTTAAAATGAAATTTTTATAAACTACAAATTAAAAGGAACAAGTGATGCTTTATTGATTAATTGTACTTAACTATGACTAATAAACATAAAAACACCAAGATTCAAACTAATTAACAACTTAACAGTATTTAAGAAATTCCAAAATGGATTAAAAAGGCTTACAACTTGGATTCTATCAAAATGTATTAAATGCAAAATGAGAACTGAGGACTTTTAAACACTTCCTAAAGCTTCCCAATAAGCTCTATACCAAGGCCATCCAATATAAACCCCGCTCCAGATTCTTGTATCTTTCACCATGGATTTTTTATTTTTCAACTATTTATTTGTATTTTTGGTGATTTTTGCTTTTTGCTTCTAAACTGACTTTTAATGTTTCTAAAAGCTTGAATAAGCTTTATAGGAGCTTACATGTGCTCATTCAGTCCTTGAAAACATCCAAAAACAACATTGGAACATACATGAGATTTTTGAATTAGGAAAAGTTGCATAAACTAAAAACTTGACTTAAAGCTGAAATTGATGGTTACAAAAGTTTTATTGTACAAGAAAAACTTGAAATACAAAGCTTTAAAGATAAAACATACACTGAAAATCAAAATTAAACTAAAACGACATTGAAATTTAAAAATTACACTAGATATCACTCATCCTGCTTCTCTTCCTTTATAATCAACTTTTGGACTTCTTGTCGACCTCGATAGAATCCCACTCATTTCAGCCATTGATTGGCCAAATCATCATATTCGTCCAAGTGTCATTTTGGCGCAAAAAGTCTCTTAGCGTGTTTGAGCGTTTAGTCAATAAATGAAGTTTGGGTGTTAGTGGAAGTAGAGGGGGACAAGGTAAGGTAGTATACAAGTGGTGTGTTGAAAATATGGAAATACCACCTGGTTTTTGGATTTCGTGCATTGAGAGGGAGATGAATAGTAAGTGGTTTATTTTTCATGCGTGTTTGACTTCTTTGACCGAGGAGTTAGTTATACTAACGGGGTTCACAATTGATGGCAGGGGCCAAATGGATATGGCCTGGCTCAAGGGTCAAGAGCTCAAGTTGGGTTTGGGCTAAGGATTGGATTGGGCTTGTGTTTGATATTAGAAGGTGTCCGTTTGGTTTGATAGATATTACAAGGACCATATTTGCAATTTCTGAAACTTTGAGGACTGAACTTGACACTTTTCCAAAGATATCAAAAGGACCAAACTTGACAAAATTTGATAGTACAAGGACCACTTTTGCATAAAATTCCATTTTTGGATATCCAAGGACTAATTTTGACATTTTTCAAAGTTTAGGGACCTTTTCTGCCATTTGACCAAAGAATTATTCAAGGACCATTTTTAACAACTTAGAATATTTCAGGGACCTTGAATGATATTTTTCTTGATTTTTGAATTCGTGGACTAGATTTGACAAATTTTGAAACTTGGGGGACTAAAACTGCCAATTTTGCAAACTTGATACGTTTTTCATCTGATTTTGGTATTTTTGCATTTAAAACACATAAAACACTTATTTGTGATATTTTCATCATTTTGATGCATTTCTGAGTGTTTTCGGATGATTTTGCAGTTTAGATTGTACAAAAATGATGAGTATTTAGATACTCATCAATCCCCACACTAAGATATTGCTAGTCCCTAGCAATGATTTAGATCTTTTAATGGATTTTAAAAACTCTTTACCAAAAGCCATCACTTATGGAGTAGCCAATTGTTTTGGTTCAAGTAAGAACCTTGGTACAACGATAACCAAATGATTTTGAGCAAATCATAAGTCAGAACGGATTTGATTTGTCTTTACCGTAAGCCGCTTGCTATACTGGACTAGCCAACTCTTAGATAAATTATAAGTATTATCTTTGGTGAGCTGAATACCAATTATGGTTTTTCCACTGCCTTTACCACAAGCCATAAACTTGCGCGCTAGCCAACTCTTCACTTTTAGGATATGGTGAGTTGAATACCATACAATTTTGGGCAAATTGCAAGCCATAAACGAATTTGAGAAATCTTTACCAAGAGCCGTTTGCTCCTGGATTAGCCAATCCTTTTGTTTATTAGACATGGTGGACGATAACCATATGCTGAGTAAGTGTAAAACACTTACTCCAATTTTGGACCAAAACGGGGAATTGGGTAGATAATACATGATAAAATTCGAGAATTCCCCCACACTTAGAAATGAATATTGCCTCAATATTCAAAGTACCCGTTATGCCGAAACAAAGAACGTAAAAAGGAAATACACGGCCATTTTTGAAAGAGATTATTTTGATATATACACATTTTTTTTTTTTTTTTTAGAGAAGAAAACTTATATACAATAAATGGGGCAACTCCCCACACTAGGGTGGTATAATAGGGTAAGAAGACAGAAACATGGGTGAAAACCCATATGGTGTGTGCTAATGTTTTTGATTTCCGAGTCGCTAGCTTGACTCGATCCCCGCATTCATTGGTTCATGGGGAAAGTTTGTAGATCCGGGACAACCACGGAGGAATGTCCTTCCAAAATAATGCTTCAATCGATGACCATTCACTTTAAAATTTGGACCATCGTGTTGAGATAACTCAATGGTACCATAAGGATAAACCTTAGCAATAGTGAATGGACCGCACCAACGGGACTTGAACTTTCCCGAGAAAATCTTCAATCTTGAATTGAAAAGAAGGACTCGATCACCAACGCTTAGAAAAAAAGCGGTTCTTGATTTTAGAGTCATGAATCTTCTTTGTCTTTTGTTTGTAGATCAAAGAGTTCTCGTATGCTTGATCACGGAGTTCATTTAGTTCATTCATTTGAACTTTTCTATGATCACCACTGTCACGAATATCGAAGTTTGCATGTTTCAAGGCCCAAGATGCCTTGTGCTCAAGCTCAATCGGAAGATGACATGCCGTTCCGTACACTAGCTTGTATGGAGTACACCCGATGGGTGTTTTATAAGCTGTACGGAAGGCCCAGAGGCGTCATCCGTTTATCCGACCAGATGCACGATTTTCGCCCACTGTCCTTTCAAGAATTCTTTTAATACCACGGTTGGAAACTTCCACTTGCCCACTTGTTTGGGGGTGGTATGCAGGTAGAGAGACGGTGGGTACCACCATACTTTTGCATGACTCTTTCAAATTGGTCATTGCAGAAATGTGTACCACGATCATGATTATAGCCCCTCGGAGTTCCAAACCTAGCAAAAAGAGATTTCAAGAACTTCACAACAACTCGGGCATCATTGGTAGGTAAAGCTTTTGCTTCAACCCATTTTGACAAATAGTCAACAGCCACGAGTATGTACTTGTTTCTCGAAGATGGAAATGGCTCCATAAAGTCAATGCCCCAGATGTCAAATATCTCACATACTTGAATGGCGTTTTGCGGCATTTCATTTCTTTGAGAGATATTTCCGTGACGTTGACAAGCGCCACGTGTTTTGACAAAAGTCGTGGCATCCTTATAAATAGTAGGCCAATAAAACCCGAATCAAACACCTTTTTGGCGTGTAGTTGGACTATGATGGCCCCCTGGGTCCAAAGGCATGGCAAGCTTTGAAAATGTCCATAGCTTCCTGTCCATAAACACACCGTCGGATGACTTGATCCGCAAAGATTTTGAATAAGTAGGGGTCGTCCCAGAAGTAATGTTTAACATCTTTGAAGAATTTGTTCTTTTGTTGGGTCGACATCCCTTTCACTATGAAGTTACCCGCATGGTAATTTGGAAGTCAGCAAACCATAGGGTAGAAGAGTTTCCACGAAAAGAAACCGCATTGAGTGTCTCGAGAGGAAATGTTTCATTTATTTCCTTTTTCTCGAAAACATCTTGTGAGGGTTTTCTAATCTGACAGATGATCGCAGCTAGATTCTCCTTTTTTTTATCACGTATAATGATATCAAATTCTTGAAGGAGGAGAATCCAACGGAGCAATCTCGGCTTTGCATCTTGTTTTGCAAAGAGATATTTGAGAGCCGAGTGATCCGTATACACCACACATTTGGTTAAGATTAAGTATCGGCGAAACTTCTCAAACGCATACACCACGGCTAATAGCTCTTTTCTGTGGTGGTGTAATGAGTTTGAGCTTCGGTCATAGTTTTACTTGCGTAGTGGATAGGCTGAAAATGCTTGTTTCTCAAGCGTTCCCTAAGACTGCACCGATAGCAAAATCACTTGCATCGCACATGAGCTCAAAAGGCAAATCCCGGGAGCAACGAATGGGTGCTTCAGCAGTTTTTCTTCAATGTTTCAAAAGCTTCGATGCACTCGCAAGTGGAAGATAAAAGGAGCATCTTTTTCAAGAAGATGGGTCATAGGCAGGGCGATTTTAGAAAAATCTTGTATGAATCTACGATAGAAACCGGCATGACCTAAAAACTCCTAATACCTTTGACGGTAGTAGGATGAGGTAGTTTAGCAATAACATCGACTTTTGCTCTATCTACCTCAATCCTGTTTTTTGAAATCTTATGGCCAAGGACTATGCCTTCTTTGACCATAAAGTGGCTCTTCTCCCAATTTAGACAAAGATTGGTGTCTTCACACCTTTGAAGCATTTTTTCTAAATGGGAGAGACATGTTTGAAAAGAATCCCCAATGACCGAGAAGTCATCCATAAACACCTCCATTGTTTCCCCGATCATGTCATGGAATATGGCCATCATACATCGTTGGAACGTGCCATGAGCATTACATAAGCCAAAAGGCATACGTTTGTAGGCAAAAGTTCCGTATGGGCAGGTGAATGTAGTCTTCTCTTGATCCTGTGGATCAATGGGAATCTGAAAATAACCCGAGAAACCATCAAGGAAACAATAGTATTCATTCCTTGCTAATCTCTCAAGCATT
Source organism: Chrysanthemum makinoi (assembly GCA_910596185.1). Taxonomy (NCBI): domain Eukaryota; kingdom Viridiplantae; phylum Streptophyta; class Magnoliopsida; order Asterales; family Asteraceae; genus Chrysanthemum; species Chrysanthemum makinoi. The sequence continues at coordinate 107,859,113 of OU343217.1, forward strand.
TGGTCCATGAAGGGTAGAGGAAAATGGTCTTTACGAGTGGCGTCATTCAACTTACGATAGTCAATGCAAACACGCCATCCCGTAACCAATCGAGTTGGAATTAACTCGTTTCTTCATTTGTGACAACAGTTATGCCACCCTTTTTAGGAACACAATGAATTGGGCTAACCCAAGGACTATCTGAGATCGGGTAAATTAATCCTGCATCAAGAAGTTTGATAACCTCCTGTTTGATAACATCATGGATTTTTGAATTTACTCTTCTCTGATGTTGAACTGCTGGTTTGAAGTCATCCTCCATTAAGATTTTGTGAGTACAAAATTCAGGGTTGATACCCTTAATGTCGGAGAGTTTCCAAGCAATTGCTTGCTTGTGTGACTTCAAGATCTTTATGAGAGCAGACTTTTCATCTTTACTCAAATCTCGAGCAATAATGATGGGTAATTTATCATCACCCTCAAGAAATGCATACTCGAGATGAGGTGGTAAGTCCTTAAGTTCGACTTTAGGAAATTCTTCAGTTTTCTCAACTGACTTGACTTCCTTGTTATGAAGCTCGACGGGAGGGAGAGGAGGAGAAGTGTCCTGATTTAACAACTTCTCAAGAAGAATATCTCCTCCGGATAATCTCATTTGGAATTGAACCACTAGTGTGAGGGGTTGATGATGGATCATCATTAAGCAACTTCTCAATGAGAAGTATGTCCCCTCAATGTCAATTGGAGCGTGATCAATTTCCCATGGAGCAGAATCACTAGCCAAGTATGCTTCAATCTCTTCCAAGATGAAGTCTCTTCCCTCAAAAGGAGTGATAGAAGGAGGAGAATTGGCTATGATAGGTTGAGAAGATGTGGTGGGATCCCCACTCACAGAATTATGAGAATAACCAAGAACTTCTTGAGAGTACTCTTCGAACAACATCAATGATATCTATTAAGGTTAACCGAATCGGAATCATAGTTTTGAGTACCTCGAAGTTTGATCAAGGTTAGGTGGCGCTTCATTACCAACACGTAATGTGATTTCTTGCTCAAATACATCAATGAGAGCTCGCCCGTTCTCGGAATCCTCGACCAACAATGAGAGGAACCCGATTGATCGATCGAAATCAACAACCACGGTCACGGAAAATGGAACTTTCCTACTTTCAAAATACGTCCTCGGCAATGCAAGTGGACGGATATGGAACGATCTGCAAGCTCGAGAGTCATGCATGTAGGAGTGAGTTCTGGAAGAGAAAGTTTCTTCCATACTGAATAAGGCATCAGATTGATGCTTGCACCAAGATCTGCTAAGGCAAAGCATTCAACCATTCCTGGAAATACACAAGGTAAGAGAAATTTTCCAGGGATCTCCAAGCTTCGAAGCTTCTTGGATAACCCAGAGGCTTGAGGAGTTTTAGCCATTTCAAGCAGCTTTTCCTTGTTGCTTAACATGTGTTTGAGAGTTGATGCAAACTTGGGCATCGGCATGATAGCATCCGCAGCTTATGTCAAATGTAATTCTTGGAAAATTTGAAAAAATTTGTCCATTTGATGACCTGCCCAGCTTTTCGCGGAGCTTTTGCTCATTCAAACGTGATGGGTAAGGAATAGAAGTTTTGGATTTGGGGTTTTCAACAGAGCTACAGAGGTTCAAAAACAACTCACGGATTTGATTTGGGTTTCTGGACAACTTGAGGTTGGACTACAGAAGGTGGACGCGGTGCGGTGTACCGTGGGCTTGAAAAATGCACCTTGTCCGTTGTATCCTTGGTAACTTGACTCATTGCTCTAGGTGGAGGAGGCATTGGAGTCGAAGGTCCATTGTGTGTCTTAGGTTCACTTTCTACTACCTTAGGGAGAGAAGAAGAAGAGGTAGTAGGAATAGCGGTCCATCATGAAACACCACTTCGGTTGTGATCGCCTTTAGCATCCCTCGGGTTAGCGATCGTGTTGCTCGGAAGTTTTCCCGAGCCCGAGGGTTGATCATTTAAAGACTTCTTTAGATCGAGAATCGACTGACCAACAACCTGTTCATTTCATCTTGGGATTTCATGAATTGTTTCAATAGCTCATCGATGATGGTCCGTTGGAACAATGGCTTGAGTTTGATTAGGAAAATTCTGGCCTCTATTGTTAGGAATAGGGCCTTGATGTTGAAAATTTCCTTGATTAGGATTCATATTCCCATGAAATTGATTCCCTCGATTGAAATTGTTTTGATTAAGGTTTCCTTGATGTTGGAAACCTTGATTTGGTCCGAAATAGAAATTACCTTGGTTTTGATAACCTTGGTTCATTCTAGGTTGGTTTTGATTCAGGTTTTGCATGTTATGATTCTGGTTAAAACCGGGTGGTGCCTGATTAGTGTTAGCACGGTAGTGTGGTTCATTTTGAGGTCGGTATTGATTACCTCCCGATGTGAAGTACCGCTAGAGCATTGGCTTCAAATGGACTACCATCGGTGGCAATACAGTTGTAGTATGCATGAGGGCCACCACAAGTAACACAACTCTCAACTTTCTTCACTTCACCATGCGATGGTGTTCGTGTGAAGGTGACTTTTTTGGTTAGCAAGAACCAAAGCACGAACAATATCCGTGAGTTTGTCAATCTTAGCACGGTGCTAGATATACTCACGGAGATAAGATAAGGTCCAAAGATTAGATGAGACTGGTATGTCTTTGCTCGGAAAGGGCGGACCTGGGACTTGTTCTCAATGATTTGCAAGGCTTCTTTGGTGGTCTTGCTCAAGAAATTACCTCCCGCGGAGGCATTCAAAGAGTCTTGATTGGTCTCGTTCGCACCATTGTAGAAAGTATCCATTTGCATTAACTCGGTAAAACCATGATGCGGACACTTGAGGAGCAATTCTTTGTAACGATCCCATGCCTCCCCGAATGATTCATCAAATCTCTGAGAAAATTTCATTATCTCATTCTTAAGACTTGTAGTTCGGGATGGAGGATAGAATTGTTAACAAACTTGGTAACTAGATCCTCCCATGTCTCAATGGAACGAGGGGTTGTTTCTCAAGCCAATTCCGGGCTTGTCCCTCTAGAGAGAATGGGAACGGAAGAAGCTTGATAGCTTCATGTGGGACATTCTTGTATTTGATGGTAGATGCAATCTTGTTAAACCATCGAATGTGTGCATGAGGATCATCCCTCTCAAAACCATAGAATTGGCTTTGGGTTACTAGATTAAGCAACCCGGTTTTGAGCTCAAAGGTATCAGCCACGATGGCTGGGACAACAATAGCATCTCCGTAACCCTCGATGGGTGCTTGGAGAAGCTCATTCATGGGCTTATCTTCTGCCATTACGACAGGTGGCGGTGGTGGTAGACGCTCGGCCACGGCTGAAGGAGCGAACGTCCTCTACGCTACGAGGAATATTTGCAAGCTCGAAAGTGGACTTGTAGAACTGAAGAACGAGCGCATGCACTAAGTATTAAAATCAGTTTTCAAAACAAATGCGAGGCAAAACGACAAGTGAACTTAACCAATAATCACAAATGAAATGGCTTCTTTGAAAAGGTACACCAAATCACAAGGACACAAAGGCAAGTTTTAAATATGTTGTTCGGGAACTTATTATGGTCACACCCCAGTTGGTAGGTGTACTGCCTTGATTTGCGGTGGTTGATTTTTATGTATATATTAAGTACCACTAAAAAGACGTAGGTATGGATTTGTGCTGATGGGTTGAAAAACTTTTGGACAATATTTTTGGTATCGTCTCGTTTAACCAAATCGTATCTCTTTAAGAATCACCTCAAAGAAAATACAAGATAGAAAACGTTACGATTGTTTTGTTGTTTTATATTTTTTTGGTTTTGTTAACACTTTAGGAAAAGTGTTAATGAACTTTTTGATTTATGATAACTTTACAAAAAACTTTTACAAAAGATGGTATATGTGCAAGAATGGGTCTGAAAAAGGTTTAACACACGCTAAAGCCTCCCCGCCAGCGGCGCCAAAATTTGATTCGTCCCAACCGTCAAGTTTTCTCGCACAAGCTAGCCACTTGTGAATGGCTAACCGTAAGAAACTTAAAACAGCTCAGACACAAAATGCAAATGAAGATCGAGGAATATAGTGGATTCCTGTCGTTAAGTCCCACGGAGACTCAATGGTGTATCAAAACTTATCAGATGATAGAATGATCACTAAGGATAGTGATCAGTAAGGATTTGGATTGATAACTACACTACTGATTGATTGGAATGTATTTGGACACAGAATTGATAAGCACAACAATCAGATGAAACAAACGTAAAACGTACGTTTAAAAACTACGTAAACGTACAAAATTAAAAATTGAGATCTAAGAAATAAAAGACCTACAAATATGAAAATGACATTTTTGAAAACCTAAAAATAAAAGAAAATTATTAGAAAAAGAAAATTATTTTTATAACTATTTATTTAATTATTATTAATTAAAAACTATTTTAAACTATTTAATAATAACCTAAAATAAAAGAAAATATGAAATAAGGCTAGAAAAATAAAATTATGATTCAGAAAAAATCTAAAATATTATAAAACTTATTTTAAAACTAAAAATATATTTTTTACACTTTTTATCTATTTATTACTAATTAATTACTATTTAAAATACACTTAAATACAAGAAATTACAAAATTAACCTGGAAAAATAAAATTTTAACTTAGAAAAATCTAGAATATTATAAAACTAATTTTAAAACTGAAAAGATATTTTTTATGCTTTTTAATTATTTATTACTAATTATTTAATACTTTTGACTATTTAAAATTCTAATAAATACTAAACAGATTAGGAAAATTATGAAACTTTTTCTAAAAATAACTTAAGGTGACAGAAAACTAAGAAAAATATAAAAACTAGATTTGCTTAATAATAAGCTGAAAAGAAAAATCAAAAAGCTAATTAATATTAAATAAACGCTATCACTATATTTAAAATGATGTTTTTGTGGATTTTCTTTTTGAAAACTATTATACTACTGATAATAAGAAACTTTAATAAACAAAAAAATTTTACAAACTAAAAATAAGCTGTTTGATAAGCTTATGAGCTTAACAGATTTGCTTATGAGCTTATTTTGGAGAAATAAGCTCAAACAAGCTCACAAGTTGAAACAAAAGCTAAAATAGGATGCTAATAAGCTAGAGCAACTCAAATGAAGCTAGAAGACACAAAGAAGCAAACTGATAAGCTAGAATAAGCAGATAAGCACTTATGACTCTTGTGTTGAAAGACAGAAATGGGACAAAGTGAAGGCTTATTGCAGCCCTACCAAACAAGCTTCAAAATAAAAACTTAAGCTTGGGACTTCAAGATGGCTAGGTCAGCTTCCCAAAGAACCAAGAATCACAAGCTATGACCAACTAATAAGCTCTGTGTGAGCTTATCAAGTTGGACTACCCAACTGCAAGCAAGTGGCACCATTATCGACACAGGGTCCAAAAGAAACTAGAAAATAAGCACTTTATAAGCTGATTAAAAATGAACTAGTATTTTTCTAATTAAGTTAAGCAACTAAACTTTAATACCCCAAAAGATTTTAAGCTAAAACTCAATATTAAACACACACTAAAATTGTCTATTTAATTCAAAAACGACCAAATGCAAATTTGACTTTTTAAGAAAACCAATTGAGTTGACTAATATGAACTTGTGATCAATACTACTTACTAAATATGTTGTAATAAGCTAAGATAAGATAAAATTAAGCTAGGTTAACAGATTTTAAGCTACTATGATGAATTTGATAATCTAACTTCTAACAGTTAACTAACAAGTGATATTTAAAGATGATTTTGACTTTTTCACTAAATGACCACTGGTTTTTCTTGTTGATTTGAGATATTAGATACTAAAGTGACACAAAACAAGCAATAATACTGTCTTAAACACTCTTTAGCACAGTTAACAAACTAAAACCAAACACTACTTATTGAGACTGATTTGAAGATTTTCAAAGCAAATGAGTAATTTAGACCATGCTACTTATTACAAACCTTATAATATCATTTATTAGAACTAAATAAGCATCAAACAACAGTCATAACAACATAAAACTCACTAATGATCTTTATGATATTTAAACTGTTAAAATGAAATTTTTATAAACTACAAATTAAAAGGAACAAGTGACTGCTTTTATTGATTAATTGTACTTAACTATGACTAATAAACATAAAAACACCAAGATTCAAACTAATTAACAACTTAACAGTGAAATTCCAAAATGGATTAAAAAGGCTTACAACTTGGATTCTATCACAAAATGAGAACTGAGGACTTTTAAACACTTCCTAAAGCTTCCCAATAAGCTCTATACCAAGGCCATCCAATATAAACCCTGCTCCAAAGATTCTTGTATCTTTCACTATGGATTTTTTATTTTTCAACTATTTATTTGTATTTTTGGTGATTTTTGCTTTTTGCTTCTAAACTGACTTTTAATGTTTCTAAAAGCTTGAATAAGCTTTATAGGAGCTTACATGTGCTCATTCAGTCCTTGAAAACATCTAAAAACAACATTGGAACATACATGAGATTTTTGAATTAGGAAAAGTTGCATAAACTGAAAACTTGACTTAAAGCTGAAATTGATGGTTACAAAAGTTTTATTGTACAAGGAAAACTTGAAATACAAAGCTTTAAAGATAAAACATACACTGAGAATCAAAATTAAACTAAAACGACATTGAAATTTAAAAATTACACTAGATATCACTCATCCTTGCTTCTCTTCCCTTTATAATCAACTTTTTGGACTTCTTGTCGACCTCTGATAGAATCCACTCATTTCCGACCATTGGATTGGCCAAAATCATCATATTCGCCCAAGTGTCATTTTGGCCAAAAAGTCTCTTAGCGGTTGGCAGGTTTTAGTCAATAAATGAAGTTTGGGTGTTAGTGGAAGTAGAGGGGACAAGGTAAGGTAGTATACAAGTGGTGTGTTGAAAAGATGAAATACCGACCGGGTTTTGGATTTCGTGCATTGAGAGGAGATGAACAAAGGTCGGGTGGTTTATTTTGGCGTGTTTGACTTCTTTTGACCGGAGTTAGTTATACTAACGGGGTTCACAATGGATATGGCAGGGGCCAAAATGGATATTGGCCTGGCTCAAGGGTCAAGAGCTCAAGTTGGGTTTGGGCTAAGGATTGGATTGGGCTTGTGTTTGATATTAGAAGGTGTCCGTTTGGTTTGATAGATATTACAAGGACCATATTTGCAATTTCCAAACTTTGAGGACTGAACTTGACACTTTTCCAAAGATATCAAAAGGACCAAACTTGACAAAATTTGATAGTACAAGGACCACTTTTGCATAAAATTCCATTTTTGGATATCCAAGGACTAATTTTGACATTTTTCAAAGTTTAGGGACCTTTTCTGCCATTTGACCAAAGAATTATTCAAGGACCATTTTTAACAACTTAGAATATTTCAGGGACCTTGAATGATATTTTTCTTGATTTTTTGAATTCCAGGGACTAGATTTGACAACTTTTGAAACTTGGGGGACTAAAATTGCCAATTTTGCAAACTTGATACGTTTTTCATCTGATTTTGATATTTTTGCATTTAAAACACATAAAACACAATTTTGGGATATTTTCAGCATTTTGATGCATTACTGAGTGTTTTCAGATGATTTTGCAGTTTAGATTGTACAAAAATGATGAGTATTTAGACACTCATCATCCACCCACCTCCCTTTGTGTTTGTAAAGGCTTTAATTCCTTCACACAGACTACGATTTGCACGCTCGACCAAACCATTGGTTTGTGGGTGTTTAACTGACGCGAAGTGCTGTGCAATATTTAGTTTCTTGCACCATTCCTTGAAAGGGTTGTCACAGATTGTTTTCCATTGTCCAAATGATTTCCCAGTAATCCGAAACGGCATACGATATTCTCCCAAACAAATCATTTTACCGACACTGTGATTGTCGCGACCGTCTTTGCCTCAATCCACTTAGTGAAATAGTCTATAGCCACAATAAGGAATTTCACCCCTGCTGCAATGGAAGGGCCTGCAATGTTGATACCCTATTTATAAAATGGCCATGGCACGTAATAGGTGTTAGCTCCCTGTGGCGGCTTGGATGGGTCTATGGACTGGGTACGCCACACTTTTTATCAAATCCCGCGCGCCACGGTGCATCGAGGCCAAGAGTATCATGACCGTGGCGGGCGTGCTAGAAATCGCACCGTGGTCCCGAGTGCATACTGCATGAATCGGCGTGGATCTCTCGGAGTACGTAATCTGCTTGAAGGGGTCCGACACATCGAAGCCATGGTTGTAGAAATGAAGGCCGATATTGTTAGGATCATATGTATGGATGATTTGGTGAATCGGGAGGTCTTGGAAGATGGAAGAAAGCCATCTTCAAGTTAGAGAGAGAAACTAGAGAGAGAAGGGAAAACTAGTGTGTTTATTATTGATGAAAGGTGAAAGTTTACACAAGAGTCTCACCCCTCCATGGAAGTATGGAGGGGTATTTATAGCCTACCACATACATGACTATTACACAATGACATACCTAGTCCATGTGTTTGGCTAAATAAGATAGATAATGTAATCCCGTCAATGTCGTTCCATTTACGAGTTAGGAGCGATTCCAACAATCTTCCCCCAATGGGACGACATAAGGGATTACTTGCAACATTTACTACAAATATAGAAAACAAATAAAGAAAGGTCTTCATAAGCTCTTCAAGTGCTGAGCATGATAAAAGTTTACGCTTTTTGCTTCTTCGTACCTTGACTTGAGAACCGCTTTTCTTCACTTGTAGACAAATGATGTAATATGCATAAATTGATTAACTTCCCTGGTTCATGCCGTGCAGTTCTTAGCCCGCTCTCCTTGGCGTAGTTTCGATCAGCTTCCCCCAAATCGGACAACCGTCTTCACAGATTAAACTTTGATGTAGTGAACATTTCCTCTAACTTTAGAAGTTTTCAGACGCTAAGGAATTTGTTGATGAGCAGTAAACCACACAAGGTAAATCTGACTTATTGCGGAAAATCCGTTCGGGGGTATGATTTCAGTGAAAACGTCAAGCTATCTCACACAAGCTAGCCACTTATGAATGACTAACCGTAAGAAACTTAAAACGGCTCAGACATTGACCAATGATAAGAAGTAGTATGGGGGTAACTCAAACGTGTTAGGTTTGAGCACCGAGATCGTTCCGAACGAGGGTTGAATGGAATTTCCAACTCACGTCTCGATTATCGGGATTTGAATAAGAGAAGGGGATAAAAGGATGAATTCTAAACTACGGGATAAGGAAAGCATATAGGAATAAAGTCTAAGGGGAAAACCTAAGAATAATGGCAAACTACGCAATCCTACACTAAAACGCAAATACGGGATTAAAACGAAACGCGAATAAAAAGCAAAAACGTCTATTCTAGATCCTAAAAATAACCTAAAATTACTTTTACTCTAAAAATGATATTAGAAAACTAATTATGAATTAAAACTATTTTTTTAGGAATTTTCTTGATTTTATTCTAATTAAAAACTAATTTTTAACTTTAAAAGTAAAACTAATTATCTAAAAATTATGAAAAAGAAGGGGAAAAATATGGAATCACTTTTCAAAAATCTAAAATAACATAAAGGACTTTTCAAAACTATTTTTGTAATTTTCTGATTATTTTTCTAATTTCTACTAATTTAAAACTATTTTAATCTAATTTAAATTGTGAAAAATACCAAATAAAAAGGTAAAAATAAGGAAAAATATTTTTTATGCTTTTTATATTTATCTTAATCTATTAAAATTGAAAAATTAATTTTTGGAATTTTTCTCATTAATTGCAATTAAAGCTAATTAAAAATGATTAAAAACTATTTTAAATCTAGAAAAATAGTGAACAGTAACTAAAAATCATGAAAAATTCAGGGAAATTCTAAAATGCTATTCTAGTTCTAGGAAAAATATCAAATGTGAAGCTTATGTGGAAGAAATCAGAGCTGTAATGTAAACAGTTATAGAATAAGCAAATGGAAATAAGCAAATAAGCTCTATCTTGCACCAACTTACTACAGAAGCTAAAATATCCTATAACTACCCTAAGGCAACTTATGCAAGCTAAATCTAACACCTAAACAGCATGCTACCTAAGATTAAGCTAACTGATATTTTAGCAAAACAGTTTAATGACCACCTACTTTAAGCAGATGAAACTGCTTATCCAATAAGCTAACATGAAAACCAAAAGTATGGGACTCAAGCCCACTTAGCAGAGACTATTTATCCAAAATTTCAGATCATAAGGACTAGAGATGAAGAAGTTATTGATCAAAGCAAAATGGCATAAATGGATTACAAAGGCTGATGAATGCAGAAACAGTATGACAGATAAGCTAGTTGCAGGCCTTAATAAGCTACTCTAATGAGTTCTAACAACTAAATAAAAGCAACTCAGGTACTTTCTATTCTATAAACTACTTGATTGATCAAAACTTAAGCATTAACAGTAACTTAATTCAACAGATTTGAAGTAAGCTTAAAGGAACAAAAAAAATGCAGCTAGCAGATATAGTGAACAGATTAAAGAGTATAGCAGACCAAAAGTAAGCACTAATGAAGCTATTATAGGAAATCTAAAGGCTAAACAAGTACACCTTACACCTAAATCTACTAAATGAAACAAACATCATGCTAAATCAACAAGAAGATAAGCAGATTCGAAGGCATAGACAAACTGAATTGGACAGAAGCTAAGAGTTGCAGCAGAACCATGAAACAGATATTGTACTAAAGATCAGTGGACAGAGCTTATACTTGTGAAAACTTAAAAATGAGGAGATAGGCTCTAAAGACTACACAAATGATCCTAGATGTATAGCAATTAAATAGCACTAACCTAATACTAACCTACAACTTATTTAAACTCGGATACAAGCTGCTAAGTTACTGATATAAGCATGACAGGTAAAACAGTAGAACAAGCAACAATGGACTAGAAATCAAGCAAGCTAAAACACTATCTATCACCAAATGAATCATTCATAAACATAATAAGGAGGACAGAGATCAAATAAGAACAAGCTACACTAACTACTATACTGATTTAGACCAAAACAAAAAAAACTTACTGATGTAAATAGCTTACTATAACGGAAGTGAGAATGGAAGCGTAAACCTTTGGAACCAGCAGTAACACCCCAATTATTCGAATTAAGCTCACTAAAACTATTGGAACATGGAAGGAATACTAAATCCAAACACTCTTTTAATGTGACCAAAAATGATTTAAACTTGAAACTTGGATAATGACTGCCTAAAACTGATTCAAAATACTCAGATAAACATTAAACTAGGCATTATAACAGCTTAGAACAGAATTTAAACTGGAAAACTGAATTGACCTTGAATATTGACTTAGTTTGACTTTTTTTGCAAATGATAAAACCAAAATGAGTTTAAACAGAAATTATCTCACATAAGCTTCAACAAGCTTATGTGAGCTTAGACAAACTGAAAAAGAAGCTCATGTAACAATATAAAGCAAGAACATAGATTAGAACAAAGTAGGGTGAAGTGAAAGTGAACAAAATGAAATTGCATTTATAAAATTTGAAGTTACAACTAAACTAAATCACTAATTAACTAGAGAAAGCAGTAAATAACAATGGAAATCACATTTGGTAACAACTTCTTAAATACATAGAAATTGGACAAGTTAACAATGTGATGAGAAAAGGCTATATATAGCTGAAGTATGAGCTTGGGATGCCTTTGAGAAGCTTCTGGGTCCTTAATCACAGCCTTTGATTCATTCTCTTGTCATCTCATCCATTCATAGCCCTTGGATTGCTTGGGTGATGTGGCACAACCAATGAGAGTCCTCCATACTGCCATGTTGGCACTCCAATGTGCTGTCAACCACTGACACGTTGTCAGGATCTAGAAACCTTGGGGAGATGCTTAGTACGAAGTTAGGTGTTTGGAATTGGTGGTAAATGGTGGTGTTTGGGATGGGGAAGAAGAAGGATTTAGGCGCGTTTGGTTATTTTATTATAACTCAATTATGTTAGACCGGGTTATAAGAGTGGATATTCGGGTTAAATACTTGGGAAATGGGTGAGATTTGTAACCGGGTATTGGTTGGGTTGGATTAGTGAACCGGATGTTAAAAGGATTGGTTTTTGGGCTTTGTTTATAGATTTGGGCCAAGGGTTTGTTTAATGGATTTTGGACTAATGGATTAGTTATGTGTTCATTTAAGCTCATAAGGGACCAAAGGTGTAAATTGTGAAAGTATAAGGGTGAAAATGGGTAAATGGGAAAGTGAAAGGTTTATTGTGTAAGTGTGGTAAAGGTAAAGGTAAAGTGTGTAAATTTCCAATCTTGATCCAGAAATCCGTAAAATGCACTTTTGAGCTTCAAATCCAATAAATAGCATCCCGGCATCGGATTTTGCACACTTCTCTCTCTCGTGCTCGGTTTTACGTCTGATTTGGTTCCTTTTTGCGTGTTTTTACATATCCATACCTGCACAAGCACAAACTCAAGAAAACCACAAATATTAGCAATAAACGGCTCTTTCTTGGTTATTTTGGGTCAGTTTTGATAAAGAAAAGGTATGTGTTTTAGCACATACCAGGGTAACATGCAAGAAATCTACAAGATCATCTCACATATGTGGAAGCTTCACACCAAACAATCCGTGAAATACGAGATGAAACGACTTCCCCCTGAATGTTGCGGTCTATCGGAATAATGGTTACTTGTGAATATGCAATTACACGATAAAATGACCGAGTGTGAGGCATCACAACATCATATTTAGGTAACTTTACGCATGATAACTCGTGGAAAGTGAGATCGTATAACACCAACTAGAGAAATTTTCACCAAAATCGCCCTCATTTCTTTCCCTCGATTGAAGAAATTCATGAAAAGAGAGGGTTTTCGAAAAAATCCAAAAACATCAAAGGAAGCAAACACCACCTATACCTTTCTTCCCATGTTTTCAATGAATCGAATCATACACAACGATGTTGATGATGAATTGGAGACATCGAAACCATGTATGCTCAATTAATCGAACAAGTGTGAAGTACCATAAATATCTCGTGAGAATCAACTCACGATAAAACCTTCTACTTGTGTATACTCTTTCATCTAACTCTTTACCGACCCCACTATCATTCGACTCGCTTTGTAGTGACTAATGATGGAGAGAACCCACTATGACTTAACTTGAGATCAAGTAGTATAACCCAAACTTGTGGACTTAAATCCCAGAATTCATTGCCTAATTTAAGAACCCTTCTCTTAACTCCATTGAAAAAAAGGTAAACTTAAAGTTTCTAAATTATCCACGTTCTTTAGTGTAACACTTGAGCACAACAACGTAACTCCTTAAAAGTGATAGTTATAAGTTGTGAGCACAACAACGAACTCCTTACATCGTGTTCAACTAGATAACTCACCTCTTTGTCATTCAAACGCTTTAAAGTCTCGAATAAGGATCTCAAGAATCATGCATCCAACC
>OU343217.1:107872719-107905237 GCA_910596185.1 Chrysanthemum makinoi
TTATCTTCATCTAGCCATGATTACCATCGCCAGCTTTTGGGCTTCTTCTCTGCTTTAGGCCTAGATGAGGGTTCTCGGGTTTCGTAGTTTGTCCGGGAGAGGCGGTTGTTGCCGGGGCTCATGATATTCTTCATCGCCACCCCCTCGATATTGAAAATGTTCACCGGTTTTCTGAGTCTCTGGGAGGTGTCTCTAATCATGAGGTTTAACCGCAGAAGAACGAGGAGGAGATCTTTGTTGAGCAGTGTCCTGTAGGTGGAGGCGCATTGAGTATCTAATGACGCCGATTCACCGTGACTTCTTTATGTGTTTATGCTCTTTATCCTTATCCTGATCTTTGTCTTCATCATCTCTTGAACGCTTAGGCCTTATAGCCTCTTTCCTAATGATGACTTGAGTTGTTATTCCAAAGAATGCTTCAAACATTTTAGCTTCATGGGAGGCAAACGTTGCAGCCACAAGCTTTGACATTTGCGCTACCAAATTTACTAATTCATCATCCGAGAAGATCAGAAGTTTCAACTGATTGATACTCAAATTCACCTGAGTTGATTTCATGGCTTTGGCTAAGTGTCGATGGATACAGCTTGTCCGTATACATCTCCTTTGTCGGCCGAATGACCTCCATTAAGAACTTGTGAGTGTATCCATTTATCATCTCGCCCATGCTCCTTGAAGATCATCCTTCATAAGCTTCAGACATACTCCATTTCAACTTGCATCTTGTCATTCTCATCATGAAGGTATCGCTAATCGTCAAGAATAAAATTCAGCTTTTGTAAAGCATGTCTTTCTTTCTAACCCGTTTGACCGCATTCACAATTTTTATGAGTAGGAGAAATCCAAGATCGAGGTGGTTTCTTTACTGATTTGGATGATGATTTGGTTGATTTCTTTGATGGTGGTGGTGAAGAGTGAGACGAAGAATCGATGATGATGAGATGAGGAGATTCGGTCCTTGGGGGTGCAGAGGTTTTGTCCTTCCGAGCGAAGCAGACTGCTTCAGCGTACTTCATGATAATCAAGATCATCTCCGACTTTTCTTTCTTCTGTTTTATCTCTGCTCAGTCTTTTCTTTGTCACCCTCATCTTTCTCGGACTTTTCTTTAACAGTTTCCTCAAATTCATGCTCAATAGTTTCTTCCACGGGCTTTTGTTGTTGCTCAAAAGTGGTGGCACCAGATCCGCATTCGGTTGATTAACCACATCGATCCGTGAAGGTTGAGCTACCACTTGACCTCCGCTGGGCCACCCATTTGATCTTTTGCAAATTCTTTTACGGTTGGAGTCTAAGGAATTTGAACGTCTTCCTGTATGAAATATCCAGTTGCTCTTCTTCTTCATATGAGCTTTCTTCATAAGGCACAAGTACGTGAGTCTTCCTTTTTTGTCACCGGTGGACTTGGAGGTTTTTCGCTGAAGGAGGTGTTTCTCGCGGTATCTCAGAGTAGAAAGTCTCTTCATCCGATTCAAGCACCTCGAGTCCTCGCTGCCTGTTAGCTTTCTTCGTTCAAAGCGATAGGGAATAGGAACAACTTCCTTCATGAACTGCCCCTCTTCGTGGAGGATTCCTTCCGAGGAACGCCATATGACTCTCAAGATTTGCGACTCCTCGTGACTTCCTCTTCGGTTCTCCGTGATAGGTGTTCCGAAGACTTCATCGAGATGACCAACTTTTCCTTTCTTTACGCTACAAGATACCTTTTATGTTTCAAGCTTTTTGATTTCATTTGTCGAAGGTGATTAGGTAGCACGGCACCGTTTCTTTGTTGACGATTCCTTGATTCTGACCGATAGGGTAGGCTCACCAACATATCGTGATTGTCCGGTCATTGAGCCTGTGGAATATCGGGATGAAGTCCAATTGCTCGATCAACAATTTGTGTATCCGACATAGGGAATCTTTGAGCCAAGTTTCTTGAGAAATGACATCATGTCTTCCCATAGCAAAGGTTTCCTTCATGTCCTTTTGTTGATTAAAGACCAGAAGATTTGTAGTTCCATGAGCTTGGGATGCTCATAACCACTATCACGACCGGAGACCGATTTGGTAATGATGATGTAGAGGGTTCTCCACGGTTGAGGAATGTTCTTAAGCTCCACATGAGAGTGCTTAGTGATTATTCCCGAAGCTTCATCATAGCCAATATCAATCAGGAATTTCGTGAATGCTCTTCAAAGTGTGGCATAGAAGTCGGTTGGCTCGATCGTGAATTAGAAGAACAGCCCGTAGATCTGCTTGTGTGATGGTGACTTGTTTGTGATTTAACGCCACTGTCACCGCGACTTTGACCTTTGATCCTTTGCATTGAATTCTAGAATTGTTGTATGTAGATCTCCGCATCAGAGTGAGTGTGAAAGCATGTTCTAGTACGGATGATTCCTAAGAATATCCACAGCGATCAAGCAAGAAGATTCTGAGCATGTGAGGGTTTCAAAGTCAACTCTGAGATTGTTCTTTACAATCTTTCTTGGATAGCCAGGGAAGATGTCAGCAATTGTGAGAACTTTGGTGCATCCACATTCATTTGAGCAGCCATGTCGTGATCTCAAATAACATTAGCCAAAAGAACCAACATATCGAAAGACATAATGTTAGTCAACAAGGTTTTATTGTCTAATTATTAAATATACAGTGTTAATGATTGTTACGAGTCCTAAGTCACTTGTTTGTCCAATAGTCCAATGACGCCGTGAAATGTTTCGTGAGTTAGTTAACTTTAAGTTTTAAAGTTTATGTTATCACTTATAGTTTACAAACATATCAAACGATTAAGTTTATCGTGACATTATTGGATTCGCACTATAATTCATTTATTTACAAGTTTGCACGCGTAACAATTCAAAATGAAGGTTTGATCAAGGCTTATGCATAGGAATAGTAGCTTATGCGTAAACGGGGTTTATATGCGAGGCACAAGCTTACGCGTAGGAACTCGTTTTACGCCAGAAGAAATGTTAGTAGGAACAGAGTAACCTTATGCGAGAGCTTACGCGTAGGGTGTATAAAAACTTTACGCTGTAAGGCTTACTCGTGAGAGGAGACCTTATGCGCGTAGAGTCATGTTTATATCCTCCACAGGATACGCCAGTCCCATTGTAGAACCTTACGCCGCATAGTTACGCTAAAATTTCTCTTACGATAACTTTCTACGCGTAAGGTGATCCTTGCGCGTAGAGTAACAAGGACCTTGATTCTGAGTTTTGCGCGTAGCAAGCCCGAAATAAAATCATCATATCATCAATATTATCATTAACATTCATTATAAAAAAGATCATGGCATGAAAGCTTGTAAAAAGCTTATACAGAGAAAGTCATACGCGTAAGTCAAAACCCTAAGGTTCATGAATTACGCATATGATTTCTAGCCATAGGATATGCAAACCAAAGCTCGTAGTACTAAGTAGTTATGTGAGTGATATAACCAAGTATTAACATCCACCCAGTGAATCAATAATACCCATTCTCAAGAACATAAACCCTAATCTCTTATTCTCAAACAATTAGTGTTTCTGGGTTGATCTAAAGCCTAGATATCATCAATACATCATTATAACAACATCACACAACTATCATTTTGACCAAAAACCTTCACATTTGAAAACACCCAAAACTACGCATAAACCCTAATTTTCAAATTCACTCTATTCGTGATATCCGTTCGTTTTGAGGATAGAAGAAGTATCATTGATGTTATTAAAACGTTTTAATACAATCCTTTTAACCACAAACACATAAACAAGATTATGTGTTCATACGCATACGCCGAGAACACAAATCACCCATAGCAAGATCCAACCGGAATTTTCCAAACGATTTAAAACCTTTGTTTGTAATCTTGATTACAAAACACACTTACAAGTTGAAGATCCAAACACGGATTTCTTGAAAGAATTTTAAGCGAGGATTAGTTAGGTTGGAGTATTAATGTGAAAGAAATAGTTAGGTGGGGTGTTTTTATTAAAATGACTTTATCCTTTTGGCAGTTTTGGTCCCTCCACCTTTTCTTTTTTCATACAAAGCCATTTAACTTCCATTTTTGGTTACCAAACAACGATTTTAAGAAAGTAACTTTGACGACACTCCCCCTCGACTTAAGAAAATAATGAAAGGTTATAAATTTTAGTCCGAGGAGTGTCAGTTGAACCAGAAAAATTTACCACAATTGATGAAAGAAACAACCGCGATAAGATAACATGCAAGTACAAAGATGTTTTGAAACAGTTAAGTGATTATTTTCTCCCCCTCAACACTTGATCAGAAAAATACTGAATTTTGAAAGATTAAAGTGTTGACGAAAGAAATGTACTTGCCATGTTGAAAGAAAAATAGATTAGAAGAATATTTTTGTTGTTTTATCAGTTTTATATTTTTGTATTTTGTTTTTGAAAAATAATATTTTAAAGAGATTTTGGTGTTTGACAGTGTTTTAAGACTGTTTTAGAAGTCATCCACCTCTTGAGTCAAACACCTCATACCAATCCGGTGGACCAACTCATTAAACCTAGCGGAGGCAAGGCTTTGGTGAGAAGATCCGATAATTGGTATCGTACCCACAAAATATAATTCAATAGTACCGTTCCACGCGGATCCTTGATGAAATGATATCAAGATCGATGTGCTTTGATTTCAGTGCTGAACTGAGTTGCACAAGATCGCAATGGCACTATTGTTTACATCGATTTCATCAAACACGTAACCATAGTCTTTGAGTTGTGTTCTCATCCGTGACTTGAGCACAACACCGACATGGCTACATTCTCGCCGGTTGATGACAAATATGTACAATCCTGCTTCTTCGATTGCCATGACACTAGTTTATCACCAAGAAATTGTAAAGCCTCGAAGTGCTTTTCCGTGAGTCTAAGCATCCCGCTGGTCAAAGACCAAAAGCGATTAGTTCAAAACCGTGAATCCTTCGGATACCAAGATTCCCAAATTAATGGTTCCCTTGATGTATCGGAGGATTCTTTTAGCCTCAGAGAGGTGGGTTTGGTCGCGGACTCGATAACGAGCAAAGATATACGGCAAAGACAATATCGTGCCTAGTTAGATACATGAGAGACCCAATAATACTACGGTATTTTGTAGGGTCCACCATTTCCCATGTAAATCAGTCTCAGCTTCTTGGTATGAGCCATTGGTGTGGCATAAGTGTCACAGGTATTCATTCCAAACTTGTTTAACAATTTAAGGGCATATTTGGACTGACTCAAGAAAATACCACGGGGTGATTGATGAACTTGTAGTCCTAGAAAGAACGTAAGTTCACCCATCATGGACATTTCAAAATTTTCTTCATTAGTTTTGCAAAAGCGATTGAGTACTTTTTATGTGTAGACCCAAAATGATGTCATCCACGTAAATTTGAACAATTAAGATATGTACCCCGTGATATTGTATGAAAAGAGTAGGGTCAACCGAACCTTTGGTGAAATTATTGGCAATTAGGAAAGATGATAGCTTATCGTACCATGCCCGGGATTGTTTGAGACCATACAAAGCTTTGTTCGGGTAGACATGGTTCGGGAATGCGGGATCAATGAATCCTTCGGTTGGTCGACATAAACCGCTTTTAGTTGTCCATTTAGAAACGCATTTTGACATCCATCCGAAAGACCGTCATATTCATATGAGGAGCGAACGCGAAATATCCAATGCCTCAAGACGAGCAACCGGAGTAAAAGATTCTTCAAAGTCAATACCCTCTTCCTGTCTATAACCCTTAGCCACCAGACGTGACTTGTTTCGATAACGCCTTCGCATCCAATTTGTTTTTCCAAATCCATTTAAGACCAATGACGAAGACCCTTGTCGGTCTTTCAACCAATTCCCATACTTCAAGACGTTTAAATTGGTTTAGTTCTTCCTGCATGGATTCAATCCAGCTTGTCCTTTGTCATTGCGCCTTTGATGTTTTTAGGTTCAGACAAGGTACGCTGAGTGCATAAATGCAATGTTCACCATCTGAGTGAAGACGTTGTCTCGAACGACCGTTGATTCGTTGCAACAATATTTTCCAGAGGATGGTCTTTTGTCCATCTATGTGTAGAGGGTTGATGTTGGTATATATGTGTAGATTTGAGGATTCAAATGGCTTGTTGAAGATTCTCGCGACATCGGTGCAGTAGCCTCATTAGCAAACAGGTTAAAGAACGCATTTGGATCAAAATCTGCAGGTGGGGGTACTTCATTCAGAACATCATCACCGATTCATCATTGTTGGAAGCGGTTTGTTCAACCTGTGTTGAGTCAACGGTGGTGCTTCTTCAGAGTTGTTGTAGCAGTGTGCAGGTATAGGAGTATTATCGTGCTACAAATGAAACAACGGATACACCGAGCACCATCAATATCGCCACCGAACAGAGGAGCAAATAACCTTTCCATTTGTTGACGAGTAAGCGAGGGCTTTGTTCAGCGATGATGGGGTTTGGGAAGTTTAAGCTGTGTGACCGTTCCAAGTCATATACTCGAAGCCATTTTGTGAGTTCATCAAAATGAGCATGAATCATTTCCATAACCTCCTTTGTTCGACGATTCCGTGATTCGAAACCTTTAGAATTATCACAATATCCAATAAAGACTCCAATGTAGCTTTGGCTTTGAGCTTTCCAAAGTCATCACGATCATTATTCGGATAAAAAAGAGATCTAAATACATGAAAGTGTTTGAGATTCGGTTTCTGTTGTGGACAAGCTCGAAAGGTGTTTTGTTGTGGCGTTTTGTAATCATAGACCGTTTTGAGTATAGCATGTAGATACGCTTCTGCCCATAAGTAATCTGGGAGTTTGGCATTGATTAACATAGTTCTTGCAGCTTCCACCAACGTTCGGTTTCGTCTTTCAACAACTCCGCTTTGTTCGGTGTACGAGCAATAGATGTTTGATGCTGAATTCCCACTTTCTCATAAAATTCACGAAGAGTTTGGTTAACAAATTCTTCCTTCTGTTCCGATTGTTCGACGGTGTTGCGGAGTCTGAACCTGTATTTTCGTGAGAAAGGTGATAATCATCCTGGAGCTTGGTCTTTGCTTGGAAGAAAGTAGACCCAAGTCCAGCGTGAATAGTCATCAACAATTACTAAGATGTAGTGTTTTCCATTGATTGTTTGCACGCGCATCGGGCCACACAAATCCATGTGAAGAAGATGAAGCACATGCTGAGAGCTGTGTTCCACCTTTGAAGGAAAATGAGCACGAGTGCTTTTCCCTTGTTCACAAGCTGAGCAAAGGTGATCTTTTGAATACCGAAATCGTGGGAGTCCTTCAACGAGTTTGTGTCGAGCAAGATTGGTGATGGTTTGAAAGTTTAGATGTGAGAGACGACGTGCCATAGCCGGATTTTGTTGATGTTGCCTTTGAAAGTAAGCTGATGGGAGATGAAGCAACCATGTCTTGCATAGAGATAGTGTAAAGACTTGAATTGCGCGCCGCATATAAGATCGTTTCCTTATAGATCACGAATGAAACAAGTTTTCTCCCTGAAAGCAACCTCCAAATCTCCATCACAAAACTGACTTACTGAAAACAGATTGTGACCGAGGCCTTCCACATAATAAACCCTGCTAATTTCGATGTTCCCATTGATATAGTCTCCGTAGCCCATGATAGTTGCGAAGTGATCATTCCCGAACCTGACAGTGCCAATGAACTTTGCAATAAAGTTTGATAACAGTTTAAGGTTGTGTCATGTGTCGGAACATCCGCTATCAACAATCTAGAATGATCCGTACACCTGCATTACATAATGCACACACAGATGGAATAGAAGTAGATGTGGAACCCGAAATGTTAGAGGGTTCCGAGCAGTTATAGTAGACATACACACATCAATAGCTTTAGGTATCCATTTAAATCCTAGTGTGTTATATAATTTTTGCCATCTCCAGCTAGTATTTGCTTTAGTCTTAGTGAATGCACTAGGTGGTACTACATTCCTAGGTGGTGAAACTGGAGCTACAGGACGCAATCGTTTCTTAGAATCTAAAGAGGGCGGTCTACCAAGCACAGACTTAGACAGATTAGTGGGCCTAGAGGTATTCCGGTTTTTAGAATTCCTTAAACGAGAGATGATAGCTTTAGCAACACATTTATCATGACAATCAGAATTCATACTTTTATGACAAATAATACAAGTTGCATTAGACTGAATATCAAAGGTACTTAACGGTTTAGCATTCGTTACATCACTATTTCTATTACATTTTCCAGACGCAATATCTATAGTGGAAGCAACATGAGTCTTATTCATTGTCCTAGGGTGTTCTTCTACTCTATCATTCCTTATTGATCTTTTCTTAGGTCGCAACTTCCTATTCTTCGATGTAGTGCTCCTAGGCTGTGAAGTGCGGACATTTGGAAAAGACGCAACTATTCCTGTTTCAGTAGAAGGAAGCACGTTAGCAACTTGTGATGTGGCAGTAGGGATTCTAGGTTCACGATTACTAAGTGTTACCGGGCTATTCTCTTAATCACGTAGGCGGAAGTTGTTCATACTTTCCTAACATTCTTGAATGCATAACTTCCAAAGAAAATGCATAACTTCTTTAATGTGTGCAAGATAATGATCAAGTTCATTTGATGCTTCATCACGAGTCTTTTGAGTAAATCAAATATGACACCATATTCCTTTTAACTTTTACAAGTTCTTGTTCATATTTTGAGATTTGACACTTAAAAGACACGTTTTGATCATCCATTTGCTCAATTTTTGGATCGAGTTTTGTCACGAACTGGCGATTTTGTGTTGAAAAGCAAGTTCTTGATCGTGAATATCTTTTTGACACCAATTAAGACGACGTATTGCATTTAAAAGTTCGTTTGACAATCGTTTGTTTTCAACTTTTAAGGAATCGATCCAAGCACATTATCGTTCTCAACATTTACCAAGGAATAAAGATATCAGAGAGATATAATCAAATGCATATGACAAAGAATTCAATAGCACAACATTATGGACATCAGACAAATGACATCTTCCAAGAGTTGATCAACATCTTTTCTCAGCTTTTTACGTTTAGTATTAGAAATGGATGTTTTCGTTTTTCAAAACGACCTTCATCAATCCAAGTTCCTTATGAAAGTCCTTTCCCAAGACAATGCACAACTTTTCAAATTTTTAACATTTGGTAAAAGATTTTTTGAAAAATGTCTCTTTGTTCTCGCGCCTGAGGCGATTGAAAATGTTGAACTTTGATTTCAGAATGATATTCTATCTCATGTTGTAAAGTTGTGAGGTCAGCCATGAAAAGGTCAAAATATCTAAGAATTTTGCGATTTTCGGGTTTTGAGTTTACTTCACTGATGGAAGGTAAAGGACCATAAGTTTGTGCATAACCTGGTTTGGGATTAACATTAGAAGACTCAGACGTTTTATGATAATCCTGGGTGTGTTAGAAGAATCCGTTGGTGTGACGAAAGTGACCGCTTTTGATAGTTAAAAGGTTTGTAAAACAACTTTATCTAATTTTGATCGACTCGTCTTCGATCTAATTCCTCTTGACGATGATATTCAACAACACTCATATACGAATTATCAAATTTATATTCTGCACTGGAAACTTCATGATTTGGTTTGAATGCTTTGGTTGAAAGCTTAGGTTTGTAATCAGCAAGATTCGGTCCATGTCCATTTGGATTGGGTTTTAAAGTAAACTTTTCAATAGCTGTGACCGACTCACCATGTTTGTAAACAACAGTTTTAAACTCTTTAAGTTTGTTTTGCAAGCCGATGATTTCTTCAAGATGGTCATCTATTCGTTTCGTTGAATGCTTTTTGTATGCAGAGAACTGTTTTTGACAAGTTAACATCTCAGCCTTAGCTTTTTGATTTTCCAAGATGAGAGCGTTAATTTGCTTTTTATGTTCATGTTTCAGTTGTTCTATTTCAGACAACAAAGCATTCTTCGAAGCGGCTAGATCACGCATCTGTCTCTCTAAATATTTTTCATTTTAATGAGATTTAGCAAAGGCTGCTTCAAAACCTTTTTCACGTTTTTCTTGAGTTTTGAAAAGTTGAGTTGCTTTTGTAAACATTCAAAATCCTTTGTTACCAGTGCATTTTTACTTTTCAAGTCCTGATTAATTGCACGACATTCTTCTACTATGGTTTGTTGGTCTTGTATTAAACGAGCAAAATCTGGATGAGGCAAAAGTTCGGCGTGTTCAACGTGAGTCACAACATGATCATTACTTAGATCCTCAAGTATAACCACGGAGTCAATTTGATTATCAAGGGAAACCATTTCGTCATCTTGATCGTCAAATATAACTATAGGGTCTAGTTGAAAATCGTCAGAATGAGATGTGGACGACTCATTTTGAACATTCTGAGCCTTGCCGGATTCAGATGTTGGCAGAGATAGTAGATCATAGATGAATATGGTTTGTTCGGGTACCTGAGACAAGCCATCAGTGTCATACATTGGGCCTGTGTCACTCATGTGTAACTCATGCATATTAGCCATCAACATAACAGCTGCATTGGACTGCAAATCCTCCATATCATCATCTGAATCTGCATTTGCCATAAAACTCTGTTCTTTGTCTGTTAGAGTTCCACCAGCTTCATCCTTAAGAGCCAAAAGAAGAGCCTCTTTGTGATAAGCACTGCCCATTGTCCTCGGCTTTGGGCATGCAATAGAGTGTCCCTTCTCATTGCAGTTGTAGCATCGAAGACCATTCAACCCATTTTGAGCATTTCCCCTGTCCACCACTTGAGCTTGATTGTTATTCCTACCCACAGCATTGAACCCTTGACCACCGCCCATCTGACGACCATAACCACGATTCTGAACTTCAAATCGTCCATTGTTCACAACAGCTTGATTCCTTGTGTTATATGAGGAACGAATACGGTTGTTGGATTTGTTGGTATAACGGCTAAAGGCATTAGCAATCATAGCAAATCCTTGTTGCAATGCTTCGAACGGATCAGATTCCTCATTAGCTTCACTGACAAGTGCTTGAGCATTGTTGTTGTTGTACGGAACCAATTGATTTTGTTGAGATTGGGGCTGTGAAGGATCATATGGTGTGATTGTAGCAGTTGGTTGAGTTGCTGGTTGAGGAGAATAACTGTTTTGAGCATATAAGGCAAGTTGTTGATTTTCCGGATGTGTCGGTGGAGCAATTTGAGCACGGAGAATCCTTTCCCTATCAACTTCCTTTTCATGAGGCTTCAAGTAATCATACAACAATCCATATGTAGAATGATGCATATTCTTCGCTTGACGGAGAAAAATGACATACTTCTCCCATTCAGGACCAAGACTACTCAGGAACTTAGTATTCACTGCAATTCTTGGCATGATGATGTTGTGTTTATCCAAATCATTAATGATGTCTGAAAAACGATGATGATAAGACTCTAATGTCTCTCCAGGTTCAATCATGAAGTGTTCATAAGCCAAGTAAATTTTAGATTCCAAATCCTCCTGATTGAGTACAGATCCTTCCATAAGAAGATGAATATGATCCCACATTTCCTTTGCAGTCTTTTGAGCATCAACACTTCGAAGAATTGGGGTTAGGTAATCCTAAGAGGATATATTGCATTGCAAGTTCATCAGCTTCATAGTGTAGAAGTTCTTGTGCATTCAGGTCGGCAACAGTAGCAATGTTGGATTGTTCATCTCTTGGTGGATTAGCATTTGGATCGGCGGGTACAATCACAGTAGGCTTCTGAAATGGACCTTCCAAGATAACCTTCTTTAAGAGCTTTCCATGTGGCTTCTTCAGATCACAAAACCTAAAGAACCTTATCACCCATTGATCGTAGTTTCCTGGAGTGAGCATTGGAGGTCTATCAAGTGATCCAGCCTCATGAATTGATTGTTGGCTGCTTAAAGCTTCACACATCTTTGCAAACCAAGTGGGTTCCTTCATAGTGTTCCTTGATGGATGTTGATTGAATTCATTTATGTAGGGTTGAACTTGAAGACTTGGTGGTGGTTGAACCATTTGAGGTTGTGGGATTGCAGCAAGTTGTGGAGTATGTTGTTGATTAAATTGTTGTTGATAAATTGCTTGTTGTTGATTCCATTGTTGATGTTGTGGAGTTAGTTGTTGTTGACGTTGAGAATAAGTGTAAGGGAAATAGTTAGAGTATGGTGGTTATGACATGTTGAAAAACTTGTGTTGGTAAAAATGGATCTTTGTAGTCGAATGAACTTTTGTTGATGAAGTGTCCTTAGGCGTAGAAATCACAATAAACCAAGTAGGACTTATGCGTAAAAACACCAAAGTTACGCGTAACAATCACTAGTTACGTGTAGATTTAGCTTACGCGTAAGTAGGAAAAGACGCTAAAGTTATGCGTAGACACAAAGTTAGGCGTAGAAAGTTAGGAGTAGGATTACCTTATGCGTAAGACTAGGCTTATGCGTAAGATGAATCTTATGCGTAGGATTTCTACGCGTAAGCTTTATGCTTAGGCGTAAGTTTAGGGTTTTATCCCAAATGATCTTTTACACTATCACAGTGCAAAAGATATCAAAGTCGACGTATTTTCAGGCTTATCCAAGCAAGAAACACGGAGTAAACCACGAAACTGAAGATCAAACCACGGATAAAGTTACGCGTAAGATTAGGGTTTCACTTACGCGTAGCTTACTCGTAAAAATGATTTTGCCTAAATTTGTTTCTAAACCAGATTTTTGTTATGGAATAGCTTCAATATCACCAAAATAACACAAAAGTGTGAAACTTGATGAACCAAAACAGCTAAACGGGTTACGCGTAGAACGATACCCACGAACAAAAACAAGCTTAAAAACTTAGATCCTCGCGTAAAGGTTGAAACTTTTTGCCAAAAACAAGTATTTTAACACTTTAAAACGTTGAAAGTACAAGAATCTTGGATTAAAAAGTGTAAAAAACGAGTTTTTAAGCGAACCAAAGTGTTAACCACGTTTACGCGTAAGACCGAAACAAAAAACTTCAAAAACAAAAGTGTTAACCCAACTATTTGGCGATTGATACCACTGTTAGGTCACTAGATTTACAACACAAGCTTAATAGAAAGAGATAGAGGCGGTTGAACACGATAAACACACACACACACGTTAAGAGTAGCACGGTTAGGTGTAGAGTGAATAGTGAATGAATAAAATGAACAACCAACCTTCAAATGATGGTTTACAAAGGATATTTATAGGAGGGAAGCTAGGGCAACACTCCTAGTTCCCATCCTTATCCTTATTGGACATGGGCCTAAGCTTATGGGCCTTCTACATAAGCTAGACCTTAAACAAACATAAAGGCCATAATAAGCTACCTATTACATATAAGAAACTAACACTTGAATTAAGGTTTAGGAGTGGTTCCAACACGGAACGATTTGAATGATCTGCACTTGAACACAGACAAAAATAGATAACTGGATAATTGGGATCCCCATGCAAGAATGGGTTCCATTTGGTTAGTAACAGTGATTGGAACACCCACATCAGAAGCAGAATCAATGGAATCATTAGGGATAGATGCAGTACTAGTGTGCAAATTAGACCTATTCAAAATATGTTAACTTCTTAAAGGAATAGTTCTACCGGTAGGCATCCATTTCCTAATGGGCATTGACTTAGATAATTTAGGGCACATCTCATTAAGATTAAATTTGCGGCCAGTGGGTATCCATTGATAACCTACATTACTAAATTTTCTTCCCGTGGGTTTCTAATGTTTTCTAATCTTCTTCCGCCTTTGCTTTCTAGCCTTCTTAGCTTGATTTTTGGCATTAACAATTTTAACAGGGTATTTAACATAATTAATCAAATCATTCACACCACATACATGATTAGTAACAGAAACCAAGCAATCATCATTACATGTTTTGCCAAAAGTAGCAGAATTCGCATAATTACAGTGCAGACGCTTAGA
This sequence comes from Chrysanthemum makinoi, assembly GCA_910596185.1. NCBI lineage: Eukaryota > Viridiplantae > Streptophyta > Magnoliopsida > Asterales > Asteraceae > Chrysanthemum > Chrysanthemum makinoi. The sequence goes on from OU343217.1 coordinate 107,886,597, forward strand.
GCTAACACTTGAATCAACACGATTCGTTTTATTCAACATAGTTTCATTCTTCCTAAGGTGATCTTCTACTTTCTTCCACTGAACATTCCTAGCTTGCAAGGTCCTATCATTCTTTGTGTTGCCTTGAGGCTTTGACCTGCTCGCTTTGGTGTCACTTTTTACATTTGTAGAGGGAATGGGAACATTAGTTGGTATTGCTACTTTTTGCTTTTCAGGTTTAGAAGTACTGGGATCTGAGCTACTTGAAGGCACATTAAAATTCACTTTCTTAATACTGGGCATAGAACAAGGTATCACAGCTTTATCTTTCTCACATAATGGTTTAGGACATGTTGCTCTTAAGCATTCTAACAGCTCCTGAGATCGTTTTGCCTGAATGCAAGCAAACCTAATTTCACTATCAAGTGGCTTATTTATGTAATCCTTTTCTACAATCTCACGGAGACATTCTAGACTATCCTTAAGGTAAAAGAAGTAGTTATGAAACACAAGTTCGTTATTTCTAAGATGAGGAGGAATGTATTTAACAGTCACAGTGTATTTAGAGTCTGCAGAAGACTTTGATGCAACATTCTCATTAAAGACAAGTGGCATTTTCCATTTTACTTGACTTCTCAGATTCTCAATTTCCTTTTGTAACGAAGTTATTTTTTCATTATTTTTGTCACGAGTGACTTTCACTGAATCGTATAACTCTTTGAAGTGTCGTTTGACCTTATCATTTTCTTCTAGAAAACTCTCATTTTTTTGTTGTAATATGTTAATGATGTTTTGAAGATGAAAGTTTTGGGAAAATTGAGAATCTAAAGGAGGAGGCATTTGGGAGCTAGTCACATTGTTCTTTTCACCCTTTAATTGTGAAATTTGGGCTTTCAACTTTCTGAGTGTGTTACAGTGAGCTTGAATATGTTCGTCACGTTTGTTTATTTCAAAAATTGCATCAAACTCTGGAACATTTGAGGATGTCTTGATGTTTGAGGTTTTGACATTTTCTTTGAGATGTTGATATTTTAGTTGCAAATCAAAATGTTCAACTTCTAGCTTAGAAAGATGTGTTACCAAATTATCGTGATCATCATGGTCAATTTTCTCATTTAGTTTTGAATTGTTGTTTTCAAGCTCAATGACACGATCATGGGAAACTTTCAAAGCAATAGATAATTCATGAAATTGAGAAGCAGTAATAGAAGGCTTAGTAACAAGTTATAAAACACATCTTGAGCCACACAACTCATACTAAGTTCTCATTTAAAATATCAGATTCTTCCTTTCACTTTCATTATATTTGAGTTCCCGTTCATAATCATTGACCTCAACTATCATTGCATCAAATTCTTTTTCCATTTCTTTAATGTCCGAGTCTATCCCCTTTTGAAGACTCTCAAATTGACCTTTTAATTGTTTAAAGAAAGGTATGACCTTAGTTTAATAGCATTCTTTAGTTTGCTCAAAACCCCTTTCCCCTTCAGTTATCCCTGTATGTGTGATTCTCTTCTTACATGTCTTCTCAAAATCAACGAATATTTGATAAACAACATACAGGCTGATTAAGGTCTTGCTATTAGTGGAAATAGTTCTAGGAACTAAATTCATTGGTGTATCGAGGATACACAGTAGGCAGCACTTTCCTAAGGGAGGGTTGTTTCAACAAGTACTTTTGCTTTTTGCTTATCCATGTCTTTCTTCCAAAAATTTGTTCTGGGGTTAATTGAGTTTGAGGCTTAAACATGTTCAGGGAGATCCAATTTTCTTTTGTGTACTCATGTGGTTTGATTGTTATGTTTTGCTTTTTACACTTAGGATCTTTTAGCTTCTTATCCATTTTCTCCCTAGAAGCATCTTCTAATTTTCTATCCTCTTCCGTGCTTCCAATACATGATGGTGTTTGCCTAGGCTTGAGGATCTCATTACCATCATATACAATTGGATGAAAAGCTTTAGCCTTTTTACAATGCTCGGGATTTGGATCCTCTACTAGGGGAATACTATGCTTATCGCTTAAGACTCTGTGCTTAGTGATCATGTAAAAATCTGATGGTATTCCCTTGTACGAACAACTTATTTTCAAGCTTGTTTTTCAAAGTTTTTAGATTGGAAAAGTCATTCAAAAGTTTTGATTCCTTAGCATTAAATTCTTGTTTAAGAACTTTAACATTATCTTGAAGTTCTTGCTTTTGCTTAACAGTTTTAGAAAGCTTTTCTTGTAAGGAGTTTAACTCTTGTTTTAACACTTCTTCTCTAAAATTACTTTTTCTAATAATTGTACGCATTTGGTCATCCATTTCCTGCTCACGGGTAGTTAACTCAAACTTAGCACGTTGTTCATAAATAGCAACTTGTTCTTTATATGCATTCAGTTCAGAGATAACAGAATCATCAGGGGCACATGCAGTGTATTCATCAAAAGCATAGTCATCATTGACTACAGAAGATACATCACTTGGTACAATCTCACTTTCACTTTGTATCACATATTGGTCATATGGGACAATATTACTATCACCCACATTATCTATATCTGATTCATAAGTTTCATGGCGTAGATGGTACTTGTTATGATCTTTTGCTCATCAAATTCATCGTATAGTTTTAATACCTCTGAAATGATTGAATCTTTGGATGGACCAGGCTGTTGTGGTGATGAGACCTTTGGAGAGACCATTGGTGAAATGCTAGCCATGAAGATTGTCTGGGCAGTAGGTTCATCATCGACATCAGAGTCAAATGCATCACAGTCAGCGACTTGAAAGGCATTTTGATGATTGTGACCTATTTCCTGAATTGGCTGCTCATCCACATCAGCATCATAGGTTTTGGCATTTCCCTCAGCAAGAAACAACAACTGTTCTTCATCCAAAACCGCTCCACTGTACTGAGCTTGCACCAGCAGCATCTTGTCCCTGAAATACTCTGCATTTTGAGGATGTTTTGGAGACGTGCAGTTCCTTGCAATATGTCCTTCAACCCCCACAGTTGTAGCACTTGATTGGTTTTCCTTGATTTGCATTCCTTCCACGATTCTGATTAGCTACATATCCTCCACCTACTCCACCCTTTCCTTGTTCATACTGTCTTCCTTGCACTGGTTGCACCATGATCTTACCATCTCTGACAATAGCATGATTGTGCAGATTGGATGCAGTTCTGATATCATTGTTAGTGTGTGGAGTGAGGTTCAGATTTTGCTTAACCATAAGAGCCAGTTGATTGATGAAATATTCCATGGTTGCTTCAGCATCAAGTTGCTTAAACATTGGATCAGGAATGAGTTTGTAGTTACCATTTCCAGTAGGTATGACTTGTGAAGCTTTGGTAGTAATCCCTACATTGGTGTAGAAGGCTGTTGAATCATTTGACGAACTTGCATTACCAGAATTTGAATTAAATTTTTCCAAGATCATTCGTTCAAACGTAGCATGTCTCTCATTCTGAAGCAAGTATGCATACAACTGCTCATAGTTAGTGTTCCTCAAATATTTTGTTAACTTGACTGAAGTGACAAATTTGTGCCATTCGGGATTCATGTTGTTCACAAACTTTGAATTTAGCTGAATATTTGGCATAGTCATTTTGATATTCCTCATGTCATTCACAAGCTTGTGGAACCTAACGTAATATTCAGTGACACTTTCTCCTGGTTTCATCTTAAAGTGCTCAAAGTCATCATACAGTTGAGATTCTCTGTCTTCTTTAGTTAATTCAGAACCAGAGAGAAGCATCTTAACATTGTCCCAAACTGCCTTTGTTAGGAATTGGAAATTCTATTGTAAAGCATCGGTCACCCCAAGTATAATCTAGCTTAAGTTAGCTCGTAGACATATCGTTTATTATGTTAGTTGTTAGTAAGTTATTAGCTTAGATTTAGTCTAGTGCAACACCGTGGAGGAAGGACGGGTCTTTACCCACTGTATACCTGATCCACAGGCCGGCAGGAGGTCGTTTAGTTTGTAACTTATAAATACCCTCTACCTTGCAAGGTAGAGGGTTGGATGTTCTTTGTGGAATCTAACCTTTCAAGAGTTTCTCTTTCTAGAATATCCCACTTTCTCTCTCTAAACCATCTAAATTATACGCCCATATTGAGTTTGTTTATGTGCTTGTGAAATCCAATATGTTACAAATGGTATCAAGGGCCAGGTTAGATCATCTCTTACATATCCTTGGATTTCTAGTGGTTTTTAGATGGTTTTTTAGTTTGAAAAAGTTTAGTGGTTTTTGCATCATTTGGTTCATCTCTAATGTTAAAGGTTGAATTTTGGGTGTACTTTTGTGTTTAAAATCATTGTATGTGCTTGGGTTTTGATTTGGTAAGCTTGAATCACTGTGGTTGAGCTTGTTTTGGATTGAAAAGTGTGTTTTTAAAGTTTTTCTTGGTAGCGACTTGGCTCTCGGAGTGAATTTCTTGGTAGCGACTTGCTTCAGTAAAAGGTAGCGAGTTGTAGTGTATTTTGGTAGCGACTTGGTCATAGCGACTTGCCTTTTGAGACAAGCCGACAAACAGTACACTTAGTGGATTCTCCACTACGGGTAGCGACTTGGTAAGGTAGCGACTTGCTTTCAATTTTGATAGCGACTTGTTCTTTAAGTTTCGTAGCGACTTGGTGTTAGCAATTTGGACCTTAGTGAGTTACTATTTAGCGACTTGACATCTTAGTGACTTGGTGCATAGCGACTTGCTATCAAAATTCGTAGCGATTTGGAACTTAGCGACTTGGCTTGTTATTACTTAGCAACTTAGTGCTTAGCGACTTGGTTCAAGGATTCTTAGCGACTTGGTTGACTTTTGTGTGTAATACGGTTTTCTCTTGATTTAGTAAAATCCCGTGAAAGAATCTATTTCCCAGTTTAATTATTGAGTTATAAAATCTCGTGTTATCTGTCAACATGTCTACCAACATGCCTACAATCATCTCTACTGTAGCTGAGGACGTTCATGCAGCAGATACTCGTCCACCCACAATGTCTTACATCACTGACCCTTTTATCTCCAAAGTGCTTGAACTTTATGATACCTCACAGAACAATGAAACTGGTTGTATTCCTGAATGTCTTACCTTGATTGATTCAACAAATTATGATCAAAACTCTTCACCTTCTGATTCAAACTTCAACGAATCACACCTGTCAATGACCCATGATACAAAGCATTCTGAATGCAACATTGAGCCATTTCAATTACTTCATCAGCACCTCACATAACTGTTATCCACTCCTATGGGTCGAACATGCGGTGCTCTCTTCCGCCAAGACTTACCTACGTTAAAAAAGGCTGTGTTGCTAAACTTAGAACAACTGAAGCTTCAAATTACCAATGAGAAGGTATTAATTGATGATTCTAATGCTGCACTTCAAGTTATCTACAACCAATTTCAACCATTTATCCGGGGGGGAATATTCCTCAGATTTTGATGATGACATGACTGGAATTTCAATCAAGAAACACACTGGAATGGAAATTCATGAGTTCATAAACACATTTATTCAACTTATGGGTAATGTGGAAATATACATTAAGGAAGCTGCTCAAGAGAATGACAAGCTGAATGAATTGAATGGGCGTCAAGTGATGTTATGGAAAGATTGTGATAGGTCAAGCAATGGATCAGTTGAACCAATGAATGATGCCAAATGCAGAAGTTCAGTTGCAAAAAAAGAGGATGAAGATAACTGTACTGATCTCAAAGACTCAGAGTCAGAAAAGGGTGAAACAGTTTACATGACAACTCCTAGTATTCATGTGGTGAATACTAATGACATATCTTCAGATGAACAGGTTTCATACGATAAGGTACCCTTAACTTATCAAAGTAATTCTTGTGTTAATGTATCTGATCTACTTGATCCTAACTCTGAACATAATACTGTGAAATCGGTCTTGGTTGAGCCTGAATCTAAAACTTTTAAAGCTAATGACATGATTGAAAAAGGGGTTTATGATGAACTTTCAAACAAATACTCAATTCTTGAAAAACATTGTATTTCCTTGGAAATTGCAATACAACAAAAGGAAGAAAGCTTCTATGCTGAAAAATCTTGCATTAATCAGGAATTTCCAGAATTTCGAGAATTTTTTGAAATTAACCACTTAAAAACCCAGATTCAGGACAAAGACTCAACTATATGCAATCTGAAATTACAACTCTCAGATGTGCATAAGTGTGACTGTCATGAGATGAGTGATACACTTAAATCTAAGAATGTTGAACTGGCTCTATGTGTGTCCAACTTATTAAGAGAAAATGAGTACTTAAGAAAGAACTTATTAGAGAACAATTCCAAGTTGATAGATCAAACAAATTCCTTTTTGGCTGACATTGATGCCCTCAAAGCCCAAATTCAGGATAAGAGCTTCAATATTGTTGCCTTAAAAAATGAGCTTAGGAAATCTATTGGAAATAGAGTGAACACTAAGTTTGCAAAACCATCGACCTTGGGAAAGTCAACTGTTCAGAACAACTCAAAACATACCGTAGTTAGGCAGCCGAATGCTTTTAGAACTGAAAGATTTAAACCATAGAAATCTAGGCTTGCCTCCCAAGTTGATGCGAATACTGTTTTGTCAAAACCAGTCACTTCACTACTTCGTTCCGATATGATGAATAACAAACCCAAGGTTAATGTTCAATGTTCTAAGATCAGGAATACTAGGAGTTCATCTACTTCTCATAAGAAGCATCAAATGACAGATCAATCCCCTAAGAAACCCAATAATTACAAAAGGACCAATATTCAAAAGAAGAAAGTGCCTACATCCAAATCTACTAGCAGCTGTTTCAAATGGATTCCCACTGGCAGACTATTTAAGTTTACATGATCCAAACTTACTTACATACCTAGATCTTGCCTTAAGTGGATGCCCACAGGAAAACTCTTCAAGAATAGTGAACCTAAAGGGATTTCTATTAATGACATGGCTAGATCAAACTGTGCAACATCCAATAGTGAGACTACTCATGTCACTAACTCATCTATTTGCAATACTACATGTGCTTCTAGTGCAATGTGTTCTCAGTCTTTTTCAGGTACAATGCTCAACTCATTCAGGAACTTCATGACTTGGTTTCCATCAGAAATGAATATTGATCACTCAGGAGCTATAGCATGCCAGAATTGATGTACCATGTACTTTGACTCCTATTCGACTTGAATCAGGACTCGCTCTTATAAATCTATGTACAAATTCTGTTAAAAAAAATTATATATATATATATATATATACATATATATATACATTTAAAAAATAAATAAATAAATAAATTTTTCATTCTTTTAAATTCATAATTTTAGTCATTTACCTCAAACTAATAAAGGATATATCCTTTGTTATCGATAACATCTACGGTCCTAGAAATGTCATTCAATAATGATACGGGATCATAGATGAAGTTCGAACAAACGATATATTCCCGTTTTTATCACAAGTGGATTTAATTCAATCAATGGTCATTGGTGACATTGATTGAGGGGGAGAATTTTACAAGCTATATTGTTTATATCTGCACAATTGTTGGTTATGTAGGGTGCTCAAATGCATGTCTTTGTCTTGTCTTGTTCTCCAATGTGTTAGGTTGCTTATACTATTATGTCATCTTAATTATGATATGTGTGCTATGTGCTAGTTTGCAATCTGATAAGTTCATGGACAGAAAATATCTAGTATACATAAGATGATATGTTAGCGACTTGCTGTGTAAACCCCTAGCGACTTGGTTGTTTATTTTCTAGCGACTTAATTAACGAGTCTCAAAAATACAAGGACTGAAAGTGTCATGTTGGTATTCTTGTAAAAATCCTTCCTCATACCCTAGCGACTTAACTCTCACTATTCACTATTTCAAAAACTCTTAAACTACTGTGTCTTTTCTCTTTCTCGTTTACATTTCAAGCTAGCGACTTAGCGTGGTATGTTTTGCATCTAACACTCTCTGCTTTCAATTATATGTCGTAGATGCTAGACTAACACTGTTTTCTACACATATCCCACCGTGCAGTTGATCCGTATTACTTGATTCTCACGTAGGTTTGTTAATGAATATGCTTTAATGGGATCATTTTTCATGCGTATGATGGATGATAAGGTTTTAAAATGTACCTTTTTGAGGGGTCATTTAAACCCTTATTTGATCACTTTTGTATCCGTTATTACTTAATATCGTCCCTTTTCACTTTTTAGGTCTCTTAAAGGCAAATTGCTATAATTGCACTTATTTGGACAAAAGGCGCGGATATACGAAGAAAATGGCCAAAGTCAAGAAATCGAGACACTCAAGCTGCTGAAGTACAAGGTGACAGCGTCACTGCTTAACTGCGATGCCGTCGGAGCATTTTGTGACGGGACAGAAGCCAAAGTTCTTATTTTCAAGTGACGGTGTCAAGCTTTATAAGAGTAGGCCATCGCAACTCAAACGGCCTAGATTTGATCCAGACGGCGTCATAAGCTGAAGAGGACGGCGTCACAAGCACAAGGTGACGCCGTCGCAAGACTAACATGGCCAAGACGAAACCCTAATGACGGCGACCCGACGGCGTCACAAATCATAAGGTGACGCCGTCGCACATGTAATCTTATATATATAATCCAAATTTTTCAGTATTGGTGTGTAGTCTTTTGGAGTAAAAACCTAAAACCGAACCAAGGCTGTCTTGTACAGTATTTTAGGGTTCCAAACCCTAACTTACATCAAGATAAGTGTTTTACTTCATTAATTCAATTATGTCTTTGATTATTTGTGTGTATGCTTGCATGTTCTCCATGTCCGGCTAATTTACTTGTGTGTTTGCTTAGGGAATATGAAACTTAATTATTGAATATTGATTGTTTGTCTCTTATCTTAATTGTTTAATGATCTAGTAATGCGATAGGTCATTCGTTGTGTAATTAATGCTTGATTAATCTTTGTGAACCTTAGACTATAGCACTTAGAGTAGTTGTAGGATAAACCACACAAAGAGTGCCTTAGAGTTAGAGTTTATGATTTCTAGAGGTTATTGTAGACGAGACCCTTTGGTAAGTTCAAAGAGTTAGGGATAAACGCATACCCTACGACTTTAGACACACAACGCGATTAAGAATAAAGACGTGACAATTCAACCATCAATAAGAGATAATTAAGGAGTAATAAAACCTAAGTGAACACATCTTTAAACTATCATACGAGCACACAATAATTAGACATAGACTACATACACCTTAGATTAGATAATTAGACAAGTAGAGTAATCGGTAGAAATACCAACCCCCAAATCCAAACCCCGAGATTCGTACCTTTCCATTTTCTAAAAAAAAACATAAAAAGATAAAAAATAATCTTCCTCAACCCCAACCTTAGCGTAGTAACTTCTCACTAGCATTCCTATTCCCCTAGAGAACGATATCAAAACCCGTGGCTTACCATAATACTACACTACAACGATTAGGTTCACTGCCTAGGGTGTTATAAAACTTGCTCGAAGAAAAGGAAGTTCCTTTGACCCCGAATGACGCGTGTAGCGTTATCAAGTTTTGGCGCCGCCGTGCCGAATAGAATAGCTAGTAGTAGTCCACCTCGTTTAGGTTTCTTTGCTTGATTCCTATCAAGTAAATTTTTCTCATTTTTAGCCTTCTCGTAGTCTATCCCCCTTCTTTGTGACCTTTGTTCGTAATCCCATCACTTTTCATCATGGAAGGTGATAACCACCCACCATTCATAAACCCACCACCAAATGACCCGCCAAGAGCCCGTACTCTTGGTGAATGCTCGAGACCCAACCACCTAGGCTTTAGGAACGCCATTAAGCTTCCCGACCTAGCTCAAACTATGGTTCTGCGATCCGACACCATCCTTTTGGTGCAAAACGGATGTGCATTCCATGGACTTCGTTCCGAAGATCCTAATCAGCATCTTAAGGATTTCCTTAAAATTATCGATTCCATCGACCTCGATGCTACTACTCGGGAGACCACGCGTCTGCGTCTCTTCCAATTCTCTTTAAGAAAACAAGCTAGTAAATGGCTTTTTCATCTCCCCACGGGATCTATTTCAAGTTGGGAAGATCTCACTACCCGTTTTCTCGCTAAGTTTTGCTCACCTAGCCCAAGTCAACCACTTGACCATCAGTCCTTCAACTCTCTTCGCAACCAAATCATTGATGAAATCAAAGATCCTAGTGAGTTGCATAGGATAGACGTAAAAGAAGAGGATAACGCTTATTTCAATCTTTACCCCACTAAGGAAGAGGTTGCTTACCATCGATACATAATCCATAATCCCCGATCACCTATCATTAGGATATGCTCGAAGATTAGGAGAGGAAATCCTTGGAACCTAAAAATCCCTTGTATGATCGGATATAGAAGTGTCGAACATGCTTACATATATACGGAATCTCCCATTAACGTGATGTCATCTGCTATTTACAATGACATTATGAATGAGCGGCTTAATATTAGGAGAGACCCTAAGTATCCAGGTGGAGTTTGAAACTTTGTGGGAAGAGTCAAGGATGTACATGTCTTTATAGGAAATTTCACCTACTTAGTTGATTTTGTGGTCCTGGAAGATGTAGGATGCGTCATTGACTATAGCTTGTCCCAAGTAGTGCTAGGGAAACCGTTTGTTGAAACATCTAAAATGAGCCATAACAAGTATGATGGAACGGTTAGTTTTATGGAAGGAACCGATGAGATCAATTATAGGATGCCTTGGAAAACAAATGAATATGGCCATCTACCCATTTTTGAACGAGACAACATCAAAGCTTTTGAGGACAAAAGCAAGGACGATGTTGAAAAAGGTTATAAATTTATGTGGGAAAGAAGGAGGCTTTATTATAAGGATTGCTTGACCCTCGGGCCTAGATATAGAATCGATGAAAATTTTTTCAATATGATAGAATTTTCATTGAGAATGCAAAATGATACAACGTAGGGGCACGACTATGAGTCTAGCTACAAGACTCTTAAATAAAGAAAAGCGCTTCGTGGGAGGAAACCCATGCTTAATTTTTTTCTTGTTAGTGTCATATATCTTTTATTGATTGTTTATTCTCATGTTTAAATTTGTAAAAATGCTTTATTTTGTTTTTAACCTCGTCTTAATTGCATATAAAGGAATTTTACATAAAGGATAAGTGTAGGGAGGATTACACACGTTTTCAAAAGAAACGTAAACATGATAATAGCAATTCATTAAAAGATATATATGTGTGTTTGTTCGAGTCAAATGCTTGTATCGAGTCATAATGGATGTTTTGCAGAAATTTTTCCAGATTCTAAAGATGTAAATTTTCCAAAATTTTTTCCAGAAAATCGCATACCAGTTTTTGTCAGGATAACCTGACTGCGTCAGGATCGCAACCTGACGGCGTCAGGAAGGAGTAAAAACAACAGATTTTTTTTTTCTCGTTTTCTGAGCTACTTATAAATTCTTGGAATTTTCCAGGTCTTAATTTTCCAGAAATTCTGTAAACATCCATTCCACAAGCATTATATCCTAGTTTAGTAGAGTCTTATATATATTATTATCGCCGATTTTACACGAAGGTTTCGTTTGTTTTCTTCAAATGTGCAGGTTTTATTTATCAAGAAGAAGAAACAAAATATTGGAAGGAGCTTTTCACGCATACATTTTTCTTGGAAAGGATTTAACCACCACTTTACACGGATCCTACCGAGCTAATCAGGGGAGTACTAGTTTCTTTCATTTTTAATTACCTTCCATTATCATAACTTTGATACTTTCGGGGAACATTGGGGACAATGTTCAGTTTAAGTGTAGGGAGGGAAAATAAAACGGGAACTTTGAAACTATGCTTATCCTTGAATATTTGCTTTGTCCAATTGTATTTGTGTAATAAACCATGAGAAAATGTCGGTTAGGGTAATTTTGGCACCAAATTTTTAATTTTTCATGACATATAGGAGTGGGCCATTAGTCTTAACAAAAGCGTCTCACGGATAGGAAGTTGCATGACTAGCACAAAAACCCTTTACCACCTAAATTCCACCCAAAATATGAGGATCGCCCTTAGATTAGTAGGAATTAAAGCATTCATCTTTAATGCTTAGAGTGTGAACCGGTAGTATATTAGATTCTAGAACTTGTTTTGTGATGCATCCCGAGATCGCTAGTAAGACTACACTTGTGTAGTTAGGAATAACTAAATGATAAGAGGCATTAGGATAACCCTTGTTTGATACCCGTAATATAATTACTTCTTCCACCTCGGTTGAGTAATTCCCCCACACCTTTGCGTTGTACTCATCTTTAGTACACGATACCCCTAGTTAACCCCTCAGAGCCTATCCTTTTCGGGGTTCTCGTGATGTTTCGATTTTCTGGAATATCAATGAAGAGCATTGTTTACACCCCACCCCCAAATATACACCCAAATCTCCTTAGCCTACCTTGTATGCACTCACTTTTAGTGCATTATTGTTATCACCCTAAACCCTTAGTTCAATTATCTAGTTGCTTGCATGAGTTGCTAAGTCGAGTCATATCCTTTGTACACAGTTTTGGGACGATTGGGACTCATGGGAAAAAGTTAAAGTTTATGAAATGACTGGAAAGGAACGTTAAACTCCCTTATTTGCGTAATAACATACCCCAAGTGTTTTGATCTTTTCAATTCGGGTCAAATTAGTGTTAGAGTAATAAAAACTCAAGTGTAGGGATGTGCCGATAAATCCCTATCATTTTGATGTTACCGTAGAGGATGGTAGAGTAAAAGTGTAAAAAAAAATAAATAAATAAATAAATAAATAGAAAAAGAGAAAAGAAAAAAAAAGAGTGTCAAAAAATATAAAAAAAAAATACGGGCTACCATCCTACATCTATCTTTAAATTTATGTTTGTTTGTTTCAGTTATCTAGAGTTTAGAGTGTCGAGTCTTCGCTTAGCAACACCATTCTTCGTATGCTTGTAACATAAAGATTTTTGACATGCCACCACTAAATAGCCTATCCCACCAAACCCTTTTGTTTCCCTACCGTAAGCCTAACATTACAACCCTTTAAAGACCTCTTTGATAGTCTTTCCTAGGTGCTTACGCCAAAGCGATGGAGGTTTGATCTAGTCTCAAGCCTAGGGTAATCTATGTACTAGGACCGGTTAATGAGTGTTTATCTTCCATTTCTAACTTGTTATATTTCATATACACCCGAGAGAGATGTGAGTATCCAAACACCCCATGTGAGGTGCTAGTATGTAATTTCCGTGCTTGTTATGACTTTTGCGGGCTTATATGTGTTGTGGACTGTTTTAAACCAATGCTTCATGACCCCTAACTTATAAATTAATTGGCTAAAAGCACATTTGCTTGAGGACAAGCAAATACCAAGTGTAGGGATATTTGATAAGGTTTTAAAATGTACCTTTTTGAGGGGTCATTTAAGCCCTTATTTGATCACTTTTGTATCCGTTATTACTTAATATCATTCCTTTTCACTTTTTAGGTCTCTTGAAGGCAAATTGCTGTAATGGCACTTATTTGGACGAAAAGGCGCGGATATACGAAGAAAATGGCCAAAGTCAAGAAATCGAGACACTCAAGCTGCTGAAGTACAAGGTGACGGCGTTACAGCTTAACTGCGACGCCGTCGGAGCATTTTGTGACGGGACATAAGCCAAAGGTCTTATTTTCAAGTGACGGTGTCAAGCTTTATAAGAATAGGCCGTCGCAACTCAGACGGCCTAGATTTGATCCAGACGGCGTCATAAGCTGAAGAGGACGGCGTCACAAGCACAAGGTGACACCATCGCAAGACTAACGTGGACAAGACGAAACCCTAATGACGGCGACTCGACGGCATCACAAATCATAAGGTGACGCCGTCGCACATTTAATCTTATATATAGAATCCGAATTTTTCAGTATTGGTGTGTAGTCTTTTGGAGTAAAAACCTAAAACCGAACCAAGGCTGTCTTGTACAGTATTTTAGGGTTCCAAACCCTAACTTACATCAAGATTAGTGTTTTACTTCATTAATTCAATTATGTCTTTGATTATTTGTGTGTATGCTTGCATGTTCTCCATGTCCGGCTAATTTACTTGTGTGTTTGCTTAGGGAATATGAAACTTAATTATTGAATATTGATTGTTTGTCTCTTATCTTAATTGTTTAATGATCTAGTAATGCGATAGGTCATTCGTTGTGTAATTAATGCTTGATTAATCTTTGTGAACCTTAGACTATATCACTTAGAGTAGTTGTAGGATAAACCACACAAAGAGTGCCTTAGAGTTAGAGTTTATGATTTCTAGAGGTTATTGTAGACGAGACCCTTTGGTAAGTTCAAAGAGTTAGGGATAAACGCATACCCTACGGCTTTAGACACACAACGTGATTAAGAATAAGGACGTGAAAATTCAACCATCAATAGGAGATAATTAAGGAGTAATAAAACCTAAGTGAACACATCTTTAAACTATCATACGAGCACACAATAATTAGACATAGACTACATACACCTTAGATTTGATAATTAGACAAGTAGAGTAATCGGTAGAAATACCAACCCCCAAATCCAAACCCCGAGATTCGTACCTTTCCATTTTCTAAAAAAAACATAAAAAGATAAAAAAATAATCTTCCTCAACCCCAACCTTAGCGTAGTAACTTCTCACTAGCATTCCTATTCCCCTAGAGAACGATATCAATACCCGTGGCTTACCCTAATACTACACTACAACGATTAGGTTCACTACCTAGGGTGTTATAAAACTTGCTCGAAGAAAAGGAAGTTCCTTTGACCCCGAACGACGCGTGTAGCGTTATCAATGGATGTTTAGGAGTTATTGGAATGTATTAATGGTTATGGTGTTGCGTCATTAGGGTGTCGCTGAAAGTGTTCTGTTTGATGTTATTTGTAACCGTTCTATATAGCTAGTTAAGTGTGCTCATGTAATGGTGATGAATGATTGTTTGGTTGGTGCTGTTTTTCGTTAGAGTAGAATATGTTCTTGATGGCGACTTAGATGTGTTCTTCGAAGCGAGTTAGCTTGTGTGTTCTTGGTAGTGACTTACCAATATTCTTGGTCGCGTGTTAGTTTGCTTATTCTTATTTAGCGACTTACCTATGTAACTCGTAGCGATTTATCACTATTAAAGTTGGTAGCGACTTGTTCTTACAAGTCTGCAAGTTGTTAATCTTATGGCGACTTGGTCCTATCATTTTTTATAGAGACTTATTTTTATAAGTTTAGCGACTTCCTAGATAAATGTTCAAGTGGCGACTTGGTACGTTGAATTATTTCAAGGCGACTTGCTATTGTAATTTCATGATTAGCGACTTGATTCAGGTTTTCCTGTAGCGACTTGCTTTAACAACATACTTTTAGCAACTTGCTATAACATCTTTGTTTGAGCAAATTTGTACCTGGTTTCTCTTGTAGTAACTTGGTATGACAACTTGTCTCAAATGACCTGCTATATCATCCACATAATAGTATCTTGTCTCATGAAATTAGTTAATAGCAACTGTGCGTTTAAATAATTTGATTCTAAAACAACTTGTCTCTCGAAAACTATGTCAAATGGAACCTTTACCTTAAAAAAAACTCTCTAATGCCACTCAATCTGTTTCAATATGCTTATGGGAACTCTGTCTAAGCTACTAAGTTATTGTGTTTATGACATAAGGGTGTATTCAATGTTGCTTAACTAACCATGTTTAATCTAACATGCTCTCAATCATTGTTGTTGTTTGTGTGTATCTTTAGATCTTCAATGGCAAACACAACCTCAGTTGAGAACATTGCATCTTCTGCTCCACCCAATGTCCTTTCAGACGACGAAATATTCCCTAAGAATCAATGGGTAGAGATAGGAAAAAGTAACTGTTATGTGGACTTGCAAAAATTGCAACAAACCCAACCCTCAAAGTGTCTATTGATATCCTCAAAAACACAAATTTCTTCAGTGCCCTAACCAAGAAATGCACAATTCCCACCATTTACATACAAAAATTTTGGAACACCATTGAATGGGACAAAATCACGACTCATTATACTTGCAAGCTGGATAATAAGGAATTTGTGATCAATTCAGACATTCTCAGCAACGCCCTTGGAATCACACCCTGTAACCCCACCATACAATCTAAACCACCACCTAGTGCGGAAGAGCTAATTGTCTTTCTGATTGGTTTGGGTTATCAAGTTGGCATATCCAGGGCTTCTGACATCATCACAGGACACATGTATCAACCCTGGAGAGCAATGACAACAGTTCTCAACTTATGTCTATCAGGCAAAACATCAGGGTTTGATAAAGTAAGGATTCCCATCTTGCAAATCCTATGGGGTATCGTCAATGGGGTGAATGTTGATGTGTCAGAACGTATCTGGGAAGAATTCTCGTTGTCAATGAACACATTTATCTCCGATAGAACAAACTTTCAGAATAAAGCCTAGGGTCGAAAGAAAGTAAACAAGCTTGTGATCCCTAGCATCAGATTCTCAAAGCTTGTCATCCAGTACTTGCAACAGACTCATAACTTCAATCCTAGGAGTGAATCAGTTCTTCATTATGCCAAGGATGAATTTGTTCTGGGTAACCTTAAATATGTTGCTAAAGGTATGGATAAAGAGATCTTTGGTCTGCCAATTCCTGATATTCTTCTCAATGACGATATTAAGAAGATGGATCACTTCAAACTATACAAGAAAAGGGCCTCCAGATCCAGTGCTAATGTTGATGTCTCTCCCACTCCACCACAACCCAAAGCTGCTAAGTCTGTTTCTGGCTCAAAAACTTCAAAGACTTCATATGCTGCTCTTCCTAAAAGGAGACATGAAAAGTCACAACCTTCTGACACTACAACCCAGAAGCAGAAAAGAAAGAAGAAGGAAGTGGAAAAAGAAAGCATTGAGGAAACTGAGGTTTCGAGGGGTAATACAACGTTGATTGATGAAGATGATGCTGCTCTGCAACTTGGAATCAAGCAAAGTCTGGAAAGTCAGAATGTGAGTGCACCTGTTGGAGGCATTGTGCTGAGAGAACCTGAACCTGAGCCACGCCATACAATTCCAATCACACAAGACAAAGGGAAAGGGATTGCTGGTGTAGATGACGAACAAGCCGCTCACATGCTTCTGACCATCTCCACTTCACCATCAAGAACTACCACTCAATTTGAGCTGAAGAAAAGAAGTGTTGAATCCTCTTCAGCTCAAGAACAATCTGGGTTGGAAAAGAAAGTATCCGAAACGCAACAAGAAACTCCTGCATCAAGTGATACCGTGTCTGATCAAAAGGTTGATGAAATGTTGCATAAAGACTCACAGGAGAACCTTGAGTCAAGATCAGATGAGACCATGCACATGGAAGAACCAAATCTGTCTACTGGTTCTCTATCTTCATTGAAGAACCTAGATACAGACCTCTCCTTCGGTGATCAATTCTTAAATGACAAACCCATAGATACTGAGACATCTAAGCAGGATTATGATAAAGAGGAAGCCCAATCCATGTTTACTGTCGATATTCAACCGCACTTCAACCATTCCACCTATGTCAGCACCTTCTATTGCAACCGCACTTCCACCTCCCAAACCTACAACCGCACTTCCACCACCTGAATCTGATAAGGATCTATCCCTTGAACCGGTGGTTACAGTTACTGACATGGAAACTCCACCAGCTTCACCACCTCAAATACTTACATCAGATCAATTGCTCGACAAAGCAGTGAAAAGAATTGAAGCACTTGAAAGACAACTTCCAAAATCCTTTAATGCCCTCGAGAATCGCGTCTATAGATTGGAGCACCTCAACTTTGATGAAGGGGTTGCAGACGCCATTGAAGGCGAAGTTAGGGATGCGGTGGAACGGGCAATGGAAGCTCCACTGCTTAGACGATTCAAAGATCTACCCATTACAGATATGAGAGCTGTACTTTCTGATAAGATGTATGAGGCTAACGAGCATAAGCATGAGGTCCACAAGAAGCTATATGAGGCTCTCGAAGAATCAATTAAGCACGACAATCATGAATAGTTCTTGAAGGACATTGGAGAAAGAGAAGCTAAGAAGAAAAGGAGGACCATGGTGTTGGAGACATTGCGTAAAGGTCCTAAAGATCCTCCTCCTCCTCCTCAGCCTCCAACTGGGGGTGCTGGAACTTCTGGAGCTGGTGGATCTTCTAAGACAACCTCTACACCTCTACCACAACCACCATCATCACCACCAAAACCTCCCAATCAACCCAGTTCATCCGGAGAACAGGGAACTCAAAAGAAATCTGCAGCTTGGACAACGGTTGATTCAAGGTTCACACCCACAGTCTCTTCAATTCCTGAAGATCAAATGTTTCATGAAGAGTCGTATGTCATGGCAGAGTCAGAATCCGATGAAGATGATGCATCCACCAAGCATATTCCCAAGCCGTCTGAAGATGAATGGTTTGATACATACGTATCAGGAGAACGCTCTAACACATCTAGAGTGGCACCTTCAAAGGACATAATTCAAAGCTGGTTCACCGAAGAGAGACCTCATACTCCAGAACCTTCATGGTCCATCCCAGAGTCTAACATGATGATTCCTGATAACAACTGGGCATCAACTATCATAGATAACTATGAAGCCCCAGATGAAGACTCTCTTTTACACATCACTAGAGATATGGGTAGCTTTATGAAGTGGTTTTATGAAAAG
>OU343217.1:107905337-108016688 GCA_910596185.1 Chrysanthemum makinoi
AAGGGAATTTCATCTATCACTCCGAAGGATCTTGAAGGACCTGCTTTTGAAATTGTCAAGGTGTTCCACTCAGATGCCAATCAGCTCCAATACTTGATGGAAGAATGCCACAAGATGCTGAATGATCAATTCAGTGAGCAGATTGGTCGATTCAATGTGAACATGCCCCTTCCTCTTGGTGGTGAACCTGGACAAATGACTATTCAGTCTGAGTTCTTCTTCAACCATGACCTGGACTATCTTTGTGCTCATACTACTGAAAGAAGACCAGCCTTATCAATCTCAAAGATGAAAGCTGCTACCTACTCTGATCAAGGCCTTGAACAGATGGTTCCGGATCAATTCTGGGCAGACAAAGAACAAGTATATGACATCGAGGCTTCGTACGGAATTTCTCATTGGTGGTTCAAGAAGAAGAAATTCTACATTGATAGACATAGTGCCAATAAGAGTCGCAGAGCTGTTAGATCCAAGGTGCAAATTTTAAGTGTTGTCAGTGTAGAGATCTTCCAAATCTATGGCTATGATTACCTTAAGAAGATTGTTCTTCGAAGAGCGGACAAGAAGGATCATGTTATTGAAGAAAACGACTTTAAACATCTGCTACCAAGTGACTTTGAAGATCTATATCTTTTGAACCTTCAAGGACACCTTGAACACCTACCTGCTCGTGAAAAGAAAGCTCTCTCTGCCGCTGTCAATCTTTGGATCAGAGGCTTAGTCATTCGAAAACGGGTTGAGGACTTTCAGCTTGGGATGGAAAGCTACCAGACTCAGGTCAATTTAACAAGGCCACAATGGGATGCCAAAGGACATGAATTTCGTCACGACTATAAAGTG
Organism: Chrysanthemum makinoi; assembly: GCA_910596185.1. Classification (NCBI taxonomy): domain Eukaryota; kingdom Viridiplantae; phylum Streptophyta; class Magnoliopsida; order Asterales; family Asteraceae; genus Chrysanthemum; species Chrysanthemum makinoi. The sequence goes on from OU343217.1 coordinate 107,906,178, forward strand.
CTTGACACCCCCAGAGCTATACTCTTCCACGACAGGTACGGGACTCGCATGCTGATGAGATTGTGCGAGCTCTACAAATTCAGTGATGGTACTCTCAAGATGGTCGAAGAAGAATTGAACTCCAGAGTGAAAGAAATCAGAGTTGATCTGAAGCCATGGAACAAAACAAAATTCTGGTCTAATGAGGACTTAAAGAGGTGTGAAGATTTCATTGCTGCAATCAGGCGAAGACTTAAGACTCGAATGATCTTTCGCAGCCTTGAAAGTTTTGTTGGTGGTAGACTTCGTAAAGGTCATTACAAACTACTTCAAAGAACTGAATGAAGACATCTTCCGGAAGTAGTTTCTGTTTTGTATTATTTATATGTAAAATGTGGTGTACAAACTATTAACAACTATAATGCATGTAATAGTGATAGGTTATGTACTGTGGTTTCCCTTTGTGTCTAAAAAGGGAACTTCAGTGTTGTCCACTTCTGATCATATAAAATTGGACACATTTTTATCCAACAAATGTTTTGTCTCATACATATTTAAATCACTTGAGATCCAAAATCTCAAAGGATTTGAAATTTTTGATCGGGGGAGAAAATGTGATATAAATATGAAAGATGATAAAAAATGACCATTTTTGTCTCAAAGTGCATACTGCTCTCTAATATGTGCTAAACTATTTTCGAATCTCGAAGCATATATTAAGGGGGAGCATTTCAAAACAAATTCAAACGTTCAAGGTTACAAAGTTTTCCATGCTTCTACATAAGGTACCTTGATTGTGTGTTAAATGGTTTCTAAATGTTTGGTAATCGTGGTAGTACTTCAAAGGTCTCTTTCCTCTATGTGTCAAAATGATTTCAAATATTCTACGCACATATTGAGGGGGAGAATTTGCCAAGAAAATCAAATGGCTTTTCCTACGGAAATTGTGATCAAGAAATTATTTCAAAGATCTCTTGCCTCCATGTGCTAAATAATTTCAAAATCATATGCACATGTTGAGGGGGAGCATTTCTAAATGATCAAAACTATTAAGGTACAAAATGTTTTGATCTCGTATCACAAGTACCTTGATTGTTTTTCCAAATGATTTTTTGATTGGTTTCAAGGAAGAAAGAACAATACCAAAAGACCGACCAATTTAATTTATGCATGGTGTTATAAGGATGGTTAGGTTAGGTATTCGTTCCCACGATCCGCCAGAACCGGAGGGATCTACCCAGGGACAATCCACTAGTTAGTGTAGAAGTCCTTAGGTATGATGATAATAGGAGAAAAGTGAGATATGGGAAGAGTGCGGACTGAGACAGAGCTAGTATTGGAATAAACCCAACAAGGTTCTAGTTATGAAGTCTCGGTAAGCACTGAAGGGGTTGAAGAATGAAAAAGAATTGAATGTGAAAAAGGGTGAAAAGAAATAGCCCTCCAATAATTCAACCTTAGGGCAGAAACCGGGTTCAATTCATATGCTACTGGTGGTTACCAAGGTAACATCGGTATTGAAGACAAGACGTCATGGACCCAGTGACGCACTGCACTTCAACTTTCCAAACCACTCATGTTCCTCTTAAAAGGACTTGTTTCATTCTCACAGGGAACCGACATAATCTATCGACTTTCTCTTAGAGATAGTTGGTATTGAAGAAGGAGACCCTCTCCCTAGTCTCCGGCATAGGAACCAAATATGCACAATTGAGTCTAGAGCCACGAGATCATCATATAAATCTCTTTAGGACACTTTCAATGAAGACTCTCTGTTTCACACAATGTGGAAAGAGAGATTATATCTAATGAGTCCTACGCATTATTCTTGCGGTATTGCCAGAACATCTGAGTGATATGAAAACATATTCACGATGAAGATGGAAAGCCTTCTGGAGCCAACATCAAACAAGCTCCTGGTAGGTGGCATGTGAGATCTATTCAATAGATCAACCATGTGACAACTGAACAGAAACAATGGGGCTGTTAATACAAATAAGCCGTAAAAATGTTTATTTATATTTTACGATCTTCCAATGTTTTGTCGATAACAAACGTAAAATCATTTTAACGAAACAAATAGAGTACGTAAATAGTTTGAGTTAATAGTTTTTCTAACACACTTACGTTTTCACATAAAACACTAAAACAAGCCTAAGTGATTTTATGATTTAGATACATATGTACAACAACTAGTGTTTACATATTAGGTTAACATATACTTAAACTAAGTATAATAAAATGGGTAAAAACATGTAAATACTAAAATGGGTAAAAACATGTAAATACTAAAATGGGTAATAAACTAGCAAGTGGTATTGACCCATAACCCATGGTTTTATATATACCACTTAACCAAGTTCATTGTATCTAGAAAGAAAACCATGGATCAACCCATAACCCATGACCCATGACCCATAACCAAAAATACCCATGGGCAAAGAGGAGCGTTCCACGGATCCCTGGCTTTGTGCTAGCCAGATCCCAAGTGGAAGGGATCCGTGGGATTCGGGGAACAGTAGAGAATTATCTCTATAAAAAGAGAGCCATTTCTTCCTTTCTAAGCATCACTTCACACACATTCTTCCCCAAAGTATTCTAACCCTTTAACCTCAGATCTAAGTGATCTATGTAGTCTGTCTTTTGTTTTTGTGTGATCTTCTAGGTTCCTCTTAAAGGAGAGATCACCACTTCTTGAAGACGTGCAAGCTCAAGTCCATGAGTTTCCATGCTTCGTCATCATCAAGACAACTAAGGTTCTCTTGTTGATAGTTCTTCCTCTCTCCATAGATGTTGGGTTGAAGGCATTAGTGAAGAATGCAGAAAGTGTCAAGATGAAAGCATTAGTGAAAGATGTTCATCATCCGTGTCAAAGCATTAGTGAAGAATGCTAAAGGTGTCAAGACGAAGGCATTAGTGAAGGGTGCCAAGCGTTGTGTCAAAGGCATTAGTGAAGGATGCCGAAGAATCAAATCAAGTCGCATTTGGGAAGAATGCCTAGGTCGTATAATCGATGAGGTGCATCGTTATACATATAAGTATTTGTTTGTTTGTTTCCAAGGATGGTGATATCCTTGATGAAGGTGTAACAAGGAATTGATCTCCTTGATATTAGGTGTTGTGTCGTGAAGGGTAGTAGTTCCTCCATAGTAATGGAACAAGGTGCTTAGCCTAGTACCTAATAAAGGGTAGGCGACGTTGTGATAGGATTAGTTCACCTAAGGTGTGAAAGAACTCGGTGGTTAGCCTAGCACCGTATAAAGGGTAAGCGACGTTGTGTTAGGTGTGGTTCGCCTTGGTGTGAAAGAACTCGGTATTTAGCTTTGTACCGGAAAAAGGTTAAGCGGCGTTGTGAAGGCTTATCCGCCACAAGGAGTTGGTGTAGTGCTTACGAACTCTCGAGTAGGTGACTCGGGGAGTGGAGTAGGGCAAGGAAGGTGTCCTTGTAGCCGAACCACTATCAATAACTTGTGTCGTGGTGATGTGCTTCTTACTCTTTATGTTTCATTACACGTTTATATATCTATCTATCAATGTCCAACATAAACAATCAAATAGATTGACATAAGTCGATCTAAATATTTAAAAGGAAGTTTTAAATTGGTAAAACTATTCAACCCCCCCTTCTAGTTTTCCACAATTGGCATCAGAGCTTCGTTACCAAGTTTCTTAGAGTATGTGGTACTTTAAAAACTTGATACGATCCATGTATGTTTGAAAACTACAAAGAAGGATTACTTTTGTCATATTTTAAAAATCATTATATTGTTTATTGTTGGACAATGATAGAATGCTCTAACATTTTTTTCTTAAGCATTATCCATACTTGGATTTGGAGTTACCAAGAAGAGCATAAAGAATTTATCTAAATATTTCCTTTCGCAAAAAGAATGTTTAGTATTCTTACAACATAAATCTGGAATTTCCAAGAAGATCACAAAACATCTAAATACTTCTTTTCTTAAAAAGAATATTTAGCCAAGGTATGATTACTAATCACTTGCTTTTAATTTTATTATTGAAATCTTAGTTGCATGATTTATTAGTAATTGCTTTAGTAGTTATCTATATTAAAGTCATCATCAAGAATAGTATTCTTCGACTTATTTGTAGAGACTACACTACGAATTTGTAATAATGACATTTTGGTTATTTGATAACCATTATCATTATTCATCACAGAGGATTTATTGACACTCCATCTACGTCAATAAAAATATATGTGAAACTTCTTACATTATGATAAAATGGGATTCTATTATAATATTTGAAAAATAGTTCACAAATAATTATGACCGATTCTTTAAAAGGAAACTACGTCAAATAAGATTAGCTTAACATCGTCAAAACATCAACCACAAGTTTTAGAACCTAAAACATCAAAACCCTAGGCGCTTTAGAACTTCCAAACCAAAGGTATCAAAGAATGCTTGAGCTGATTTTTGCTGTCATGCCAGATCCCTGGACTTACACTAGCCGGATCCCAAATGAGAGGGATCCGCGGGATCCGCGCAACAGAAGACAGCTTAAATAAAAGAATGATCACTGTGGATGTTCCACAAACTACATTCCCCTTGAAGACTCACGAACAAAAACCTAACTACTGTTCACAGGAGCAACTTGATCATATCTCTCAAGCATAACAATCACTTGTGTGAGTATAATCTTCACTACATTGTTGATTTCATTCTTTGATTACTAGGATTACAAGTTCTTCATTTTAGAGGTTGGGTTCAAATGGGTTTGTCATAATTTGTTACCACATTGTATTCTAAGATAACCCAAATCAAAGAATTAACATTGTTAATAAAAATTAAACTCATTTCTTGAATTCAATAAAAATGAATTGAGCAAAATTGTGATCAAACCCTCTAGGTTACTATTCACAATTAACACCACATTGTGGTTGCATTGTTTAGGAACAATCATGCCAAGAAACAAGCAACAAGATTACCAAGACACCGCCCACTACATACCCATGTATCATAGGAAAAATGGTCTAAGTCCGGACGATAGAAAGGCCTTTAAGATTGCTTGAAAGGAGACTATTTCATGAAGGGAGAGTTGTTGATCCATCATTTCTTGCAAATACCGACGTAAGGGAAGTTTTTGCAACTATTGGGTTTGATTGTTTATTGGATATAAACCAGGAAATTTGCTCGGTCTTTGTGCTTGAATTCTACAAGACAATGGGTATAATTAGAAATGATGATAGGTCCATTTCAATTGAATTCACCATCAATGAGCGAGAGTTTAGTCTTTCACTTGAGGAGTTTGGAAGAATAATAGGAGTGCCACATGATGGTGTTTGCATGTACTCTAATGAGTGGTTGTTGCAGGAGATACACTCTATGGTTGATCATCACGACATTTATCACGCAACAATCCCAGAAGCAACCACGGTAAGGGATACCGTGTTTATGCCAAGAGCATCCCCATCAAGAGTTACTAGGAAGTCGAAAGTGATCTATAGAGATCCTTTCCAAATGGATCTCTCGGAGATGTATGCGTTATATAGAAAATGGGAAGATGTGATAAGGGAGAATGTGGTATGTCTAGTAGGAAACAAGGATCACCCCAATGCATGTCTAAGCTTCATGATCTATTGTCTTGTGACCGAAACTCGTTTCAACATTGCCTACTACATGGTCAAGAGAATGGCAAGTGTAAGAAGCATGGACAAGATGGTGCTTCCGTATGCAATGCTTCTAACCCGTCTTGCCAAATTTATCTTTGCATTAGACCCTTCCCCACAATCCTTGGATCATAGCTTTTGCAATAGGGTTATGGTACCATTAACCGAGGGAAGAACAACACGGTTTATGGTGGAAGACAAGAGGCCACACCCATCCACGGATTCCTCGGACGAAAGGGAAAGGCAAGGATAAGGTGGAGATGAAGGGAGTAGTAGCAACCCACTTGAAAATATCGATCTTGACCCCTTTGACTACATTAACCAATTGCCAAACATCCCTAATGAATCACCCGAATGGCAACAAACTAAGGGAATCTTCAAATGCTTCGCCAATTTCTTAAGGAAGAAGAAGTGAAGATAGTTTGATAAAGAGTGGAGGACGGGTGAAGAAGTGAAGGAGTAAAAGAAAGGAAAAGTCTTAGGACTCAAGTGCATGATGAACAATTTCAAACAATGGTTTGTAAACTTTTTAATTATGTTTGTAGTTTGTAGGTATTGCCATATCTTGGCACTTAAACAATCCTAACATAGGTACTTGGAAAATGAGATTTTACGACCCCTTGAGTGCTCTTCGTCACTCATTCTAGGAATTTTAGCTCTTCCTACCTTGGTATACATTATATTAGTTGTGCTATTGTATTTAGTACCCGTAGAAACAACTAGGAAATGCGTTTGATATAAAGTGCAAAGATGCACATTTCCTGAAAGCTCTCTGATCTGCAGTGGGCGGATCCCAGCTTTTGAACTAGCCGGATCCCTCCCATGAGGGAACCGCGGGATCCGTAGCATCTGATATGAAATATAGATTTAGCTACACCAAAACAGCATATTAGATCACCTCTAACAAGTCAAACATAAGATACTAGAGCCAACTAAGTCTTTCTCAAATAATGGAAACTCTTACTCTCATCCATGATTTATCTAAGATACATTTTTGAAGTATTTTTGATTTATCAACTAGTCAAAACTCACCATAATTCCGCTCCAACACTCACACATTATCTATCACCCTGGATAGCACTTATTTAGGTATATCTTTCAATTTTAGCAAATTGATCTCAATCATCCTTTAATCAAAATTAGGGTCAAAAATTATTTTTTCATTTTCTTCTTATTTTTAAGGATTTTAGTAAATTCCTATTAGGACATCATCTGACTTCTAGGACTCGTTATCACCATTTCTCCACATCAAATTAAATGGAATAATTGTCAAACATATAGTTAGACTACCCAAGGTCAAATTCTCTTGGAAAAAACCATCATTAAGCACCATTATTTGTTATGGTTAAGGATTTGAGATATCCAACAACTAAAGACTTTAAAATTAAGTCAAACCCTCAAAATCCATTAATAACAAACCATACAAAAGCATAATGATTTCACCTAGACCTTGTCTAATAACCGGATCCCTGGTCGTTAACCAGGCGGATCCCTACTGAGAGGGATCCGCGGGATCCGTAGATGCAGAGAGCATAAACCAGCTCCTATATTCAAATTCATATCACCTTTGGTTCTCTAACCACTCTTAGCATACATTAATTATCCTCCTAGAGCTGATCAAAACCCCAAGAGCATGCTTAGTCTTCTAAGTGGTCAAGAATTTAATTCCCAAATTCAAATTATTCTTTATAAACCAAACAATCTTAGGTTTATGGCACCATCCTCAATTACCTTTCAAAAATCAGAAATTAGAAGCTCACATTAGCATCTTCATCACCATGACTAAGGCTCATAGCAACAACTCCTCAAACATAGGATCATCCAAAAGAAAGGGTCAAATGATCCATGAAATTTCATCCACCGAAACATCTCCCGTTAGAGATAATGACTCTAGAATCCCACCGCATCAAACCCATCCAACAAAAGCTAAGAGAACCGCAAGGATTAGCATCAAACCCTTCCAGCTAGAAAAAGGATCATCTATTTCTAAACCAAACATGGCTAGCTCTAGCAAACCATCAAAACCTTCATTCATTGAGCATGGACTACACTCCTTGAATGAGCCTCTTCCTCATCCAAACATATATTCATTGTCCCATTCACCAACCTTTTCATTGAATCGGGAACCACCTACAACACCAACTAGCCCATCATGGGAGACAAGGAACAATATTGATCATATGGAAGAAGTTCCATTACCACCCTCATTTTTAGAACCTCTTCCTACTTCTCAAAATGAAGACCCTCAAACACACATTGAGCCCCCTCAAAACATCCATTTCCCTCCGGGGCCAAACCAAGACAATATTTTCCCAAATTGTCTAAAAACTCAAGGACTTGTTCAAGAAGTACGAAATGAGATACATTTCATGTTTAATCATCTTCTTGAAAAGTTGGATCAATTCAACAAGTCCACTCATCCCTAGACTTAAGCACATTGTCACATTCCAAGTCCAGTATTGAGATTAGCATTAGTAGTACTTGTATGGCTAAAGTTCATTCTCTTAGTTTTTAGAGATTTGGTTGTGTATCTCTTGCTTTATTGAATGAATACTTATATTCTATGATTATTGTGTGTTGTGCTTGCTATATTGTACATATATATCATTTTTTTTGCATTGCTTGACATTTCTGCTGAAGAAACTGTCATCAGATAGCCGGATCCCTCCAAAACACCTAGACGGATCCTTTCTTGAAGGGAACCGTGGGATCCATGGATCAGAAGCACAATTTACTACTAACATGAGTCTTATTTGCAGGAAATTATGCACTATACTCTTGTTTTCTAATCTTTGTTTTGTAGATTTTCAAAATACACATGAAGATTTTGACACCATAAAGCTAGGGGGAGCTTTGTGTCAAACAACATTGCAAAAACATTTGCAACTTAATCCAATTTTGGATTACACTTCATGACACCCCATTGCAACATTGCAATATTCAAGGGGGAGCACGCTTTCGTCACTTAGACGAACCATTTTCAAACTTAATTGCAAACACAATTAGGATATTTTACGTTATGTCCTTGACGCCCTTTTCAAATGGATGGACTCGTCAAGGCGGAGTCAAGACGAGTACCATTCCCGTCACTTGCTCTCTTTACATTTTTACATAACTTTTCTTATAAAAATTGTGTTAGTTTCTTTTAACACTTTTTGTTTCGACAAAAAGGGGGAGAAGAAAGTAAAAACTACAAATTCAAACTTTTACGAATTTTAGATTTTCCTTAAAATAATTTTATGTTTTGTCATCAACAAAAAGGGGGAGATTGTTAATACAAATAATCCGTAAAAACGTTTATTTATATTTTACGATCTTCCAATGTTTTGTCGATAACAAACGTAAAATCATTTTAACGAAACAAATAGAGTACGTAAATAGTTTGAGTTAATAGTTTTTCTAACACACTTACGTTTTCACATAAAACACTAAAACAAGCCTAAGTGATTTTATGATTTAGATACATATGTACAACAACTAGTGTTTACATATTGGGTTAATATATACTTAAACTAAGTATACTAAAATGGGTAAAAACATGTAAATACTAAAATGGGTAAAAACATGTAAATACTAAAATGGGTAATAATCTAGCAAATGGTATTGACCCATAACCCATGGTTTTATATATACCACTTAACCAAGTTCATTGTATCTAGAAAGAAAACCATGGATCAACCCATAACCCATGACCCATGACCCATAACCAAAAATACCCATGGGCAAAGAGGAGCGTTCCGGATCCCTGGCTTTGTGCTAGCCGGATCCCAAGTGGAAGGGATCCGTGGGATCCGGGGAACAGTAGAGAATTATCTCTATAAAAAGAGAGCCATTTCTTCCTTTCTAAGCATCACTTCACACACATTCTTCCCCAAAGTATTCTAACCCTTTAACCTCAGATCTAAGTGATCTATGTAGTCTGTCTTTTGTTTTTGTGTGATCTTCTAGGTTCCTCTTAAAGGAGAGATCACCACTTCTTGAAGACGTGCAAGCTCAAGTCCATGAGTTGCCATGCTTCGTCATCATCAAGACAACTAAGGTTCTCTTGTTGATAGTTCTTCCTCTCTCCATAGATGTTGGGTTGAAGGCATTAGTGAAGAATGCCGAAAGTGTCAAGATGAAAGCATTAGTGAAAGATGTTCATCATCCGTGTCAAAGCATTAGTGAAGAATGCTAAAGGTGTCAAGACGAAGGCATTAGTGAAGGGTGCCAAGCGTTGTGTCAAAGGCATTAGTGAAGGATGCCGAAGAATCAAATCAAGTCGCATTTGGGAAGAATGCCTAGGTCGTATAATCGATGAGGTGCATCGTTATACATATAAGTATTTGTTTGTTTGTTTCCAAGGATGGTGATATCCTTGATGAAGGTGTAACAAGGAATTGATCTCCTTGATATTAGGTGTTGTGTCGTGAAGGGTAGTAGTTCCTCCATAGTAATGGAACTAGGTGCTTAGCCTAGTACCTAATAAAGGGTAGGCGACGTTGTGATAGGATTAGTTCTCCTAAGGTGTGAAAGAACTCGGTGGTTAGCCTAGCACCGTGTAAAGGGTAGGCGACGTTGTGTTAGGTGTGGTTCGCCTTGGTGTGAAAGAACTCGGTATTTAGCTTTGTACCGGAAAAAGGTTAAGCGGCGTTGTGAAGGCTTATCCGCCACAAGGAGTTGGTGTAGTGCTTACGAACTCTCGAGTAGGTGACTCGGGGAGTGGAGTAGGGCAAGGAAGGTGTCCTTGTAGCCGAACCACTATAAATCACTTGTGCTTTATTGGTAACTGTTGTATGCAGGTACGCCCGACGTTTGCAGCTGATCAGAATGGAGTGGACAATCCATAGCCGCATTCTCACACAACACATTCATTTTCAAAGAAATCATGATTAGTGTATCAATGACTCTGATATTATCACTCCATGCTTCTGCTACGCTGCTGCCAATATCATGAATCAACGAAAACTTCCGCCACTCAGATAAGAAGAAATCATGATCCAGAATGTGAGCATGTCGGTCCAAATGTCACAACATCATATGCTGGCAACACAACAATGGGTGATGCTGAGATTTGCTGTACGATGATCTCTAGTAATGCTCAAAGGTCATCAAGGTGGATCAGCTCAATAACCTCCACGAAACATACATTGTAGTTGAACAATGATGAAATCACCACAGAAGCACATAGTTTGAATACTTTGATGAAGAGAAGTCTAGGAGCTCAAGACTGAAGATTTATTAGAATGCTAGGATTCACAATGTAATTCATGGGGTGACCTCCCTTAGGGGAGATTGTTAGGAATTGGAAATTCTATTGTAAAGCATCGGTCACCCCAAGTATAATCTAGCTTAAGTTAGCTCGTAGACATATCGTTTATTATGTTAGTTGTTAGTAAGTTATTAGCTTAGATTTAGTTTAGTGCAACACCGTGGAGGAAGGACGGGTCTTTACCCATTGTATACCTGATCCACAGGCCGTCAGAAGGTCGTTTAGTTTGTAACCTATAAATACCCTCTACCTTGCAAGGTAGAGGGTTGATTTTGTGGAATCTAACCTTTCAAGAGTTTCTCTTTCTAGAATATCCCACTTTCTCTCTCTAAACCATCTAAATTATACGCCCATATTGAGTTTGTTTATGTGCTTGTGAAATCCAATATGTTACAGCCTTGGCTTCAGTGTTGTGATTAATTAACTTGTAGATGTCTTTTGGAAGACCTTGAAGTATAATGTTTGAAGCCCTGATATCATCATCGTATCTCTTTTTCTCCTTATCACTGAGCTCATCATACATCTTTGGTCTGTCCAAACCTAAGATCACTGTACCATCCGCAGCAGTTTCAAGTGTGTCTCTGGTAGTTTCAATCTGATAAGGTCCTTCATCAATTGATTTGAGAATGTTAACCCCATTCTCCTTTCCCAAACAGTATAACCTAATTCGTTGAGCCCATGAGTCATAATCAGTTCTGTCAAGCATAGATGGACGAGTATCGGATCCAGCAACTTGAACGTCTTCAGCAACAGAAGAGATGGTAGACATGATTACAAATTCTACGGGATTTTAAAACTCTTTAATTAAACCGGGAAATAGATTCTTTCGCGGGATTTTACTAAATCAAGAGAAAACCGTAAAACATAATACGAAGAAAACACTAATTTGCTCAAAGAGAAAAATCGCTCAAAGTGACAAATCGCTCAAAGTGACAAATCGCTCAAAGTGACAAAGTGCTCAAAGTGACAAATCGCTCAAAGTGACAAATTGCTCAAAGTGACAAATCGCTTGATAAGACAAATCGCTTAACCAATCAACTCGCTTCAATAAGCAAGTCGCTTAACCCAACAAACCTCGTAAAATGACAAGTCGCTTAAAATGACAAATCGCATAAATAACACAAGTCGCTTAAACTCACAACTCGCTTAAATAAGCAAGTCGCTGAAAAATGACAAATCGCTCACCCGAACAAATCGCACAAGTACAGCCACTACCCGGACAAATCGCTTAAATAAGAGATTTGTAGAAGACACAAATCGCTTCCAAACAAGGACAAATCGCTCGTTTGAGTACTTTACCAAGACACAAACCGCTACCTTTAAACAAACCAAAACGCCTCTTTTAAATCCAAAAACGATCCAACCACAATGATTCAAGCCTTCCAAATCAAAACCTAAGCACTTATGATGATTCTAAACATGAAAGTGCAATCAAAATCCAAACTTTAACACTAGAAATGGTCCAAATGATGCAAATACCACTAAACTTTTTCCAACCCAAAAACCATATAAAACCACTAGAAATCCAAGAACATGTAAGAGAGATGATCAAACCATGGCTCTTGATACCATTTGTAACATATTGGATTTCACAAACACATCAAACCATAATCATAAAAGGGTGTATACTATAGGTTTTTTAGAGAGAGAAAGTTTAGAGGTTTAGGAAACTTAGTGAGAAAAAGTAAAATCTTATTATGAGCTCCAACCCTCTACCTTGGGAGGTAGAGGGTATTTATAGTATCATACATAAACGCCACCTACGGGCTGTGGATCAGGCATACAGTAGGTAAAGACCCGTCCGTCCTCCACGGTGTTACATAACTAAATACTACCTAACATTAAGTAACTACCACTACGAGCTTTCTACTGATTAGATATACTTGAGGTGACCGATACTTTAATAACTGGATTTACTAAATCCTAACAATTTTAGTATCAAAACATCATAAATAAATTGCAACAAGAAAACAAATGTTTTCAAGCTGAAAATTCAAAGGTTAAATTGCAATACAAAGAGTTATATGATTCAGTTAGGTTCACTCATGACAAACACATTGAAAAGATAACTTCTTTGCTTAATGAGATTGAGAATCTGAAGTGTCAGGTGAAAAGGAAATTGCCAATACCCACGGGTAAATTTGTTGTTCCAAAGATTTTTGCTTGTAATAATTATGCTATTGATGTGATGTAATATTCCCCTCCTCTTAGAAATAATAATATTGCATATCAATCATATATCTCGTACCTTAAGGATAGCCTAGAGAGTCTTCGTGAAATCATAGAAGAAGATACAATAGGGAAACCACTTGATAGTGAGGTTTCCTATGCGTGTATGTATGCTAAACAGTCACAAGAGCTCTTAGAGTATGTCATTGCCACATGTCCTAGAACTAGTACAAAGCGAGATAGAGTTGTTGCACCTCCTTCAATGTCTAAGACCAAGCATGTTACCTTTGATGTACCCATGAAAACCTCAGAACCCAACACTTCTAGACCAGAAATGCAAAAAGCAGTAAAACAAACTAATATTCATGTCGTTATTTCTACAAGAGTAAGCATTGGCACTCAGGCTAGCGGGTCAAAGCCTAAAGGCAATACAAATCAAGATAGGACCTCACAAGCTAAAACTGATCAAGTGAAGAAAGTAGAAGACTACCATAGGAATAATAAGTTTAAGTTGAACAATTTGAATCGTGTTGATTCTAGTATTAGCTATAAGCATACTGTTATTAATTCAAATTCTTCTGCTACTTGCAAAACATGGAATGACTGTTTAATTTCTGGTAATCATGATGAATGTGTTGTGTCATATCTGAGACCTTCTTTTAAAACCCCAGTTGATAAAGTTTGGAATGCAAAACAGGTTAAGCAATCTTGGAGACCTACAGGGAAAAAGTTCACTAATATGGGTTATCAGTGGAAACCCACAGGTCATAAAATCAAACTTAATGAACATTGTCCTTCAACTAGAACTGCCTTACCTAGAACATTGCATGCTAAGACCTGGAGACCCATAGGTAGAACTATTCCTTTAAGAACACGCAGACTGTAACAGAGTCCAGTGAGTCTACTAGTGATGCCCCCACTAATAATTTCATAGCATCTAGGGATGTTCTAGGTCTACAGATTGTGTGCACTAACCAATCGGATACCACATTCACGTGGGGATCTAATACTTCCAGTTATCCATTCTCTTTTGTTTTCAAATGCAGATCATACAAATCGTCCTTTGGTATTTGGATTTAGACTGCTCAAAACATATGACTGGGGATCGCTCACGGCTCAAGAACTTCGTGAATAAAATTATCAGGACTAGTAGATTTGGGAATGATCATTTGGGGGCAATTATGGATTATGGAGATTATGTTTTTGGTGACAGTGTTATCTCCCGTGTATACTATGTGGAAGCACATGGCCACAATTTGTTCTCTGTTGGTCAATTTTGTGATTCTGATCTCGAAGTAGCATTCAGAAAACACACATGTTTCGTTAGAGAACTAGATGGTGTTGATCTTCTAAAGGGATCTCGTGGCACAAATTTGTACACCACCTCTATTGAAGACATGATGAGGTCTTCTCCTATTTGCTTGTCATCAAAAACGTCAAAGAACAAATCATGGTTATGGCACCGTTGACTCAATCACTTGAACTTCGGTACCATAAATGATCTTAATAGAAAAGAGCATGTGAGAGGTTTACCTCGGTTAAAATATAAAAAAGATCATCTTTGTTCTGCTTGCCAACTGGGCAAAAGCAAAAGTATACCCATAAACCAAAACCTGCCAACACCATCATGGAAGTTCTTCATACCCTTTACATGGATCTATGTGGACCCATGAGAGTGCAAAGTATCAATGGGAAGAAGTATATGTTAGTTGTAGTTGACGAATACTCTCAGTTCACTTGGGTAAAGTTCTTAAGAACCACGGATGAAACTCCCGAGGTTATCAAACAACTGCAGGTTAGGCTTAAGAAACCTGTCAGAATCTCCGAACAGACAATGGAACTGAATTTGTGAACAAACAGCTCATTCCGTTTAATGAAAGCATTGGAATTAGTCACCAGCAAAGTGTTCCATGCACTCCTCAGCAGAACAGTGTAGTTGAAAGGCTTAAATGTACTCTTATGGAAGCTGCTCGGACGGAAGCCATTTCCACTGCGTGTTACACTCAAAACCGATCCCTAGTACATACTCTTCATAGAAAAACTCCATATGAATTAGTGCACAAGAGTAAACTGGATCTCTCATTTCTACGTGTGTTTGGGCATTTATGTTATCCAACCAATGACAGTCAAGATCTGAGAAAGTTGAAAGCTAAAGCTGATATTGGATTTTTCATTGGTTATGCACCAGATCGGAAGGGTTACCAAATCTACAACAAAAGAACCCGAGATATTATGGAAACTATTCACGTTACGTTTGATGAGCTGGCTGAGCAAATGGCTCCTGGACACTCCAGTTCTGGACCCACACCTCAATTTTTGTCACCTGGACCAATTAGTTTGGGTCTTGTACAAAATTCCACGCCTGCAACTTCTTATGTACCTCCCTCAGTAGAAGGTTTGAAGATTCTATTTGATCCGATGTTTAATGAATACTTTGAGCCGACAACTGATGATACTCCTGCACCACCAGCTGTAGCTGTTCCTGCTCCAACCAATCCGAATGGTCCATCGTTCTTTATTTCCATAACTCAAGAAGCTCAATCTTCTGACCATTCACCATGATCATCCACCGGATAACATCATTGGGAATCCTTCTCGTCCAGTATCAACAAGAAAGCAACTTGCCACTAATGCCTTATGGTGCTTCTTCAATTCTATACTATCAAAGGTCGAACCGAATGATGTTAAGACTGCAACGTCTGAGGACAGTTGGTTTAATGATATACAAGATGAAATTCATGAGTTCAATCGACTTGATGTATGGGAATTAGTACCACCTCCAAATTGTGCAATGATTATCGCTCTCAAGTGGATCTTCAAGGTGAAACTTGGTGAGCATGGTGACGTTCTGAAGAATAAGGCGAGACTTGTGGCTAAGGGATATCGACAAGAGAAGGGTATTGACTTTGAGGAATCATTTGCTCCAGTTGTATGAATAGACGCTATCAGAATCTTCCTTGATAATGCTGCTAGCAAGAATATGATAGTCTACCAAATGGATATAAAGACTGCTTTTCTTAATGGCGATCTCAAAGAAGTGGTCGATGTCAGTCAACCGGAAGGCTTTGTGAACCCGAGCATCCTAACTATGTCTACCGTCTGAAAAAGGCTCTCTACGGCTTGAAGCAGGCTCCAAGGGCATGGTACGATACGTTTTCAAAGCTTCTTTTGGCAAACGGATTCTACAAAGGCGTTGTTGATCCTACACTATTCACTCAGAAATCAGGAAAATATTTGATTCATGTTCAAATATATGTTGCTGATATTATTTTTGCCTCGACCGACCCAAATGAATGTGACAGATTTTCTAAAGAGATGAGTTCTAAATTTCAAATGTCAATGATGGGACAAATGTCATTTTTAGTAGGTTTACAAATTTCTCAAAGTCTCAGAGGCATTTTCATAAATCAATCTAAATATGCCAATGAAATATTAAAGAAATTTGGATTTAATTCTAGTGACTCTGTTGACACTCCCATGGTGGAGAGAACTAAACTCGATGAGGACCTCTCTGGGATCCTAGTTGATCAAACTAAATATCGTAGAATGATTGGATCCTTGATGTATCTCACTGCCAGTAGACCTGATATTCTATTCGCTATATGCATGTGTGCTCGCTACCAGGCTAAGCCTACTAAGAACCACCTTGAAGCGGTTAAACGGGTGTTTCGGTATCTCCAAGGAACCATTAACATGGCTTTTTGGTATACGAAGGACACCGCCATGGCACTAACAGCCTATGCAGATGCTGACCATGCAGGGTGTCAAGATACTCGTCGAATTACGTCAGGAGGTGCTCAATTTTTGGATGATAAATTAGTGAGTTGGTCATCAAAGAAGCAAATGAGTACATCTATATCTTCTACACAGGCTGAATACATTGCCATGTCATCATGATGTGCTAAAATCTTATGGATGAGATCCCAACTATCTGACTATGGCTTTGTATTCAACAAAATTCCTCTGTACTGTAACAACAAAAGTGCCATCTCTCTCTACTGCAACAATGTCCAACACTCACGATCAAAGCACATTGACATCCAACACCACTTCATCAGGGAACAAGTTGAGAACGGTGTGGTTGAAATTTATTTTGTAAGTACTGAGTATCAGTTGGCAGACATCTTCACAAAAGCTCTTCCAAGAGATCGGTTTCAGTTTATCCTCCCGCGACTCGGCATGAAGAGTCTGCAGCCGGAAACACTCAAACGTCTTCAGGAAGAGAATGAGGAGTAAAGGAGTTACTTCTCCAATTCTTTTTACATATCTTTCAAAAAGAAAAATACAAAAATATAAAACCAACAGACCTATAAAAATTTTATAAAAAATAGAAAATTCCAAAAGGAAATATTGTTTCTCAAGGCATGTCTTCTGATATCGATAACATCTACAGTCCTAGAAATGTCACTCAATAATGACATGGGGTTTTAGATGAAGTTCGAGCATAAGTTCAAATGTTTTTCAAAATATGCCTAAACGATGGCTTGCAGTTATTTCAGATTGTAACCCGCTTTTCAAGAAAGGAAAGTGCTACGCAAAATAGATTTTTTTATAAATATCGATCACTTATCCTAAAACAAAAAGACGGAAGCATGTCGCCAAAAAGACGGCTGTTCATATACAAATGTTTTTCATTCTAAGATTCTTCAGGAAATATTTGTATTGTACATGGTGGTAACCTTGTTTGAAAATGAATCAAACTCAAATTTTTGAAAATCAAACGGACTCAATTTTTCATAAATTTTATCACTCAATCTATGAATTGGGTCATCGATTGAGGGGGATAGTGATTTCAAATTTCATATTTTCAAACGATATATCATCAAACGAGTCCATTTGTACGTTATAAAGTGGTGAATAAAGTTTTGGTGTTATGTGTCAGTGTAGGATCTTACGTTATACTCAAAAGATCTTTCAAAATAAAAATTTTATTTTACTTAAAGATCTCTCAAAATTATCATACGTGACACCAACACTCTCCCTCATGAATTTAAGGGGAGCGGTAAAATTTTCCATATCAGTAAATATTAAAAGTAAACCACATCTTTCCCCAAATTTTTTTCTAAATTATTTAAATCAATTAGGATAACAAATCTCAAAAGATTTGAAATTTTGATCGGGGGAGAGAAATTATTTAAATATTAAATCTGATAAAAATGGTGATTGTTTAAGACTCAAAAAAGTACTCCTTCCTCCATGTGCTAAACAATTTCAACTACCAATGCACATGTTGAGGGGGAGCATTTATAAAAGATCAAAAACAATCAATGTAAAAATGCTTTGATATTATATCACAAGTACCTTGATTGGTTTTTCAATTGGTTTTCAATGGCAATTGTGGAGGAACACCAAAGACCGACCTTGCATTTACTTTATTGGAGTTATAAGGATGGTAAGGTTAGGTATTAGTTCCCACGATCCCACCAGAGCTGGAGGGATCTACCCAGTGAAAATCCATTAGATACTGTAGAAGTCCTTAGGTATGATGAAAAAAGGAGAAAAGTGAGATTAAGGGAAGAGTGTCGACTGAGATAGAGCTAGGACTGGAACAAACCCAACAAGGTTCTAGTGATGAAGTCTCGGTAAGCACTGAAGGGGTTGAAGAATGAAAAATAAATGTAAAAGAAATTGCCCTCTAATAATTCAACCTTAGGGCAGAAACTGGGTTCAATACATATGCTACTGGTGGTTACCAAGGTAACGCCGATATTGAAGACAAGATGTCATGGACCCAGTGACGCACTGCACTAAACTTCCCAGCTACTCAATTTCTCTTAAAAGGACTTTTTCATTCTCACGGGGAACCGATGTAAACTATCGACTTTCTCTTAGAGATGGTTGATATTGAAAAAGGAGACCCTCTCCCTAGTCTCCGCATAAGAAATCCAAAATGCACTATTGAGTCTAGAGCCAAGAGATCATCAATAAATCTCATTAGGACACATGTTCATGAAGACTTATTGTTTCATACACTGTGAAAAGTAAGAAAATATACATTAAGAGTCCTACGTATTAACCTTGTGGTATTGCCAGATACATCCGATTGATACGTAAAGTACTCACAATGAAAATGGAAATCCTTCTAGAGCCAACATCAAACATGCTCTTGGTGGGTGACATGTGAGATCCTTCATGGATCAAACTTGTGACAACTGGAAAGAAATGATGGGGCAATTCACTCTTGAATCAACATTGATCCAGGAAATGGATTGACGTATACTTTTGGAAAAACCTTTCGATGGGCTCAACAATTGCTTTTCTAACACATCGAATGCGCTTAAATTTTTCAAACAAAAGTATTTATGATTGATACTTGATTTTTCTCATTAAACCTTCGTCGTATTGAAAAAACTCTCTCTTCAGCAATACGTGATTGTTTTTCAAATCAATTTGTCATCAATCAGTGAATCTCAATTCGCTGGTTCACTTACTCCTTGTTGTCTACTTTGAGACGCTCTAGTTTGAGAACGGCTTGTACAAGCTGCGAAACCCTATCAAAGAGATTCTTCGAAATTCTACCTGATCAAAGGGAGTATTAATACTGATCAATGGGGAACCGTGGTTCTTGCAACCTTATTCAACGAAAGTAAATAAAGACACTTTTGTGTGTTTTATTGCTAACTGTTGTTTGCAGGAACATCTGACGGTTGCAGCTGATGGAAATTGAGAAGTCAATCCATAACCACATGCTCACACCTCACGTTCACAATCAAAGAAATCATGATCATTGAAACACATACCACAATGCTTCCGCAACTCTGATGCACAATATCATGATCTAATAAAGTGTGAGCATGCCAGTCCAGAAGTCACAATATCACATGGAGGCGATACAACAAAGGATGATTTAGAGATTTACTGTGGCTGATGATCTCAAAGAAAGCTCAAAGATCACCGAGTCATGAAACATTCAAAGATCACCACTGGAAGTACAAAGAATGCGGACTTTGAAGAATCAAAGACTACGAACTACAAGAACAAAGACATATAATAGAATGCTAGAATTCAAAATGTATTTAATGGGGGTGACCTTTCGTAGGGGGAGATTGTTAGGATTTAGTAAATCCAAAAGTAAAAGACTCGATCACCCCGATTAATTGTTATCATTAGAAAGCTCTTAATCTTAGAAGTTTAGTCATTAGTAACTAGTTAGTTGAGTAACATCATGGAGGACGGACGGGTCTTTACCCACTGTAAACCTGATCCACAGCCCATAGGAGGCGTATTTTGTAAAAACTATAAATACCCTCTACCCTCCAAGGTAGAGGGTTAGAGCTTCATAATATACTTTCACTTTCTCTCTCTAGAAATTCCCTACTCTCTATTTCTCTCTCTAAAACTCTATACCATTCTATCCATTAAGACTTGTTTTAGTGTGTTTATGATAACCAATCTCTTACAAAGGCTTTTATGGAGCGACAACGAAAGAAGGTTGATGCTTGATCCTAGGTCGGCTAATATGTCGAAAGCCTTGGAATTTCTAATGCTACACGGAAGAATGAATAAGCCGGGATCATGTAACTTCTTAGGTAATTTTTTTTGCACAAAAGGATACCCACGCTCTCCCAATTTTTGTCTTTGCTCATATTTGTCTCTCAAAGCATGATAGTAGGTCGCATGAGTCAAGACTTTAAGAACCGGTTTTTCTTGGTAAAGCTCCTTAAACTCCTCTTTTAGAGTAGATTCGGGTTCTTGGTTCGTTGTTGTTTCATGTTAGGAATTAGAAAATTCCATAGTGAAGAGTCGGTCACCCCTAATATTATCTAGCATAAATTAGCTCGTAGACATATCGTTATTTACGTTATTTAGTAGTTTATTAGTTAGTGTGTAGCGTAGAATAGTATAGTGCAACACCGTAGAGGAAGGACGGGTCTTTACTCACTGTATACCTGATCCACAGGCCGATAGGAGGTCGTGTATTTTGTAAGTATAAATACCCCTTCCATCCATGGAAGGGGTGTGGCTTGGCAATCTAACCTTTTACATTTTATTGAACCAACTCTCTACCAAGAACACCATCTCTCTACTTTCTCTCTCTAAAATGGCTATCATGTATTTTGATCATCCAAGACCACCCGAATCATCAAACACAATAAAATAACGATCCTACAATTGGCATCAGAGCCTAGGTTTTGTTGTTTGTGTTGATTCTCGTGGTTCGATTCATGGTTTTGTATGCGGTTTGTTTGACTTGATGTGTTGTTGGTGATTGTTGATGTTGTTCCTTGAATATGGTGTTATGGTGTTAATGTTTTGAATTGCTTTTTTGGTCTTACTGATTTCTAAATGTGCGTGAAGTTTATTAACTGTTTTCATCACTTTTGTATTTAGCTCTTGTGGTCAAAACTGATTTCAAAACTTGTTTGAAGGTTATCATCTGATTTACATGGTTTTAATGAGAACACCTTGACGTTTTTAACATGTCTTAGATCAGTCCTTGTTTCATCTGATTTTAACTGGTTTTAAATGGGTTCCAGTCTCATGGTTCTTAACTAACTAAATGTCTTAAATGGTTTAAAACATGGTCATCTGGTCATATTCTTGGGTCAAAAGAAGCAGTTTTCTTGTCACTTTTTCTGGGTTACTCTTCATAGCGACTTGGTCAAGTTCTTCTTGGCAACTTGTCAAAAACGTCCAAATACATTGTACCTTAAATTTTAGCGACTTGGTGTGGCGAGTTGTATAAGAAATCATGCGCGACTTATATTTACAAGTCGTAGCGAGTTGTGCCTTGTAGCTGCTATAGCGACTTGGTCAAATCTTGCTAGCGACTTGAAAAACACATTTGACCTAGCGACTTGTTATTTAACAAGTCGTAGCAACTTGGTTTGGAAAAAGTCGTGGCGACTTGGTTTGGAAAAAGTCGTGGCGACTTGGTTTGGAAAAAGTCGTAGCGACTTGGTTTGGAAAAAGTCATAGCGACTTGGTTTGGAAAAAGTCGTAGCGACTTGGTTTGGAAAATTTGGCTAGCGACTTGCAAAAGAAAGGATGAAGATGAAGTGACCACATGACACGACCATAACAGACCATACACCATGACTCAACTACGACATCATGCAACTAACATCATCTGTCCAAGAAAGATCTAACCCAACTTCCTATACCTTGACTCAAAACATAACTCAATACATATGTCGAAAACATCAAGATCTCAGTTGGATTTATGATGGGTTTATAAAAAAAATAAAAAAATCAAAGATCATTTTTCAGATCCATAACTCCACAAACATTATCATCATAGATCTCTAATATTTTTATATCCGAACACATCAAATGAGTAATCAAAACATGTAAGTCTTAACCTCCTTTTTGATTTGGTTCATAATTAATCAAAAGATTAATGTAAAACAAAAAGATCTCAGACTTATTCTCATGATTTTCAATATTTTCATCAAACCTCAAAGGCTTTACACATGAGAACAAAGGCTTTTCATCGATCGGTATTTGTTTTGCAATGACTCACTTAATATTCGAACCATTTAAGAAAAGTTTGAGAAACAATGGGGTTTCTATCCTTTCTTTCGTTCGACTCAACAACAAGAAAATCAAAAACGTTAATTAATCTTACCTTATCGTTGTGGAACCATGTCTCAAAACCTCATGCCAACCCTGTGGCGAGGTCATTCAAATCATCATCTATTAGCCATCCCTGTGGCTTATGAAGATATGAGCAACCGAGTGTGATGAAAAGAGGCATACATGTAAAGGTGGATTACTTGATTTTTTGCTGTAAGAACGTTTTGTAAAGGAGGAGTGTTTTCTCAGGAGTTGAGTTAGGGTTTGATGATAAGTTTGAGTGGGAGAATACTGAGATAAAGAGAGGCGTTTATTTCTTTCTGAAAAGGATTAGGGTTGCGTTGAATTAGGGAAGTGGTATTTTATACCCTGTTAATTAGGGTAAACTTCTAATTGGAGCTAGATCAGGATTTTTTTATGGGCTTTGAGTGTTCATTCGTATATGGGCTTTGGAAAGGTGATATGGATTGGGTAAGTTAACTAAGCTGGTCCACATGAATTTGGATTTGATCTCGAGGGTAAATTGATCTATTCATGGGACTCAATGCCGTGTATGAATAAGCTTTTTATTTCGTATGGCGGTGCTATCTTGGTGTCCTATGCACCCCATGTGATACACAATTGTCAATGAATTGTTATTGCATGTCAAGTGATCATTCTTGGTATCCTGAAAATTGTAATCATGGGGAAGTGGTGTTTAATGTGATTTATTGGGCTACAACTGGGCCTGGATTCAGACAATATTGTATTTGGTCTTGACTGATTTGGAAGCGGAACTAATTTTATGAACCGAAGATATTATTTTATGAGCCAAATATTGTGACCGGGCATTGGATCTTAGCTACTTGGGCACTGAATTTTGGAATAGAAGTGGGCTTGAATGTAAACTGAATGTGTTTGTATATGTAATGACTTGGATTTGAATGATGGGCTGATGGGCATCTCTAAATTGGATCGTAGATGGGTTATGAGGTTTGGTACTTTGATATATACATTTTCACGCAAAATATTTTGTCACGGCTTGAATTGTTATTGGAACTAGGTTGACTACGGGGTTGTTTGTACGGTATTTCTTATTTGGATTTGAAGTGATGTTTTCCGGGCGCGTTTACTTATTTCGTCTTCTTTCTTTCTACCCTTCCGTGAAGATGATTTGTTTGGGCATTTATAGAGGGTGATAAAGACTTGGCTATTTAGTTGCGTTTGTGATTCTTTCTCACTTAACCCACAACGTAGCTATCACTTCGGTGTCTCACTCAGTTGAGAATGTCAAGAGGTTTTGTACATTGGGTACACCGTTTCTTGTTCACGAGGATTAGTACAAGTTTAAGTAACAAATCTGGAGAGTTTTACTTCATGATCAAGTTTGGCATATCGGGTTTAATTCTCCATGTGGTCACTACAATAGCCGACAAAATGCGTGAATGATGCGTTTACCAAAGTGTTGATTGAATGGTTGTTGATGTTGTTGATGTTGGATAATGAAATGATGATGATCCGCTGCATATTCCCCTAAAACAGATATTCACCGAAACCAAAGTTGTCTGAACACATTCAAGCTAACATTGTTTACGGTTTTGTCTTGATTTTGTAAAATTCCGCGAAAGAATCTATTTCTCGGTTTAAATCATAGACTTGTAAAATCCCGTGACAATGGAAACATCCTGGTAATTATAAAGTGCATTTCCAGATTAATCTTACGGTTTATTCTTGGTTTTGTAAAATCCCGCGAAAGAATCTATTTTTCGGTTTAAACCATAGAGTTGTAAAATCCAGTAATGATGGAGCCATCCTGGAGAAATGGAAAGTGTATTTCGAGATCTTATCTGATGTTAGTGCTACGGTTTTTATTTCGAAGAAGGGATAAAAGGGTGTATTTCATGAATTGGATGTGTGTTTGGATATTCGTCATGGTAGTTTGGTTATTACATAGTTTTACGGGGTTATGTGCTTTTAACCATGGTCGGGATGAAAACCATTATCATAGTTCACTTAAAACGTCAAAGGAGGCTAGAGTTGAGCTTTTAACAAGATGTGACAACGGAGTTAATTCACTATTATTTATTTGAGGTTGAAGTGAAATATCACGGGCGAGTGTACTTAGTATCTGAAGGTTCGAGGATGGTTGGATGAAGATTCTTCATGATCCTTGTTCAAGCTTACTATTAAAAACGAAGACTTGGAAATCTAGTTATTGTTGGGTGACTTTTACCTTTTCTTTTACCACTTAGGGGAACTGGGCTCTTACCTCAACAATATAACTATCACTTTAAGGAGTTACGTTGTAGTGCTCAGTGTCACATTGAATTGTGGATTTTCAAGAGGTAATGTACGTCTTATACTTGATGGTTGGTTGGTTGAAGAGTATAGAGTACATAGAGAGTACTTAGAGATGCTAATGGAATTCGGCACCGCTCTTTGTTACATATGTGCAAGTTTAAGTCATGAGTTCGGGGTAGTTTACTTCAGGGTCAAATTCATTATATCGGGTTTTCTCCATCAGCTGTCACTACAAAAAGCCTACTGAATGATAATGGGTTGATTACATGTTTTGCTAAGAGAGCTGAAAAGAGAGAGATTATGACGTCTGTTCACATCATTTCAGGCCTCGTACTCCAAAGAAAATGAATGTGTACGTCTCAGTGCGCATTATCTTTCGAAGAAGAGAAATCTTCTTATGACGTATGAACACAACAGTTCATGCCTCGTTCTTAAAGAAAAGAAAAGTGTACGTGTCAGTGCGCTTTATCTTCTGAAGACGAGAAATCTTCTCTATTTTGACCATTCTCATCAACATGCTTCATACTTTTTCCATGCGCTTCAGTCATCAAGTGAACCGGGCTACTGTTGATTGTTTTCTGATTCCACTTTCTCAACTATAATGACGATGGCAACATCCTGTGCTAATTTTGCGGGGGAGAAGTGTGAATAGACTACATTTGGATAATGTTCACTTGTTTAATCAAGAATGGCATCTCCGTATGCAATTCTTGAGGGGGAGAAGAAGTGTGAATTTTTTGAATTGTTAATTGATATTTGAGAATATAAATGGTCATGCGGCTCTAAACTCATGTAAGAACCGAGCTTCTTCTTATCGGGTCATCTTCACATGGAGTTTTTCTCTTCTAAGAGCCGTTGGTTGACATCTTCACACGGGCTGATGAGTTTAAAGACAAGTGCTTCCGGTTAATGCTTCACGTGCACATCAACATGATGATTCCGAACAACCTTCTGTTCTTGTTTGATGTGATTGCTTGCTTGGTATTACCATTTCGTGTGTTCGTTGCGGGCTGATTGCTAATTTCCTTGATGAACATCTTTCTGTTCTTGTTTGATTGGGAGGGATTTTTAAGTTAAGGTGATTTGCAAGTTGAAAGTTAATTGGGATGCTTTTTGGTGTGTTGAAGATGTTAACTATTTATTCCCCAAGTGGACAATCTTGAAGAAGGTCGAGTCTACAGTCGGTTCTACATTTTCTGCTACATGTTAGAAGACTAAAGACGAGTTGCATTTAACGATCTAAAGACTTCTTCTTAATATGGGCTTTTATCGAACAGATTGTCGGTTTAGGGGAGCGCACTAATTGGGAGAGAGTTATAATTCAGATTCAATCCCCAATTAGACTTGCTCATATTCTTTAGCAGTGACTCATCGAGACGTTGTTATTAACTATTTCACGTATTGGACATTTGACACAAGTTGATTACTTCAGAGTTAATCATTTATCATTTATTTGAGATTGAAGTTGACTTTCACAAAGGCGTGTTCTTATTTGATAACTTGCTCGGGCTTAAGAATTTGAGTTGAAGACTTGGTTTATCTAGTTACCAGCAGTCGAGGTGGATGGTTGAAGACCTGTTTAACTATCACAATTAGGAGTTACTTTGTTTTACTCAGTGTCACACGCATATGACGGTGTGGATAATCGCAAGAGGTGTTAATGTCTCATACTTTGTTTGGGTAGTGAGTACTTAGAGATTTGCTTGAAGCATAAATTCTCGACACCGTTCTTCCATCATTAGGTGCAAGCTTAAGATACAAATGTGGGGAATTTGACTTCAGTTTCAAGTATGGTATATAGGGTTTTCTTCATCAGTGGTCACTTCAAATTGTCTACATAAGGGTTGATAAAAATAGTCAGAGAGAGTCTTCAGCAAGTTGATTCTCACAAGAGTTCAAGTGTTCTTCTCATAAAGATTTCAAGTATTTGGGCTTATATTTGTTGCTGATTCTGAAGTATCAAAACCAGAATGGGGCAAGGAGACACACATCTAAACACAAAGCGAGTAAACTTGATGAACTTAATACTTCTAAGTAACTGAAGATATCCCGGGAAGACAAATGTTATTACCGCAGAGAAACTTAAGGTTTGACTCATGGCGAGTAAACTTGATGAGCTTAATACTTCTAAGTGATTGAAGATATCCCGGGAAAACAAATGTCATGACCGCAGAGAAACTCAAGGTTTCACTCATCAAGGCTTTTAGTGTTATTATTCCAACGACGTGGGGGAAGTGATGTAAAAGAAAGTTTCAAGATAAAGAGGTACACAAGTACGACATATATCAGGGAGATAAATGTGTAACATGAGGGAGGTGTTATCAGTATTCTTCGATGGGAATGTGTACTTCGATTCTTGAGCTTCATACACGATTATCAGGGAAGAAAAATGTTAACATGGGAAGGTGTTTTCATTCCCCTCATGATGTGTATCGAGAGCTTTGGGTATTGGTGTACTTCGGTTCTGAGCTTCATACATGATTATCAAGGAAGAAAAATGTGAACATGGGGAGGTGTTTTCATTCCCCTCATGATGTGTATTCGGGAGAGTTCTTGAGCATTATACAAAGAGACTGACTACATCAATTCAACTACACGGGGGAAGTGTTCTATTGACACATTTTGGAATGAATTGCGTCAGACTTCAGTGGTTCTGAAATATGAGAAGAAATTTAAAGAGTGGGATGATACGTTGCTGTTCTTGTTGATGATATAACCCCCGAACGAAGAATCTCGATTTTTCGTTCTTTAAAGGAGCAGCGAGATTTATGATAATGGTGTGCTTCTCTGTGCACCTAACTAAGGCAAGCTTGAAATAGAGCTTCGAATCTACTCATCACATGGATTTTTGGTTTGGGGAGAAGCTGCCAAAGTCTCACTTTGAAGTGGCTCAATTTCTCTCTTCGATTCACGAGTCTTGGAAGCTTTGGTGGTGAAAGTTTTAGGGATGATGACTTCTATCTTCTACAACGGGGCTGTTCGATATCCTTATCTCGGTACTCGTATCATCATCTTCTTTAACTATATCATCTATTCTATCCTTGTAAATATTTATCAAAAAGAAAATAGAAAAATATAAAACCAACAAAAACCCATAAAAATCAGAAAATTTGAAAAATACCAAAAATATTGTTTTCTCATGACATGTCTTCTGGTATCGATAACATCTACGGTCTTAGAAATGTCATTCAATAATGGCACGGGACCATAGATGAAGTTCGAGCAGGAGGTGTAAATATTCTTTTCCAAAACATGTCTCAAATCAAATGGCTTACAGTTACTTCAGACTGTGACCCGTGCTTAAAACTATGGCTTGCAGTTATTTCAGACTGTAACCCGTGCGCAAACCATGGCTTGCTATCATTTCAGATAGCAACCCGTTATTCAAGAAAGGAAAGTGTTGCGCTAAACCATTTTTCAAATATTTCGTGCACTTATCCTAAAACATATTGAGGAAAGTATGTCGAAGGACTGCTGTTCCTACACAAATGTTTTTCCATCTAAAATTCTTCAGAAAAATATTTGTTCTTTTAAAAAATGGTGGAAATGAGTTGCTTTAAAAACAATCAGATTCAGAGTTTTTGTAAAATTGAAAACTCAATCAATGACTTCAGCGCTTTTAAACTTTTCATAAAATGAGTCATGGATTGAGGGGGATAATGTTTTTTTTTTCAAATCTACATCATCTAACGGGCTTTCTTAATTATCCTATATGCTTAATTGAAAATGATGTTAACCTACGTTGAAGGACTAGGTGCCTAGGATATGATTGTTAGGTTTAGATGATTAGAGTTTGATGAACACATTACTCCCATACCTTATATGAACTGATTGATATGTTGAATTGACTTGAATTAGTCGATTGTTGTTTGGGTGATGTCGACCACCATATATTTGTATGTGTGTTCACTAACATATGCAGGTATATTGGTATAAAAGAATGTTCCCGATCCGGATCCCACAATTGAATATGATTGGATGCCGAAAGGAAAGGGTAACTATATCTTGGGTTGACATATGAAGAAACGGAGCGTAATTGGACTTCTATGGAGAGTTGGCATAAATGCAACGTAAGAGGTCTCACTGCATCAGCAGATGGTTTTCTTCATCATCAAATGAAGAAACGGAGCTTAATTGAACCTCAGTTGGCATAAAAAATGCAACGAAAGAAAAGAAGTATCACTGCATCTGCAGACGGTTTTCTTCCTGCCTTACAGCAACAACAACAAAAGCTTCTCAACCACCTAACGCATCTTTGTGCATGATACCATTTTTAAACAATTTTGAATAATTTGATTAAATTGTTTTGAAAATGGAAAAATATTGTTTTGAAAATAAATTGAACTAAATTTTGAAAATCACCGGACTTCTTTTTATCAAAACCTAAGTCACTCAATCATTGACTTCTGTCATGGATTGAGGGGGAGAGTGATTTAAAATAAAATATTTTCAAACGATATTTCTTCACAAAATTTCCGTTTTGTACGATAATAAGTGGTGATCTAAAGATTTAATGTTATGTCATGGTATGATTTTTCTTTTGAATCAAGGTCTTTCAAAATGAATCTTTTTCTGTTCTTGTTTGATTGTGAAATTGTTTTGTTTTACTCAAAAGATCTCTTAAAAACAATCATACCTGACACTAACAATCTTTAATGTCTAAATCTGTTCTTTTTTAATCATTTTTCAAAATTAAATTTTGCCACGTCTTTCCCTAAAACCTTTCTAAATAATTTAAATCAGATGGGATCACAAATCTCAAATGGTTTGATATTTTTGATCAAGGGAGAGTTCGTGATTTAAATCTCAAATCTGTTTTTATGGAATCGGTTTTAGTCCTTTATAGGCACTCCTGCCTCCATGTGCCAAACGATTTCAAATACACAATGCACATGTTGAGGAGGAGGATTTATCCAAAAACAAGATGAGTATTTAAACCATGCCACATATTCTCCCATGTTTTCTAAACCTTATTAAATCACTTGGGATCCAAAATCTCAAAGGATTTGATATTTTTGATCGAGGGAGAATTTGTGATTTAATTATGAAATTTGATAAAAGGTGATCGTTTTGACTCAATTGTGCAGCCTGCTCTCTCATATGTGCTAAACACTTTCGAATCTCGAAGCATATATTGAGGGGGAGCATTTTAAAAAGTAAATAAACTGTCGGGGTGCAAATGCTTTTATGTTTTAACATAAAGTACCTTGATTGTCTTTTC
Organism: Chrysanthemum makinoi; assembly: GCA_910596185.1. Lineage (NCBI taxonomy): Eukaryota > Viridiplantae > Streptophyta > Magnoliopsida > Asterales > Asteraceae > Chrysanthemum > Chrysanthemum makinoi. Next base: position 107,936,229 of record OU343217.1, read on the forward strand.
AAATGGTTTCTTAATGGCTTTTGTGATCGTGGATGTACTTCAAAAGAACTCTTGCCTCTATGTGATAAAATGATTTTAAATATCCTATGCACATATTGAGGGGGAGAATTTTATCATGAAAATCAAATGGCTTTTTCATATGAAAATTGTGATCAAAGAAAATATTTCAAAGTCCTCTTGCCTCCTTGTGCTGAACAATTTCTAAATCATACGCACATGTTGACGGGGAGGTTTTCTAAATGATCAAAACTATTAAGGTACAAATTTTTTTGATTTTATATCACAAGTACCTTGATTGATTTTTCCAAATGATTTTTCAATTGGTTTCAAGAAGGAAAGAACAATACCAAAAGACCGACCAATTTACTTTATGCATGGTGTTATAAGGATGGTTAGGTTAGGTATTTGTTCCCACGATCCGCCAGAACCGGAGGGATCCACCCAGGGACAATCCACTAGATAGTGTAGAGTCCTTAGGTATGATGAAAAAGGAGAAAAATGAGAAATGAAAGGAGAAGAGTGCGGACTGAGACCGAGCTAGTACGGAATAAACCCAACAAGGTTATAGTAATGAAGTCTCGGTAAGCAGAAGGGGTTGAATCAGAATGAAAAAAAATGAATATGAAAAGGGTGAAAAGAAATAGCCCTCCAATAGTTCAACCTTAGGGTAAACCGGTTCAATACATATAGTAATGGTGTTTACTAAGGTAACACCGGTATTGAAGACAAGACATCATGGACCCAGTGATGCACTACACTAAACTTCCCAAGCTACCCAAGTTCCTCTTAAAAGGGCTTGTTTCATTCTCACGGGGAACCGACATAATCTATCGACTTTCTCTTAGAGATTGTTGATATTGAAGAAGGAGACCCTCTCTCTAGTCTCCGACATAGGAAACCAAATGTGCACAATTGAGTCTAGAGCCAAGAGATCATCCACAATATCTCATTAGGACACTAAATTCTTGAAGACTTGCTGTTCCACATAATGTGGAAAGTAAGTATATATTAAGAGTCCTACGCATTATCCTTGTGGTATTGCGGAACATCCGAAAGTGATATGCATACAAATTCACAATGAAGATGGAAAGCCTTCTGGAGCCAACATCAAACAAGCTCTGGTAGGTGGCATGTGAGATCTATTCTAGATCAACCATGTGACAAATCGGATAGAAACGATGGGGCGATTCACTTGTGAATCAACCGTCCGTGAATGGAATTGACGAATACTTTTGGAAAACCGCCCGTGTGCAAATCTTCTTTCTAGCACATCAATGTACTTATGTTTTCAAACACAAAAAGTATCTCCGATTGAAAAATGCTTTTGGAAAACTGCTTCATGTGCAAACCTTCTTTTCACTAGCACGTCGAATGTGTATTTCTTTTCGTGATACAAAAGTATTTTTGATTGAAAATTGATCTTTCTTATAAAACCTTCACCGATTGCAGAAAACTCTTCTTCAAGCAATACGCATTGTTTTCAAATCAATTTTTCATCAACTGAATCTCAATTACCGTTCACCCACCTCGTTGTCTTCTTTGACGCTCCGGTGAGAACCGGCTTAGAATGCCTGCGGAAACCTCGGCCAAGGAGATTCTTCTAATTATACCGATCACAGCAAGATTTGTACCGGACAATCCGGAATCGTGGGCCGTGTAATTCTCAATTCAAAAGTGATCAAAGACACTTTCGTGTTTATCATAACTCGTTGTTCACAGCAGTACATTTGGACGCCGCGCGTCAATCGACCGAGGAGTCATTCCAAAGCCGATGCTCACAAAGAGATCCACACTTAATCAAGAAATCATGACCGGTGCATATCTACATATATAACTCGCTCTCATATTTTTACAATGCGATCTCTCAAGCACGAAATATCATGAGCTTAAAAGCTTCTCCGCTTACTCATGGAAGCATACGATCAAAAGTGTACAGCCCAAAAAAGTCACAACTTCACATGATGGCAACACAATAAAGGGTGATCCGAGATTTATCGTATCATGATCTCAATGAAAGCTCAAGATCATCAAAGATGGATCGGTTAAAGGCCTCCACCTAAAGTACAAAGTTATCGGACCTTAAAGAATCGCTTCTAAAGCACAAAGATTGCGGAAATGAAGAATTCAAGTCTACGAGCTCAAGAACAAAGTCAAGAATAGAATGCTAGGATTCAAAATGTAAACCATGGGGTGACCTCCTTAGAGATTGTTAGGAATTAGAAAAATTCCATAGTGTAAAAGAGCCTGGTCACCCTAATATTATCTTATAGTATAAGTTGCAGAAGGAATAGTATAGTGCAACACCGTGGAGGAAGGACGGTCTTTACCCATCGTATACCGATCCACGGCCGATAGAGGTCGGTATTTTGTAGTATAAATACCCTTCCATCCATGGAAGGGTGTGGTCGGCAATCTAACCTTTCATTTTATTGAACCAACTCTCTACCAAGAACACCATCTCTCTACTTTCTCTCTCTAAAATGGCTATCATGTATTTTGATCATCCAAGACTACCCGAATCATCAAACACAATAAAATAACGATCCTACATTTCAAACTTAGGTTTTTGGTCTTTTGGGGTAGTTTACTTGAAACATGTTTTGATAGCATTAACCGAGTGGACTTGCGGGTGTAAGGGGCATGGATATGTGCTTTCCCTTGGTGAGCAAGAACATTGATTCGATGAAATTGAATTTACTTTTAGGTTCTTGACGGTGTCACTTGGGAGTGCTCCCGCAACTCGGTCATTGAAGACTTTCAAGAAGGTGAAGGATTTATTATCTCATCAAGATGCTGAACTTCAAGTTTAGACAACCGAGCTTCTTGGGATGGCATAAAGTTTGATATCATCCCCTCACGATTATTGGGATTACCAGTGTTGTAAGGGTTGTTGTAGGGAGTATGGTTCGAAGATGAACCGTTTGGTTAGAAGCTATTATGTGGAATGAAAGAGTTGTTTTGAGGCGGGTTTGAGTTTTAGTTCCACCTAAAGTTAATATGATTCTTCCAAGAAGGGTTATACGAATTTCCTACGTTTTTTTTCTCGGGTTTGAAAGTGTACCACCTCTCTCCCGCTCCATCGGTACGCGTGGAGGCATAGTCCGCGAAAGCTTGTTCGAGGAGTTTTGTGCAATCACGAGTGTCATGGAGACGACTACATAACTCACAAGAGGGAGTGATTTTATTCACTTGGCGTGAAGGTTTAGGAGCCTCGTAGGAACTCATGAGGAATTTGACTTGATCTTCAAGTTCGGAGCATCCCACATTGAAGGTTATGAGTCGATTGGGCGGATATTGCCTTAACGGTTTTGGGAAACTCGCGGGGGTCATTCCAACATTCGTTGTCATAGAAGGCAAGGTCCTTTATAGTGCCCCACGATTCTTCCGTGGTTAATTGGCCGCTTGGTTAATGGTTTGCCTTGTAGGGAGATTGACATGATCATATAAAATTTGGACTTGGAGCCAAAGATCAATGACGTGGTAAGGGAATTTGTAGAATAAGTCCTTTAATCGAGTCCACGCCTCATAAAGGGTTTCACCTTGACGTTGTTGGAACATCAAGATATCATTCCTAAGCTTAGTGGTTCTCCCTGGGTGGAACAATTGGGCGAGGAAACGGGTGGTGAGATCATCCCAACTTGAGATGTATCCCACGGGAAGACGCTCAAGCCAATTACTAGCTTGGTCCCCTAGAGAGAATTGAAAGAGACGCAATCCCGTGGTCTCCTGAGTGGTAGCATCAAGGTCAATTGAATCAACAATTTTTAGGAAATCCTTGAGATGCTTATTAGGATCTTCGGAACGAAGTCCATGGAATGCACATCCATTTTACACCAACCAGATGGTGTCAGATCGCAGGGCCATAGTTTGATCTAAACAGGGAAGCTCAATGGTGTTCCTATAGCCTTAGTGGCTTGGTCTAGAGTATTCACCTAGAGTACGGCCTCTTGGCGGGTCTTGTGGTGGTGGTGGATTTGGTGGTGGTAGTGGATGGTGTGGTGGATTGTTGTTGATGGGTAGATTATCACCTTCCACGATGAAAAGTGACCAGATTACGAACAAAAACATAAAGAAGAGGGATAGACTACAAGAAAGCTAATAAAAAAGTAAAAAACCTCACTTGATAGGAATCAAGCGATTAAAACTAATCGAGATAGAAACCTAACTATCTATTTTATTCCCCGGCAGCGGCGCCAAAAACTTGATGCGTGGTTCGGGGTGGAAAGACTTTCTTTTCAACGAGCAAGCTTTACAACCCACTAGGCAGTGTAACTAATCGTTGCAGTGTAGTATGGGTAAGCCTAGGGGGTTGATCGTTCTCTAAGGGAATAGAGATTCTAGTAGTGACGTATGACGAAAAAGTGAGGTTGAGGGTGATTCTTTTTTATCTTTTTATATTTTTTATGAAAGCAAGTAAAATCTCGGGGTTTTAAGAGTGAGGGGTTGGTAATTCTACCAATTAAACTACTTAAGAATTTAAACTAAAAACTAATTAAACTAATGAAAGGTAAAAAGATATGGATTGTATGAGTGTGATTCTTATGATAATTAAAAACATGTTAACTTAGATTTTCTTTTATTGGTCGGTTGAATTGTCACATCTTCATTCTAATTGGTGCGTTGTATTCCGTGTTAGTCATAGAAGTGCCTAACCCCTATGAATCTGTAATTTAATCCTCTAGAACATCCGGACGCTGTGTATCAAGTATCTCCCGAATACTCTATTATCCTTAAGCTACAACTCACGCAATAAGCACAACGATGGCCTAAGTGCACTTTTAAGATTTTTGCTATTTAGGACGTTCAAGCTCGCAACAATTAAAGAATAAGCCAGTTTTCCTTACTCTAGCGTCTACCAATTAAAACAAGAGACAACCTAACAATAACCAACAACTAGGTTTCATTGGATCTAAGCAAATACTAGATTAATTTAGCTATGTATGATAGATACGCAAGAACACAAATAAACAATTGAACATAGATGAAACATGGTGATAGATTGGATAAACAAACTTATATTTAAGCGTACAAAAGGGTTTAGAACCCTAAAATACTGCCCAAGTCAGACTCCTAACGAACTAGGGTTTGCTTCCAATGCCACAAAATACATAAAATTCGAAGTCTATATATAGATTTACACTCGCGACGGCGTCAGGTGAGAAATAATCAACAACTAGGTTTCATTGGATCAACAACTAGGTTTCGTTTTGGACAAATCATCGTTGGGACGCAAGGCCGTGAGAATAGTGACGCCGCCCGGCTGCTTGCATGGACGCATCCGGAAGGATCTTGGTCGTCGGTGAGAAGATAAAGAGTGACGCCTTCTTTGAATAAGGTTGACGCCGCCACCGTTAAGACCAAAATATGACTCGAGCCGCCGCTGAGACTTTTGGAAAACCTTGTGAGTTGAGGCATGCCGCCTTGGAGTTGGGACACCGCGGGCTTGTAAAACAACCTTGTAATCTTGATTTGTGCTTTCTTCATGTTTTCGCTACTTTTCAGTCCAAATATGCTTGATTCCAAAGATTTTGCTTCCAAAACCTAAAATGTAAAAAGAAACGATTTAAGCAAGAATTTAATATAAATGTAACGATTTAGGGCTTAAATGACCCCCTAAAAACGTATGTTTTAAATCCGTATCAATAAATATGGAAGAAAACGTATAAAAACGGACGAAAACGTATAAAAACAGACGAAAACGTAAAAAAACGGATGAAAACTGTTAAAAACATATGGAAACGAATGAGAACGTAATAAAAAAATTATGGACTAAATACGTTATACCCCACAAGCCACAAGGACATTACTTTTAAGGGTATTTATGTCATTTCATATTATTTTAACAGTCAAACTAACGAAAATATTAGTCAAGGGACCAAGAGTGGCAACCACATGAAGAGGATCCGTTAAAAAAATTTTAAAACTATCTCTGTTAAACTCGATAGACTATATAGACCATTTTTGAAATTAACTCAATTATATTGTCGTATGTGATACGATGCAATCAATCTGTTAAGAATACTAGACGAGTACCCGCGCCTAGCGGCAGCGATGTCTAGTTTTCTGCAAAGTTCCGATGACCCATAAGTTTCTTTCAACAAACTGTATTTGTAGCATTAGAGAATCGTTTTGAATAACTACAATTGGATCACGCGGGTTGCATAGCAAGATAAATATATAGTTTTTAAAAAAATTATGTGGAGTCATCTAAGTGTGTGAGTATATTTTCTAATAGGATTGTTTTAAGTTATTAAGATTTTTAGTAATAATTGATTCAAGCATTACAAAAAGCAACGGTATTATGTAGTTGGCAATATTATATTGTAGTTTAGAGGTATAAACAACATGTGTGACCGCTTTTGTTTTGTTAGTAATTTAGGCAAAGGATAACTATTTTTTACATGTGTAACGTTTATCATTTGGTGTGTGGTTTTAAAATTGTAACTTTGCAAATTGGATATCACCATATAAGATTATTTTGTACTATCAATTTGTATAGATATTTATGCATTGTTCAAAGCTATTTGTTTGAGGTACAAATAATTATCGCTAAAGATAACAATACTATTTTTGTGATTTTAATAAAACTTACATAACATTATTGATACAATTGGACAAAGGGCTATACAATATATTAACTTTTAAACTAACGTATTCATATATGCTAGCCCCTTAAATGGTGCAAGAGCAACATTTTTAAAAATAATATTATACAAATGACAAATTACATTCAATAAAAGCAAAATAAACCAAAAACTACAATTACTTGGTCTCTCCTTTCAAAAAATTGTCACGGGTTCCACAACTACTTCATCATTTCTCATATAATTTTGTCAAATTTGAAACCCGATTTCACCCGTGTGGTTCAACCTGGTTGAACCGCTCCGAAAAAAACAGTCGATTAAACCGAACCGATAGGTTCATCGAAAAATGTCAAATTAAACCGGCCGCCCACGGGTTTGGAAGTTGTCCCGTCAACCCGCAGACGGGCCAACAGTCAACCCGGATCGGTTTTAACGGGTCAACCCGGTATTGGTTTCAATTGGTTGTTTTTAATTTGGTAGATGGGATTTTAATTGGGTGTACAATGTGGAGGAGAGTTATTTTACATACCAAACTTTTCTCACATACCAAGGGACTCATCTCCACCATTCATCTAAAGAAATCACCCGCTAAGATTAAAAGATTTTATTATTTCACCTATTTTTATAATTTAAATATCTCTAACCGCTAATCGTTAAGTGAAAATATTATCGTATGATTTAGCATTTAATTATCTTTTTGATAGACGGGCACTTTGATATAATTTGAAAAAGAAAAATTTCATTTTTCAACTTTTTGTTATTTTTTCGCTTTTTTACGCTAACAAATTGCATGAAAAATCATATATGATAAAACACTAATTATGATATCACGTGATATTAGTGTTAATCACATATGATATGTAATATCATATGTGATATTACACTAATATCACATGTGATAGCACACTAATATCATATGTGATATTACACTAATATCACATGTGATATTACATATCATATATGATATTACACTAATATCACATGATATTAAATTAGTGTTTATCATATATGATTTTTAATGTATTTCAAAGAACGCTTAAAACCTAAAAACTTAGTAAAAACTAAAAATAACGAAAAATTTTTTGTCGTGAAAGTATATCAAAGTGCCTATCTATAGAAAGATAATTAAACGCCGTGCGAATGATATATTTTTTTTCATTAACGATTAACTACTGAAAGATATTAATATTTGAAAAAAAACGATTGAAAGCGCTTTTTAAATTGTTGAGATTTATCTCATCCATTAATCAAATAAAAACGGGTGGAGACGATCCCTTGGGTATGTAAATAATCTTCATTCTCAAAACGATCTTAAATCGTATAATGTGAATAAATTATCAGACTTTTAAGAATTGCTTTTAATAAGAAATATTAATTATATTATTTATTTCTCTATCCATTGACCATGTTTTCAACATTCAACTTTCAACATTTTTCACTTTTTTCACTTTGACCATTTTTCCATTTTATATTGTATAGATAATTTGGTAAATGAGTTTAAATATGGCTCGATCACTTAACGAGAGATTTTATAACATATTCATAGTTGGCCGGGCGGGTTGTAGGAATTGTCCTATTAGCGTCAGAGATTTTAATAATGAGCTTTCCTCATTAGATGGCACAAAGGTGAGGAATAAGTGGACCCTTTTGTCACTTTGTTGATGGTATCAAGTTATCAACACACCAACATGGCAACACTAGTACACTACCCCTTGGCATCAAACTCTAATCATCATTATTTTTATAGTGCACAATTTTATAATCCGTCTCTCTTTCTTATTAAAATATCAACAACTATCGTTTTGTTTCGTTTATTTCGTTTTATATTAATTATGTTTTACTAGATATAAAGGAGTTAACTAAGCAAAGACTCGTAACACAATTATTCTGTAGTTGTTACACTTTTAAACAATTAGGAAACCTTCAAATAAATTTCATAAAATCTCACACTATAGAATGAAATCCATGTGTGTTCCATATACCGCTGCTCCGTCCCAAGTCCAAAATCACATACACACAGGTGCGCGTGTGTGTATGTATGTGTATACAACTATACATGTATAAATTATTGATCCAGAGAAGTGCTCAGAAGAAAGAAAACACAAACACTTGTGTTGTGGAATTAGCAAACAAGAACTTACTGTCAATCAGGCTAGTTGCAATCGAAGGTGCAATAGATGGCCTACCACATACTAATGTTTAAAATGACCTAAACTATTAGAATTGTTTTTCTGTGTTGCTTTAGTAAGAGACATTTGAAATTGATTTATTAAACATTCTACGTATAAGTAGTCCGATGAGGTCACTAGATGTGCCTAGAGCACTTCAAGACCGAAATGGTTCATGATGTCAGAATTATAATTGTCTCATTGACTTTTATTATGAATTCATTTACGAACACTTGTGCAGGTAAATTGCGTTCTTGTACCTCAGCCCCTTGGCCAATAAAAACCGGTGCAACGCAATGCCAACATATGCAAAAGTTCACGTATTTGGGGTATTCTTGATGTAATCTGATTGGATTTTAATAACTAGTAGAGCAAATGTATCATAAAGTATGATACTCAGTTTGATTCATCTACCAAAACGCTTTAAAAATACTCTAAACTACTTTTCATATCTTCAAAAGCTATCTTACGATCTTTAGTTTTACATTTTCATGGCATCCGCCGCATAGCGGCCGACAAAAGTTATTGTATGTGTTTGCCTGTGTGTATGGGCAAGTAAATAAAATGAGGGCGAGTGAATTTAAAAAAAAAAAAAAAAATGGGATGGAGTTTTGGGGGATATTAAAAATGTTTTGAATTTCAAATATACTACATATAATGGAGGAAACTATCTTTCATTAAATGACTTATTTTGTAAGAAATAGATATTAATATGCAACATATAAAAATGATTAATGCTTTAAATAATACATTAAACAATAATTCTTTTACACACAATTATTTAAATTATTCATTAATGTAAGTTTAATGCCAAATTTTTGCTTGATTATGAACATTTAAATTTTTTTGAAAATTGCATATTCAAAAAACATTTATCATCCATTTGTGTATTTTAGTACAAGTTTTGTGACAATCTAATTATTTTGCTAATAAATTTGATTGAAAAAATCATACATGTGAAAAGTACGAAGATTTTCAGAAGATTTATATAGTATGAAAACGTGTAAACATATAAGGTGCAAAGATATTCTGTGTTTACACGTTATATAATTTTTATGACGAATATTACACAATATCTACTGATTAGCAACTACATTTCACTGTCAATCATCACAACCACGTAATCCTACTTATTACCATTTTGGTATCGCCATTGAATCATGATGCACATGTACTTGACGTTTTAAAATGAAATAGGGTGTGATAAACTTATGTTTTAAAATTCTCATCATACGTAAAATCATTATCATAAAAAACATGTGATCGAAAAATATTGCTCATCAAAAATTTTGATTTCAGAGAACCCGTTGCGCAACATGGGGGTAACATGCTAGTTTTGGATAATGTGTCATATGTGTGAATCTTAAAGTATATGATTGGATTTAGGTTTGGAGTTACCAAGGGAATATGCATATTTTATAACGGAAGTATAGATGTAGTTTGGTTTTCCTTGTTATATATTGCATCAATGATTGAAACTTGATCTATGCTGAGATTATGATTCATTCCCGGCAAAGTTATGCTAACTTGCTGAACATTTGCATAGCATGAAACTGATGACGTATAATCTACATTCGGGTCATGAACCCTACTAATGAACGATACTAACAATTAAGCCCAGTACGCATGGGCTAACCCGGTAATGGTTTGGGCTCACAAAGGCCCAAACCCGAAGTTATTTATGGAATAAGATATCGGATATCTCCTAATTGTGGAGATAAGCGTTTACCAACCGACTTAGGCGAGATACGCCGAAGGTTGGGGAACACGAAACCAACAAGGATTTCGTGTGTATATAAGTGGCATCCTAGCCCTCATTAAAGGTACGATTTACAAAACCCTAATTCCTAAATATACCCTAAACCGATTACTTACTCTCACCCGAAAGGATAATCGGGAGACAATCCCACTAAGAAGCTTCCAATGTGTTTCTATTTTCTTAGTCGCAGGTCTCAAGCATTAAGAACCAATTGATACTAATCGAACCCATAAGGAACGCCAACTTTTGTATCAACAAGGGCGCATCCGTGGGACCCAACACTAAGAACTAGAATGAAAACAAGGAAACCAAAATCAGCGACGTGATGGTGACTTACAAAGGAAGAAACAAAGCGGATCAACCCTCAAACAAGCCTCTGGAACAACTGGGCCACGGCTAAAACCAAGGGTCGGGCGTCGACTGATCTTCACGAGCTGGAACAAAGACAGGGAACAACCCATGCTGCGACAACAACAACCAACGTAGAAGATCCACTACGTAATCTTTATACCACTCCCCTACTAGAAAAGGATCTTAAAACGCCAGCGCACCTCTCAAACAGAGTCCGGATATGGAAATGATATTCTTGCACTAGAAGGAGTCGACCAATTAGCACCAAGCGACCGTGTCCCAAAACTACGAAACCTGGCGGCACTCATGCAAGAGAGGCGAAAAGAGGTCGGCGAGAGCCTAAAAGCCCAACTAAACTTCTCATTAACGAGACTTCCCCATCGTCATCGAGGATAAGCGGAAAGAATAATCGCCGCCCCAGTATTTACCGTGGTTGGGAGAAGAGTGGAAAACAATGAAGGATGAACTACGGATCTAGAAGAACATGAAGAGGACGGGCGCGTATCATTGTCCATGATAGGCTGGAAGTCCGGGGTTCGTGGAGCAACTTGGACGACGCGCCCTGTGGAAGCCCTTCAAGTTCGGATTCGGAGGGCGGTCGCGCAAAGCGCCGAAAGAAGAAGTTCATCATCTAGAGACTCCTCGCAGAGGTGGCCAAGCACCAGACAAAGGAAAAACACGTCCTCGGTAATTCCTGGACAACGAGACAAATAAACCGACAACGGAAGTCCGGGGGAAGATATCACACCACCATGAGAGGAAGATATGTCTCTTCCCCGCCGCCAAAGGTGGATGCTTCACTCGCGCGATTAGTGACTCGAAAATAAGAGAAGGCGCATGCCCGCTAATGTGAAAACCTATGAGCGGAACAGTGATCCGCGATCACCTAAAAATTCGAATCACGGCTACCATCAAAATTGGCCTACCTGTGTGGTGCCATATGTTTAATTCCGCATAAGTGGGTAACGCGCGCAACTGGTTCAGTAAGCTTCCACGCAGAAGCATTGATGGTTTGAAGAATTATGTAAAGGCGCCGCCAAACTTCACTTAGAGGAAAAATGCGCCAAAACCCTGCCGAACTTCGCTAGGGTAAAACAGCCGGAATCCACAAGCGCTTATGTGGAGCGCTTCAAAGATGAGTGCATATAGGTTAAAGCATGCCCGGAATCAAGATCTCGGTTCATGAATGGGATCAATAACCCGGAACTCATCAAAAGGTTGAACGACAAGATTCCCCAAACCTTTGATGAACTTATGAACCGGAAGGTCCTTTATCCAGGAGAAGCGTGCGGATAGCAGAAGGGCTACTCAAACTACAGCCACAAGAATACCCCGGAGACAATCCACGGACCAAAGTAGCAACCGCAACAAGAACTACCGTAGCCAAAGGAGAGGAAAAAACAATGACAAATACACCCCGCTAACCAAGACTCCAAAGGATATATTTGCACGGAAGGAGCGCTTCCCGAGACCCCACCAATGCGCACCCGGGGAGATAGGCGTGGGGAACGAATCTGCGACTACCATGGAAAGGCCACACCACCAATGAGTGTGTCCAATTGCGCAACTAATTGATAAGTTGTAAAGAAGGCGATTGACCATTTAGTCAAGAATATTAAGGAAGGAAAAGATAAGCAAAAAGGGAACAAGAAGGATATGCACCCAAAGAGATAAGGCGAACACCATCTACATGATACAATTATGGCAATGGTAACTGCCAGCGAAAATCGGCAGAAGTTTTCCCGTGGAGGAAATCTCTTTTCCTCCTCGAAGTGACAACGCAGATGGTAGAACCGCTCACCATTGAAATTAATGCAGGGGTCACGATATCCACCGCATTATGGAGGAGCATCCGCACATAATGTACGAACATTGTTTCAAGTGGCTGCGACACGAGATACGCAAATGATTAAGCCCGGCCATGTTGCTTGACGCTTCTTTACGGAGAAAAGATATCAGCCTATGGGGCAAATACTACTAGTCAAAGTTGGTAATAAGGAACACTCCGGCGACAGTGGATGAATTTTATGGTGATCAAATCCCCTTCGCCATACAATGGCATTATCGGAAGACAGGGGATATCACCATACGCTGCAGCATCGCCGTCACTCTGAAGCACATAGGATGCTCAAATTCCCAGTGGAAGGAGGTATTGTTACTCTCTACAATGCCACTGTACCACCTAGATACTGTAACACGATTACGTGTGTGATTCGTGTAAAAGTGAGTGGTGAAAAACACAATATCAATATATATCAAATTAACCGTAAAATTCGACAAATTAACCTTTTAGGAAAAGGGTTAACGTACCAAACATACGGTGTGATAAAGTGATGCCGGAAAAGTGATTTCCCGGGTCGTGTCCCAACGAGGTGTGAATGGAAGGATTCGTTGAGTTTTGTGATTTATAACTTGAATTGGTTTAATGATGATTTGTTGGTTTGAATTACGTTTTTTACAAATTAATTAACGGGAAGGTAATTAAGGCAAGGGAAACCTAATAAACTATAAATTAACTATTACTAAGCCTAAGGAATGATAAAACGAAGCTAAACTAAGTCCTAGGGTGCTAAAACTAAAAAACGTAAAAACCGGCAACCACCCGAGCCATAAACACAAAAGTTTTGTAATTTAAGGGTTACGGGTGTGAAAACAATTTTCCTACGTTCTACTTGACTAAAAATAATTTTAGAAAAAAGCCGGGAATTTTTTCGACTTTTAAAATAATTATTACGAATTAAAAACTATTTAACACTAATTAATTAATTAAAAATACTAAGCTATTTTAGAAAAATATGAAAAATTCACAAAAAGTTTTTTTGAATTATGCTAAACCTAGGAAAATCAAAAACAGTGATGGTTGCTTTGGAGAATAAGCTCAAAATAAGCTAAAGAAAGCTTATTACCTAAAAGCGCCATATAGCACTTAAATACTTAACTATGCATGAAAATAATGATACAAGTCCCAAGGGCAGTTGGTAAAGAGGTGTTGTGTTGGGTTTTAAGTGAGGAGACCAAGTTCGAATCTGGGCTCCTTCACTTTTGCAAACATTTTTTTTCAAATTTTCTTTTTGCAAATTAAGATAAGATCAAAATGAAGAACTTTTGTAAAAAGCTTGACTTTCCAAAACCCACAAATAAGCTATTTAGACAACTTACTCTCCTGTGACAGTTTCAAACCAAACACCCCTTCACTAGTTTGTTAGCAAACAAATACGCTAAGAAGCAAATCAATAAGCATGGTAATGGGAGACTAAGCTATGTCCTAAGATAATCTATACCAAATAAGACAATAAACCTGAATAAAGGGAAGAAACAGTTGGCTTAAATAGTTTTGGAATATCCTAAGCTAACTACGGATTCTAAAGCATACAAGGTATGATAAGCTATAATAAGCACGAGACAAACTGAGATCTAATGAAAACTACGCAACCTAACTAAATGGTCCTAAGTCCCCTGAATAAGCTAAAGCAATAAACAAATAAGCTAAAAATAGTAAATAACCTGAGTCTGATGTAGCTCGAAACGGCTGAGTGGCTGTTTGGAGCTTATTTACAAGCTGAAAAGTCACTTCAAGAGCATGGTCAAGCTACAAATTAAAAGTTAGCATAGTGGAGATTAAAGAAAACTGATTTCGGTTGAAAAAGTGAAGTAAACAACTTACTTAAAAATAAAATTGCGTTATGTTGCTCGATTTGGTCCTGTGGTGATGATGCAGAAAGAAAAATATGAAATGGACAAGTTTTTGACATTGATTTTAACCATGCTAAAGTGAAAAAGGATGCAAACAAAATCGACTAAGTGTAAGATTGGGACACAAGAGCTTAATGAAAACCAACTTTTCAATTTTGATTACCAACCAAGCTAAGAAAATGGGTCTAGAACAAAGAATCGTTGTTATTTGTCCTGCAATACCAACTTAGTACAACTGATTTCTTGAGTACCCTCAAAACTATTGCAAGCACTTTTCACCCTTTAGTCACCCTTTAAAATTCTTGACCCAAACAACCTTGCTTTGTAGCAAACTCATAAAACTGTTTTAAAGAAAGCTTAGAATTTGGAATTCCTTTCAACAAAAGCTACATTCAAAATTACTAACTCTAATTTAATTTCACTAACTACACAATTGAAAGCTAAGACAGTTAAAAAAAATCACTTTCGTTGATTAAACATAAGAGACATTACAATAAAATTTGAAAACATAAAACTGAATTTTTAAAACTAAAATTAAGGGTGCCTTATCAATGACTACAAATGCCCTATTTATACTAAGTCTTCAAGCCTTCAACTGCTTCAAGGTGTGTTTGTTTTGTGAGGAGAAAGTGAGCTGAGGCAACCTTGTGCTTCTTCGGAGCATATCTGGGCCATCCAAATGTGTTGGAGAAACAGTCATGAGATCTTGGCCATTAAAGGCTTGAGCTCCAATGGCAGATTAGAGGATTGCCAACATGGAATGCACCATGTGAAGGGTTCCTTGACTTATTCTTGTGCTTGATATCTAAGCCGAGAGTGACAAGGGGATAGTGGGGAGTGACTTCGGTGTGAGTAGGATGTGATGAGGATTTTTGGGGCGGATAAGTTTTTATTTGGGTGAGAGTGGGTTTTTGTGATTACTGGTTTTGGGTATGTGGGAGGAAGGAGAAGAAGGGGATTTATAGCTGGTTTGGGGAAGGTTAAAGGGTCGTGGGTTTAGGGGGTTCAAAAGGGTGATAGGGGGTTCAAAAGGGCTAAGGTTTATTTTGTAAAAGGTGGTTTTATTTTTATTTTTTTGAAGATGTTTTGGAAATTTGTCGGTATCGGGAAAGTGTTAAAATTGGGTTTTTGGGTTCGGGATAGGTTTTAGGTTGTTTTTCCCCTGATCACTCTCAAAACGTGTCTCGGGCTTCTGAAATGTAGAAAACTGCTTCCCGCGTCTTGATGACACTTTTCAGTTTATTTCCGATTTTTCCGTTTTCTCTGTTTTCAATCATTTGTACACGAAAGACATAAAACACATTCCGAGGATATTTTTAACATATTTTGATCGTATTTGGGTGTTTTTAGTCATTTTTGGTCTTAGGTGGGTAAAAACGATGAGTGAATAAGCACTCATCAAATTCCCCACACTAGGCAATTGCTAGTCCCTAGCAATCAATCATGTAATGAAAGACTCAAGATTACCAAGACTACCCCGTTTCGACTTTTTATTTGATGCGAGAAACTTAAACTGAAATGTAAACAACATGCTTGATTATCAAAATATAAGCGGTATCATGGAACGGGATTCACACAAAATGGGTGTCTCCATGGAATTGTAATCGTCATCCTCTTTTTATACTCCCAAACTAAGTCTAGACTTATTGTGCAAATGTTTTTGTAAAATGCTAACACTACTTATACAAGCAATCTATGTAAGTCAAGACTTAACTTTTTACTCCCGCAATTTATACATTTTAAATGTGTGTGTTGTTTTCAAAACTTTGATCATAAAAATCGATACTCATCAAGGTTGTTATTTATTCAAGTTTGATATTAATTCACCGGAAATCTAAAACACTTAAGGTTAGAAAGGGCCTTTTCCATGTAGCGCTTTCTTCTCGGCACATCCCAAACCGTTGGCTTTAGGTGACTAGGCTTTTGACACCCCAGAGAATAGTACCGAATCACTGGATTTCGATTCCAATGGTTTAGAAACTTCCGCTAAGTTAATATTAAGACTTGAATGGACAACAACCACCGATTATTTAGAGATTGAAAACTCAGAGGCCAAATCACTCCATGTAACGGCTTTCTTCTCGGCACATCCCAAAACATAAGTTTTAAGTGACCGGGCTTTTGACACCCCACAGAGAATAGTACCGAAGCTTTCTAGACCTTTGAAATTAATAATCTCTAAATTCCCGTTGCTTTTTAAGATAAAATTGACGAATCCGAGTTCAACTCCCGATTTAAATTTAAGAAAAGCAGGGTTTCACATTTATTCATAACTTTTTATTTCGCCAACAACTTTTTTTTTTCATTTTTCATTCACTTTTTTTTTTTGACTTGCTTGCATTTTACTTTTGCATCATTCAAGCACTTTTACGATACTTTCATTTTGCAATATTATTCCGCTTTTAAGAAAGTATGTTTTCCCAAAAATTTAAACAAAAAGTTGAACTCTAACTCTTTATCAAAATCGCTTAAAAGTTTTATTGCATAACAAAACGATTTTTATGTTCGAAGGTTTGAAAACGACACTATATTAGGTTCAATTAAGAGCTAATGGGAGAAAAAGCCATAGATTACTTATATAAGCTCTAAAGAGAACCAACTACTCCACGCTTAGCATTTTCATTTGCACAACTCGTAAAAACTTAGTCTAATCGTTAAGGAAGCAGCTAGATCAACACTCTAGCAGAGTCGGGATTCCCTTTGTTCTAACCTAATCAAGACTAAACTTTCATTAATACCGAAGCATTAACACTTTATTTTTGTGCAAAAATTTTTAAATTTGGGTCAAAACGGGGGTACTAGGGACTAAAGGGTACAAATATGACAAAATTCGACAGAATTCCCCCCCACACTTAGAACTGAATATTGCCCTCAATATTCAAAGTCCCGGCCGAAGCCGATACTATTGAACGGAAAAAGGTAATACCACTAGCCAAGTGTGTGGACGAAATCTGTTATTTAACACAAAAAGGATTTTTTAAAACATATCCCCAGATAAACGTTAGCAAAATTGATCGGATATTGGGCGGCTGGACTGAAAACAGGCGCATCAATCATCACAATCAAGGGGATTCCTGAAAACATGAGCAAACACACAAGAAGCAAACACCGTGGAGGTTTCCCCCCACACTTAGTCGTTAGAAAGTAGAAAGAAGTCAGAAACATGGGTGGACACCCATGGAATTCTACTATTTTTGTTAATCGAGTCGCTAGCTTGACTCGACCCCGAATTCATTGGTTCATGGGGAAGGTTTGGAGATCCGGGACAACCATGGATGGTATGTCCCCTCCAAAATAGTGCTTCAACCTATGTCCATTCACCTTGAAGTTTGGCCCGTCAGTTTGAGATAACTCGACGGTGCCATATGGAAAAACTTTGGCAATGGTGAATGGACCAGTCCAACGGGTCTTAAGCTTCCCCGAGAAGATTTTCAATCTAGAATTGAAAAGAAGGACTCGGTCACCGACGTTGAAAACATGGTTCTTGATCTTTGAGTCATGGATCTTCTTTGTCTTTTCCTTGTAAATCAACGAGTTCTCGTAGGCTTGATCACGGAGTTCATTTAATTCATTGAGTTGAACTTTCCGATGATCACCCGCGGACTTAAGGTCAAAATTTACATGCTTCAAGGCCCAATAGGCTTTGTGCTCGAGCTCGATCGGGAGATGACACGCCTTTCCGTACACAAGCTTGTAAGGAGTACACCCGATGGGTGTTTTGTAAGCGGTACGGAAGGCCCAAAGTGCATCTTCAAGTTTGTCCGACCAAGAGGCACGGTTTTCACCTACGGTCCTTTCCAAGATTCTTTTCAAACCCCGATTCGATACTTCCACTTGCCCACTAGTTTAGGGGTGATACGCGGTCGAGAGACGGTGAGTGATACCGTACTTAAGCATCACTTTTGCGAATTGATCGTTGCAAAAGTGCGTACCGCGATCACTAATGATGGCACGGGGAGTTCCGAAACGGGAAAAGAGAGACTTTAGAAACTTCACAACTACTCGGGGCGTTGGTGGGTAGCGCTTTCTCCTCTACCCACTTGGACAAATAATCGACCGCCACAAGTATATACTTGTTCCCTCGAGAAGAGGCGAACGGCCCCATAAAATCAATGCCCCATACGTCAAAGATCTCGCACACTTGAATGGCATTTTGAGGCATTTCATCTCTTTTAGAGATGTTGCTATGACGTTGGCAAGCGTCGCAAGATTTGACGAGGTCATGGGCATCTTTGTAAATTGTGGGCCAATAGAAACCGGAGTCAAACACCTTCTTGGCGGTGTAGTTCGGGCCATGATGTCCCCCCGTGGGTCCATTATGACAAGCCTTGAGAATTTCAGCGGCTTCTTGGCCGTGAACACACCGTCGGATGACTTGATCCGCACAGATTTTGAACAAGTAGGGGTCATCCCAGAAATAATGCTTAACATCTTTGAAAAACTTGTTCTTTTGTTGGGACGACATCCCTTTCACAACAAAGTTACCCGCATGATAGTTTGCAAAGTCGGCAAACCATGGGGTACTCGAATCTATACGATGAGATACCACATTAAGTGTCTCGAGAGGAAACGTTTCGTTGATTTCCTTTTTCTCGAGCACACCTTGATGAGGATTTTCAAGACGAAAGATGATCAGACCGCTAGGTTCTCGGCTCCTTTTTTATCACGGATGATGATATCAAATTCTTGTAGGAGGAGAATCCATCGGAGCAACCTCGGCTTTGCATCTTGCTTAGCAAAAAGATATTTGATGGCCGAGTGATCCGTTATATACTATGCTTTTGACAAGATCAAGTATGGCGAAACTTCGAAAGCATACACCTCGGCTAGTAATTCTTTCTCCGTCGTAGTGTAATGTGCTTGAGCTTCGGTCAAAGTTTTGCTAGCATAATGTATAGGCTGGAAATGTTTTGATTTTCATTGCCCCAAGACGGCACCTATGGACGAAATCATTATTCGCGTATTACACAGTTCAAATGGTAATTCCCAATCGGGGGCAACTAGAATTGGTGCTTCCGTGAGCTTCTTTTTAAGAGCTTGAAAAGCTTCAATGCACTCACTAGAGAAGACGAAAGGAGTGTCTTTTTCAAGAAGTCGGGTCATAGGCCGGGATATTTTCGAGAAGTCTTGAATGAAACGACGATAGAATCCGGCATGACCAAGGAAACTTCTAACTCCTTTGACGGTTGTGGGAAGAGGTAATTTTGCAATGACATCAACTTTTGCTTTGTCAACCTCAATCCCGTTCTTAGAAATCTTATGGCCGAGGACAATTCCCTCTTTGACCATAAAGTGACATTTCTCCCAATTTAGACAAAGATTCGTGTTTTCACAACGTTCAAGCATCTTGTCCAAATGGGAGAGACATGTTTGGAAAGAATCCCCAAAGACCGAAAAATCATCCATAAAGACTTCCATAGTCTTTTCGATCATGTCATGAAAAATGGCCATCATACACCTTTGGAAAGTACCGGGAGCATTACACAAGCCAAAAGGCATGCGTCGGTAAGCAAATGTTCCATAAGGACACGTGAATGTGGTCTTTTCTTGATCTTGTGGGTCAATGGGTATCTGGAAGTAACCCGAGAAACCATCGAGAAAACAATAGTATTCGTTTCCCGCTAATCTCTCAAGCATTTGATCCATGAAGGGTAAAGGAAAGTGGTCTTTACGGGTGGCTTCATTTAACTTTCGATAGTCAATGCAAACACGCCATCCCATAACCAATCGAGTAGGAATCAACTCGTTTTCATCATTTTCAACAACGGTTATGCCACCCTTTTTGGGCACACAATGAACGGGACTCACCCAAGGACTATCCGAAATAGGGTAAATCAATCCGGCATCGAGAAGTTTTATGACTTCTTGTTTGATAACCTCATGAATTTTAGGATTCACCCTTCTTTGTTGTTGGACCGCCGGTTTGAAGTCATCCTCCATTAGAATCTTGTGTGTACAAAATTCCGGGTTAATACCCTTGATGTCGGAAAGTTTCCAAGCGATGGCTCGCCTGTGTGACTTCAAAACCTTTATGAGAGCGGCTTTTTCATCCTCACTCAAGTCTTTAGCAATAATGACGGGTGATTTATTGTCACCCTCCAAAAATGCGTACTCGAGATGAGGTGGTAAGTCCTAAGCTTCGACCTCCGGAGGATCATTAGATTTTTCAATTGTTTTAATTTCCTCTTGAAGTTCTTGAGGAGGGAGGAAGGATATTCATTGACCATTTTCGATGAGAAGAATGTCCCTCGATGTCGATGGGAGTAATCAATGGTGAAACCAGAGTCACTCCGATAAGTAAGCTTCAATCTCTTCCAAGATAAAGTCACTTCCCTCAACGGAAGGTGAGGGGAGGAGGAAAGCAACGATGGGATCAATCGAAGTGGGATTACCACTCAAGAATCCAAGAAGTTCTTGAGAATACTCCTCCGAAACAATGTCCATGACATCAATCATGTTGACGGAAGTATCTTCATAATTGGGGAGTATCTGTAACTTGATCTAGATTGAAAGTAACGGCTTCCTTGTTTACCCTCAAAGTGATTTCCCCTTCATCAACGTCGATCAATGCGACCGTTTTTAAAGCACCTCCCAAGGATGAGGGGTACTCAGGGATCGGCATCAAATTCGACAACAACAAAGTCGGCGGGGAAATGGAACTCTCCTACTTTCACACATACATCCTCGGCTATACCTAACGGATGAGAATTTATGCGGTCGGCAAGCTCGAGGATCATACATGTAGGTGTGAGTGGGGGTGCAAAAGCTTCTTCCACATGGAGTGTGGCATCAAGTTAATGCTAGCACCAAGATCGGCCAAAGCGGAGCATTGAACTATTCCTTGAAAATCACACGGGATTAGGAATTTTCCGGGGTCTCCTAGCTTTTCGGGAAGCTTTTTGAGGATAACCGCCGAACAATTCTCGTTCAATGAAGTTTTGGCCATTTCGAAAATCTTTTCTTTGTTATTCAACAAATTCTTGATTGTCGGACCAACTTGGGCATAAGAGAGAAGAGCGTCCATGAAACTAATCTTGCAAATCTTGAAAGATTTGGATAAGCTTTTCCATTTGTTGACTAGTCTTATCACGGAGCTTTTGGTCATTAAGCCTTGAAGGATAAGGAAGTGAAGGCTTAGGAGTGTTCATCGGAACAACGGGTTCCGGAATTGGAGGTAGGACAACCGGAGGTTGGACTTGTGATACCGTGGGCTTGAGATATGCACCTTGTCCTTTGGCTCCTCGGTTTCTCGTTCCACATCCCTCACCGGAGAAGGATTAGGCATGAGGGTCCTCATAAGATTTACCACAACGAGTAGCAATAGCATTCAACTCTCCCTTTGGGTTGGGAATGGTATTACTCGGAGAGCTCCGAGTTGAAGCTTGATTCGTTTGACTCATGAGACTAGCAATCATGCTTTCAATCTTGCTATGAGATTGATCAATTTTGTTACTAGTAGCTCTAAGCTCGAAAGTGAAATCATTCTTCAAAGTGGTAATTTGATTTTGCATGGACACCATCTTAGCTTCATTGTTTTTGATGTAATTAGCAATGTCAATGGAAGCTTGAGGAGGTGGAGCTTGAACATTTTGTTGCGGAGCTTGGAATCGGTTTTGATTATAATTTCCTTGATTTTGAGAACCTTGATTTTGAAAATTCGATTCTATTCCGATTAAACTGATTATTTGTTTTGCACATTCGATTGTTCGATTTTGATTAAACCCAAGTGGTCCAAGGTAATTGTTAGAACGATAGCTTAGAAGGTTACGGTCTCCTTGCGGTTGGTAAGGTATTGTAGGAACCCGAGCGCATATATGCTCTCTTGAGTGAAGCCATGGACACTCGAAATAAGGATGTGGACCACCACAAGTTTCACAACTTTTGTTCACGACATGCACTTGTTGATTGTTATTATTTAGACTCATTTTAAGCACAACAGTGGATATTTCTTCAATCTTTTTGGTGAGAGTGGTGTATTCCGAAGATGGAAGAGTGGTAGATCTCATTGATTCACTCCTCTCGGTGAGGAATCAATATTGTGGTGGGGCCATGTTTTCGATGAGATCATAGCACTCTTCGGTCGCCTTTTCATAAAGGTACCACACCGAAGCTGATTGATTGTGTCACGATTTCTCAATGTTAACCCGTTATAGAATGTATCTATTTGGGTGACAAGCAACATATTGTGGTTCGAACATCGATCAATCGAAAGCTTATAGCGTTCCCATGCCTCAAATAAGGACTCATCGGGTTCTGCCGAAATTACTGATTTCATTCTGTAGTTTCGTCACCATCGACGGTGGAAAGTATTTCGCCAAGAATTTGGAGATCATTTCATCGAAACTATGGATTGAATTCTTGGGAAGACGATCAAACCATGCGGTGGCATGAAGCGTCAAAGAATAAGGAAAGAGGTATAGCGAAGCTCATCGGTGACCCCATGTTGCTTCATACTTTGGGTGACGGTGAGAAATTTGTCGAGATGCTTGTTGGCATCGTCACCCGACCTTCCGTGAAATTGGCAAAAGCTTTGGACTTGTTGGATCATGTGATGCTTAAGTCCAAAGTCCGTGGCTTCGATGTTAAGTGGGGCAATTGGACCACCCCGTCCATCCATCGTGGGTTGGCAAAGCTCCTCCATCGTTGGGAGATCGGAGCCGGATCTTGTGGACCGTCTGGGACTTGAGGTCCGTTCCTTGGTTATGTCATTGTGATTTGTTCGACGGTCACGTATCTCGATGCGTTTGCTAGGTTACTGTTCGTCTACGAGCTTGTGGCGAGTGCGCATGCACTTCAAAACAACACTTTCAATTAAAAAAGACCGAGGCAAAAACTGAACTTAAACCAATAATCCCAAGTGAATTGATCACTTCTATAAGATAAACGCACAAAGTAGCGGAGAAGTTATTAGGTCAGCGAAGCTTATTAAAAACCCGCTCTTTCAGCCGCAATTTATATGTCCGTCCTTATACCTCACCAGTTTGTTTATCCGATAGAAATAAACCAAAACACGAGCGACACAAAGGAAAGTTTTAAATCTTTGTTCGAACTTATAATGATAACACCTCAATTGAGAATGTTATATTGATTGTGTCTTCTATATTATTTAAAACAACAAGCAAAAATCTTTTTGTATTTTTAATCTTTTACATATATATACAAAGAAAAGGAAAATATTTTTGTATTTTGTATTTTTATAAAAACAATAACTTCACGAGGAAGGTTCTTCAAGTCACTAATGCAAAAAATCACGATATTGTCGCAACACACCTCCCGGCGGTGGCAAAATTTGATTCGTTGTGAAGTGAGTGGTGAAAAACACAATATCAATATATATCAAATTAACCGTAAAATTCGACAAATTAACCTTTTAGGAAAAGGGTTAGCGTACCAAACCTTACGGGTGTGATAAAAGTGATACCGGAAAAGTGATTTCCCGGGTCGTGTCCCAACGAGGTGTGAATGGAAGGATTCGTTGAGTTTTGTGATTTATAACTTGAATTGGTTTAATGATGATTTGTTGGTTTGAATTACGTTTTCTACAAATTAATTAACGGGAAGGTAATTAAGGCAAGGGAAACCTAATAAACTATAAATTAACTATTACTAAGCCTAAGGAATGATAAAACGAAGCTAAACTAAGTCCTAGGGTGCTAAAACTAAAAAACGTAAAAACCGGCAACCACCCGAGCCATAAACACAAAAGTTTTGAAATTTAAGGGTTACAGGTGTGAAATAAATTTTCCTACGTTCTATTTGACAAAAAATAATTTTAGAAAAAAGCCGGGAATTTTTTCGACTTTTAAAATAATTATTACAATTAAAACTATTTAACACTAATTAATTAATTAAAAATACTAAGCTATTTTAGAAAAATATGAAAAATTCACAAAAAGTTTTTTGAATTATGCTAAACCTAGGAAAATCAAA
Organism: Chrysanthemum makinoi; assembly: GCA_910596185.1. NCBI lineage: Eukaryota > Viridiplantae > Streptophyta > Magnoliopsida > Asterales > Asteraceae > Chrysanthemum > Chrysanthemum makinoi. The sequence continues at coordinate 107,960,714 of OU343217.1, forward strand.
AACATTGATGATGGTTGCTTTGGAAAATAAGCTCAAAATAAGCTAAAGAAAGCTTATTACCTAAACTGCCATATAGCACTTAAATACTTAACTATGCATGAAAATAATGATACAAGTCCCAAGGGCAGTTGGTAAAGAGGTGTTGTGTTGGGTTTCGAGTGAGGAGACCCGGGTTCAATCTGGGCTCCTTCACTTTTTGCAAACATTTTTTTTTCAAATTTTCTTTTTGCAAATTAAGATAAGATCAAAATGAAGAACTTTTGTAAAAAGCTTGACTTTCCAAAACCCACAAATAAGCTATTTAGACAACTTACTCTCCCTGTGATTTCAAACCAAACACCCTTCACTAGTTTGTTAGCAAACAAATACGCTAAGAAGATCAATAAGCATGGTAATGGGAGACTAAGCTATGTCCTAAGATAATCTATACCAAATAAGACAATAAACACGAATAAAGGGAAGCAGTTGGCTTAAATAGTTTTGGAATATCCTAAGCTAACTACGGATTCTAAAGCATACAAGGTATGATAAGCTATAATAAGCACGAGACAAACTGAGATCTAATGAAAACTCGCAACCTAACTAAACAGTCCTAAGTCCCTGAATAAGCTAAAGCAATAAACAAATAAGCTAAAAATAGTAAATAACCCGAGTTCTCTGTGAGCTCGAAACGACCACGAGTGGTTGTTTGGAGCTTATTACAAGTGAAAAGTCACTTCAAGAGCATGGTCAAGCTACAAATTAAAAGTTAGCATAGTGGAGATTAAAGAAAAACTGATTTTCGGTTGAAAAAGAGTACAAACTTAAAAATAAGCTGTTATGTTGTGATTTGGTCTGTGGTGACCGATCAGAAGAAAAATATGAAATGGACAAGTTTTTGACATTGATTTTAACCATGCTAAAGTGAAAAAGGATGCAAACAAAATCGACTAAGTGTAAGATTGGGACACAAGAGCTTAATGAAAACCAACTTTTCAATTTTGATTACCAACCAAGCTAAGAAAATGGGTCTAGAACAAAGAATCTGTTTGTTTCTTTAATACCAACTTATACAATTACGATTTCTTGAGTACCCTCAAAACTATTGCAAGCACTTTTCACCCTTTAGTCACCCTTTAAAATTCTTGACCCAAACAACCTTGCTTTGTAGCAAACTCATAAAAATGTTTTAAAGAAAGCTTAGAATTTGGAATTCCTTTCAACAAAAGCTACATTCAAACTTACCAACTCTAATTTAATTTCACTAACTACACAATTGAAAGCTAAGACAGTTAAAAAAAAATCACTTTCGTTGATTAAACATAAGAGACATTACAATAAAATTTGAAAACATAAAACTGAATTTTTAAAACTAAAATTAAGGGTGCCTTATCAATGACTACAAATGCCCTATTTATACTAAGTCTTCAAGCCTTCAACTGCTTCAAGGTGTGTTTGTTTTGTGAGGAGAAAGTGACGAGGCAACCTTGTGCTTCTTGAGCATATCAGGCCATCCAAATGTGTTGGAGAAACAGTCATCTTGGCCATTAAAGGCTTGAGCTCCAATGGCAGATTAGAGGATTGCCAACATGGAATGCACCATGTGAAGGGTTCCTTGACTTATTCTTGTGCTGATATCTAAGCTGAGAGTGACAAGGGGATAGTGGGGAGTGACTCAGGTGTGAGTAGGATGTGATGAGGATTTTTTGGGCGGGATAAGTTTTTTTATTTGGGTGAGAGTGGGTTTTTTGTGATTACTGGTTTTGGGTATGTGGGAGGAAGGAGAAGAAGGGGATTTATAGCTGGTTTGGGGAAGGTTAAAGGGTCGTGGGTTTAGGGGGTTCAAAAGGCTGATAGGGGGTTCAAAAGGGCTAAGGTTTATTTTGTAAAAGGTGGTTTTATTTTTATTTTTTTGAAGATGTTTTGGAAATTTGTCCATTGTCGGGAAAGTGTTAAAATTGGGTTTTGGGTTGGATAGGTTTTAGGTTGTTTTTCCCCATCACTCTCAAAGCGTGTCTCGGCTTCAATGTAGAAAGCGCTTCCCTCACGTCTTGGTGCACTTTTTCATTTCCATTTCGATTTTTCCCGTTTTCGCTCTTTTTCAATCCTTTTGTACCGAAAGACATAAAACACACTCCGAGGATATTTTTAACATATTTTGATCGTATTTGGGTGTTTTTAGTCATTTTTTTTGTCTTAGGTGAGTAAAAACGATGAGTGAATAAGCACTCATCAAATTCCCCGACACTAGGCAATTGCTAGTCCTAGCAATCAATCATGTGAGGAAATGAAAGACTCAAGATTACCAAGACTACCCCGTTTCGACTTTTTATTTGATGCGAGAAACTTAAACTGAAATGTAAACAACATGCTTGATTATCAAAATATAAGCGGTATCATGGAACGGGATTCACACAAAATGGGTGTCTCCAGTGAATTGTAATCGTCATCCTCTTTTTTATACTCCCAAACTAAGTCTAGACTTATTGTGCAAATGTTTTTGTAAAATGCTAACACTACTTATACAAGCAATCTATGTAAGTCAAGACTTAACTTTTTACTCCCGCAATTTATACATTTTAAATGTGTGTGTTGTTTTCAAAACTTTGATCATAAAAATAGATACTCATCAAGGTTGTTATTTATTCAAGTTTGATATTAATTCACCGGAAATCTAAAAACTTAAGGTTCGAAAAGGGCCTTTTCCATGTGCGGCTTTCTTCGGCACATCCCAAACCGTTGGCTTTAGGTGACGTGCTTTTGACACCCCACAGAGAATAGTGAGTCACGAATGGATTTCGATTCCAAAGGTTTAGAAACTTCCGCTAAGTTAATATTAAGACTTGAATGGACAACAACCACCGATTATTTAGAGATTGAAAACTCAGAGGCCAAATCACTCCATGTAACGGCTTTCTTCGGACATCCCAAAACATAAGTTTTAAGTGACCGTGCTTTTGACACCCCACGAGAATAGTACAGAAGCTTTCTGAGACCTAAATTAATCTCTAAATTCCCATTGCTTTTTAAGATAAAATTGACGAATCCGAGTTCAACTCCCGATTTAAATTTAAAAAAAAGCGGGTTTCGCACATTTATTCATAACTTTCTATTTCGCCAACATTTTTTCATTTTTCATTCACTTTTTTTTTTTTTGACTTTTGACTTGCATTTCAAGCACTTTACGATACTTTCATTTTGCAATATTATTCCGCTTTTAAGAAAGTATGTTTTCCCAAAAATTTAAACAAAAAGTTGAACTCTAACTCTTTATCAAAATCGCTTAAAAGTTTTATTGCATAACAAAACGATTTTTATGTTCGAAGGTTTGAAAACGACACTATATTAGGTTCAATTAAGAGCTAATGGGAGAAAAAGCCATAGATTACTTATATAAGCTCTAAAGAGAACCAACTACTCCACGCTTAGCATTTTCATTTGCACAACTCGTAAAAGCTTAGCCTAATCGTTAAGGAAGCAGCTAGATCAACACTCTAGCAGAGTCGGGATTCCCTTTGTTCTAACCTAATCAAGACTAAACTTTCATTAATACCGAAGCATTAACACTTTATTTTTGTGCAAAAATTTTTAAATTTGGGTCAAAACGGGGGTACTAGGGACTAAAGGGTACAAATATGACAAAATTAGACAGAATTCCCCCCCACACTTAGAACTGAATATTGCCCTCAATATTCAAAGTCGGCAAAGCCGATACTATTGAACGGAAAAAGGTAATACCACTAGCCAAGTGTGTGGATCGAAATCATTATTTAACACAAAAAGGATTTTTAAAACATATCCCCAGATAAACGTTAGCAAAATTGATGGATATTGGGGTACGGGTGAAAACAAGCATCAATCATCACAATCAAGGTTCTCGAAAACATGAGCAAACACACAAGAAGCAAACACCGTGGAGGTTTCCCCCCATACTTAGTCGTTAGAAAGTAGAAAGAAGTCAGAAACATAGGTGGACACCCATGGAATGCTACTGTTTTTGTTAATCGAGTCGCTAGCTTGACTGACCCGAATTCATTGGTTCATGGGGAAGGTTTGGAGATCCGGGACAACCATGGATGGTATGTGCCCTCCAAAATAGTGATTCAACCTATGTCCATTCACCTTGAAGTTTGGCCCGTCGGTTTGAGATAACTCGACGGTGCCATATGGAAAAACTTTGGCAACGGTGAATGGACCATTCCAACGGGTCTTAAGCTTCCCCGAGAAGATTTTCAATCTAGAATTGAAAAGAAGGACTCGGTCACCGACGTTGAAAACACGGTTCTTGATCTTTGAGTCATGGATCTTCTTTGTCTTTTCCTTGTAAATCAACGAGTTCTGAGGCTTGATCACGGAGTTCATTTAATTCATTGAGTTGAACTTTCCGGTGATCACCCACGGACTTAAGGTCAAAATTTACATGCTTCAAGGCCCAATAGGCTTTGTGCTCGAGCTCGATCGGGAGATGACACGCCTTTCCGTACACAAGCTTGTAAGGAGTACACCCGATGGGAGATGACACGCCTTTCCGTACACAGCCTGTGTGGTGCCATATGTTTAATTCCGCATAAGTGGGTAACGCGCGCAACTGGTTCAGTAAGCTTCCACGCAGAAGCATTGATGGTTTGAAGAATTGCGAAAGGCGTTTCGCCTAAACTTCACTTAGAGGAAAAAAATGCGCCAAAACCCATCGAACTCGCTAGGGTAAAACAGCGCCAGGGAATCCAGGCGCTTATGTGGGCGCAAAGATGAGTACATACTGGTTAAAGCATGCCGAATCTGAAGATCTCGGGGTTTATGAATGGGATCAATAACCTAGAACTCATCAAAAGGTTGAACGACAAGATTCCCCAAACCTTTGATGAACTTATGAAACGGACAAGGTCCTTTATCCAAGGAGAAGCGGCGGCGGATAGCGAGGAAGGGCTACTCAAACTACAGGCCACAAGAACAGTCCTGGAGACAATCCACGGACCAAAGTAGCAACCGCAACAAGAACTACCGTAGCCAAGGGAGAGGAAAAAACAATGACAAATACACACCGCTAACCAAGACTCCAAAGGAGATATTTGCGACGGAAGGAGCGAACTTCCCGAGACCCCCACCAATGCGCACCCCAGGAGATAGGCGTGGGAACGGATCTTCGCGACTACCATGGACGGAAAAGCCACACCACCAATGAGTGTGTCCAATTGCGCCAACTAATTGATAAGTTGGTAAAAGAAGGCAGATTGGACCATTTAGTCAAGAATATTAAGGAAGGAAAAGATAAGCAAAAAACCGGGAACAAGAAGGATGGCGTACCCAAAGATAAGGCGAACACCATCTACATGATACAATTATGGCAGCGAGTAACTAGCGAGAAAATCGGCCAAGTTTTCCGTGGAAGTGAAATCTCTTTCCCCTCCTTGACTCGGACAACGCGATGGTAGAACCGCTCACCATTGAAATTAATCGCAGTCACGATATCCACGCATGTATATTGATGGAGGAGCATCTGCAGACATAATGTACGAACATTGTTTCAAGTGGTGCGACACGAGATCGCTAGATGCTTAAGCCCGCCATGACAGCGTTACTGGCTTTACAGGAGAAAAAGATATGGCCTATGGGGCAAATACGCCTACTAGTCAAAGTTGGTAATAAGGAACACTCGCGACGGTTTGGATGAATTTTATGGTGATCAAATCCCCTTGCCATAATGGCATTATCGGAGACCGGGGATATCGGCCATACGCGCGATCTATCTCACGCACATGGGATGCTCAAATTCCCATGGAAGGAGGTATTGTTACTCTACTAATGCCACCTGTACCACCTAGAGACTGTAACACGATTACGTGTGAGCGGAAGACAGCTTCAAAGCAGCGCACCTAAAGTACCAAAACTGAGGATTGCAATTCATCGACTACCCGGATCAAGAAGTATCAATTGGGGATCGCTGTCTCGATAAAGGTAGGGGTCATGTGCACTCACAAAAGAATCGGATATCTTTGCATGGGAACCAAAGCACATGACCGGTGTACCACGCTTAATTACAGAACACAAACTGAGAATCCAACAAGGATACGCTCCAGTAGGACAGAAGAAGCGCGGCCAAGCCCCAGAGCGCGCACAGGAAATTCTGGAAGAAGTACACAAACTTGTGGACGCAGGTATCATGCGAGAGGTCTATTACCACGACTGGATGTCTAACCCAGTGATGGTCAAGAAGATCGATGGTAGTTGGAGGATGTGTGTGGACTTCACAGATCTCAACAAAGCATGTCCACAAGACTGCTACCCGCTACCTGAGATAGACTGGAAAGTAGAGTCCTTGTGTGGATACCCACTCAAATGCTTCCTAGACGCATACAAAGGATACCACCAAATCCAGATGGCTAAGGAAGATGAGGAAAAACGGCCTTCCACACAAGCCAAGGCGTCTATTGCTACACTAAAATGCCCTTTGGCTTGCTTGATGCGCCACCTACCTACGACTAGTAGATAACGCATTTGAAAAATAGGTGGGCCACAACCTAGAGGTTTACGTTGATGACCTGGTCATAAAAGCAACACGAGGATGATGAATGCGTGACATAGAGGAAACGTTTAAGACTTTACGAGATATCAACATGAAGCTAAATCCTAAGAAATGCACTTTTGGCTCTACAGAAGGCATGTTCCTTGGATATTTGATAGAACCAGATGGCATTAAATCATGTCCAGAGAAAACCAAGGCCGTCATTCAACTTCCTTCACCACGCGCGTTAAAGAAGTCTAGTCCTCAATGGAAAACCGGCGGTCTAAATAGATTCTTGTCCAAATCAGTGAGAAAAGTCACTCCCTCTCTTCAAAACACTCAAGAAGTGCATAAAAGGAGATTTTACTGGACTACGGAGAAGAAGCCTTTATACGACTTAAACAACACCTGGCGGCTCTCGCGCTCGTAGCACACTGACCGGGGAAGAGTTAATCATGTACTTATCTGCGACTCATGGAGCGGTCGGTATTATTCTTGACAGGATAGGAACTCAAGACAAACACCGGTGTATTTTGTAAGCAAAGCGCTCAAGAAAACGGAGATTAACTATAGCGCCATGGAAAAATTGGTCCTAGCATTGGTATTCACCGCCAAAAGATCGCAGTATTTCCGCGCATCAATATCGGTAATTACAGATCAACCTATCAAGCAAATCATCTCTAAACCGGCGCGCATCGGGACGACTACGAAGTGGGCGTGTTGCTAGGTGAGCACAACATCTCCTATAGACCACGCTGCAGTAAAAGGGCGAGATACTAGCAGATTTCATCATCGAAAAACCAGACACTGATGATGCACCCGCACCAAGCAAGAAGGAGCTACAAGATCCATGGATCTTGTTCACAGATGGATCTTCATGCATGGATGGGTTAGGAGTAGGCCTCATCCTCACAAGTCCGAAGTAATGGAATTCACTTACACACTGCGTTTTGAATTCACAGCGACAAACAATGAAGCAGAGTATGAAGCCCTAATCACCGGACTACGCATGCGGCTCCGAATGGGTGTGCGCAACACAGGCGAATGTGGATTCCCGGCTAGTGGCCAACCATGTGTTGGCGGTATGTGGCTAAAGAGGAAAACATGATCCAATACCTCGACAAGACCAAGTCACTAATCCAAAGTTTCGACAAGTTTACAATCAAGCAGGTTCCTAGAGGGAAAATCGAAAGCGGATGCACTAAGCAAGATTGAATCCACAAGCTTTGCCCACATCAAAACAAGTGTTGGTGGAAACGTTGAAGATCAAGTCCATCTCAGAGATGGAAATATCCACGGTAATAGAGGAGGAAGGTCCAACGTGGATGACACCAATAATGGAATTCATAAGCAAGTATTGCCTTGAAGCGAAGAAGCCCGAATAATACGGCGCGACCGCGAGGAAGTTTGAACTTCGAGGCGGTATATTATATCGACACTCCTTCTGCAACCATGGCTCCGCTGTCGTACCCTGCAAGCAAATTATGTACTCCGAAATTCACAGCGGATCATGCAAATGCATTCGGGACCACGGTCCGTGGTGGCGCAGCGCTTACGGTCGAGGATACTATTGGCCCACCATGCACCGTGATGCGAGACTTAATAAGAAAGTCGCGACCGCCAGGTTCACGACTGTTCCCGCCAACCACAACAGGAGCTAACACCTATCACGGCGCCATGGCCATTCTATAAGTGGGGTATCGACATTGCAGGTCCCTTCCCGTTGCGCATGAGGATTGAAGTTCCTCATAGTGGCCATAGATTACTTCACCAAATGGATAGAAGCAAAGGCGGTTGTAACAATCACGGGCAATCGGTGAAACGCAGCTTGGGAAAATATTGTATGCCGCCGTTACGGGAAATCATATCGGACAACGAAACAATTTTGTGACAACCCTTCAAGGTGGTGCAAAAGTTGAAAATCACGAGAACCGCGTCGGTTAAACACCACAAACCAACGGCTTGGTCGAGCGCAAATCAAGTCCGGATGAAGGAATGAAGGCGCCGACCGGACAAGCATAAAGGAAGGTGGGTGGAATAATTATCGCATGTTCTATGGGCATACCGTACTTCAATCAAGGTTAGCACGGGAGACACTCCATTTTCCCTGGTCTATGGGACAAAAGTCGTCATACCAGAAATTGGATGATGCCACTATTCGCCTTCTTGAAGTCAATGTTGCAACCAATGACGATGAACGGCGTATCGACTTGGACCTATTGGAGGAAAGACGTGAGCGCGCTGCTATATGTGAAGCAAGAGATAAGTCAAAATGAAGGGATACTATGGCCTTAAAGTATGAAGTGTTTCATTGAACCGGGCAACTTAGTATACGGCGCCAATGATGCGAGCCACACAGAAGATACAGGGAAGCTTGGACCAAAATGGGAAGGACCCTATGAGGTCGTTGAAGCATTAGGAAAAGGCGCGTACAAGTTGCGTGACATGGATGGTCGTGAGCTACCACGCACATGGAATATCTGCAATCTCAAACGATGCTATCTCTAGGAAAGGCCACGGCCCAACGCCGGACACTCTCACTTTTAATATAGGGCTCAAATAAAAATCCGTGTATTTACATTTCGTTTTACTTAGGCAAATGTCTTATTTATTTACTTTCACAAAAACTTGCAAGTATTAATAAAGCGTTATGGTTTCTAGCTAACTCCCTGACATATTTCAATTTGTTATTTCCATATACTTATGTCTTAACATTTTTTATCTTTTGCCTACATGGCGTGCATGCACTTAATAAACCCACGATGGTAAAAGGATGAGTAAACCTACTAAATAACTCATTGAGTAAGAGGGTTGCAAACCCATCAACGGTGTATCACATATCCTTGTTAAACACCTTATTCTCAAGACTTTGGAATAAGCTAGGTGTGCATCCCACGATGGATGCGCAACAATGCATACTATGTGCGTTTAACAAATTAGGAATCAAGACACTTGGCTCCTTACTATGATATTTGCGATGACGTGCGTATAATAACATACATGACTATGTTAGAAATACTTGAAATTTTATAAGTATGATAGTTCATAAATAATTATGAACAACGAAGATTAATCGGCATACAACAGTTTGCTTCTTAGACGATGCGCATTTTTCATGGAAAGACAAGTAACTAAGTACAAATATTATAAGTCGCAACAACATTCAACTAAAGTAATATTTCATTAAGTACCGTGTGTTCTTACAAAAATGATATTTACAATACAAGTTACTATCTACATACTCCTACAACGTCTAAGAGATGAACTCCCCACACGACTTGCAGCGTCCCAATCTCGTTCGAGCTTCTTCAAAGGTCAGTCTTGGCGAGATACCGTGGCAACACTAACCGGTATCCCGTCGGATCTGGGGAGATGAGTTCGCCAATACCACACAAAATGGCCACCTTTAATCCCTTCCTTTTGGCAAGTCTTGTAGCATGCGCTTCCACTTGCTTTAAAGGCACTTCCTTCTAGAGGCGAAGGGATTCAAGATATCCTTGGGACGAGCAAACACAGGAACTTGAAGTTGGGATTCATCGGGTTTCAAAAATAGTCGGTGTGCTCGCATTTTCAGGTAGCGATCTTGAAGAGCTAAAGTCAACCTCCATAATGACCTATGGGATAATCTGGTGCGCTCTCTATCTCATCAATGGGGAAGCTCTAATAACTTCATCTTCTCCCGCCACGGATCATCGTATGAGTGCGCATTATAACCGGGCACCTTATCAGCGAGCGCACCTTCAACAAAGCCTCTTGAAGCTCCTCAACGATACGCCTTTCCCAGCGCCAGCATTTGAACAACTCCCCAAAAGCTTCCACTACTTAATGCGACTCCAAGGTGTTGAGGGCAGCAAATGCAGAGACCATGGCGATGAGCCACTGGCTCAGCCGATAGTAAGACGGGAGTTGGGATATAACTCCTCATCATACTCCATCTGAGCTTGGCAACTTCATCTCCTCGCTTCCAATGAACCTCCGCAGTGGCACCAAAATTTTCCAAGCTGCGAGACCAACTCTTCCTTGCCGCTTCTCAAGATACTTGACGCCTAGAACACGAAGCCTTAGACCCGATGATGCGGCACGCTCTGATTTATTTGACCAGCCGGGGCCATCTTTTCTTCACAAGCTTTGGGTACAAGCTCAGACCCTCTGCTTCAACCTTGCACTAGCCAAGCTGCGCCCCAAAGCGCAATTTGTTGATCCTTTTGAGTGCTCGGTGCTTTCCCCGAGTGCTTGGCCATTAGCTTCTCACCAGTGAAGCTTGATCGCGGCCGCCAGTACCAACTCTTCAACAAGGCGATCCATTGGCGCATCCCGGCCCGCCAATGGCTCGGCCTTTCAGCTGTTGCTCGCAAAACTGAGGCGTCTGGGACTAGCCACGGGGGAGCTCAGCAGGGAATGTTCAAACACGCACACGAGGGAATTAGCAATTACTTCTCACATGAACGGGGATGCAAAAAACTTTGATGATATACTACTGTGGACCCGTGTAGTATCGGTAAGCCGAGGGAAGCGTGAGCGTCGGATGCGATTCCACAACCAGGACAACGGGGCGCTTCTTTCTCGATGAGCTCACGCCATCACCTCCAAGCGATCTCTTGCGCTTCAACCCTTGGTCCTCCTCCTCTCTTCTTTCCATGTGCTCGCCACTCCTACTTGTGCACTAATGGAGTAAGCGCCCTAGAACTCAGGATGGGGTCGCTTCAGTCGTAGATGAACTCCCGTCTCTCTCAGCTCCATTTCTAGGTATGCCCGAAGTAGCTTCCAAAGCAGGCTATTCTCCTTCTTTCAATGGGCACCCCAGCTGACTTGGCGAGGAGGCTTAGCTAGGCTGCTGCTGAGAATAGATCCATCTCTGCCAGCCAAGACAAATAAACAAACGAGGTTACTGAAAAGTACAAAGATTAAAAGGAATGCTCAGATTAGTAAATCAAAGGAATGCAAGGGCGAGCACCCACCACGCCATCGCGTCCAAGAATATCGGCAACTCTTACATTTCGACCAAGGAAGTAATTACGGTGATGCGCATATGCACCAAAATTCCTCGAGGTAGGGCCCGATGGGTATGCGGTTTGTGTTTATTGTATCGGCATCCTGGTAGCATTACGATCCAGGTGGCGCATCCTTGGCAGGCGAACCTGGGTATAAAACTCAAAATCAGGGAAAGACCGCCTTATCAATCCGAAAAAAATTTCCCTCAATTTCTAAGCGGCGTCAAGTTTCTCCGTGTAACATTGAAGTCTACGGCGGCGCAGCAAATGATACCCATCCGTTTGACCACGTTGTGTGGTAAAATGCGTGGAATAGGTGGATAGTCGGGTTAATTGCCAGGATACGGCAATTAACCTCAAAATTGTTATTTGGCTACATCTATGCAGGTGCAGTGAGGATATGTAGGCGGTAGTAATTAACACGTCACTCAAGAATAGGATGGGCTGATTGATTACAATTCGAAGCGGCGTGCCCCTCCCTGGGAAAGTCTACAATTGGCCTTTTCATCCGGAACTTCGGATGCACGCGAAGGAATATAATAATCGAAGAACTCAAAGTTACCGCCAGTGGAGTCAGTGAAATCAGGTTAGACCACAGACCATGGTATACTGATTATTAGTGGCGTAACGCTGTTACCTTTTAGATATCAAGGGTTTCCTGATAGCAAGTTGAAGCTTTTTTAACAATGGTGAAAATGATTTCTTGTGATACTTCACGGTAATAAGAATGAGAGGGTTATAGAAGTTTCTTCCTCCATGATGACTCCACGTGGATCCACTTCATCTGCTTATTGGCTAGGATGAGTTTGATATCGCCATATTCAGTAACTTTCCCTCATTTCAGGGGGAATTTGAAATATTTCGCCTAGATTCATTCTTTTAGCTTCTGCTGCAGCCGAAAATTTTATTGGCTAACTATTAGTCTAGCATCCGGTGGTCAGCTAGCATACTAGTACAGGGGACATGATAACATATATAGTCTACATTGGTCATGAACCACGACTAATGATGATACTAACAATTAAGCCTAATGCGCATGGGCTACCCGGTAATGGTTTGGGCTGCAAAGGCCCAAACCGGAAGTTATTTATGGAATAAGATATCGGATATCTCCTAATTGTGGAGATAAGCGTTTACCAACGAATTAGGCCTTGAAGGTTGAAACGAAACAACAAAGATTTAGTGTGTATATAAAGGGAACCCTATCCCTCATTAAAGGTGATTTACAAAACCTAATTCCTAACTATACTAAGATTACTTACTCTCACGCCGGAGGAGAATCGTGGGAGACAATCCCGATGGCCCCTAACGGTGTTTTCTGTTTTCTTAGTACGCATGTCTCAAGCATTAAGAACCAATTGATACGGAATCGAAACCCAAATAAGGAACGCCCAACTTTTGTATCAACAGAAACATAAAAACACCGTGACAAGAAATGTCCGTCCAAAATGAAGATGGCCAGAAACAACTTATTAGGATATTGATAATAGAATACAACTGGTTTGTGCTTGTTACAATATGCTTTTTACTCTATGCTAAGATATGTTTCATACGGTGGCCAACATAGCTAAACACATCCATAGAATGGAAATAATCAAACAAGATTATAGGATTAGTATAAGATTCTTCTAAAAGCCATAAGAGCTAGCTCTCTTCGTTTAGAGTATAACTATTAGACAATATTTTTGGTGATCTAAACACGATCTTGAATTTATGGTCCACCAAAATTGGATCTCAACCTTACACCTAGGTCGGTCAACATGAGCGGCTACCTCTACGTGGTTCCGTTAAATCTCTCTATCTCTCTTCTCGAACCCTATCCGCCGGTCACTGTTTCAACCATAACTTGTATCCACTGCGATTCAAATCAAAATGTTTTCACTTTTGTTATCAATGCAAATTTCTGATCGACTAAAAAACGAAAAAAAAAAACCTCGATCAACAATAGTTGACGCTAACCCAACTCGTTAATCGCTTGCTATTTGGATTTAGCTTTATTTTTAATAATTTGAGTGTTTTTTTTTTACCTTAATCCAACCTTTCGCGATTTTAGCGCTTAAAGTACAAGGAAGTATTAATCAACATATTAGTTAGCCCAAACCCAATTATGAGCTTATAATCCATCAAGTTTTAGATTATCAAAATATATGTGCATTAAATAGTTATAATAAAATAAAATAGTTACGAGCGTTGCATCATTTAACAATTACTCCACTAGTTTATACAACTTTTTATGGTGTAATTCAACTATAACTGATTTCATCAGTAGAAATATAATATAACTTTGGTCTACAAAATATATAATTCTATAAGCAACAATGGCTAATGCTCAAATTTGCAAGAAGGACTAAAGAAAAAAAGTTGTCATCTTATTAGCCAACAAACGCTTCCTAGTGTCCACCTAGTGATGATTGAGTACAAGCAAAAAAAATTGCAAAGATTCACCACATAAAACTCCAATTTGGCCACCAACAATAACCTACTATTAATAGAAATACGTACATTAAGAAACATAGGATGAGCATTGAGATTTGAGCGGTTTGAGGTAGTTATTGTAAAAACCAAATCTTAAACCAAACAAAGTTTGGTTTATGCATTTCCTTCAAATAAAAACTCATAGGTTTTTGTTGGTTTTATTTTACGATTACATTGTTTTAACATTTTAGGTTAAACTTTTGGTTTTTAAGGTTTTTCAAGGTGATCAAGCAACTAACTTGTTGACCTCATATTGTTTGGGTTCCGTGTATTCTAAGAGACGTGAAAGAAATGAAAAAGGAATTGTCAAATGACTTTCTTTCCTAAACTTCCTCCCTGTGTAAGAAGGTTCGACAATTAAAAAAAGAGAATTGATCCGCACATTCCATTTATTGATTAGCTCACTCCACAGTATAAGTAAATGATGCACAATATGAGTTTTGTACAATTTATTGATACATGAAAAGAGTGTCCCAATAATTTGATGAGTATGCAAATCACTTAATCACTTGCCTTAAAAAATGATAACTTATATAATTTCATTATTAACATAAATATCCTGACCTAACCAACATTTTTCATATGAAATTACCGGTTGAACACCAAAAATTTTCTTACACAATATGAGCCCGTGTAAGGACGGGTTACTTAAGAGTTTCCTAGTGACTAGTGTTGAAAAGACGTCACAAAGCTGTCAAAAAATTAGCGATATATTTGTTTTTTTTAGAATTTATACACGTATGACTGTCGTAAATGCATAGGATATTCAGATGTCGCAGAGACTTCGTAGGAGTTATCGATCAAACTTAATACGTCACATATCCGCCACCACGTACCTCTTAAGGGCATTAATGGATTTGTGGAGAAAAAGATTTCCGCCAATACCCCATAAGGGTTAATGGCGGATTTGCAAACAAATGAACGAGAGGTTTCATAAAGAGTAAGATTAAAGATTTTAGAATGTGACAAATATTTATTACTATAACAATATGTCAAAAGATTGTGAAAATGTTTGTAGGGCTCAATTTCAAAGTCGTCCTCAGCTATATGTAACTGAAATTGCTATTTCGGGGTTGTTTTCCTAGCTTCTCACAAACAAGAGATTAGTTGTTATATTAAGAAATATTAGGACTAGTTATTATGGTTTTTACTAGGACTTCAAGTCTTCAATTGTTTACTAGAGTCATATGTAACTTGCTATATTAAGAAATACTTACTTTATTAATAATTTCTAAATGACATTCAAGGGTATAAATGTCAATTCCTAAAACACTCGTCCATGATGTCTTTCTATATATAAATCTAGCACCATTCCTACTAAGTTATTATATTTGAAATTGTCACCACCAACTTCGACAAAATGCAGGCCAAAGCATTCAATTTCATTCCATTGAAAGTGTCGTCCCCGGTTATTAAACACCTACTGCCGGTTCATGCAATCTCATTTCCTGATCAAACTCGCGGTGATATTTCCATAGCTAGAGTACCTAGTCAAGAAGTATCAAGTTCAACACAAGATGAAAAAATAACAGCTTACTGGGATTACCAGTTTCTGTTCGTTTCCCAACGTACGGAAACGGCTAATCCCATCAGCTTACGTATTGTTGAAGGTTCCATCCCGTTAGATTTTCCACTAGGAACATATTATCTAACGGGACCAGGATTATTTAAGGATGATCATGGCTCAACCGTGCACCCTCTAGATGGTCATGGCTATCTTAGAGCGTTCACGATTAATGGGGCCAAAAATGAAGTCACCTTCATGGCTAGATACATTAAGACCAAGGCTCAAGTGGAAGAACATGACCATAAAACCGGTGAGTGGCGGTTCACTCATCGTGGCCCGTTTTCAGTACTTAAGAATGGGAAAAAGATTGGGAATACTAAAGTTATGAAGAATGTTGCTAATACTAGTGTTTTAAGTTGGGGCGATAGGTTGTTTTGTTTGTGGGAAGGTGGGGCCCCTTACGAGATCGAATCTTCATCGTTGGATACCCTTGGAAAGTTCGATTTGATCGATAGTGTCGATAATGGGTCATCGACACCATCGACTAAAGAGTGTGATGAGAAGGTTGGTGGTGTGGACTTGTTAGATCTTGCTGCAGGCATATTGAAGCCAATACTATATGGTATGAATATTCATATTATTAATTAGTAATTATAAGAGTAAATTATGAGTTATCATTAAGCCTTTTATTTTTTTTAATATAAAGAGCATCTTACAATTCCATACTATACATGCATTATGCATAATACATAACGAAATCACATGCTAAATTTTTTATTAAATTTGATAATAGCATGCGCTAAGTCAATTTTATATTTTTTTTGAACAATAAGTCAATTTTATATTGATTAGCTCTTTTTTAATTGTTTTTTTGTTTTTCATATTATTATCATAAATTATATGTTGCTATATAACTACTTACATAAAATATATATAAGTGACAAATCAAGTGTATATTAAATAATAGTAATATTGTTAGAGATGCTTGTACGCAGGGGTTTTTAATATGCCACCAAAGAGGTTATTGTCGCATTATAAGATTGATGCTCCAGGAAATAGACTTCTTATGATGTCATGCAACGCAGAGGATATGCTCCTACCACGCAGTACATTCACCTTCTACGGTACGTTTCTACCTGAGAAATACAATTACAAAAACACCAAATTTAGACATCGTTCACTAGATGAATATTTTTATTAGTCAAATCTGGAAAAAGTGTCATTGAGGAAAAACAAACTGTCACTAAAAAAAAAATGTGATGCAAACTTCTTTAGGCTAGCATCATTTTATATATATTCTATTTACGCTGTTAAAAAAAAAATAAAAAATAAAAAAAAAGTAAAAAAATAAAAAGGTAGTATGTGTCCCGGACAGGAGTTTGATCCACCTAAAAATCAAAGTAAAGGAGTCATTACTCATTAGTAAAGACCTATGTATAGTAAAACAAAGAAAGTGAGAATATATAGGCTATTGTATTTTAAATGAGATTTATTGATACATAATTTAATTATTTATACATATAGGCTATTTTTAATTATTTAGAATAATACATATGCAATTATGATTTCAACTTGGGTATATATGCGATATAATTATTAAGTTTTAAAGGGATCGATATACCCCTAAAATAAATAATTCTTGCTAATTGCAAACACAAAAAAAGTACTTAAGGTTGATAGAAAAATTATGGAGTTACTTATGTTTGAGAGAACATAGGAAAATGGACGATGATGAGTTTTAGAAGAAAAAAAAAAAAAAAAGAAGTATAAATGTATAATGGACTATTTAGAATAAATGAGATTTATTAATACATAATTTAATTATTTAAACATATATGCTATTTTTAGTTTTTTGAAATCATATATATGCAATTATGATTTCTACTTGGGTATATATGCAATTACTGCTATTAAGCTTTATAAGTATATATATGCAATTCCCCCTAATAAATAAACATAATAGGAGAAAACTTATGAAGCCATGAATCAATTTCATTATCTTTTTTCCTTGTTCATGATTTATACTCAACCTATTCATTTACTTGCTATCAAACTCAAATTATCGGCCTCTGTTAAAAACTCAAATCGTTAAACAAACACGTACAAATCAACATTCTAAGCAATGTAACATAGAACAATTAAATCTCAAAAACACCAAGTAGATGGGATCGTCAAGCGAAGGTAGCTCTAGTAACTATTTCTCGCTAGCAAAATCTTGGAATGTAGGATACACTTATTTTTTAGCTGAGGCGAACTCGACTGTGCATGACATATATAACTGAAATGACTTTGGTTATAGAATTTAATGCTTACAGAGCTAATTAATACGAGTATAAAATATTCTCATAAGAACTAATATACGCCTGTGCATTAAGGAATGTTATTGATCATTTATTGTATTTACTATGCAGAATATAATTCTAGTTTCAAGATTCTGCAGAAACAAGAGTTCATTATCCCAGAACATCTAATGATCCATGACTGGGCTTTCACAGATTCTCATTATATATTGTTCGGAAATCGAATCAAACTTGACATTCTTGGTAATTTATGATGTCATTATATATTTATATAACATGCACTATATATATTCATATATGTTTTTGAACAAATAGTTGGTTATTTAATATGACTTATCTTTAATAAGACCATACCCGAAAAAAATATACAGGGTCAATGACAGCAGTATGTGGATTTACTCCAATGATATCAGCATTATCGGTGAATCCTAGCAAGTCAACGTCTCCGATATATTTGCTACCTCGTTTCCCTGAGCATGAAGGTGGAAGGGATTGGAAGGTGCCAATTGAAGCTCCTTCTCAAATGTGGGTACTTCATGTTGGAAATGCATTTGAAGAAAAAGATGGCAATGGAAATAAACAGATTCAGATACAAGCTAGCGGCTGTTCTTATAAGTGGTTCAATTTTCAGAAAATGTTTGGTACGTTTTGCCTCTAAACACGAAAAAAGAAAAAAGAAAATTCAATGTTTAATTTATACCAAAATACGTAAATTGCTATCTTTCGTCATTATCGCAACTCTAGAGCTGGTTCTAAATTCTGATTAAGTTGAACTTTAGTAATATAAATCCGACTCAAGTCAAGTTTGTCAAACACGAGCATCAAACAAACACCTGAAGAAACCTTCTAATTTCCAACGGTGATTTATTTTACAGGATATGATTGGCAAAGTGGCAAGTTAGACCCATCGATGATGAATGCAGAAAATAAAATCTTACCTCACCTTATCCAGGTTTCGATTGACATGGATGCTAGCGGAAATTGTGAAAAGTGTTGTGTGAATCCTCTGAATGATGAATGGGATAAAGCAACTGATTTCCCTGTTATCAATCGAGATTTTGGTGGAAGCAACAATACGTATGTGTATGCAGCAACATCTTTAGGTGGTCGTCGTGAATTGCCACATTTTCCATTTGATACAGTGGTGAAGTTCGATACTGTGAAGAATTCCACCCAAACATGGTCAGTGGGCACCCGGCGATTCATTGGTGAGCCCATTTTCGTATCAAAGGGTAGCGACGAAGATGATGGTTACCTTCTAGTTGTTGAGGTATGTGATCCAAAATTCCCTGAAAACGTATATATCAAATATAGTTCTGAAATATACTAATCTAATTTTGAGTGGCAAAAAGATATTAAAACGACAACTTATTTGCAGTATGCAGTATCAGAACAGAGGTGTTACCTAGTGATTTTGGATGCTAAGAAGATTGGGGATACAAATGCAGTTGTGGCAAGACTTGAAGTACCTAAATCATTGAATTTTCCTCTTGGATTTCATGGCTTTTGGGCAGCTGCTGATTCAAAAATGTAGACTAAACCATTACTGTAATTTTTTAGCATGTTAAAGAACTGCCTAGTGTTATATTTCTATTGTGTAATCATATTAAGATTCTATTGCATTCAGTTGACTTCTAGCAATGGCAACAATAACTATCACAATTCCGATCCATTTAACTTAAGTTGAATCAGTTTGGTTAAACTCTATCTCCAGTGAAGTAAATGAGTAAACAAAAATATGAGCAAAAAGTAACAGATCAAATGGGGGTGAAAGCTTCCAAAAATGTGTAACATCTTTTATTCCTTGTACGGCAAATGCAGTTTTTAAAAAATTAACAGATGCTAGCAGTCAAACAACTGAATAAAGCAACTCATACTAAATAAAATGAAAATAAAAAACTACTCAAATTTGCATTCTAAGCGAAGGTCGATAGAATTTAGTAAGGAAGATCGATCATTTCTCCATGCTCCTTGTGACAACGACTATCAAGAGCATAACTACAGAGAGTAGTAGTGAAGACCGTAGTTTCTCTTCCAACATATTGTCAGTCAATGTGGGTGTGCTCTCTTCTGTAAAAGATTGTAGTGTTTTCAACACAAAAATCTCTAATTTGTCGATCAAGTCCACGATTTTTGATTTCATGAACCCACAAATCCACTCAACAACGACAGATGTTGATTCAAGTTGATGCCTGTAGCTAGTGGCTGTCCCTGCAGTTGCTGTAGCTGCATTATAAACACAATGTTCATCGTGATAGTAAGCATGTGAATTTGAGACAGCAAATATGACGCTAACTCCTAAGCATTGCGACACCAATTGTGTTGCAGAATTATGACTTGAACTGTATGTGTGGTAATCAACTAATCATATGGTTGAATTACATCAATTTTTCCCAATTGAAAACTGTAAAATAACTTCAAAAGGAACTTTATTTGACTCATTTAGAAAATACACGTACCACGTTAAATTAGGTTCGATTAGTTTACTAAGGAGAAGAAAACAATAAACCTGCATGTGGCATTGGTCGCCCTTGAAGATCTTGAACCGCATCATTCACCAGGATGGCATTCCACACCCTAGTATCCGATGATAATGATAGTACTAGTCTCTACATAGTGATCAGAAATAAATGCAAAAACAAAAGAAAGATTTACAGTTAATTTTTAAAGATAAATAATGGCTGAACTAACTATTAACAAATCTAGAACAAAGATATTTTCGTTGCACTAAGTATAAATCATTATTTCCCTGCAATTTAAGAAAAAAACCAATTTGTAACAAGTAATTAATTTGTCACTAAGATTATAATCTTGGGCAAGAGCCAATAGAGCTGGGCAAAAAGAATGTCACAAATGAAAAAAGACAGAGGTGTGTTAGACATGTCGTCTAACAAAAATTTCATTAAATTGCCAAGTCAAAAACCACATCATGAATTAGAGCCACGAGCTTGACAAAAAACGACACCAAACCTGTGGTGAAAAACAATTTATCAAAAGAAGTTTTAAGGCGTTATGCCATTTGTGTCCATCCATCACAAAAGTGTCGCTACAACAAATGTCATTTTGTCACACTTTTGAAAAGTGTGTAGAATTATACTAAAGATATGTTAACAAAAATCTCAATCCTTAGAAACTGAATTTTCTCCCCCACTTTTAAGTGTACACATCATTTTTAACACTCAATTTCTTTCACATTCTTAAGTGTGGACAAATTGTAAACTCTTTAGAATTCCAAGTGTGAACAATTTTAATACAAATTTAAGAGAATTGATATCTACACCACATTTTTTGATGCATGCACCATAATTTGTGCATTACAGTTTGTACCGTACAATACTGTAATGCACAAATTATGGTGCATACATCAAAAGATGTGGTGTGAGTATCATCCCCCAAATTTAAGTGTGAACAGTCTTTTGATTTTAAAATTTGTTCACACTTATAAATGTAACTAATTTGTACACATTCATTGGGTGCTAATAAACTAAAAAAAAAATTTACCTACTTTTTAGAAGTGCGAAAGAAAAAGTGTGTAATTTTGACATTTTTGTTGTAGTGTCAATGTGTTAAAGGACTAATGTTCACAATTCAATAAACAAAGCTCTCTAAGAGTCTAGGAACCTGCATTTTTTACTTTTATGCTGTCAAAAAAGGTTGATTGGGTTTTATTTTAGCAATTACAGCAGGTTGTGAAATGGATAAGGTATGTATATACCTGAACTGAATGATCAGTTTGCAGCAGATGATATGCATCAAGAAGTCTCTTTTGATGCAAAGATTTCGTTAGTATCCTTGAGGAATCGTACATTGGCCTTTGCTCCATTATTTGCCCAAGTCCTCTAACTTCCACAACTGGTGAAGAAAATCCATTCATTACCCTAATTTCAAAATCAAAATCATTACATGATTAGAATTTTCCCCATCATCATTATCATGATTTACACATGCGAAACTTGGGACCTATTTGACATTGCATTTTTTAAAGTAATTAATAATTCATATCACTTAACTTCATTCGCAGATCAATTTTTAGCGTTTTTGTATATCGAAATTAATTATATTTATTATCTCTTCATATGCCTAGTCAAGCGTTTGGTTCAATAAGAATCACAAAAAACTAGAGATCAAATAAACCAATCTCAACCTTGTATTTTGTTTATCATAACAATAAGATTAACTTTCACCCTCATTTTTAAATATTAATTATCTCTAAAACCGTTGATCGTCTTACGTAACTAAGCATTCCAGCCCGACAAGCATAAATTTATCTTTCATTTGGTGTAAAATAACGAAACCCGCAAAAAACGATAAAGAAAATTCGTCGAAAGTATAAAATGTTGAATCTCTATAGTAACATAATTTTATTCTTGTTGCAATTGTGTAAAATGTTGCAACAGTAACTAAGCTTTTTTTGTTCTTCATTGATCTCACCCCACCTAGTCAAACAATTAGACGCAACAAAACTGGTTTGGGTTATGTTTCCTAAGGTATTTTCCTCAAAAGGTTTGATCAGAGGAAACTCTAACCCCATATCCCCCTTTTGGGTGCATGCCGAATTGCCAACCAATTACTGTTCCCCACTGACCTAGCCTAGACGGTACGTGAACACATATTTCAGTGATATTTTGTTCAGATGTCGGGATTAATCTAGGACCTAAACATTTGCTTCAAGAGAGTGATACCACTAAATCAATGTTCCACTGTGTCCTAGGGGATATATAAAATGTAAATACTTGAATAATAAGAATTTGTGAAACAGATATAGTTGATTATCTTGTTCTGACATTTCCATGCATCATAAACACATCTAACACTAAAAACTTATTTCTTCCAGCCATTTTGGTCATCAGTCATCACATGAAGTTATTTACATCCCATAATTACTTTCAAATTCCATGCAAAACCTCAGATCTCTACTAAGTAAACTAGAATAAGCAAAAAAACATTACCTTTGAAAATCGGACATCGCGTTTAGGACTTCAAGTTGAGAAGGAACAGATACAAGGTTGGTACTCTCATTGTAATACCCATTTGATATTTCTCCACTTTCATGCATGTACTCGTAACTTTCGGTCCATAAACCGGATGCAAAGCGAGAAAAAAGCGAAGAACGTGGTGGCAGAAAGTGGTAGTTCATAGCATTGGAGGTTGCCGCCGGTGTAGGTATCACTGCTCCTCCTCCCATGCTTACACAATTTTTAGGAGAAAAGAAAAAATCAATAAATGAAATTATAAAAGATTGTGTTCGTGTTTATCAAGATAATATAGGTTTTGTACTTATCTTTGTTTCCTTAATATTATTTGAAGAATCCTTAGGGTTTTTAAAGTAACACTTCAGTCCAGTTTCTCTTTTTATTATTGTTGCATAAGCATATATATATTGATTTGAGACTAATTAAAGAAACTTAAAACAATTTAGGGATGCTGATTTGCAATGGGATTTAAGGCTCAAATTATAGAAAAGACACTTGGAGAAGAAGTTTTGTATTTTCTTATATCATTGTAGTTTTAGGATTTATTAGTTAGAACCATTGACGGATTGACAATAGGGTACATCTCGGTAAATAATAAACTATAGAAAAAATTACACGTTTGGTCTCTGCGGTTTGCTCAGATTTCATGTTTAGTCCTTAAGTCGTTTTAATTACACCAGAGTTAGCTATTTTTGAAATCTTGTACTCATTTAGTCCCTATTTTGAATGGGCCCTTAGTTTATCCGTTAAGTGTTTGCGCCGTTAGTCCCTCAGTTAAGATTTTTTGCACCGTTAGTCCTTATTTTTGTAAATGAATTAAAAACTCGTTTTTATTCGCTTGCGTCCATCTCTTTTACGTTTTTATCCGTTTTTTATCACATTTTTGTCCAGTTTTTTTACGTGTTAGTCCATTTTTTTTACGTTTTCGTCTGTTTTTTTACGTTTTTGTTCTTTTTTTACGTTTTTGTCCGTTTTTAAACGTTTTCATCTTTTTTTTAACCATTTCGTTTGTTTTAATATGCTTTTATCCGTTTTTTAACGTTTTCTTCCCCGTTTTTTACATTTTCGTCTTTTCTTTACGTTTCTGTCCATTTTTTACGTTTTCATCCGTTTTTAACCGTTTTCATCTGGTTTTTTTACGTTTTTGTTTGTTTATATACGTTTTTGCCCATTTTTACGTTTTCGTTCGTTTTTACGTTTTCGTCTGTTTTTTTACGTTTTCTCCTATTTTTAAACGTTTTCAGCTGTTTTTTACGTTTTAATTTGTTCTTATACGTTTTTTACGTGTTCGTCCATTTTTTTACGTTTTCGTCCCCTTTTTTAGGTTTTCGTCCGTATTTTTACGTTTTTGTCCTTTTTATGTTTTCGTCCGTTTTTAAACGTTTTCATCTTATTTTACATTTTCGTTTGTTTTTATACGTTCTAGTCCCTTTTGTTACGTGTTTGTCTATTTTTTTACGCTTTCGTTCGTTTTTTACGTTTTTGTCCTTTTTTTACGTTTTCGTCTGTTTTTTTTACGTTTTCGTCCTTTCTTTACCTTTTCGTTTGTTTTTATATGTTTTTGTCCATTTTTATATTTCCATAAAAAACAGACGAAAACGTAAAAAAGATGAAAACGTTTAAAAACGGACAAAAACGTAGAAAACGGATAAAAAAGGACGAAAAAGTAAAAAAAAAATACTAAAATGTATAAAAACAAACAAAAACGTAAAAAAGATAGATGAAAACGTTTAAAAATCGATGACTAAAAAAGGAACAAAAACATTAAAAAAAAAAAAAAATTATGAAAACGTAAAAAAACGGACGAACACGTAAAAAAATGGACGAAAACGTAAAAAAATACGAAAACATTAAAAAAACAGTTGAAAACGTTAAAAAACGGACGGAAATGTAAAAAACGGAGAAAAACGAAGAAAAAAAACATACAAAACGTAAAAATGGATGAAAACGTAAAAAATGGACGAAAACGTAAAAAAAGGAATGAA
The DNA here is from genome assembly GCA_910596185.1 of Chrysanthemum makinoi. Classification (NCBI taxonomy): domain Eukaryota; kingdom Viridiplantae; phylum Streptophyta; class Magnoliopsida; order Asterales; family Asteraceae; genus Chrysanthemum; species Chrysanthemum makinoi. The sequence continues at coordinate 107,985,426 of OU343217.1, forward strand.
AACGTTTAAAATGGACGAAAACGTAAAAAACGGAAAAAAACGGCAAAACGTATAAAAACAAATGAAAAATGTAAAAAAACAAATGAAAACGTAAAAAATGGACGAAAACATAAAAAAGGTGACAAAAACGTAAAAAACATATGAAACGTTTAAAAACGAACGAAAATGTAAAAAGCGGACAAAAACGTAAAAGACGGACAAAAACGTTAAAATCTGAAAACGTAAAAAAATCTACAAAAACGTAAAAAAAGACGAAAACGTAAAAAAGAAGGCCGAAAACGAATGAAAACGAGTTTTTAATTCATTTTAAAAAATGTGGACTAACGGTGCAAAAAATCTTAACTGAGGGACTAATGGTGCAAACACTTAACGGATAAACTAATGGCCCACCCAAAGTATGGACTAAATGAGTGCAAGGTTTCAAAAATAGGTATCTCTAGTGTAATTAAAACGATTTTGGGACTAAACATGAAATCTGAGCAAACCACATAAACCAAACGTGTAATTTTTTCTAAACTATATTACAAAACGCCATGCATGAAGCATTATTGAGTTGATATTAAATGAGCGGTAAATCATACACAATTTATTATTTCAATTCCCCTCACACGCGCGCGCACACACACACACATATACATATCTATAACAGGATGCTCATGATATCATAATTCACCCGAAATGCCACGTAATGCCATGTAATGTCACGTAATGCCACCTAAGCAATTTATGTTCAGTCATCAAAATTCGGATATATTTTAAAAATTATGCCACTTGCAAGATTCGAACCTAGGGTGTTGGTAATATTAACAAAGATGATAACCACTAGACCAACACATATTTTGGAATATATCTTGCAAGTCAAAATCTATAAACTTATGCAACCAATTATCTAGGAGAATCCCTACAACTTAGGTAACCCTAATCAAACATAAAAATATACGTAAAAAAAACCTACAGTCATTCATAATATTTTTTTTCTCATATTGTAATTTAACAAAGGAATATGCTTATGCAAAGGAGATTTTTATGATTATTGAATCACCAGACAACCCATGATAGTAGCAAAACAATTCATTGTTAAACGACTTTCTCTCTTTTTTTTATGAAAACCCTAAGATGTTCATGTATCGTATTCAATTTAATTTATGCATGAGCATGTAACTAGATACAGGTGTTATATATTATTTGTGTTTTTTATATACTAATACAAACTTAAAATTTGTCTAAAGAATTAATTGTTTTATTGTAGGATATTGCTGTTAAGTTCTTTCTAAAGGATCATCCAACCCTAATCCAACAGGTTGTCTACAAAAGGTATTTACAAATACAAAAGGTTAATATAATACAAAAGATAGTATGAACGAGCAGTTCTTATTTGCATATTGAATTGGGGTTTTGATTATGGTACCAGAAGTTTAATGCATTGATTCCTGAACTAGGTATAAAAAATAATTTGTTTTCTTTTAATTTATGGTTTCTTTGTAGATGCATTAGTTTTTACTTATTCAATCTGTTTATCATTCCAGCTCACTCAACACAACACAGGTATTATCACTTTACCAATTCCTGCTTATATATGCCTTCAATTCTAATCCCATATCCCTTAATACTATTCTTCTTCCTTGATTTAAAAAATCATAAAATCTTTCGATCCAGTTGTTGTTGTTCTAACATTTTAATTTGTCAATAACATATACAAGGATGTCGTCAAAATACCATTTGCTCGCTAGGGTTTTAATGGGTATATCTATTATAAATCCTTTGTGTAATTTTATTTTGGTTCATAAAATAATTGGTTTTGTTGATTTAGGTAGTGTTTCAGATTTAGCTGTTTTGTTATGAGTTTTCTGGTTTTGATTTAGTTGTGAATGATTTACAGAAACCTGGTGAGGCAAAATTAGAGGCAAGAATATTTAAGTAGCATTCGTTTCAATATATTTACCTATGAAATATTGGTTTCTTGAAGAAGTTCTAGCCATGGACAACAATGGATTGTGGTAATTTATATTTGAAAAAGCTCATAAGCTGTGTTTCTTTGGCTTATAAGGAAATTAAATTGATCTTTTTGTACTTTAATAAGTTGCAATCATAACAGAAAAAGGTGAGCTTATGAGCTTAGTGAAGTAAATGAACAAAAAAGTGATTCAGGATTGAGCTTATGAGCTTAGTGAAGTAAAAAAATATTTTGGTTTCACGGAAGACATTTACAGCCTTGGATACAAGGACAGGAAAAGTCATAGCCGATGTGGCTGAAGGCGATGTAGAGGATATAAATCGTGTAGTTTCTGCTGCTCGCAAGGCCTTTGATGAAGGCCCATGGCCTAGAATGACTGCATATGTAAAATTACCTTCCATGCCCATTTCTTTGTACCTCTGTGAATAGTAAAATTTTTTTACTTAATGATCTGCAACTGCATGCTCAACTTTACAGGAGAGATCATGTATACTACTAAGATTTGTTGATTTGGTGGAAAAGCACAATGATGAGTTATCAGCTCTTGAGTCATGGAACAATGGAACACCTTATGAACAATCTGCAAAGACTGAAGTGCCAGGGCTTGCACATCTATTTCGTTATTATGCAGGTGTGTAAATAGTACTCATGAAATTTGATCACTTTTATTGGTTAATTGTACAATTTTTTTCTAAATAAGATACATATTATGTTCACGGAACGTGTAGGTTGGGCAGATAAGATCCATGGGCTGACGGTTCCAGCAGATGGACCTTATCACGTGCAAACTTTGCATGAACCAATTGGTGTCGGGGGTCAGATTATTCCATGGAACTTTCCTCTTCTTATGTTTGCTTGGAAAGTGGGGCCTGCCCTTGCTTGTGGCAACACAATTGTTCTGAAGACAGCTGATCAAACTTCATTGACATAATATCTCCACATATTCATCTAAAAAATTTTATTGCTAACAGATACAGGGCGAGATACCAAATGAACCAACCCTTAAAAATTCATAAAACACCACAGGAGGATCAATTGCAAAAGATGAAAAGAAACAGGTTTTCGCTAAAAACACTGCTGCGACAAAATCCGGATAGCTATAAGGTAACTTTTTAACCATAGACACTACTACCTATCGGCCGATTCAACACATGCAGTAACGTGACGCTTAAAACTCCTATCTGCCTATTGGCATCAAAATGTATATATGATCTTTAAGCTTCTTAATACTCATGCAATTGAAATTTATTCTATGTTAAACTATATTTGAGCCTTTTAGGTTATCTGATAGTTGACACTTGAGTATTCACTATAAATATATGTTCTTTTAAACTGATTACTCTATAGCGGCGATGATCAGTAGGGACTGCTTGAGTAAAATCTATTATGACCATGTTTTTCTGATATGAGATAGTTAAGAAATAGTGGTTAGAAAACTGATTACTGAGATAAATGTAAAATTACCTGTCTATTCTTATCGATTATCTGTTATGACCTTTCAAGTTGTAATGTAAACATTATGGTGACAAAGCTTCACTATATTATCATGGTTCGTCTAGCATTTTCTATGTGAATGGACCTCATTTATCTATAGGAAGTCAGTGGATCCAGCATTTCACAACTGGGAGCGTGATGGATTTTTTGGCATTGCTACACTTGCTTTAAATTGAAAGAATGAAAGCAGTCCAACGCTACTTATTGTAGCTTACGTAAGTATATCAGTTTTTCGATATATTACCTTTACATGTTGGTTTGAATGTACATATTGTTACAGATTTACATGTTTTACAGTCGGTAATCATATGATGTCAGAAAATGCAAGCACTATTTGAAGTCGTTCCATACATGCATTGTAAAATGCTAAAAAGAAATGCCACATGCTTTTTGGTAATAGTTCATCGGGTACATGCATACCCACTAACCAGCCAATTGAGCAAAAGCAATAATGTATTGAGACATATGATGTCAGAAAATGCAAGCACTATTTGAAGTCGTTCCATACATGCATTGTAAAATGCTAAAAAGAAATGCCACATGCTTTTTGGTAATAGTTCATCGGGTACATGCATACCCACTAACCAGCCAATTGAGCAAAAGCAATAATGTATTGAGAAAAAAGGTATGTCCAAGAATAACTGTTGGCGCTATCTAACTTCCTAAATGGTCTATTCACTAAAGAAATGAAGAACAAAACATGTTTCTGATCTAACGTTACACATTTTTTTATCATAATCCTAGGAATTCGACAGCTATGAACTAAACCAGCACCAGCAATGGCAATCTTCTCCTCCAAGGGACCGGACATTATAACCTTGGATATAATAAAAGTCAGTAACTTTTTTCATCTTTGTTAAATTTAGTTTTTAGCAACAGAAACTCGAATTCTCATAAGTTATGTCTGAAAATTTGAATGTAGCCTGAAATAACTGCACCAGGAATTTACAATTTGGAAGCATGGTCACCTATAGCGGCTCATAAGCTATTCCAAACACCAAAAATCAAAACCAGTATGTATGATGCTTTAAGCTAGCACCATAAGTATGTAACGTGTTACTTAAGGGGTGTTTCGATTAGCTTATTTTTGGGCTTATGAGCTTACTTAAAATTGAAAAGCTCATAAACTCATTTTTTTAGCTTATAAGCTCGGCTTGATAGCTGATAAGCCACAAAAGTGCGGTTATGATCCTTTTCAAGTTCGAATAAGCCCATAGGCCTGGAAACTAAACTAATCCAAACACCCATCAAGTATAATAGTTCATCCACTTTTATTGAAGTTAATGTTTTCCGATCTCATAATTGAATATTTTTTTCGCTTATGAGCTTACTTAAAATTTAAAATCTCATAAACTCTTTTTCTGGACCTTATAAGCTTATAAGCTCGACTTGATAAGATGATAATCTACAAATGTTGGCTTATGAGCTTTTTCAACCTGGAATAAGCCCATACACCTGGAAACTAAGCTAATCTCACCTTTCTGTATGAATTTTAAATATTTTATAAACATTAAATGCGCTGTTGATCTTAGGCTCTTAGCAAATGTCAGTTTTTTAGATGTGTTCTGTTAATCTTATTGTTTTTTATCAAAAAAGAAAGAAAGATAGAAACCAGAGCCCATAATGCACAATGTGTGGAAGTTGCTGAGGCTATGGGTATGGATATTGAACGTGACCTTGAAGCCTCGATGTTAGCTCAGCAGAAATGTCCCATCACCTGGCGATATCATGACTTTAATAGCTGCGGCCGCTACGAGTAAGTCCACATTCTTTTTTTTTCCCTTTATCTTCCATTGCAAATAAGCCTTTTTAGAGACCTTTCTCAGAACTCCACAAGAAGGAAATATGTGAATCAGTGACTATTGTTGAGACACCCCCAATGGTTGTCGTTGGGTTGGTTGGGTATGTCAAGACCCCACATGGTCTTCAGTAGCTGGAGAGTTTGGGCCAAGCATCTCAGTGAAAATGTCAAGAGGCATTTCTACAAGAACTGGTGCAAGTCAAAGAAGGCTGCAAGTACTCTTCAAAGTATGAAACTCAATCAGGAAAGAAGGATATTCAATCACAGTTGGAGAAAATGAAGAAATATGAAATGTCATCCAAGTTCTGGCCCACACTAAGATCCAAAAGATGAAAGGTTTGAAGTAAAAGAAGGCTCATTTGATAGAGATTCAAGTGAACGGTGGTGATGTGGCCTGAGAAAGTTGACTTTGGCTACAGTTTCTTTGAGAAGTGGGTCCCTATTGATGCTATTCCAAAAAGTTGAAATGATTGACATCATTTGTGTGACCAAGGGTAAGGGTTATGAAGGTGTTATGACACATTGTGGTGTGACCCGTTTGCCCCGTAAGACCTATCATGGGCTCCGTAAGGTTTCTTGTATTGGAGCTTGGCATCCAACTAGGGTTTCGTTCACTGTTGCAAGAGCTGGACAGAAGGGTTATCATCACAGGACTAAAATGAATAAGAACATTTACAAGCTAGGGAAGGCTGGTCAGGAGTCTCATTCTGTAAGAATTAAATATGAAAGGTGAACAAACAACCCACTTTTTTTTGTTTTGTTTTTATTTTATTTAGTTTACTTGCATTCTAAATGTTGAATATATCTCGTGTAGGACTGAGAAGGAGATAACCCCAATGGGAGGATTCCCACACTATGGTGTCGTGAAAGATGATTTTCTAAAGATTAAGAGATGTTGTGTGGGACCAAAGAAACGTGTGGTTACATTGAAGCAGTCATTGTTGGCCCAGACATCCAGGCTTACTTTGGAGGATATTAAACTGAAGTTCAATGATACATCTGGTAAGAACGACCATGGTTGTTTCTAGAATGTTGAAAAGAAAGCCAAGTTTTACAACCGACCATCAAAAGTATCAGAATTACAGAGGATCTTTAACTTTAACAAGTTATTTTATGTTGGTTTAAGAACATCAGTTGTTAGTTATGTCTCAAGAGTTTTGCCTTGGAAACTGTTTTGGTATTTGTCATGAAACTTCTATCTATGTTATAATCAGTATCTTTTGGATTGCAAACAACTTTTAAGGCTTATGGGAGTGTCTGTCATTGAGGTAACATTGTCGATTACAAGTGTTTGAGCTCTTACATTATTCTCAAATCAGCTTACATATCATACGACTCATGGAGCTTATAAAGAGGGTATCAGCGCTTCAATGAGAAGCTGTGAATCAGGCATATTGGCCAATCTATAATTTACCAAATGCAATATTAATGTAAATAAGTTTGTAAACACGAAGGTTTTCAAACTTTATATTTTCTCGTATTCGACAAACATAAATTTTTTTTCTGTTCTTAATGCATTCATTTTATTTTTGTTCAATTTTAGTAATTTGCACTTTAGTAAAACAATACAACTACTGACAAATAGGATAATAAACTAAATAAACAAGTTTATGCAACTCTTATTTTTTTTAAACACAGTACATCATAGTAGGGTACGCGTGTGTGACACCTACATTTCCAAATTAACAACACTTTTTTTAAACGCGACGCTTACATACTACTAAATACAACCTATAAACCGTACGAGATTAATTAATTTATGAGACATTAGTTTATTCAAAAACAAACATCCAAAATAAAACAAACTATATGAAAACATTAAAAACCGTAAACTAAATTAAACTTGGAATTCATCAAGCAAAAAATCACAAGTCGTGCCCGCCCGGTGTTAATAATATAATAAGAAGAATAATGCAATTAAAATAACAATAACATATTATTAAAATATCAACAACAAACGTCGTGTATAAAGAAGCTCTATTTAGGATATAATGTTCATGTACAAACAATTTAACACTGCAATAATAAAAATCATATCACAATTAAAATAGCAAAACAATTGTTTGTTAATATATATATAACTCTATGTAAACGTAAACCATACTCAACTAAATTAAACTTGGAATTAAACAAACAAGAAATCACAAGTCGTGCCCGCCCTTGGGCGGGCTTAAACGGCTAGTATGTATATATATACATATATGTATATATATACATATATGTATATATATACATATATGTATATATATATACATATATGTATATATATACATATATGTATATATATATATATACATATATGTATATATACACATATATGTTTATATATTGTTAGGTCACCATAATATAAACACACAAGTATATTAAGATGTAAAATAGAAAGAGAGAAAGGAGAGAGAGGTCGGAACTTCACACACACAAGGATAATAAATGATTATGCATAAAATGAGAAGAATCAACACCCTCCTAAGAGGGTTTACATAGTATTTATAGGCAAGGGAGCTAGGGAAACACTTCTAGTCCTTTCCCTTAGGCTTTTGGACCTTTGCATAGACTCATGGGCTTAATACATAAGCCTAGCATCATTACAAACATATAAATCTAATTAGCAACCTATTACAATACTAGTGACTGACACTTGAATAATGTTTACACGTAATCCCAAAAATCTCCCCCTAAGGGTTGGTCATCAAATATATATGATTGTTTGACGTCTTTCTAGCATTCTTCTTTCTTGTGAGTAGACATGCTTTGAATTCTTTGACTTTATCAGCTTGACGTCTTTTATTTTTCTTTGTTCATAGTTCAGTTGAGGTGATCATATGTTGTTTTTCGCCATTCGTCAACTTCTTTGGTTTAGGTGTCTCCACGTCTTTCTCCACCATGCTCAAACTTCTTTTGAATTTGAATTCCAAGTGAGACGTAGTTCCTGAGTCTTTAAACTTTGTAGATTCTTTGATTTTGACAAAGAATCATTTTAACTTTGTGTTGCCTTTGATTTGATGAGAACTTTCATGTGTGATGTTGTTGGTATGAGCATGGGGAAGTGGTGCGGCCTTTCCTCCAAGTAACAATCATCAGTACCTGCATGAATATGTTAGTGAAAAATACCAATCGATCACGGTGGACTTTTCTTGAAGAATTGACCACTACGATTGTTTTACTGATGAATGTCTTGATTCCATTCACCTTGGTCGGGCGAATCAACCGTCCAAATCCCGTTGAGGGACAATTATCATTACATTGAATAAATTCAAGTAATGACCCACATCTTCAGGACTCAATTCATGAAAGGAATCTCCTTAGCGGGATTTCCAGCACTTACAAGTTCGAATGTCGAGGGTGTTAACAGCATAGTGTGAAAACACATCTCTAATTCTTACAAAGGTTGTTCATGGACTAGAGGCCCTCAAGTAGGCTAACACGATATACCGAAGTATATCTACAATTCAGGTGAGTCACTGAGGTATACCGAAGCATCACCTAATGACTGTAGAGCGTTTGAGACACACTAAGCGTAACCCGCAAGGGGTTACCGAAGTGACCTCTTTGTCAGGGCTGTTTGATGTTAACCCTGGCAGGAGTTTCCATTCAATCACTGAGGATCACAACTGTGAATCCTCTCATAAATGTTCTTGACAGATTACTAAGATCTGCATAGGACTCTAGAATGTATCACTTGTGTCCTTATTGTTGAACAACAAGTGATGAAAAATCAAGTGTTCCTAAGAGATCTTTTAATGAATCTCGTGGCTCTAGACTCAATTAGTGCATTTTGGTTTTCCTATGCGGAGACTAGGGAGAGGGTCTCCTTCTTCAATACCAACTATCTCTAAGAGAAAGTCGATAGACTACGCAAGGTTTCCTGTGAGAATGAAACAAGCTCTTTTGAGAGAACTTGAGTGGCTTAGAAGGTTTAGTGCATTGCGTCACTGGGTCCATGACGACTTTGTCTTCAATACCGGTGTCATCTTTGTGACAACCAGTATCATATGAGTTGAACTCGGTGTCTACCCTAAGTTGAATCATATGGAGGGCTATTTCTTTTCACCCTTTTCTTTAACTTTTCTTTTTAGTTCTTCAACTCCTTCTTTCTCTGTTTCTCATATTCTCCTTTTTTTCAATCATACCTAAGGACTTCTAAATTCTAACTATTGGTGATGTCCTTGGGTACATCCCTCCGGCTTTGGCGGATCATAGGACGTTTATTCCTAAACTTAGTCACCTTATAACTCCACGACTATCATATGTTGCCATTAAGCCATTCAATTGAAAATCTCTCAAAGCGTTTATGAATAGAAACATGTTTTGAAACACTTTGAGAGGTTTGTATTTTCATAAATACTCTCCCTCCACATGTGCTTATGAGTTTTGACTTAAATCTGCACAGTGAGGGTAGAGCGCGCAATTTTGAATTGGTCGACTCCTGATAGACAATTCCCTGTGAGACACGGTTACGTTGTATAGTTAAAGAGTTCCATTGTCAGCTTTTAGGTGACAACTAGCTCTAATAACTACCTTGAAGATGTGAACAAACCTTGAAAAGGTTGTCAAACCCGTCAAAATTCATGTCTATCAAGAGTTTCTCGAATTGGTACGATCTACTAAGACATGTCTTGAAGACAAGTCTTTTCGATTACTGACATTTCAAAGCTCGTCAATTCATTGGTTAAGTCTTAGCACTTTGAGATTCCATTTACTTTTCAACATAGTTTGATCACTTATATTTTTCTCCCCCTAAAAAATGGCATATTGATGTCGTTTTTGATGAAATACTGATTTAAAATATGACCATTATGAGTTTTGCGGGAAGATTTCCACAAGAACTTTTCATTTGAACAAAATTATATGCAAATACTCCCCCTCAACAAGTAATATTAACTTTTGAGGTGTTGAAATACGAGAGGGAATACTTGTTCTTTTGAGCTAAATTATGAAAAATATTGAAAGTTTGATTAATTTTACTCAAAAGTAAGATGTTAGGAATTAGAAATTCCGTAGTGAAGAGTCGGTCACCCCAAATATAATCTAGCATAAGTTAGCTCGTAGACTTATCGTTATTTACGTTATTTAGTAGTTTATTAGTTAGTTAGTAGCGTAGAATAGTTTAGTGTAACACCGTGGAGGAATGACGGGTCTTTACCCACTGTATGCCTGATCCACAGTCCGACAGGAGGACGTTTAGGTTGTAAACTATAAATACCCTCTACCTCCCAAGGTATAGGGTTGGAACTTCTAAGCTAACCTTGCATTTTGTGTTTTATCTCTCTCTCTAGAATTCCCTCTCCTCTCTTCATCTCTCTAACCATGGCTTACTTGTTTAATCATAATCCTAGATCACCCGAATCATCAAAAAAAATATTATACACGATCCTACAATTGGTATCAAAGCCATGGTTATTGTGTTGTGTTTATTTGTGTGGTTTCGTATCATGGTTTGAAGCTGTTTTTTTACCATATTTTTCGGTTCTGAAATCTTCTTCGTATCCATTGTGTTAACTGTTTTTAACATGTGTGGTATCAAATGGTCAAAATATCTCTTTTTGCTTAATCAGTATTATACATCTGCTTTTGTGTCATCTTTATGTCCAAACTGTTTTTGTATCTCATTCTTCTTGATATTTTTGGTATCATTTCCGTGATTATTTGTGGTCATAAAGGTCATAACGGGTCAAAACAGATGGGTCTAAATGTAGCTTTTCTGGGTCTATACTAAATGGTCTTGAAATTTTCTTGGATGCGGTTTGGTTTTTTCTTGGATGCGATTTGGCGCATTTTTGAATGCGACTTGTCAATATGTCCCGATTCTATGAACCTGATGCGAGTTGCACCTTGCTTTTGAGCGTTTTGTCTACTCTCTGTCCAGATACAACGTATCTGAAGCGAGTTGTGTACTGGCAGGAAAATTATGCGAGTTGTCTTAAAATCTGGGTATGCGAGTTGTTATTAACAGATAAGATGCAGTTGACTTTTGAGTCAACTGCGAGTTGATTAAAAGTATTGATGCGACTTGACTCATATTGATGCGACTTGACAGAAAAACGAGATGAAGAAGAAAACAAGACCATGACCAATAACAAATACCAACTACTCATCGACCTCAGTAACATACATCATTGGTCCATGGTTTTAACACCACATCAATCAATGACTCATTCTGTTTAACACCAAGAATAAACCTACGAGACCTCAGTTTACTTAACCATTCGTCACCAAAGGAATCAATAAAAATATAAAGGATCTCATATTTGTCTCTCAAAGATTTTCAAGGTTTCATCAAGCCTCAAGGGCCAATCACATGAGAACAAAAATCATCATAAATCGACCCAATCTAAATATGATAAACACGTCAACGATCTCAGCTTTGCTCGTTGTGTGTGTGGTTCTACAAACACATAGATCTCTAAGGATCTATACACAAACGAGCTTGTGCCTCATTGATCAATCTAGGAGTTTAATCTCTTTGTAATATCCGAATCTTTAATGAAAAAAATCAACTATCACGAATGATTAATTGGTCTCTTCTGATTCGTTCAAAACTAAAAAAAATGAATCAATATACCTACATGGGTTTCGAGCATCATGCCATCCCTGTGGCATACTACTTTGGACACCAAACTGCTTAAGCCATCCCTGTGGCAAGCGTATTCTTAAAATATGAATGCTCTTGTTCTCGTCGTTTGATGTGTTCGATATGGTGTTCATCATCAATGGTTTGTTGATTTATAATAAGTATTGGTGGTGACAGAAGCACTTTAGAATAAAGGATGAAAAGGTTTGGAGGCGCCTGATTATGTGAGATAGTTGAATGGAGTTATTTTAGGGTTGGTGAAGTTTATTATTCGTCTGCTGTGATAAGTTGTGAGATTAGGGTTGGATGACATGTATATGCGCTTATATATACCCTTGTAATTAGGGCATATTGGTGAATTATTTGGATGGACCTTGTGGTATCTTGGATGAATATTGAATTCACACGTGGGCTTGGAACTGAATTGGGCTTGATTACAATGGTTTCAATGAAAACGTTATTGGCCTATTATTGATATCATTGGGTTAAGTTGACTTTATTTCATCCTAATATTTGATCATGATGTGTTGTCTCATGGGCTTATACGTATGACATGGGCTTATGTAAATTGCAAGTTAGACGTTAGGCCTAATTTTATTATGGACTGGGTCATTTCGTGCTAATTGAATCGGGTCGCCTTTAAGTGGTGATATGTGATATTGGATATAGTTATGGTCCGTGCCATCATTGGATATTGTTACATGCTCTTGAATTAGGATTTATGGTTTATTGTAATTTATGGTAAGCGTGTTTTATCTAGATGAGGTGAGTTGACGATGAGATTTGTTGGGATATGAGAGTTGATCATGAGTTTTGATGACAAGATTGGTTGAAGAAATTTGTCGATAAGATTTGGTATGATGATAAGAGTTGTTGTGGTATGCGGTTTGGTACTTTGGTTATACATTTTCACGAAGAATATTACGTCATGCGCTTGAATTAATGGTTGAACAATGTTGACTATAGAGTTTTCATACGATATTTCTCATTGGGATTTGAAGTGAGGTTTTCCGGGCGCGTTTCCTTATTTCGTCTTCTTTCTTTCTACCCTTCCGCGAAAGATGACTTGTTTTGAGCGTTTATTGGATGTGATAATGGCTTGACTATTTAGTTACTTTTGTGATTCTTTCTCACTTAACCCACAACGTAGCTATCACTTCGGTATCTCACGCAGTTGAGGATACGTCAAGAGGTTTTGTACATTGTGTACACCGTTTCATTTTCACAAGGATTAGAACAAGCTTAAGTAGCAAATCTGGGAAATTCTACTTCATGTTCAAATCTGGTATATCGGGTTTACTTCACCAAGTGGTCACAGCAATAGCCGACAGAATATGTGGAAAATGTGCTTGCCAAAGTATTTAATTATTGAGATGTGATCAGCAATTCTCTTGGGATATTTGACACCACATAATGTTAGAGATTCTTCACAGTCTAAGCAAAATCTCCCAAGAATCTTCAGTGTCTTTCATGATTTCTGAAGATGTTTGCTTATGACAAGAACTTCTCGAGTAAATGGTCGTACACGTTATGATGCTTCCGAAAGTTCGAAACCATCATGGGGGAGAAACGTGTACTTTGATGTTTTACGATCAACCTCCAGGGGAAAGTAGTGTATACTACTCTACTTAGTATGGTTTGTGAAGTTGTCTACATATGGCTAAAGAATTGTTGATGATATTGTTGAAGATGGAGAATGAACCGCTGCATGTTCCCCTAAAACAGATATTCACTAAAATCAAAGTTGTCATAACACATTCAAGTTGACATTGTTTACGGTTTTGTCTTGATTTTGTAAAATCCCGCGAAAGAATCTATTTCTCGGTTTAAATCATAGACTTGTAAAATCCTGTGACAATGGAAACATCCTGGTAATTGTAAAGTGCATTTCCGAATCTATCTTATGGTTTATTCTTGGTTTTGTAAAATCCCGCGAAAGAAACTATTTCTCGGTTTAAACCATAGAATTGTAAAATCCCGTAATGATGGAACCATCCTGGAGAAAAGAAAGTGTATTTCGGGATCTTATTTGATGTTGGCGCTACGGTTTCTGTTTCAAAGAAGAGATAAAAGGGTGTACTTCATGAATTGGATGTGTGTTTGGATATTCGTCATGGCAGTTTGGTTATTTCAAGGTTTTACGGGGTTATGTGCTTTTAACCATGGTCGGGATGAAAATCATTATCATAGTTCACTTAAAACGTCAAAGGAGGCTAGATTTGAGCTTTTAACCAGAAGATGTGACAACAGGGTTAATTCACTATTATTTATTTGAGGTTGAAGTGAAATATCACGGCGAGGTAGTGTACTTAGTATCTGATAGTATCGGGGATGGTTGGATGAAGATTCTTCAAGATCCTTGTTCGAGCTTAGTATCAAAAACGAAGACTTGGAAATCTAGTTATTGTTGGGTGACTTTTCCTTTTCTTTTACCACTTGGGGGAATTGGGCTCTTACCACCACAAAATAACTATCACTTTAAGAAGTTACGTTGTAGTGCTCAGTGTCACATTCAATTGTGGATTTTCAAGAGGTGATGTACGTCTTATACTTGATGGTTGGTTGGATGAAGAGTATAGAGTACTTAGAGATTCAATGGAGGATGAACTCTCGACACCGCTCTTTGTTACATATGTGCAAGTTTAAGTCACGAGTTCGGGTTAGTATACTTCAGGATCAAATTCATCATATTGGGTTTTCTCCATCAGCTGTCACGACAAAGAGCCTATGGAATGATAATGGGATTGATAACAAGTTTGCCAAGAGAGATTGAAAAGAGATAGATTACGACGTTTGAACACAACAGTTCAAGCCTCGTTCCTCAAAGAAAGAAAAGTGTACGCTTAAGTGCGCATTATCTTCGGAAGAAGAGAAATCTTCTTATTTATGACCATTCTCATCAACATGCTTCATACTTTTTCCTTGCGCTTTCAGTTATCAAGTGAACCGGACTATCGTTGCTAGTTCTCTTATTCCACTTGCTCAATTAAAATGGCGATGGCGACATCATTTGCAACCTTTGAGGGGGAGAAGTGTGAAGAGACTACATTTTAAAGATATTCACTTGTTTAATCAAGAATGGCATCTCCGTATGCAATTCTTGAGGGGGAGAAGAAGTATGATAACTCTACATGTTGAGTTACATTTGAGAATATATGGTCAAACGGCTCCTAACTTATGTAAGAACCGAGCTTATTCTTATCGGATCATCTTCACATGTAGTTTCTTCTAAGAGCCGTTGGTTGACATCTTCACACGGGCTGATATGATTAAATGACAAAGTGCTTCTAGTTGCTGGGCTGATTTCTTTGATGACCATCTTTCTGTTCTTGTTTGATTGGGAGGGATTTTAGTTAAGGAGATTTGCTACATATAAGGTAATTGGAACGCATTTGGGAGGGATTTCTATTGCCCATTTTTACGTTTTCGTTCGTTTGTACGTTTTCGTCTGTTTTTTTATGTTTTCTCCTAAACGTTTTCAGCTGTTTTTTACGTTTTAATTTGTTCTTATACATTTTTTACGTGTTCGTCCATTTTTTTACGTTTTCGTCCATTTTTTTAGGTTTTCGTCCGTATTTTTACGTTTTTGTCCTTTTTTATGTTTTTGTCCGTTTTTAAACGTTTTCATCTTTTTTTTACATTTTCGTTTATTTTTATAGGTTCTAGTCCCTTTTGTTACGTGTTTGTCTATTTTTTTACGCTTTCGTTCATTTTTTACGTTTTTGTCCTTTCTTTACGTTTTCGTCTGTTTTTTTTACGTTTTCGTCCTTTCTTTACGTTTTCTTTTGTTTTTATATGTTTTTGTCCATTTTTATATTTCCATAAAAAATGAAAACGTTAAAAAGATGAAAACGTTTAAAAACGGACCAAAACGTAGAAAACGGACAAAAACGGATAAAAAATGACGAAAAAGTAAAAAAAAAAACAGACTAAAACGTATAAAAACAAACAAAAACGTAAAAAAAATAGATGAAAACGTTTAAAAATCGATGGCTAAAAAAGGGACAAAAACATAAAAAAAAAAAAAAAAAAAAAAAAGATAATGAAAACGTAAAAAAACGGACGAACACGTAAAAAACGTAAAAAAGGACGAAAACATTAAAAAAACCAGATGAAAACGTTAAAAAACAGACGGTAATGTAAAAAACGGAGAAAAACGAAAAAAAAAACATACGAAAACGTAAAAATGGATGAAAACGTAAAAAATGGACGAAAACGTAAAAAAAACGAATGAAAACGTTTAAAATGGACGAAAACGTAAAAGACGGAAAAAAACGGCAAAACGTATAAAAACAAATGAAAAATGTAAAAAAAACGGACGAAAACGTAAAAAAGGTGACAAAAACGTAAAAAACATATGAAACGTTTAAAAACGAACGAAAATGTAAAAAGCGGACAAAAACGTAAAAGACGGACAAAAACGTTAAAATGCGAACGAAAACGTAAAAAAATCTACGAAAACGTAAAAAAAGGACAAAACGTAAAAAAGAAGGCCGAAAACGAATAAAAACGAGTTTTTAATTCATTTTAAAAAATGAGGACTAACGGTGCAAAAAATCTTAACTGAGGGACTAACGGAGGGACTAATGGTGCAAACGCTTACGGATAAACTAATGGCCCACCCAAAATATGGACTAAATGAGTGCAAGGTTTCAAAAATAGGTAGCTCTAGTGTAATTAAAACGACTTTGGGACTAAACATGAAATCTGAGCAAACCACATAAACCAAACGTGTAATTTTTTCTAAACTATATTACAAAACGCCATGCATGAAGCATTATTGAGTTGATATTAAATGAGTGGTAAATCATACACAATTTATTATTTCAATTCCCGTCACACACGCGCGCACACACACACACATATACATATATACATATATGTATATATATATATACATATCTATAACAGGATGCTCATGATGTCATAATTCACCCGAAATGCCACGTAATGCCATGTAATGTCACGTAATGCCACCTAAGCAATTTATGTCCAGTCATCAAAATTCGGATATATTTTAAAAATTATGCCACTTGCAGGATTCGAACCTAGGGTGTTGGTAATATTAACAAAGATGATAACCACTAGACCAACACATATTTTGGAATATATCTTGCAAGTCAAAATCTATAAACTTATGCAACCAATTATCTAGGAGAATCCCTACAACTTAGATAACCCTAATCAAACATAAAAATATACGTAAAAAAAACCTACAGTCATTCATAATATTTTTTTTTCTCATATTGTAATTTAACAAAGGAATATGCTTATGCAAAGGAGATTTTTATGATTATTGAATCACCAGGCAATCCATGATAGTAGCAAAACAATTCATTGTCAAACGACTTTCTCTCTTTTTTATGAAAACCCTAATATGTCCATGTATAGTATTCAATTTAATTTACGCAGGAGCATGTAACTGGATACAGGTGCTATATATTATTTGTGTTTTTTACATACTAATACAAACTTAAAATTTGTCTAAATAATTAATTGTTTTATTGTAGGATGTTGCTGTTAAGTTCTTTCTAAAGGATCATCCAACCCTAATCCAAGAGGTTGTCTACAAAAGGTATTTTACAAAAATATAATACAAAAGATAGTATGAACGAGCAGTTCTTATTTGCATATTGAATTGGGGTTTTGATTATGGTACCAGAAGTTTAATGCATTGATTCCTGAACTAGGTATAAAAAATGCTTTTTTTTTTCTTTTAATTTATGGTTTCTTTGTAGATGCATTAGTTTTTACTTATTCAATCTGTTTATCATTCCAGCTCACTCAACACAACACAGGTATTATCACTTTACCAATTCCTGCTTATATATGCCTTCAATTCTAATCCCATATCCCTTAATACTATTCTTCTTCCTTGATTTAAAAAATCATAATATCTTTCGATCCAGTTGTTGTTGTTCTAACATTTTAATTTGTCAATAACATATACAAGGATGTCGTCAAAATACCATTTGCTGCTAGGGTTTTAATTGGGTATATCTATTATAAATCCTTTGTGTAATTTTATTTACTGGTTCATAAAATAATTGGTTTTTGTTGATTTAGGTAGTGTTTCAGATTTAGCTGTTTTGTTATGAGTTTTCTGGTTTTGATTTAGTTGTGAATGATTTACAGAAACCTGGTGAGGCAAAATTAGAGGCAAGAATATTTAAGTAGCATTCGTTTCAATATATTTACCTATGAAATTTTTGGTTTCTTGAAGAAGTTCTAGCCATGGACAACAATGGATTGTGGTAATTTATATTTGAAAAAGCTCATAAGCTGTGTTTCTTTGGCTTATAAGGAAATTAAATTGATCTTTTTGTACTTTAATAAGTTGCAATCATAACAGAAAAAGGTGAGCTTATGAGCTTAGTGAAGTAAATGAACAAAAAATTGATTCAGGATTGAGCTTATGAGCTTAGTGAAGTAAAAAAATATTTTGGTTTCACGGAAGACATTTACAGCCTTGGATCCAAGGACGAGAAAAGTCATAGCGATGTGGTGGCTAAGGTGTAGAGGATATAAATTGTGTAGTTTCTGCTACTCGCAAGGCCTTTGATGAAGGCCCATGGCCTAGAATGACTGCATATGTAAAATTACCTTCCATGCCCATTTCTTTGTACATGTATGAATAGTAAACTTTTTTTACTTAACGAGTTATCAGCTCTTGAGTCATGGAACAGTGGAAAACCTTATGAACAATCTGTAAAGACTGAAGTGCCAGGGCTTGCACGTCTATTTCATTATTATGCAGGTGTGTAAATAGAACTCATGAAATTTGATCACTTTTATTGGTTAATTGTACAATTTTTTTCTAAATAAGATACATATTATGTTCACGGAACGTGTAGGTTGGGCGGATAAGATCCATGGACTGACGGTTCCAGCAGATGGGCCTTATCACGTGCAAACTTTGCATGAACCAATTGGTGTCGTGGGTCAGATTATTCCATGGAACTTTCCTCTTCTTTTGTTTGCTTGGAAAGTGGGGCCTGCCCTTGCTTGTGGCAACACAATTGTTCTGAAGACAGCTAAGCAGACTTCATTGACATAATATCTCCACATATTCATCTAAAAAAATTTATTGCTAACAGATACAGGGCGAGATACCAAATGAACCAACCCTTAAAAATTCATAAAACACCACAGGAGGATCAATTGCAAAAGATGAAAAGAAACAGGTTTTCGCTAAAAACACTGCTGCGACAAAATCCGGATAGCTATAAGGTAACTTTTTAACCTTAGACACTACTACCTATCGGCCGATTCAACACATGCAGTAACGTGACGCTTAAAACTCCTATCTGCCTATTGGCATCAAAATGTATATATGATCTTTAAGCTTCTTAATACTCATGAAATTGAAATTTATTCTATGTTAAACTATATTTGAGCCTTTTAGGTTATCTGATAGTTGACACTTGAGTATTCACTATAAATATATGTTCTTTTAAACTGATTACTCTATAGCGGCGATGATCAGTAGGGACTGCTTGAGTAAAATCTATTATGACCATGTTTTTCTGATATGAGATAGTTAAGAAATAGTGGGTAGAAAACTGATTACTGAGATAAATGTAAAATTACCTGTCTATTCTTATCGATTATCTGTTATGACCTTTCAAGTTGTAATGTAAACATTATGGTGACAAAGCTTCACTATATTATCATGGTTCGGCTAGCATTTTCTATGTGAATGGACCTCATTTATCTCGAGGAAGTCAGTGGATCCAGCATTTCACAACTGGGAGCGTGATGGATTTTTTGGCATTGCTACACTTGCTTTAAATTGAAAGAATGCAAGCAATCCAACGCTACTTATTGTAGCTTACGTAAGTATATCAGTTTTTCGATATATTACCTTTACATGTTGGTTTGAATGTACATATTGTTACAGATTTACATGTTTTACAGCCGGTAATCATATGATGTCAGAAAATGCAAGCACTATTTGAAGTCGTTCCATACATGCATTGTAAAATGCAAAAAAGAAATGCCACATGCTTTTTGGTAATAGTTCATCGGGTACATGTATACCCACTAACCAGCCAATTGAGCAAAAGCAATAATGTATTGAGAAAAAAGGTATGTCCAAGAATAACTGTTGGCGCTATCTAACTTCCTAAATGGTCTATTCACTAAAGAAATGAAGAACAAAACATGTTTCTGATCTAACGTTAAATATTTTTTTATCATAATCCTAGGAATTTGACAGCTATGAACTAACCCAGCACCAGCAATGGCAATCTTCTCCTCCAAGGGACCGGACATTATAACCTTGGATATAATAAAAGTCAGTAACTTTTTTCATCTTTGTTAAATTTAGTTTTTAGCAACAGAAACTCGAATTCTCATAAGTTATGTCTGCAAATTTGAATGTAGCCTGAAATAACTGCACCAGGAATTTACAATTTGGAAGCATGGTCACCTATAGCGGCTCATAAGCTATTCCAAACACCAAAAATCAAAACCAGTATGTATGATGCTTTAAGCTAGCACCATAAGTATTTAACGTGTTACTTAAGGGGTGTTTCGATTAGCTTATTTTTGGGCTTATGAGCTTACTTAAAATTGAAAAGCTCATAAACTCATTTTTTTAGCTTATAAGCTCGGCTTGATAAGCTGATAAGCCATAAAAGTGCGGTTATGATCCTTTTCAAGTTCGAATAAGCCCATAGGCATGGAAACTAAACTAATCCAAACACCCATGAAGTATAATAGTTCATCCACTTTTATTGAAGTTAATGTTTTCCGATCTCATAATTGAATATTTTTTTCGCTTATGAGCTTACTTAAAATTTAAAATCTCATAAACTCTTTTTCTGGACCTTATAAGCTTATAAGCTCGACTTGATAAGCTGATAATCCACAAATGTTGGCTTATGAGCTTTTTCAACCTGGAATAAGCCCATACACCTGGAAACTAAGCTAATCTCAAAACATTGGCTTATCTAGGATGAAACGGAAGATCCTAGTTCGGTTGATTGCAAACACTTTTCTGTATGAATTTTAAATATTTTATAAACATTAAATGCGCTGTTGATCTTAGGCTCTTAGCAAATGTCAGTTTTTTAGATGTGTTCTGTTAATCTTATTGTTTTTTATCAAAAAAGAAAGAAAGATAGAAACCAGAGCCCATAATGCACAATGTGTGGAAGTTGCTGAGGCTATGGGTATGGATATTGAACGTGACCTTGAAGCCTCGATGTTAGCTCAGCAGAAATGTCCCATCACCTGGCGATATCATGACTTTAATAGCTGCGGCCGCTACGAGTAAGTCCACATTCTTTTTTTTTCCTTTATCTTCCATTGCAAATAAGCCTTTTTAGAGACCTTTCTCAGAACTCCACAAGAAGGAAATATGTGAATCAGTGACTATTGTTGAGACACCCCCAATGGTTGTCGTTGGGTTGGTTGGGTATGTCAAGACCCCACATGGTCTTCGCAGTCTGAACAGAGTTTGGGCCAAGCATCTCAGTGAAAATGTCAAGAGGCATTTCTACAAGAACTGGTGCAAGTCAAAGAAGAAGGCTTTCAGCAAGTACTCTTCAAAGTATGAAACTCAATCAGGAAAGAAGGATATTCAATCACAGTTGGAGAAAATGAAGAAATACTGAAATGTCATCCAAGTTCTGGCCCACACTAAGATCCAAAAGATGAAAGGTTTGAAGTAAAAGAAGGCTCATTTGATAGAGATTCAAGTGAACGGTGGTGATGTGGCACAGAAAGTTGACTTTGGCTACAGTTTCTTTGAGAAGTGGGTCCCTATTGATGCTATTCCAAAAAGTTGAAATGATTGACATCATTTGTGTGACCAAGGGTAAGGGTTATGAAGGTGTTATGACACGTTGTGGTGTGACCCGTTTGCCCCGTAAGACCTATCGTGGGCTCCGTAAAGTTTCTTGTATTGGAGCTTGGCATCCAACTAGGGTTTCGTTCACTGTTGCAAGAGCTGGACAGAATGGTTATCACCACAGGACTGAAATGAATAAGAACATTTACAAGCTAGGGAAGGCTGGTCAGGAGTCTCATTCTGTAAGAATTAAATATGAAAGGTGAACAAACAACCTAATTTTTTTTGTTTTGTTTTTATTTTATTTAGTTTACTTGCATTCTAAATGTTGAATATATCTCGTGTAGGACTGAGAAGGAGATAACCCCAATGGGAGGATTCCCACACTATGGTGTCGTGAAAGATGATTTTCTGATGATTAAGAGATGTTGTGTGGGACCAAAGAAACGTGTGGTTACATTGAAGCAGTCATTGTTGGCTCAGACATCCAGGCTTACTTTGGAGGATATTAAACTGAAGTTCAATGATACATCTGGTAAGAACGGCCATGGTTGTTTCTAAAATGTTGAAAAGAAAGCCAAGTTTTACAACCGACTATCAAAAGTATGAGAATTACAGAGGATCTTTAACTTTAACAAGTTATTTTATGTTGGTTTAAGAACATCAGTTGTTAGTTATGTCTCAAGAGTTTTGCCTTGGAAACTGTTTTGGTATTTGTCATGAAACTTCTATCTATGTTATAATCAATATCTTTTGGATTGCAAACAACTTTTAAGGCTTATGGGAGTGTCTGTCATTGAGGTAACATTGTCGATTACAAGTTTTTGTGCTCTTACATTATTCTCAAATCAGCTTACATATCATACGACTCATGGAGCTTATAAAGAGGGTATCAGCGCTTCAATGAGAAGCTGTGACTCAGGCATATTGGCCAATCTATAATTTACCAAATGCAATATTAATGTAAATAAGTTTGTAAACACGAAGGTTTTCAAACTTTATATTTTCTCGTATTCGACAAACATAAATTTTTTTTCTGTTCTTAATGCATTCATTTTATTTTTGTTCAATTTTAGTAATTTGCATTTTAGTAAAAAATTACAACTACCGACAAATAGGATAATAAAATAAATAAACAAGTTTATGCAACTCTTATTTTTTTTTAAAACACAGTACATCATAGTAGGGTACGCGTGTGTGGCACCTACATTTCCAAATTAACAACACTTTTTTTAAACGCGACGCTTACATACTACTAAATACAACCTATAAACCGTACGAGATTAATTAATTTATGAGACATTAGTTTATTCAAAAACAAACATCCAAAATAAAACAAACTTTATGAAAACATTAAAAACCGTAAACTAAATTAAACTTGGAATTCATCAAGCAAAAAATCACAAGTCATGCCCGCCCGGTGTTAATAATATAATAAGAAGAATAATGCAATTAAAATAACAATAACATATTATTAAAAGTATCAACAACAAACGTCGTGTATAAAGAAGCTCTATTTAGGATATAATGTTCATGTACAAACAATTTAACACTGCAATAATAAAAATCATATCACAATTAAAATAGCAAAACAACTGTTTGTTAATATACATATATAACTCTATGTAAACATAACCATACTCAACTAAATTAGACTTGGAATTAAACAAACAAGAAATCACAAGTCGTGTCCGCCCTTGGGCGGGCTTAAACGGCTAGTATGTATATATATACATATATGTATATATATATATATATATATGTATATATACATATATGTATATATACACATATATGTTTATATATTGTTAGGTCACCATAATATAAACACACAAGTATATTAAGATGTAAAATAGAAAGAGAGAAAGGAGAGAGAGGTCGGAACTTCACACACACAAGGATAATAAATGATTATGCATAAAATGAGAAGAATCAACACCCTCCTAAGAGGGTTTACATAGTATTTATAGGCAAGGGAGCTAGGGAAACACTTCTAGTCCTTTCCCTTAGGCTTTTGGACCTTTGCATAGACTCATGGGCTTAATACATAAGCCTAGCATCATTACAAACATATAAGTCTAAGTAACAACCTATTACAATACTAGTGACTGACACTTGAATAATCTTTACACGTAATCCCAAAAATCTCCCCCTAAGGGTTGGTCATCAAATATATATATGATTGTTTGACGTCTTTCTAGCATTCTTCTTTCTTGTGAGTAGACATACTTTGAATTCTTTGACTTTATCAGCTTGACGTCTTTTATTTTTCTTTGTTCATAGTTCATTGTGGTTGAGGTGATCATATGTTGATTTTTGCCATTCGTCAACTTCTTTGGTTTAGGTGTCTCCACGTCTTTCTCCACCATGCTCAAACTTCTTTTGAATTTGAATTCCAAGTGAGATGTAGTTCATGAGTCTTTAAACTTTGTAGATTCTTTGATTTTGACGAAGAATCATTTTAACTTTGTGTTGCCTTTGATTTGATGAGAACTTTCATGTGTGATGTTGTTGGTATGAGCATGGGGAAGTGGTGCGGCCTTTCCTCCAAGTAACAATCATAAGTACCTGCATGAATATGTTAGTAAAAAATACCAATCGATCACGGTAGACTTTTCTTAAAGAATTGACCACTACGATTATTTTACTGATGAATGTCTTGATTCCATTCACTTTGGTCGGGCGAATCAACCGTCCAAATCTCGTTGAGGGACAGTTATCATTACATTGAATAAATTCAAGTAATGACCCACATCTTCAGGACTCAATTCATGAAAGGAATCTCCTTAGCGGGATTTCCAGCACTTACAAGTTCGAATGTCGAGGGTGTTAACAGCATAGTGTGAAAACACATATCTAATTCTTACAAAGGTTGTTCATGAACTGGAGGCCCTCAAGTAGGCTAACACGATATACCAAAGTATAACTACAATTCAGGTGAGTCACTAAGGTATATCGAAGCATCACCTCATGACTGTAGACCGTTTGAGACACACTAAGCGTAACCCGCAAGGGGTTACCGAAGTGACCTACTGTCTGGGCTGTTTGATGTTAACCTTGGCAGGAGTTTCCATTCAATCACTGAGGATCACAACTGTGAATCCTCTCATAAATGTTCTTGACAGATTACTAAGATCTGCATAGGACTCTAGAATGTATCACTTGTGTCCTTATTGTTGAACAACAAGTGATGAAAAATCAAGTGTTCCTAAGAGATCTTTTAATGAATCTCGTGGCTCTAGACTCAATTAGTGCATTTTGGTTTTCCTATGCGGAGACTAGGGAGAGGGTCTCCTTCTTCAATACCAACTATCTCTAAGAGAAAGTCGATAGACTACGCAAGGTTTCCTGTGAGAATGAAACAAGCTCTTTTGAGAGAACTTGAGTGGCTTAGAAGGTTTAGTGCATTGCGTCACTAGGTCCATGACGACTTTGTCTTCAATACCGGTGTCATCGTTGTGACAACCAGTAGCATAT
This sequence comes from Chrysanthemum makinoi, assembly GCA_910596185.1. NCBI lineage: Eukaryota > Viridiplantae > Streptophyta > Magnoliopsida > Asterales > Asteraceae > Chrysanthemum > Chrysanthemum makinoi. The sequence goes on from OU343217.1 coordinate 108,010,519, forward strand.
GAGTTGAACTCGGTGTCTACCCTAAGTTGAATCATATGGAGGGCTATTTCTTTTCACCCTTTTCTTTAACTTTTCTTTTTAGTTCTTCAACTCCTTCTTTCTATGTTTCTCATATTCTCCATTTTTTCAATTATACCTAAGGACTTCTAAATTCTAACTATTGGTGATGTCCTTGGGTACATCCCTCCGGCTTTGGCGGATCATAGGACGTTTATTCCTAAACTTAGTCACCTTATAACTCCACGACTATCATATGTTGCCATAAAGCCATTCAATTGAAAATCTCTCAAAGCGTTTATGAATAGAAACATGTTTTGAAACACTTTGAGAGGTTTGTATTTTCATAAATACTCTCCCTCCACATGTGCTTATGAGTTTTGACTTAAATCTGCACAGTGAGGGTAGAGCGCGCACTTTTGAATTGGTCGACTCCTGATAGACAATTCCCTGTGAGACACGGTTACGTTGTATAGTTAAAGAGTTCCATTGTCAGCTTTTAGGTGACAACTAGCTCTAATAACTACCTTGAAGATGTGAACAAACCTTGAAAAGGTTGTCAAACCCGTCAAAATTCATGTCTATCAAGAGTTTCTCGAATTGGTACGATCTACTAAGACATGTCTTGAAGACAAATCTTTTCGATTACTGAATTTCAAAGCTCGTCAATTCATTGGTTAAGTCTTAGCACTTTGAGATTCCTTTTACTTTTCAACATATTTTGATCACTTATATTTTTCTCCCCCTAAAAAATGGCATATTGATGTCGTTTTTGATGAAATACTGATTTAAAATATGACCATTATGAGTTTTGCGGGAAGATTTCCACAAGAACTTTTCAGTTGAACAAAATTATATGCAAATACTCCCCCTCAACAAGTAATATTAACTTTTGAGGTGTTGAAATACGAGAGGGAATACTTGTTCTTTTGAGCTAAATTATGAAAAATATTGAAAGTTTGATTAATTTTACTCAAAAGTAGGATGTTAGGAATTAGAAATTCCGTAGTGAAGAGTCGGTCACCCCAAATATAATCTAGCATAAGTTAGCTCGTAGACTTATCGTTATTTACGTTATTTAGTAGTTTATTAGTTAGTTAGTAGCGTAGAATAGTTTAGTGTAACACCGTGGAGGAATGACGGGTCTTTACCCACTGTATGCCTGATCCACAGTCCGACAGGAGGACGTTTAGGTTGTAAACTATAAATACCCTCTACCTCCCAAGGTAGAGGGTTGGAACTTCTAAGCTAACCTTGCATTTTGTGTTTTATCTCTCTCTCTAGAATTCCCTCTCCTCTCTTCATCTCTCTTACCATGGCTTACTTGTTTAATCATAATCCTAGATCACCCGAATCATCAAAAAACATATTATATACCATCCTACAATTGGTACCAGAGCCATGGTTATTGTGTTGTGTTGATTTGTGTGGTTTCGTATCATGGTTTGAAGCTGTCTTTTACCATATCTTTCGGTTCTAAAATCTTCTTCTTATCTATTGTGTTAACTGTTTTTAACATGTGTGGTATCAAAAGGTCAAAATATCTCCTTTTGCTTAATCGTGATTATACATCTGCTTTTGTGTCATCTTTATGTCCAAACTGTTTTTGTATCTCATTCTTCTTGACATTTTTGGTATCATTTCCGTGATTATTTGTGGTCATAAAGGTCATAACGGGTCAAAATAGATGGGTCTAAATGTAGCTTTTCTGGGTCTATACTAAATGGTCTTGAACTTTTCTTGGATGCGGTTTGGTGTTTTCTTGGTTGCGAGTTGGCACTTTTGAATGCGACTTGTCAATATGTCCAGATTCTATGAACCCTATGCGAGTTGCACCTTGCTTTTGAGCGGTTTGTCTACTCTCTATCTAGATACAACGTATCTGAAGCGAGTTGTGTACTGGCAGGAAAATTATGCGAGTTGTCTTAAAATCTGGGTATGCGAGTTGCTATTAACAGATAAGATGCAGTTGACTTTTGAGTCAACTGCGAGTTGATTAAAAGTATTGATGCGACTTGACTCATATTGATGCGACTTGACAGAAAAACGAGATGAAGAAGAAAACAAGACCATGACCAATAACAAATACCAACTACTCATCGACCTCAGTAACATACATCATTGGTCCATGGTTTTAACACCACATCAATCAATGACTCATTCTGTTTAACACCAAGAATAAACCTACGAGACCTCAGTTTACTTAACCATTCGTCACCAAAGGAATCAATAAAAATATAAAGGATCTCATATTTGTCTCTCAAAGATTTTCAAGGTTTCATCAAGCCTCAAGGGCCAATCACATGAGAACAAAAATCATCATAAATCGACCCAATCTAAATATGATAAACATGTCAACGATCTCAGCTTTGATCGTTGTGTGTGTGGTTCTACAAACACATAGATCTCTAAGGATCTATACACAAACGAGCTTGTGCCTCATTGATCAATCTAGGCGTTTAATCTCTTTGTAATATCCGAATCTTTAATGAAAAAAATCAACTATCACGAATGATTAATTGGTCTCTTCTGATTCGTTCAAAACTAAACAAAATGAATCAATATACCTACCTGGGTGTCGAGCATCATGCCATCCCTGTGGCATACTACTTTGGACACCAAACTGCTTAAGCCATCCCTGTGGCAAGCGTCTTCTTAAAATATGGATGCTCTTGTTCTCGTTGTTTGATGTGTTCGATATGGTGTTCATCATTAATGGTTTGTTGATTTATAATAAGTATTGGTGGTGACAGAAGCACTTTGGAATAAAGGATGAAAAGGTTTGGAGGTGCCTGATTATGTGAGATAGTTGGACTGTTAGAGTTATTTTAGGGTTGGTGAAGTTTATTATTTGTCTTCTGTGATAAGTTGTGAGATTAGGGTTGGATGATATGTATATGCGCTTATATATACCCATGTAATTAGGGCATATTGGTGAATTATTTGGACGGACCTTGTGGTATCTTGGATGAATATTGAATTCACACGTGGGCTTGGAACTAAATTGGGCTTGATTACAATGGTTTCAATGAAAACGTTATTGGCCTATTATTGATATCATTGGGTTAAGTGGACTTTATTTCATCCGAATATTTGATCATGATGTGTTGTCTCATGGGCTTATACGTATGAAATGGGCTTATGTAAATTGCAAGTTAGACGTTGGGCCTAATTTTATTATGGACCGGGTCATTTCGTGCTTATTGAATCGGGTCGCTTTTAAGTGGTGATATGTGATATTGGATATAGTTATGGTCCGTGCCATCATTGGATATTGTTACATGCTCTTGAATTTGGATTTATGGTTTATTGTAATTTATGGAAAGCATGTTTTATCTAGATGAGGTGAGTTGACGATGAGATTTGTTGGGATATGAGAGTTGATCATGAGTTTTGATGACAAGATTGGTTGAAGAAATTTGTCGATAAGATTTGGTATGATGATAAGAGTTTTTGTGGTATGCGGTTTGGTACTTTGGTTATACATTTTCACGAAGAATATTACGTCATGCACTTGAATTAATGGTTGAACAATGTTGACTACGGAGTTTTCATACGATATTTCTCATTGGGATTTGAAGTGAGGTTTTCCGGGCGCGTTTCCTTATTTCGTCTTCTTTCTTTCTACCCTTCCGCGAAGATGACTTGTTTTGAGCGTTTATTGGATGTGATAATGGCTTGACTATTTAGTTACTTTTGTGATTCTTTCTCACTTAACCCACAACGTAGCTATCACTTCGGTGTCTCACGCAGTTGAGGATACGTCAAGAGGTTTTGTACATTGGGTACACCGTTTCATTTTCACAAGGATTAGCACAAGCTTAAGTAGCAAATCTGGGAAATTCTACTTCATGTTCAAATCTGGTATATCGGGTTTACTTCACCAAGTGGTCACAACAATAGCCGACAGCATATGTGGAAAATGTGCTTGCCAAAGTATTTAGTTATTGAGATGTGATCAGCAATTCTCTTGGGATATTCGACACCACAGAATGTTAGAGATTCTTCACAGTCTAAGCAAAATCTCTCAAGAATCTTCAGTGTCTTTCATGATTTCTGAAGATGTTTGCTTATGACAAGAACTTCTCGAGTAAATGGCCGTACACGTTATGATGCTTCCGAAAGTTCGAAACCATCATGGGGGAGAAACGTGTACTTTGATGTTTTACGATCAACCTCCAGGGGAAAGTAGTGTATACTACTCTACTTAGTATGGTTTGTGAAGTTGTCTACATATGGGTAAAGAATTGTTGATGATATTGTTGAAGATGGAGAATGAACCGCTGATGAACCGCTGCATGTTCCCCTAAAACAGATATTCACTTAAATCAAAGTTGTCATAACACATTCAAGCTGACATTGTTTACGGTTTTGTCTTGATTTTGTAAAATCCCGCGAAAGAATCTATTTCTCGGTTTAAATCATAGACTTGTAAAATCCTGTGACAATGGAAACATCCTGGTAATTGTAAAGTGCATTTCCGGATCTATCTTACAGTTTATTCTTGGTTTTGTAAAATCCCGCAAAAGAAACTATTTCTCGGTTTAAACCATAGAGTTGTAAAATCCCGTAATTATGGAACCATCCTGGAGAAAGGAAAGTGTATTTCGGGATCTTATTTGATGCTGGCGCTACGATTTCTTTTTCGAAGAAGAGATAAAAGGGTGTACTTCATGAATTGGATGTGTGTTTGGATATTCGTCATGGCAGTTTGGTTATTTCAAGGTTTTACGGGGTTATGTGCTTTTAACCATTGTCGGGATGAAAACCATTATCATAGTTCACTTAAAACGTCAAAGGAGGCTAGATTTGAGCTTTTAACCAGAAGATGTGACAACGGGGTTAATTCACTATTATTTATTTGAGGTTGAAGTGAAATATCACGGGCGAGTGTACTTAGTATCTGAAGGTATCGGGGATGGTTGGATGAAGATTCTTCAAGATCCTTGTTCAAGCTTAGTATCAAAAACGAAGACTTGGAAATCTAGTTATTGTTGGGTGACTTTTTCCTTTTCTTTTACCACTTGGGGGAATTGGGCTCTTACCACCACAAAATAACTATCACTTTAAGAAGTTACGTTGTAGTGCTCAGTGTCACATTCAATTGTGGATTTTCAAGAGGTGATGTACGTCTTATACTTGATGGTTGGTTGGATGAAGAGTATAGAGTACTTAGAGATTCAATGGAGGATGAACTCTCGACACCGCTCTTTGTTACATATGTGCAAGTTTAAGTCACGAGTTCGGGTTAGTATACTTCAGGATCAAATTCATCATATTGGGTTTTCTCCATCAGCTGTCACGACAAAGAGCCTATGGAATGATAATGGGATTGATAACAAGTTTGCCAAGAGAGATTGAAAAGAGAGAGATTATGACGTTTGAACACAACAGTTCAAGCCTCGTTCCTCAAAGAAAAGAAATGTGTACGCTTCAGTGCGCATTATCTTCGGAAGAAGAGAAATTGTAGCCACCTGAAAAATTTCGCTATTTTTAATCTTTATATTTATGAACTAGACCTTTTATCAAAATTTTATTGATCTAAGTTAAGCATTTTAGCATGTGCATTTCAGCTTTTCTTGCATAAAAATTATGGATATCCGAGTAGTCTTATTTATTTAAGCCAAGTGTTTACTGATTTCTAAATCAGTCTCACAAGAAAGACCTTCTTGTCTTACGAGTCCGCATGCGCGCCAATTAATAAAAACGTGAAAAATAAAAACAAATTAACGAGATCAAAACTCATACCAGTTTAATTAAGACGTGACCGAAAGTATAAACGACATATTTTCCAGTTTGGAATTTTTACGTACACTAATAAAATCGCGGGAGGCAAAATACATCTACTACCAAATAATACTCAAACTAACAACTACTAACACCCTTTTTACAAAATATATACTAATTAAAAATAAATAAACAAATAAAACAACCTTATCCCCACACATACCCACACCCCTTTTTCTATATCCTGCTTCTCGCTCCCGTCAGCTTCTTCCAGAAAAACTTCCACCAAGCAATTTCATCCTTCCTCCATTTGCCTCCTTCCCTTCCCACCTCAAGCGCTCACGTTCTTTTCCCCAAAGGAGTATAAACTCCAAACTTCTTTCCCAACATCATAAATAAACTTCAATCCAAGATTAGTTTCTTCTTTGGCTTATCACATGAAGAAA